>JAOTON010000047.1:0-600000 GCA_034440635.1 Lepas anatifera
AAAACAAAACAAAAACTCAACAAAGCAGCCGACTGGCAACAATATAACAATATGACGCACAAAAACCTCTGCACGCTAGAGGTGAGTGCTCGGAAAGGCCTTCAAATGGCCACCAGATTCTTTACGGGCGCTGTAACACTGAGGAAAACCAAGAGGGAGGGGGAGAATGCTGTGCTGATTTCGCCCCTCCCCCAGCGGGGCGCGTGTTAAGTGACTCCTTACCCAGGTTCTAAACCTATCTTAAGACGCTGCCCAGACTGGAAGCCTGTGCTGATTTCGAACTTTTAATTTTCAGTTAGTAAGGAAGCCATTTTATTCTGGAACTGGAGGAAAGTAGCTGGTTATCAAATGGTTCACTTTTATTTATCTGAAATTGTATCGTATCTGGTTTGTTAACTGTTTTCTACGTCGTCTTTTACAGATAGGCCCTTTTGTGGATATTTGATGCTACGTCATAAACTTTGATTACCTGCATAATGTCAAGAAAGGGAGGCATGGAGAGCAGAAACAGTACTGCATCGGATGGGCCAGAAATGCCAGCATGGCTCACGGAGAACTCCAGGGATGAGTCACCCGTTGATTTACCCATTGATCCCTGGATAGCTGGAGGTACAGCAGACGCTGTGCTGGCTGCAGATGTGCCACAGATCGCAGTAAGTGAAATCGACACAAAATCTGCTGCAACTCCAGTGCCAGAAGTGCCCCCACACAAGACACCTGCAACATCAGCCCGGTTGTGCGCGGCTGCGCCAGTTGGCGCCACCGGCTCCGGACTCGGAGTCGGATGCTAGGGAAGACATTGTCATCACCGATACCACCTTTGTAGATGGGGAGATAAGCGTGAACGACTTCTCGCTGAGTGAAGGTGGTCGAAACGGTGTTACCAGCGATGATAACGAGTCTGCCGAGGAACAAATCTCACAAGGTCCTTCAGATGACGAGTTGGCGAGCGGTGCGCCCTTCGGGAGCATAGGCCAGGAGGTGGTGAATGAGGACACGGTGCTGCTCTGCACGGGGCCTTCATTTCGCACCTACATATGGGGTGCCTACCAAGTGCGCGTGCTACGCGGAACCGTTACTATTCACGGCGCAGTTTTGACAAGTGCCCGGACTGAGTACGTGCCGGTGTACGCGCTGCGCGTCAGGGCTGTACCAGCGCTGGTTGGAAGCGAGAGCGCTGAGGACGGGGCGGTGTCGGAGGCTGTGGTGCGTGACGCGTGCCCGGTGGGCTGGGAGGCGGTGCAGGCTCGTCTTATGACGCCTGAGACGGCCCACTGCGTGTTTCTGGTGCGTCGCCTACCCAGCAGGCTGCTCTCCCTGCTGGTGGACAAACACGGCGACCTGTTCGCGCCGGTGTCGGCCGGCGTCGACGACGCCTTCTTTGCCACCACCGGGTGTCGACTGCTGACGGACGGCGCGCACATGGCCAAGGTGGGGGTGTCGCCGCACCTCAGCTGCCCGGAGCGCGAAGAGGCGCTGAGCGAACTCACCACCCATGCAGGTAAGATGAAGTGTCACAGCCTCCCCAGAGCAAAGTGATCGTTTATGTTATGCATCATGTGGCTCACATAGCTGCGTGGTAGGAACCTCGCCAGGGTTCCATAGCCATCTGACCCGCCGGAGGACCGTGTAAGACGGAGCGCCTAGCAGCTTCACGCTCCGTGTTTTGAAGCTGCGCTTATTGCTAGTCACAGGTGTAACAGGCCAACAAAGGCCCCTTTCAAATCTGCCGCTATGTGTTATGCTAGTTGTTTGGTTGGAATGTCTGTAACTTGATGTAGGGTCCATACAAATTTTCCCATCAGATATGGTAAAGGATTTGAAACCTTAGCTGCGATTTGATCGACCCTGCTGCTGTTTAGGAGTGTACTCATTGGAAACCGTTTGATTTGTTGTTGTGTGTTTATTTATTGCCCCCTGAGCCTGGGTGTGTGTCGTCCTCCTTGTTTGGGGTGAGCGCCTCCCAGTGTCTGTCCGTTGACGTTGACCGGCGGGATCCGCGCTGCAGGGCCGCTGCGCGTGGCGCTGGTCGGCGGCAAGGGCCTGGGCAAGTCGACGCTGATGTACCGGCTGTTGAACGCGCTGTTGTCGCGGCACCGGCACGTCTTCGTGCTGGACTGCGACCCTGGCCAGGCTGAGTTCACGCCCTGCGCCTGCCTCTCGCTGCTGAAGCTGCGGCGGCCGCTGCTGGGGCCCTCCTTCACGCACATTCAACAGCCTCTCAGGTGTGCGCAAACTGCACGGCCGAGTGAACCTCTGCTTCGAATGTGCGCCGTTGTGCGCCTTTTGTAGCATTTACCAATATGTTCTTTGCAGCTCGTACATATGTGCATTGTACATTGTCTTTCTGCTGAAAAGGCTGGCGTGATACCGATTTGAACATTTTGCGCCAGTGGCGTCATCTGCCTATCATAGAAATCACGGGGACGTATTGTCTTTACGGGACGGCTGACACGTATTTTGTGGGCTCTAGCCATAGTTAAAAGTAAGGTAGCGTTTAATCTCCACATGTCTTTTGCTTTTTGCTACAGCATGCCGAGTCTGACACTGACATCGTGTCAGTACAGATACTGCTACAGCGTGTCACCACAGACGCTGCTATTGCGTGTTGGGTCTGACATTGTGACCTCGTGTCACCACAGACATTGCTACAGTGTGTCAGGTCTGCCATTGTGACGTCGTGTCAGTTCTGACAGTGCTACATCGTGTCAGTATAGATACTGCTGCAGCGTGTCAGGTCTGACACTTCTACAGCGTGTCGGGTCTAACAATGTGACCTCGTGTCAGGTCTGACACTGCTACAGCATGTCGGGTCTGACACTGCTACAGCGTGTCGTGTCGGGTCTGACACCGTGACTTCGTGTCAGGTCTGACGCTGCTACAGCGTGTCGGGTCTGACACTGCTACAGCGTGTCGGGTCTGACACTGCTACAGCGTATTGGGTCTGATGGATGCCTGCCTGACCGCGTGATTTCGCTGCCGCAGGGGCGTCCTAACCGGGGCTCAAAGCCTAGCGGACTCGCTGGACAAGAAACAATATGGTCCGCATGGTCTCAACCGACAGGAAAAAGAGTGTCTACGCCGTGTAACTCTAGCACTTTTTGTGTCGGTGCCTCCCCCTCCGTGAAAAGGTGTCCCCTTGGTTCCGAACTACGCCTGTGGATCACTGCTCTTGTATGCCAAGTCTGATTAGTGTGGACCTCTGCAGGAGCATTTTCATTGGGGAGGTATCGGTTGCCAATGACCCAGCCGGCTACCTGTACGCGCTGCAGCAGCTGAGCGCCACCTACAGCGGGCTGGCGCGCCACGACGCCGCGCCACTGCTCGTCAACACCATGGGCTGGGTCAAAGGTCAGTCGCACGGGCGAGCTCTTCATGCGAGCAGACCGCGCGCGACACGTTTGTCTCCTCTATCTATAGCAGACACGACACGCTAACCAATTAGCTTCTCCCAGAAATTATGAGCTCAACGATCTGATGGTTGAATTTGATGACCGAACTGGATTGTATAATTGAATATAGTCGTTTTTGTCATTTTCTGTTACTTGATTCCCAAAGTGAAACATTGAAATAGTGCTTGCTTGCTACTTTGGGTCATTGTGCCTAATCTGCGAACTTTTGGTTTCTGGCTCATTCTGAGCCAGAGGTTGGACCTTGTGAGCCCTACCCTCCCGATGTAGAATGTAAAGCAGAAGGTCATGCAGCGTCACCAGCCGCATTCTGTGGCGGGAGAGATTGTACTTATTCAGAGAACCCGCCGAGCCTTGAATCCGGGACCCGAGACTCAGGTGTCAGGTGCTTTATCACTGTGACACGCATCCCCTCCGAACTATGCAGGTAGATCAAGTCAACTCCAGTGCCGGCTGAGATCAAATATTCGGTTAGCCAACCCGTTAAAAAGTGCAAATATTCTTCCATCTGTGGATTTATGTATAAAGTAACAGGGATGTGACAAATAATTTAAGAAAACAAATAAAACGTAATAGTTTTCTTGGATTCTTCGTTATATCGCCGTTACTTAATCCACACAGGTCATTTATACTGATTATAAGCACACTGCTCCCTTTGTCCTCCGGTACGAATTATAGTTGTCTAGCTTTGAATTATATGTAGTCGGTTTTGTGATTTGACATTTCGGTGGAAGAGGAGGAGCCGTGTTAGGGGGCTGCGCGTCTGAGAGCCGGACTGGTCTGCAGTGGCGCAGGGGCCTCCGTGCGCCAAATTCAGTTTTTACCTTCTCCTGGTCCAGAAGAGAAAATGGGACTTGCTCTCAATTCTGCTCAGGACTTTTGGTCAGTGCTTAGTAGCTAACGTTGGCAATGACGGAAAGAGGCCGTTTCGGGTCTGTATCTTCCATCTCTTGATATGTGTGATGACAGATGAATTGATTCAGGGATGGCTGGGATCCTGAGCAAAGCGACGGTGCCCTGCTATTTTATACACCTGTCATGGCTTCCTTCTGATTTGCTTTGAAGAGAGCCTGTGTGGGCCTCTGAACGCAAGTGGTTAGACCGGGGAATGGCTTCAACAATTGACACCAGGCGGCATTTTTTTGTGTGGTGGTCACACTCGCTGACACACTTGTGAGGGATCACGGTTTACGGGCGTTGCGACTGCAGGCATCGGCCACTCCTCTTGTGAACAGGAATAGTTGAGAATCGCGGAGCTCATTAAGAAGTCCAAATACTTTGAATTTAGAAATGTCTATTTTCCATACATCGAATCATTCTGTGGAGGTTTCATTCCGATATCTTAGATTTTTTTAAAGATATTGGAGTGAAATTCTCCCCCATCGATGCAGAATGATTCAATGCATGGGAAAATAAGAGTTCGATGGTTTGGAGTGAAACCTTTACAGATAATCACTATTACTCGGTGCATAGAAAATACCAATTCTAAAACTTCCAAAGTTTGGATTTTTGTATTGGGTCTCCTGAGCTTTCCCTGAGCTTTCCCACGGAAGCCGGGCCCTGGTCGATGGTATCAGAGGCCTGTGCACATCGACTGGGACCGTACCCGACGAGACGTGCACCTGTGTGCCACCCTGAAGTAGTGGTGGGGCTGGACTAACAGAAACGCTATCTCCGCTCACTCAGTGCCTAATTTGTCTTTGTCACTCAGTGCCTAATTTTATGGGTATCTTTAATACATATTCAATTTTTTTAAATCCCAAATATCCCGATCCATTTAATCATTTTCGGATATTCTTGTCTGTTTGGGGCAGTTAGGAGACGCCGGTTTCGACGCCGGGGGCGTGGGACGCTAATGGTGCCAGAAGGTCTAGGTACGTCAAAAGAGAAGGTCTTTTAAAAGAACGCTGTTGCGATTTTGGAGATCTTAAGGAGTTTGGCGTGCTATCATCAAGTGAAATTATGTTAGTGAAAACGTGGCCGCAGTGAACAGCATGCCGTCGACGTGAACTGTGACGAGTGCGCCCAGTCAGCGCTGTTGGCGTCTGACCTGCATGAACTTAATGTTTGCTATATCGGACACTTAAGAAAACAATTTTGGCTCTTGACCTGGGGTCTTTTTTCATATTTGCAGAACTTACACACACAGTCACATGATGTATACGGCAGATGTATACATTTATCGGCACCATTGCTGCACGGTGGGGCCCGCACGCTCCCTTTCACACGCCCCACCGTTTGATACGGCGAGGCTATCCCGATCTCTCGGACTCGGCAGAGCAGAGGACTGCTCCGGGACACGAGGCGGGGCTGTGTTCCTGCCACCGGACCGGTGCATCTATTTAACACCCGCCCCCGGTGAGCCTCCGAGCCACATTCGCCCTGGTGGGGGAGTTTGGCGGCGCTACGCGCTGCCGTTTTTTGGTAACTTCGGAAAAACCCCGAGGGGGTCCAAAAGACCTCTCACCCGGGCGAAGGTTAAGTAGCCCCAGGTGACCTCTCAGAGGTGACAGGTCCAAACTTGCAACATGAACCTATAAAGGGGCATAGGAATAGAATGCTATGATTTGGAGAATCTTCCCAAACCAAACTACGGAAATAGAGCCACTTTTAGGCCATTCTCCGTTTTCCCCATGCATTTCCAATGGAGAGGTCATGATCCGTACTTGACCCTAGGTCATCGATATGAAAAAATCGATACTCAGTGGGACCATTATGTGGTGTAAGTTTAAATTCGATATATTCACTCTTTTCTTACTTATGCCACCTCAAACATTTTTTTGCAGGTGAGGTCACTTGACCTGCACTCGTGACCTGACCTGAAGTGAAGTTTTTTCGTGCCGCCGGAAAAACCCGAGGAGGTATTCAAACACCCCCCCCACCGAGGCGAGGTTTAAAGGCCGATCAAGCCCGTGCTTCCAATAACGAGGGCGCTGGTTGGTCAGCATAGCTCCCGTGTTAAGGCAAGCACTGCCAAGTTTTCTGTCATCATCTGATTAGGAGGCGGTCGAGGAAAAGGCTGCCAGAAGTCAGGTATGGTCCAGGCACGTGTCACATACAACGATGACGCCTTAACCAACTGCGCCACCGCGTTGGTCGATACACCGGCCACTTTTTGCCAGACTAGATGTGCAAGTTATGTGGATGCGGCACGTCAGCGGATGATTGGTACTGAGGAGGTGAACGCAGTCGATCTCTGAGATCCGAAAATGGGCTCTGTCTTGTGAGGGATGTTACGTGGCCACAGAACAGCAGTACTCTGTGTGCAACTTGAAGCGGCTGCGGCGACCCAGTGGCAGCTGCGGCGTGGAGCGCCACTGCCGGAATTCGCCGTGACCGGCGCTGGCTTCAGGTCTCGTGACCGCTCGTCCGTCGCTGCCGTTGGCAGGAGCGTGCCGACGCGACGGCGCCGTCCGCCGAGATCGATGTGGGCCGCGATAACTGTCAATCGCTCTGAGGTCACGGTAGCCACCCGTTTCACCGATTGTCCCCGGACGAAATACACACCACGATCGCGGTGTTTGATAAAAGCAGTGATGCAGGTACAGGCGCCCCAGCCCGCTAGGTAATTCGGCGTCCCCACTCGTTCAAATGACGCCTGTCTGCCAAACCACCTTCCCATTAAAAAGCGTACATCCACCTATGGCGCCCCTGCCTTATAGTATGGTGAGGATTGACTCCGAGCGGCCGGGCAGGGTTTCCAGTGCCGACTATGCAAAAATCCTCCTATGGGCTCGCCCGCACTGCGCAGTTGTAAGGCGTCCTGTGTTCGAATCAGGGGCGTCACCACCAGGGGGCGGGCTCCCCGCTGTGGAGAAGGGCCGGTCCCGCACCGTTGGATGGTCACGTTTGCTGAACTGGGTAAACACGTGGAATTTCTCGGCGAATATGTTCTCGTTTAGATATTCTTAGGTAGCCACACAGTCTGCTAGAGACGGGAAAGGTGTTATGCGATGCCGCCTCAGGGCGACTGAACGAAGCGATCGAACCACTGAATGTTGACCGTGAGGCTTGTCACTGAAAGTGCGGTCGAACCACTGAATGTTGACTGTGAGATATGTTCACTGAACAATGCGGTCGAACCACTGAATGTTGACTGTGAGTATGTTCATGAAAATTCGAACCACTGAATGTTGACCGTGAGGCATATTCACTGAAGAATGCGGTCGAACCACTGAATTTTGACTGTGAGGCATGTTCAGTGCACATGTTCCCAAGTGCTGCGGGTTCCATCGCCGGGTCTGCCCGCCCCACCACGAAACAAATCCGTGGTGATGCACTTGCTTTCAAGACAGCAAAGTCAACTCAGAGTCAGTGTTCGTCGCTTTATTTGGTGCTTATAGATATTCTGCACAAATACGAGCAAGCACGAGACCAGAGAAAGCGTTCTTGTCCATTGACGTTACTGAGATTCCATTGCTGCTCAGGTCCGTGACAATACATATCTGAAGTTCACCAAGGTCGTTACATGACTATTTAGCATCACTGGAAACCGTTGCGACTCTTTGGTTTCAGCTTCACTATCAGATGGAATAGCCCCTTATCTTACATTTCCTTACACTCTCCTGGTTTTAGTAAGGATATTCGGACAAACCCCGTCTTTCGATCACCCCAGGTCGTCCGGCACGCTCGCGGTGGGTGTTTAAACGTATACATATATAGAGCAATAACAGCATCAGTGCGGCCGGCCCGCCCTTACCCTTGAGTCTCGTTTACACGGTCGGCTGTCAGTGCCACGGCGTGAGTCGCCTGCTGGCTCGGTCCTGGCGCCACCGGGAGAGTGCGCGCCGTCTCGTCACCGCTCTACGCCGACTTGGTGGCGTACGCCGCGTCCTTGGCCGCCTGCGTCTTCTCGTCATCGACGTAGGCGTCGCAGCCGTAGCACCAGGAGCTGAGGTCGGCCAGGCTCAGCACCACCAGGTGGCCGGAGGAGCCGCTGTGTTTCAGCATGTGCTCCTTGGCGTAGCGGCCGCACAGCACCTTGGGAACGACGGCGGAGGGCAGGGTCACCCAGGTGGAGAGCGTTAGTCCATGCTCTGGCGCAGTCGCTCATGTTTGGCGCGTCGGTTTTAATTGATAATTTAGCGCCAGTCGCTCGTGTTTTGTGCGTTTTTAGTAGATAATTTAGCGCCATTTGCCCATGTTTCGCGCGCTCTTACTAGATAATTCAGCGCCAGTCGCTCACGTTTTGCGCACTGTTACCAAGTAATTTATTTCATTTTTACTTTATTAGGGCTTCCCCAACACGCACACTTGCCCAATTACAGGGAGCATTGGCGTGGATGTTTAACACGCGCATTGACGGGGGAGGCAGGTACCCGCCCCTCTCGGGGTTTTTGGAGATAGCAGAAAAACGGCGGTGCGTAGCGCCGCGGTACGTGGCATACATTTTCTTTCATCATTTTTACGACTTCTGTGCAAATTTTAAGGTTAGGTTATCTCAGGTCAGGTCACCAGTACAGGTCAAGTGACCTGACCTCAAAAAAGGTTTAAGATAGCAAGAGTCGGAACAGGGTGAACGTATCCGATTGAAAGTCATATCGCATAATGGGCCCACCCAGTTCTCTAAAATATGCTCGGTATTTTTGATATCGATTACCTAAGGTCAGGTACGAGCCATGACCTCTCCATTGGAAATACATGGGAAAATAGTTTTAACTGAATCACTTAGTAACGGATGGTGATAGGGCGTTTATTTTAGCTGCATTAGATTCGCCTTGTCTTTCCGGTTCTAATGATATGCATTTTATCTGATTTGACGTTGACCTGACCTCAGGTCAGGTCAAATCCTTGGTTTGACCTAGCAAGGTCAAATCATATATCATTTGATTCTGCTTGCTGCGAGGATTCATATGGTTGAAGTCGTTTTGCTCTATCTTTACTTGTTCAGATGTAATGACCGAAAACCTTCATTTACATGTTATCCCTATGACGGCATGCTTTGACCTCTCGTTACCTTAAATGTGACCTGACACAAAAATGGTTGAACTATTTTCGATGGAGAAATAGATGGGCTACCCAACGCCGTATACCGTTTTCGCTACCTACCGTGGTTCTCGAGACCTTCGGGGGGCGGGTACCCGCCACCCCCCGTCAAAGCGAAGGTGGCTCAGACCCCCGTCAATGCGCGTGTTAAGGATCCTCTCCACCGAGTCAAAGACATGGAAGGCGGTTTCCCGCCGTGGGGATTGAACCCACGTTAATCCATGTTATCCGATTTGAAGACGGGCAGTGAAGCCACTGGGCCTCCGGTCACCAAAATTAGTGCATAGTTCTCAGGAACACGGAAATATATGTTAGATATTTACCATTATGTGACTCCGCCCATAGCTAATTTCGGAAATATCCGTATAGTATTCATTGGTTTACGTACTTTTGTGTATTTTTAGACTGTTAGTACTAAATTCCAATGAGTGAAAGACTATACATTATTTCATAAATCATAATTACTTATGGCCTTACCGTAACACTAACTCAACAATTTTCTATATTGACAGAAAGACCAGTTGTCATATGATGCAGTAACGTATCGGTACTGACAGCATGAATTCCTCTCTCATATGGGGTACTCGGAAATCCCCAGTGCAATCCTGTGTTAATAAGGTCCAAATGTGAGTTTCTTGTTCATTTCATCATATCGCGGGCTAAGCCAGAGACTTCCTACACTGATATGGAGCGACTCGTCCAGCTGCACCACAGTTTTGAGCAGGTGCCCACGCGTTAGAAGTACTTGACGGAGGGGAAAGGGCTCGATTTACATACGACTGATCAAACCTTGCAGTTACTGCCAACCGCCTTTTTTAGTTTGCAATGTTTTTCCCTAATCCATATACAAGGTTTGATTTGCTAAATAAAATCGCTTGTGACGTATCGCGGGTGGGGTTAATTTTGATTAATTACTCCGGTATTGGCAGACTAGGTGTCCCGAGGCACCGTTACCAGTGTGCTGGGTGGGGGTGACCCCGGCTCAGCCCGCCGCACTGGGACTGCGGAGCACCGGCCAGAATAACTGGTGTCGCCGCCACCAGGGCGGGCTGCGTCAGACGCACCCAGACCAGACGGCGTGTGCGGCCGCACTCCACTCTGGAATCTCAGAGGACGACCTCGTGCTGAAGCCATTGTGGCTCACTTTTTTGGCCTGTTATTTCATTGATATGCGGATCATTGGCGGATTCAGAGGGGCAAGTGCTTCCCTCAGTCGAGCACTCGGTGCTCCCACGCCTTAAGTATTGCCACCCACACGATACTGTTTTCCCTCCTCCTCCTCCCCCTCCAATAGGCTGCACTTTAGGGAATGGCGAGCTTCTGACTAAATGGCAAACCTGGCCCAAATGCGCCCCCTTCCCCCGATCGGAATTGTAGATCCGCTAATAATGCCGATCGCGTTTTAATAGCTCATGTCAGCGTCGTTTCATGCACGGGTTAGTTATGAATACACAATGTAAGAATTTAGCTGTCATCTTAAAACAAATTAAACAAAACGACAAATACATCAGATGTAAGGAGAATCCATTTGTAATAATGATAATTTTGGGGGTTTAACGATGTACCAACTGCCAAGGTTATACGTCGTTGTCAACTCTCACTCTGTTGGGAATGATTTGGAGATCAAATCAACTTACTCAGAGGCTCTGCTGTGACTTTATCCCGGGACCTATGGATCAGGAAACTTTCATGCTATCCATCGAGCCACTCATCCCCGACATTTGTAATCTAGAAATTGGTGAGTTGGATTCTGGTAGCGGTAACATGGAGGTGACGAGAAATTGGTGCTCTGAGCAGGGGAAAGGGATACAATTTACAATGTCCAGTGCCTAAAGAAGTTTTGTCACTCATTGGTTTATTTTTTGTGTTTTAGGAGGACTGCATCTTTTCATCTTTGGTAGCTCTATCTCGGCATTGGCTCAACAGTCAATTACTCGGTTAGGTAACTTAAGGACTGATTTTTCACCCTGTATTTTTCTGTGATAGTCTCTTAAAATTTTTGCATCATGGAAGGCGAGAACTGAAGATATTAACACGTGCCCCGCTGGGGTCCCTGGCATGACGCGCCCCGCTGGGGGGGCGTTTTTCGCCCCCTCCCCCTCCGTATCTCGTTCCCCACGAAAGCTAAAGGAAAATTACGGGCGGTGTTGGAAAGCTCTTGACAAGACGAAGATATTTTATACGAAGAATTTTTATGTCAGGTCAATATTGAGGCCAGCATAGGTCAAAGAAGGTTCCATAGGCTTACAACAGAACGTGTATTTCTCTCTCTAGATCTTCCTTCAGTGGAGCTAGAGCAAATCTTTATTCATCATTGGATTCCACTCATCGTAGCGAATCGAATGGTGTATAATATGACCTTGCTAGGTCAAATAGTGAAAATGACCTGACCTCGAGCTAGGTCAGGGCCATAGAGTGACTTGATATGGTCATGTTGTATATCAATTGACTTCCCGCGACAATATAAGCACAATCCAAGCAAAATGGGAGCTTTATCTCAATTCAGTGGAAGTTATTGGCAAAACAATCACTCTATGCTTCCTGTGACCTGACATGACCTTTGAGAGGTCAGATGCTCAAAAACTCAACCTAGTGGTCTAGATCGTGGTAAGAATAGATGGTTTGAGGATTTTCAGCTTTATCTATGCAGTATTTACTGAAAACGAGCCCATTCTATTTTTCACCATAGACTTACATATAATGGGGTGACCAAAAAATTGACCCCACCTTAGGTCAACAATATCAAAATTCCGAGATAGCAGATTTGTAGACCCTAATGACCTTATCATATTGTGGAAGTTTCAAACTGATCGGGTCGCTGATGTTCCCTGGGCGCCGCTTCAAACTCGTGATTTTAGGTTTTGAGGTCGGGTCACTTGACCTTGAATAGCTCTTTGACCTGACATGCCCTTAACTCAAAAATTTGGTCAGATGTGTAAAATTGATCAGGGATAAGGTACTGTAAGTTTCGTTGCTCTGCATTTCTTCGTTTCTGAGCTATCTGGGGAAAACCAGGAGGGGGGCGAATTTCGCCCCCCCAGCGGGGCGCCTGTTAAGACACGTAAGACATCGTAGCAATTACCGAAGGCTGGCTCAAACCAGCCACCGTATCTCGACTGATATCAATTATTGTCTCATAAATGGGGTACTTCATTTATCATATATAATGGTTACTTATAATTTTTAATTATCATTGTTTGCTTTAGCTAGCACTGACATGAATATGAGCTCCAAGAATGTTTACGGTTCACATAGGGGAGAGGCGTCGTCGATATGCACAAGCATGGACGCCGACTGGCGCGCGGCCGGTGGACTCACGTTGTAGCAGCCGAGGCAGACCCAGTTCTCGTCTTTGTTGCTGCAGTCTTTACAGGGGGCGCCCGCCTGGATCCCAGACGCCGGCACCGGCTTCACGCTGTCCAGGTGGGGGCACTGCCGGCGTGCGAACCGGGTCACAGGCCCACCGCACGCATGCCCCTTCCGCCAACACCTGCATCTTGGGCGTGAGGGCAAACTGGTAGGTCAGATCATACTGCTAATTTAGTGTCAAGGTCAATGAAAAGTCTTTCGTTCATGTGAGAACTAGTCTTTCATGTCGTCCTTTTCTTAGATCAGCTAAAAAGCGTCGTTGACGAGTATTGGTGAAACATGCTGAAGTTGGTCGGACGTAACGTGACTATCGGTGACAGGGACCACGTGCAGGGGAGCCGCGTGAGGCGCTAGTGCAGCGCAGACTTACCGCCGACATTGCGGTGTGTGTTGGGGTCTGTCCGCTCTGGCGCTTGTGGCCGCTGCTGCTGGCACTGAGAGCGCTCCCGGCCGTGGCGCGTGCACGAGTGAGGCCGGCACCTGCGGCCCAGTGGCTGGAACGCGCCGTCTGGGCCACCGCCCCGCGCCACCGGCACTGTTGCACACTGGGGCAGCCCCGCCTCGGACTCAACAGAGACAAACGCTTACGGTTCAACGCCGCTTCTCATTCATTCGAGGCACTTAACTTATGTGGCATTTAAACCGTTTGTTCTTTGATCATGATTTTCTGTGGTTAGTTCCCCTTGATACTGTTATTTGGGCGAGACTCATAAGTACGTAAGATAAATGAGCGTGATGCCCCGGTGTGTATTCTCGTGACATTGAAGCACCTTGCTAAGTTGTGGCCAGTATTTCTAGAACGGTACAGCTTTAGTGTTGCCTACCACAGTGGCCACTGAATCGCTGCCATGCATTCGGTATTTTAATTTTTGTGTGCCTTATGTCGTCATTTCTCTCGCTGTAATATGCGACAAATATTGTGTGTGAAAGTCCAGACCAGGACCGTTAAAGGGAGATACGTGAAAAAATCGTATTTTGGTTTCTTGCTATTTGAAAAATCTTGATTGTGAAGCTGTCAATCATTTTTGTATCTTCGGCAAAATTTTTGGAGGTCACTCAACAATTATTGAAATATGTTAACGGTACCGGTAAAAAGCTAAAACCTGCTCTTCATGTCAATGTTTTCAAAAACTATTCAAAGTTTTAAAGTAAATGCTTTTGTATATGTTTGTATGTGTAAATATGTCTGTTCTCCTGTATTTGTTTTCGAATTAGTTTTACATAGCCTATAAAAAGTACAAAACGAATAAGTTTGCCCTAAAAATATTGTATAAAATAATTATTCAAGTCTTCAATCGTTTCGTACCTCGGGTCTTCAGTCGCTTTTTACAAATTCCCAGGATGACGAAACTTTTGCGTTAGATAGGTCACGTGACCCAGGTATGGGAATTCCTGGGGTTCTGATTGGTCAATTGTGATTTCTTTAAACTCCTATATTTCTGTTTCAAAATAGTTTTGGAATGTTAAGTAATCTTTTCTGTGATAGTTCGAGGTTCTACACCAATGTTTAGAACATATATGACCCAATTCTTAGAGAAATTGATGGTCATAGCCGAGGCTACGTTATTTGATCGATATTGAGAATCCTCGATAAGTCGTCTAGAAATATTGACTTTGAGTGCAATTTTAAAGCATTTGGAGGCGGAATTTGCAAAAATGAGAATAGTACTTCTGAAAGAACTTTTTGTGACCTTTTGATCTAGCCAATACAATTTTTCGTGTATCTCCCTTTAACATAACTTCTGAGAATGGAATGGTGTAAATTTGTTGACAGCGTGCTCCGCTGTGCGTCGTCCGTGGTATCGACCGCGACAGTCTGTCTTGCACCGGCGCGCGACGCCCTGACTCACCCCGCTCGATTGTCGGCGCGACGAAAACACCCCCTCAAACGCCGAAAAACTGCAGCCACGCGTTTAGCCGCGTGCGGGGGCGAGGGGCCGGAAAACGGCAGATGGGGTAGATCTGGGAAGACCCTCGAGGCTGTGCATGGCTCCCAGAAGAAACGATTGGAGGGGGGAGAGTTGCCGGAAACGTTCTGTAGTTTTTTACGTTTGCATATTGTTTTTTACGCATTGGCTCCTTCAGTTTGAGAGTTGTTCCACCCTAACCCCGAAGCCGGTCCGCCCCGCGCCCTAACGTATTAAATGAAATGATATGCCCATGTTCCCAGTATTCTGTATGCGTCTTTCTGTCCCCATAATACCCTCCCAATAAGGTGGGGGTTGGCGACAACATATTTCCTCGGCAGCGGTGTTTCTTAAAACGTGCATTGACGGGGGCGGGTTTTTCGAAAACTGCCCTCGGTTTTTTCGGAGACAGCATAAAAACGGCGGCGTGTGGCGCCGCCGTACTTCATCATTTTTACAACTTTTGTCAAAATTTTAAGGTTAGGTCATCTCAGGTTATGTCATCAGTACAGGTCAAGTGACCTGACCTAAAAAAGCTTAAGATAGCATAAGTCGGAACAGGGTGAACTTATCCGATTGAAACTCATTTCGCATAATGGACCCACCGAGTTCTCTAAAATGTGTTCTGGTATTTTTTATATCGATGACTTAACACGCGCATTGACGGGGGTCTGAGCCACCTTCGCATTGACGGGGGGCGGGTACCCGCCCCCTAAGGTCTCGAGAACCACGTTAGGTAGCGAAAACGGTAAACGGCGTTGGGCTGCCCATCCACTTCTCCATCGAAAACATTTGAACCATTTTTTTGTCAGGTCACATTTAAGGTCACGAGAGGTCAAAACATGCCCGTCATAGGGATAACATGTAAATTAAGTTTTTCGGCCATTACATCTGAACAAGTAAAGATAGAGCAAAACGACTTAAACTATATGAATCCTCTTAGCAAGCCGAATCGAATGATATATAATTTGACCTTGCTAGGTCAAATCAAGGATTTGACCTGACCTGAGGTCAGGTCAGGGTCAAATTATATAAAATGCATATCATTAGAACCGCAAAGCCCAGGCGAGTCTAATGCAGCTAAAATAAATGCTCTATCACCATCCGTTACTGAGTTATTCCGTAAAAACCATTTTTCCCATGTATTTCCAATGGAGAGGTCATGCCTCGTACCTGACCTTAGGTCATCGAAATAAAAATACCGGAACATATTTTGGAGAACTCGGTGGGGCCATTATATGATATGAGTTTCAATCGAATAAGTTCACCCTGCTCCGACTTATGCTATCTTTAACTTTTTTTGAGGTCGGGTCACTTGACCTGTACTGGTGACCTGACCTGAGATGACCTAACCTTAAAATTTTCACAGAAGTTGTAAAAATGATGAGGGAAAAGGTATACCAAGTACGGCGGCGCTACGCGCGGCCGTTTTTCTACTGTCTCCGAAAAACCCGAGGGGGCGGTACCCGCCCCGTCAATGCGCGTGTTAAGGTCAGGTAGGAGCCATGACCTCTCATTGGACATAACGCCGCTTAATGTTTTTCGCTACCTAGAGTGGTTCTCGGGATCTTAGAGGGAAGGTACGGTACCCGCTCCCCCCGTCAAAAGCGAAGGTGGCTCAGACCCCCATCAGTGCGCATGTTGAAGTCCCAACGTTGTTTTGATTGAGGAAAAAGGGCAAAAATAATGGAGCGGGGAGTGGTGCGGTCCAATAAGAGTAACTAGTTCTTTCCAATATTTGTCTGGAATCCCAGTCGTCAGATCGCCTGGATATGGAAGGACACTCCTGCCTATGTTTTAAATGAGTAGTGGGTAAAATGTCATAACATTTGACGTGGGGTTTTCTAGGGCACTAACTGCAGAATAAGCAAATGTATCCTTATGGACTGAATGTTGGCCCCTTTTCCCGGAGGCAACTGTAGAAATACAATCCGATGAGATTTAACTAATTTTTTTCTGGGAATGCTTTCAATGTAGTTGCTTAACACGCGCATTGACGGGGGGCGCGTACCTGCCCCCCGGTGTTTTTCGGAAATATCATGAAAACGGCGGCGCTAGCGCCGCTGTACTTGGCATACCTTTTCTCTCATCAGTTGTACAACTTCTGTGAAAATTTTAAGGTTAGGTCATCTCAGGTCAGGTCACCAGTACAGGTCAAGTGACCTGACCTCAAAAAAGTTTAAGATAGCATAAGTCGGAGCACGGTGAACTTATCCAATTGAACCTTATATCACCGAATGGGCCCACCGAGTTCTCTTAAACTTGTTCCGGTATTTTTGATATCGATGACCTAAGGTCAGGTAGGAGCCATGACCTCTCCATTGGAAATACATGGGAAAAACGGTTTTGACTAAATTACTAAGTAACGGATGGTGATAGAGCGTTTATTTTAGCTGCATTAGACTCGCCTTGTCTTTGCGGCTCTAGTGATATGTATTTTGTATAATTTGACCTTGACCTGACCTCAGGGCAGGTCAAATCCTTGATTTGACCTATTAAGGTCAAATTATATATCATTCGATTCGGCTTGTTGCGAGGATTCACATAGTTCAAGTCGTTTTGCTTTATCTTTACTTGTTCAGATGTAAGGGCCGAAAACCTTCATTTACATGTTATCCCTATGACGGCCTGTTTTGACCTCTCGTGACCTTAAATGTGACCTGAAAAAAATGGTTCAAATATTTTCGATGGAGAAGTGGATGGGCTACCCAACGCCGTTGACCGTTTTTCGCTAAATACCGTGGTTCTCTAGATCTTAGAGTGGGTACCCGCCCCCCTCCCCGTCAAAGCTAGGGTGGCTCAGACCCTCGCCAAAGCGCGTGTTAATCATATCATAAACGAGCCCGGAATTTTTCCGGGGGCTAGGCTAGGGGCCCAGTGTGAGGGTCTATGCTTCGATGGCCCTATCCGCTGATTGCATCGGTCAAAGTTAACGCTCCAGGGGATGAAGTAATGAAGAGCGCCAACTTCTCCATCAGTAGGACTGGCCACAGGGGCTTTGAATTATCTGAGAAGGCCCACTGGTTGTTCACAATGAGACACACATTTGTGGCTGCCTCCGGGTCAGTCGCCAGCGCTTCCTTTAGGAGGCCTTTGGGATGGCTTGCAGTTTTGTCTGGGGTTTGCAGTCGGGACCGCTCGGAACTTGGCTTCACTCTCCACCGCACGATGTACTTTCCTGTTTTTCTGCTGACCCAGCGGTGTCCATTGTGGGGCCCCTTGACCTCCCAATCCCGCCCCGGCACCTGACCATTCACGTTTACAAGAGAGCATCTGGAAGCCCAATTGAAATCAAAAGTTGGCCGCTACGGAAAATGTGTGTCACAGCCGAAATGCAGCGCGGTGTTTGCGGAGTGGTTTGGCAGGTGTTGCGGCCGACCAGCGCGGCGATAACAGTGCCGGTCGCGGTCAGTCGTCACTGAGTTCACATGCCGGAGCACCCCGCACCCCGCTGTCGATACCGTGCTATTGACCGGCCTGCAATATTCAGCGTGCGCGCTGGTCGTGAGGCCCCACGCCCGGTCACGGAACCCTAATTCCGGCCACGCTCCGTGGAACGGCCTTTTTGCTGGAGGTGTCTGTTACATGTGACCTCGTCCAGTCCTTCATTTGGCTGAGATGCTATGATTCTGGGTCCAGCTGTGAAACATCTGAAGGCATGGGCGGATCCGGGATTCCCGACCGGGAGGCGGAAATTAATGTGGGAAGTTCTACCGTTTGCAATGTCCGCTCATCCGCGACTACCTCTCGCTCTATAGCCTTATATACTTTGTCTTTGTTTTTGGAGCACGTTTCGTATTTATGTGCAAACGCAACTTCGTACTATTTTGCAACATTGTATAAAAACGGACGCTCGGAAAGTCACTCACTAAACCTTTAAATCATACCTGCCCCCCACCTGCCGGAACCCTTCCTGCCGGACCCATCAAAGATTCGCCCCTTTGCACACAAAAGTAAACACCCCCCAAATCTCCCCCACTGACAACCAAAAAGAAAAGTCACAGTCACGTACGAGATAAAAGTTGTTAGAAGACTAATTCATCTAAGTACACTTGAGGTATTTTTGTGGGGAATGAATTTCGCTACTCTTAACGATAAGCGGTTAAAGAAGACCCTGGCGCTGACTGCTTAAACAGAATTGCTCTGCAGTGCCAAGCGTGATGGAGAGAGATTTACGTCGATTGTGTATTTACATGTGGAAATCAATACTGTTCATTTGCACATACATGTGGTCACCATCGTCCTGTTTACGGTTGTAGTCAATCAACGCTAAGACACAGGCTGTAACTATCTACATATCTGACCCCCCTGGTTGCGTGGCAACATTCTGCGTGACTGACACTATGAGGAACCCGGAGAAGTCTCAGTGGTCAGCGGTGGGTTCTGCTGCTCCGGGGCTGGGGCCGCTAGTGCTGGGGTAGTGACTTCGGCCGATGAAACGGGGCGACCTTGCGCATTGTTGGCTGTTTCCCATTCACAGTTGCTGTCTGGGTACTTGCGTTTCTAGCGCTACTCCCCGGCCTTGTCGGCGGTCGTGTGACCACCTTCGTGTGTTTTGTCGCAGGCTGCATGACAACCTTCTTTGGCCTTCTCGGTTGCTGCTTGTAAGCCCTCGTGGGTTTTTCCGGCAGCTGCTTTTAGGCCCTCGTGGGTCTTCTCGGCAGCTGTCTTTAGGCCCTCGTGGGTCTTCTCGGCAGCTGTCTTTAGACCCTCGTGGGTCTTCTCGGCAGCTGTCTTTAGACCCTCGTGGGTCTTCTCGGCAGCTGTCTTTAGGCCCTCGTGGGTCTTCTCGGCAGCTGTCTTTAGGCCCTCGTGGGTCTTCTCGGCAGCTGTGTGGCAACAGTCACTGGCCTTTTCGGCAGCTGCATGTAGGCCCTCATGTGCTTTCTTTGCAGCTGAGTGGCATCCTTCGGTGACTTTTTCAGCAGCAGTAAAGCAACATTCATGGGTCTTTTCAGCGGCTGTTTGGCACCCCTCCTTGGCTTTGTCGGCGGCTGTATGACAGCTTTCCTTGACATTCTCTGAACACTCGCTTCCTTCCGCGCTTGTGCGTTCTGCAAGATATACCGAACTTTGTAAGACTGAGTTTTCTTTCTCATGGAATGATTGCTGGGTAATCTCTCCCCATGTTCTGCATGCATTGTTTAGGTGCAGGATATACGAGTATAATGAAAAGGGCTGCTACCTTTTTTAGTCATAGCCATCTTTGTGGCTGCGGGTCGGGTCCATATTTTGTGTTATTGAATCAGAAAGCTGAATCAAACTGAAGTCTGTATGACAGACCCAAAACCGGTTGCTTCTTCAGCGTCCTCGCGTACTCACCGTCGGAGCCGTTTTCCTTGGCCATGGCTGCGGTGGGGGTGCTGTGTGCTGTGAGGCCCTCTGGCCGAGCGGCGCCTTCTTTATGCCCGATGGCGCTGCAGCGGCCACCTGTGCTGGTCAGGTGTTGCCGGTGAATCAGCTGGCCTGCTGATGCCGGGGCCGTCTCATGGTCATAGTGTCACCGGCGCTGAAGGCGTAATTGGTGCCGGCCGCGGTGGCCGCGAGCCGATGTCTGGGCACAAGTGTGCTGCTAATTCTAGCATGCAAGTCGGCGACTCTCCGACCTCACGATTTTAGCCTGGTTTCACGAGTCATCTCTGTTATAATATGTAATAAACACGAATTTAATTTTCCTTATCTTCAGGATATCAAGCAGAGTTACGGCTGGTGTATGATGCTTGTGTTGGTGAAGCCATATACCGCGCCAACGGCCATAACGGTCTCTCAATGTTGAATGCAACTGCGAAATCCTGCACCGCGCACGACTCGCCGTGGTCCGCTCCTGTGCCAACCGGTGTATGCCCTGCGTGCGCAGACCTGGGCCAGGACCTGCTGCTGGAGGTGCTGACGCACGTGCAGCCGACCCACGTGCTGGAGCTGGTGCACCCGCACAAGCAGCAGTACAACTTCGCGGCGCGGCTGACGCCCCAGTGGGTGAACTCGTCGGCGCGCAGCTGGCTGCTGAAGCGCTTCCTGTCGGCGGAGGCCCCGCGCCGGCCCGAGTTCAGATACAGACACCACAGCCTCACCGCCCTGCTGGACCCCCACCACCCGTACACGAGTGGCGGCCCGGCTGGCGACGAGAACCAGAGGTGGGTACCGCCGCCAGGATGCGAAATACCTCCGGATAGAAGTATTATCTGTGGATCTCTGCAGTACACGAAAAAATATTCAATAAACGGAATGCTTGGGTTTATTGGTAACGCTCATTTACCCATGGGGAAAGACATAGGTGAGTGTGCTGGGGCGGTGATTGCTGAGCCCGGGCTCTGACGCCGACCGGTTGGCAGGCTGGCGCCGTGGATGTCGCGGCAGCTGAACACCACGGCGATGGTGGCGGCCCTGGAGTCTCCCGGGCACACCCTCTGCCAGCTCGTGCCCGTCTGGTGAGCGCTTCTGCTAACTTGGCAGTGCTTAAAATAGGCTTTCAACAACATGAGTGAACATACCACAACCAGGCTCATGATAGTACACATCGCCGTGAAGGTGGTGTAATGGTGTCATTATCTGTACCTGTGCTTGAGGGTTCCTTTGCTAAAGAGACATTGTGCCCGCTCGTATTTGCGGTGATACCTGTACCTGACTGCATCATGTTCCTTATGTTTTGTTTGAGCATCCGGCTTTGATAATTAAAACTTTTGCGAGGTAAATAATTACCGTCTGCATTGTGTTCGAATATGTGATTTTCGTGAATGCGAGCGACCAAGACGGAGTGAAGCGATTCTAGGAAAATGTATTGATACGCATACTTTACCAGTTGGGATTTTTATCCGTAACCGATGCGGTTTTTCATTGCTTTTCAGCGTTTTGCAGTCTTATCACCTATCACAACCAAGAAAAGTCATTTTTGTCAAGCATAACATAAAAACCAGCATATCCGTAGAGTCCTGCAAAAGATAAAAACATTTCATTGACTGAAATTACCTAGATTGATGATGCCCCAGTGACCACAGTGTGACCTCAGATAACCCGGGTGACCAGGAGAGCAGTGCCCCCCCACCCCAAAAGAGGAAATAATTCACGTGCCAGGGGGTAATCGCTGCTGACGTCCCGCCACTGTGTGACCGGTGCTGACGTCCCGCCACTGTGTAACCGCTGCTGACGTCCCGCCACTGTGTGACCGGTGCTGACGTCCCTGCGCCGTGTGTGACCGGTGCTGACGTCCCTGCGCCGTGCGTGACCGGTGCTGACATCCCTGCGCCGTGTGTGACCGGTGCGGGGTGCTGGCCGCAGTGTGGCGTGGTCGGCGCTGGCCGTGCGGGTGCGCGCCGAGCGGCTGCTGCCGCAGCACCTGCTGCACGCCGTCAACGGGTGCGTGGTGGCGCTGTGCCGCTCCGACCCGGCCTGCTGGCTGTCGCCGCCAGAGCCGGGCCTCTTCTCCCTGCTGCCCGACCACACGCCGCCGCCCGACTGCCTCGGCTTCGGTACGTACCACCGCTGCACACTGGGAACATTGCCACTTTTAGCCTGAATTTATTCCTAAGGACAGAGTGCATGAATTAATTTTACTAATTTGGCTGGGCATCAGTTGACCAGTGATCAAATGACAACTTTTCACACTGTACCCAAATTTGGATTTAGCACGTGAAGAGGAGGCGTCGTAAAGTACGCCCTTAATCATTTTCCAAATTAGTCCGATAATTATTCGGAGACAAACAACGTTATTTGGCTGTATTTCTGGAAATTTATATGTACGTCGATTACTGGGAAAAATTGAAACTAGCCAACAAATTGTTTCGCTTATCGACTTTCAAATTCAAGTCTACATTTGAGATCGCCGTAGTGACGTCGTCGCATCAAATTGCATTGTATGACCTTAGAGACGCCTCACACACGCGAGTCACTGCTCCTCGCCCAGCCGGAAATGACCTCAGGTCAGAGTGCGCGACCCGCCGACAGGCGGCAGCCGGATGAACCCAAAGGCTTAATCATAAACGGGTGTCAATTAATGCAACAATAACTTGTTACAAAACACGAAATTCCTTTCTCATTTCATAGAACATTTTACTTTTCTGGCCGGAAGAGCTGTTAACGCCATCTCCGGTAAAAGCCGGCGGAGGATCGCACAAGTTCTGGTGTGGTGCTGCAAATAGTCGGATTCGGGATATTCGAACTTGGACACTTGGTCGGGGTTGCCATCCGAATCACGGGGTGTGCCAATTTTTGGACCTAAAAACCATCAGGTGGGACTAAAGAAAATATTAGGCGCGCGCAAAATTCTATCACGGGGGTCGAAACCTTCCCCTCAATAGTCGCATCCTAGGGAAAGGGATGAGAAGTGACATTCCGGAGGCAGCAGCAGACTTTCAGGGGGTGACGGAGGTCGATCGAAGAGGGATGCCCTCACTTGTCCCGCCCCCCCTCCTCCGACCCGTGCCGCGGATGGTGCCACCACATCCTACGGCTGCCATTATCGCTAAAAAGTCCACAACTCCACAACCTCATTAGCTTTTGCTTTTGCGGCTGCACGTGCGCCGCGCCGGCTGGGTGCATTGCCATTAAGATACAAACATTTCTCCAAGAATCGCAAGAAGTTGCTGGAAATTTTTGTTCGATCGTACCTAGAATTGTCTGCCGTGTCCTAATTATACATTTCTGAGCGCCAATCGACATCACTAGTAGTTAAAACCATACACATTTCTTGGATATCCAATATTGAAAGTGATTAGAAGGAAGGTCCAATATAAGCTTATATAATTTCATTCCTATAATTTTTACGAACCTGACGGTTGGTTTGGACATAAAAAGTCAAACCTTTTTTGCCGCCCCGGTAGCTCAGTTGGTAGAGCGTTGGGCTAAGGCCCGCTGCTCAGAAACATGCGGTGGCAGTGCATGTCCAGGCTTGGGATCGGTTCCCCTGAGACTCTCCGGCGCTCAATAGTTTACCTGACGTATGTCGGCTGGCAACTGGCTGGTGAGAGGGTGACCTGAGCGGGCCGGCCGTCCCTGTGCTTTGTGGGATGTTAAACTTTGTTTCTAAATTAACCCTTCATTGTGGGAGTTGCTCGTTCGGGTGGTGGGGTCGGATACTCCGTGACAAGTTCGTCGAGGACTAGTGAGACTTCAACAGCCAAACGGGGAACAACTTGGACAAAATTTATAATAAAAGGCTTTCCAGAAATACAAATTTTGGTATACATTGAACAATATCGGACGTCTCACTTCAGTTCATATTTTGTTCCAACTTTCTCCGACTTTAGAGTCATTTTTCACGCACTTACGGAAAAAAGGAGACAAAAATTAATTCTCACCATAGTAAAATGTGGACCATTTTCCACCAATTGAGCGCATGTTTTATCCAGAAATCAATATTTTTTACTTTCGCCCAAATTCCGGCCAGGGTGGAAAAGTTGCCACTGGTGCCGGTCGGCGCTGAGCCGCACCCACCTGAAAATGATCCCTCGATTGCAGCACAAAAATTATATTAATTCGCATTTACTTATGTTACGTTTTTGCTTTGTGCACATGTGCTGCTCTTTCCATACATGTTCCCAATATCTCGTCCTCACTGTCTCATTATAATTTCCCATCGCCTCTGCGAATTCAATCAAAGCATGTTATTTAACACGTTTCCTTCTTTCGGTAATAAAACATGTGTAAAAAGGCATATTGAGTGTATGCACTGGAGCTTTAATCTAAACCCTTATGAACCGGATCAACCTTTTGCGATATCACCAATCAGGTGGCAGCCAGTTGTCGTTGCTCTTGTGTTTTGGATCTGGTTTTGGAAAGGTCATTTTTAGAACTGTGTTCATAGCAGCTTGGATCCAGAAAATCAATGCTAAATATCTCGAGGACTGTGCTGTCGGTTGTTCTCGAAATGTATGCAATATTGATGTGTTAATGTGTCCACATTAACGCGGCTCAGGGTTTGATGTTACTATTCATGCGGAAGACACTTTGTTTTTTTGAGGGGGGAGGGAGGATGTCAGAATTCATGTTGTATTACGATAAAATGCGGGGCATATCAGTTCCAAATTTTGCCATCATTTTAATGCAACGGTCTTTCACGAAATAGCTCATTACACGGCATATACCGTTAAAGGGAATGTGGCGCCTTGGTCGAATCCTGGAATTTAGTGTAATTACGGGGACTTTAAGCCGAAAATCACGGAAGCGTCCATGATTTCTCTGAAAAATTTACAATAAGTTCAATATTTTGATTTTTAAAGTGCTCCTCTAGGGAAAGAAATAAATATCTGCCTGTAGATGATGTCATGATCTGGCAACCACTGCCATATTCGGTACGCTTCAAGGGCTTTGATTGGCTGATACTCACCGTGACGTCAGCATATGTCGTCACACCAACACTAACAGCCATGATAACTGTGGCCTGCTGCTAAGGGTACATGAGGGGTACATTTTAGGTAGGTTTTAGCTTTTTTCTACGGAAATCTCGAGTTCCAAGACAAATTATGTATTGAGTTCCGGGTTTTCCAACTTGCTTTACAACTTGGCATCTCAGTTAAAATCACGTTATGAAGGTGCCACATTCCCTTTAAAGTCCATGCCACCCGTGTGAGTCATACGTGATAATATTACGTTCATCATCTAAGCCATTCTTTCTGTTTAAACTGACAAGTGAGTCACTGTATCGTATGAGACGCATGATACCGCACAAAAATGACGTTTGGGGACGGACGGTGCCTGATGTCTGAGAACTGGCTGTGACTGTGTGTGTGGACGGGCGGTGGTCTTGTGTTTGGACGGGCAGCGCTTTTTTCCTGGACAGCGGTCGTACCTGTTGACGGGCGGTCCCTGTTGTGTGTGAACGGGCGGTGCCTGTTGTGTGTGAACGGACGGTGCCTGTTGTGTGTGAACGGACGGTGCCTGTTGTGTGTGAACGGACGGTGCCTGTTGTCCGTGGATGGGCGGTGCCTGTTGTGTGTGAACGGACGGTGCCTGTTTGTGCATGGGCGGTGCCTGTTGTGTGTGAACGGGCGGTGCCTGTTGTGTGTGAACGGGCAGTGCCTGTTGTGTGTGGACGGACGGTGCCTGTTGTGTGTGAACGGGCAGTGCCTGTTTGTGGGGGGCTCTGTTGTGTATGGACGGACGGTGCCTGTTGTGTATGGACGGACGGTGCCTGTTGTGTGTGAACGGGCGGTGCCTGCTGTCTGTGGGCTGGCGACGGCCGTTGTTTGTGGGCTGGCGGTGAGCGCGTCCCTGCCCGCGGTGCCCGCAGGCCTGGTGCGCGGTGTGGACTGGGAGCAGCGGCTGCTGTACCTGCTGACGGCGCTGACGGAGAAGCAGCTGCGGGCCGTCAACACGGTGGTGCGCGGTCCCCACCACCTGCTCGATGTGTTCCCCAGCCAGAGCGGCGTGCCCGTCTGGGCGCCGGCTCTCACCAGTGACGCCGGCCCTCTCAACCGGCCCAACCAGCGCAACAAGACGCGGCGGTTCCGGTGATACCGGGCTGCTGCCGCTGGTTACCGTTCTATAGAGGGCGCCACGTGCGGGCTCTGCTATAGCCCGCTTTCAAGTTGTACCTGAGCCAAATGCGTCAAAGTCGGGGTGTGGTTTGAGTATATTTGTTTTGTGAGTGTTGTGCCTTAGACTGGGCGACCTACTGTCTCTGAACGCAGACTGTTGTAAGTCATCCAGTGTCGTTGACACCATGATGTGGTTTTTGTGGTATAAGACGTCTCCAAAACTAATTTACTGAATTGAAATGAGTGCAAACTACCTGAATGTGGATTGTTTTTTTCTGTCGAAATACGGCAGTTTTCAGGTTATCGACGGGGATCGTGTGAAACAAAATGACCAGGTTTTTGCTAGGTCAGCATTATTTGAGAACCTTGTAGGTCTTACGAATACAATTTTCGTATTAAGAACCAAACCAATCCTGTGTTGATGTTCACCAAAACAAACCAGAGGAAAACGAAAAGGCCTGTAAAAATGGTACCTCCTTTTCAAATATTCAGGGGGTACACGGTTGGTTTGACTTTATTTTTAATGGAAATCAGTTCAAACAGGTATTCAACCCAAAGTTCAGGCAATTTTAGTCATC
Source organism: Lepas anatifera (assembly GCA_034440635.1). Classification (NCBI taxonomy): domain Eukaryota; kingdom Metazoa; phylum Arthropoda; class Thecostraca; family Lepadidae; genus Lepas; species Lepas anatifera. The sequence continues at coordinate 26,721 of JAOTON010000047.1, forward strand.
TCGTAAAAATATTCTAAGCTTTTTGGTGCATGTGTATAAATTATTTTAAGTTGTCATTTTAGAAACTTTATTATTTTAGGCATGTAAAAACGGGCTAATGTACCAAAGCATGTTGACCTAAGCTAAGACCCCCCATCCTTTATTTGTTTGTCCAGTCTGATCAATGTTTGCCTAATTAGGCTCACTAATTGTTGTCATGACAAGAACCTGTCAGACGTGTATCTCTTTTTCAACCACGTGTTACAGACTTAACTATTTAGAACTGTTCTCTACTGAAACGTTTCTTGGCCGCTCTCAGCTGGTAGGGTTCCATTTTCATTTCCCGAGTTACCCAGCGGCGTTGAACCCCCATCACGAGAGCCGGGATTCTGAAGAATTCCCCACCAGAACAGGGAAATCAGACGCAAATCACCAGCTCTTTCAGCAGGAACAGCGAACATGTCACTGTTTATGAGGCAAAATGAACGTATCGGTGCGTTCTGGTAGGGATGTGATCTCGAAGGAAAAAGCTGGCATTGCAGGTACGAGATAGCCTATTATCGCCGTACAAGAGACGAGAGGTACACAAATTGTGAGCTTTAAAGGGATTATGGCACTTCGCTGCAATTTCAGACTGTAGTGGTTTTAATGACAATCTTTATTGAAAAGAATGGGGGTGGCCTTTTTGCAGAAAAATGGCTAACAAGTTAAACGCTAGATAATTCATTTGGTTTAATTTTCCTCCGTTAGAGGTGCAAAGTCTCTAAATCGCGTGTTATTCAATCGGCATACGATTTGTTAATCCTTTGTGCCATATGAGCCTCTTCATTTGCTCCGCAAACAATTACCGAAGCCAATGAAACGTGCTTACATCTGAAAACAGCCATTATGAACCAAGGTGACGCTAATCGATTTCGGCAATTTTTCTTAAGATGTTTTATCATATTTTACCTTCCAAACTACTCGTTGAAAAACAAATTATACTCATTTAAAGTCGCCAGTACCGAAGGCGCATTCAGCACGTCAGTTTTAAAGGTTTAAAGCACATAGGTTCAAGCAAGAAATATTAATTCTCGCAGCGCGCTTGAGCCTCGCCTCACATTCCCAACTTCAGCACTAACCACGTGAACACTGGGAGACGGTAGGCAGTGAATTTTTACTTTTTTTCTCTGCGAACAATAAGTTTCAGGGGAAAATGAAATTTCCATCAAGTAGTATTTCTCAGCATGCCATATCAAATGGCCACATCAGTTCAAATCCCATTTATGAAGGTTCCGCATTCCTTTTAAAGTGATCTGGGCACGATTGTTAAAGCTTACTGAAAGTTGCCAAAGCGAGTTTTTCTTCAGAATTTTCGTGCACAAGGAAGTAAAACCACCAGAAAAATGGGAGATCGGGCTAGAGGGCAACTATATATATATATATATATATATATATATATATATATATATATATATATATATATATATATATATATATATATATATATATACCTACATCACTAGCCTGAGAGCGTCGAAGAGCAGGCGTGCATTCATTTCCTTCACGATTGCGATTACCTGGAGGAAAAAGTGCCACCGTATTTTTGCGGCAACGGAACCTGACGCATAAAACAATGACGGAAAATGGTTACAAAGAATTACGCCGAGCCACCGCAGAACCAATGCAATATCAACCAAAGCTCTGCAGATCCACATCAATCCCTGTATTTACATACACCCCAATCGTTGAAATAGCACCATACACTAAGCATTGAACAGGTTCAATAGGCGCCGCCTCTGTAAACGGTGCGACTCTTGAAGCCACGATCACTGTAGTCCCAGTTGTGGACGCGGTCGCCGGTGCTAGGGTAGCCCTCCTCGCCAGGCAGCACCGCTCTGCGGCTCACCTGCACCCTCCAGCCCTGACGCCGCGTCCAGTCCTGCACGGTAGCAGTCACAGCGTCAGACTCGCGGTACCAGCCCAGCGTCAGACTCTCGCGGTACCCGCCACAGCGTCAGACTCTCGCGGTACCAGCCACAGCGTCAGACTCTCGCGGTACCCGCCACAGCGTCAGACTACTCGCGGTACCCGCCACAGCGTCAGACTCTCGCGGTACCAGCCACAGCGTCAGACTCTCGCGGTACCAGCCACAGCGTCAGACTCTCGCGGTACCAGCCACAGCGTCAGACTCTCGCGGTACCAGCCACAGCGTCAGACTCTCGCGGTACCAGCCACAGCGTCAGACTCTCGCGGTACCAGCCACAGCGTCAGACTCTCGCGGTACCAGCCACAGCGTCAGACTCGCGGTACCAATCACAGCGTCAGTGGATACTCGCGGTACCAGTCACAGCGTCAGACTCGCGGTACCAGCCTCAGCGTCAGACTCTCGCGGTAGCAGTCACAGCGTCAGACTCGCGGTACCCAGCCCAGCGTCAGACTCTCGCGGTACCCGCCACAGCGTCAGACTCTCGCGGCACCAGCCACAGCGTCAGACTCTCGCGGTACCAGCCACAGCGTCAGACTCTCGCGGTACCAGCCACAGCGTCAGACTCGCGGTACCAATCACAGCGTCAGTGGATGCTCGCGGTACCAGCCACAGCGTCAGACTCTCGCGGTACCAGTCACAGCGTCAGACTCTCGCCGTACCAGCCACAGCGTCAGACTCTCACGGTACCAGCCACAGCGTCAGTGAATACTCGCGGTACCAGCCGCAGTGTCAGATTCTCACGGTACCAGTAACAGCGTCAGACTCTCACGGTACCAGCCAGAGCGTCAGTGAATACTCGCGGTACCAGCCACAGCGTCAGCCTCTCGCGGTACCAGACATAGCGTCAGACTCTTGCGGTACCAGCCACAGCGTCAGACTCTCACGGTACCAGCCACAGCGTCAGTGAATACTCGCGGTACCAGTCCAAGCGTCAGTGGATACTCACGGTACCAGTCACAGCGTCAGACTCTCGCGGTACCAGCCACAGCGTCAGACTCTCACGGTACCAGCCACAGCGTCAGTGAATACTCGCGGTACCAGTCCAAGCGTCAGTGAATACTTGCGGTACCAGTCCAAGCGTCAGTGGATACTCGCGGTACCAGTCACAGCGTCAGACTCTCGCGGTACCAGCCACTGCGTCAGACTCTCACGGTACCAGCCACAGCGTCAGTGGATACTTGCGGTACCAGCCACAGCGTCAGTGAATACTCGCGGTACCAGCCACTGCGTCAGACTCTCACGGTACCAGCCACAGCGTCAGACTCTCACGGTACCAGCCACAGCGTCAGACTCTCACGGTACCAGCCACAGCGTCAGTGGATACTCGCGGTACCAGCCGCAGCGTCAGACTCTCACGGTACCAGTCACATTGTCAGTGAATACTCGCGGTACCAGCCACAGCGTCAGTGAATACTCGCGGTACTAGTCAGTCACAGAGTCAGTGGTCGCCCAAAGCGAAAAATGCACTTTTTCGATCAATACACCTCATGCGGGTAGATGACGATGGAAACTATTGTTAACCTAAGGAGAAAATAATATCATAAACACCATCATTTTCCTTCTAAAAATGAAGAAAAGGTTTCCGAGCCACAAATCTGAGCCGCGCCATCCGAAAAATTTCCAGTCACTGGTTTTGGAAATACAGATTGAAGACATTTCTCCAAAACGCATCTGTAAGGCAGTGATTCCCAGCCCTCTTGGCACGACGACTTTTTGACTGCGAGAAGACTGCATGACCCCACTCTAAAAAACTCAATTTATAGAAAAATAGGGTTGATTGCCAATGTCTTGGCTGCACCTGTCTACGCGATTTCCCTGGAACATTGCGGTTTGCTGTGGAAACAACTATTGATAAATTTTTTCCACCATCAAAAATTTTTAAACTCCCAGCTCTTTTGCCAGCAAGATGCGCAGAAAATATTTCCTAAATTCGCAAGGTACCTGGGCTTGTTTTTATTACCACCATCGTCAAAAAGTCAGCCTCGCACAGATACGGTAGCAGGAATGGGATCATAGCCCAAGGCATAGCTAGAGAGAATTGAAAATCACACAAAAATTTTGTTTTTTATCCTCAAAACCCGTCCGGGTGTGGCGTCCTCTACCCACAGAATTCTGCGTTCACGGCAATTTCAACACCAGTCAGAATGTCTTCAGTTCTCACAAAGTATTTTAACGGTAAGGTACATACCTATGTCAATACCAAATCGATGGGGCTGTATTAAAGCTCTCTCAGCTCAACCTTCATCGTTCAAAGGCACTGTCCGTTGTAGACCCTTCGGAATGACTCGATAACCTCAAATTGGATCAGAGCCCACGGTTTGGCAACACATAATTCAAGGTTAGCTTTATGAGGATACAGTTCAGAAAAGATCCGATGGACCACAATGAAACTGCGTGAATTTGAAATCACAATATCCCAAGAAGAAATTTCAATTATGGCTTTTGAACTTTTGAATTCTGACTAAATGACCCTACGACCCAGCTTTTCACCCATGACGTTAGCGGAAAGTAATGCCCGGTCCCAAGAGTTTCCTCGAAGATTTACGGGATTTTAATGTTTGAAATATGCATTTCTTGGTTTTGTCTCATATTTCCGGATATTTTCGACATAATATAAGACATAAATCCCTAAAAATGTCACATAAGATTTCCTTAATCATGATTTGCGACGTAATTAATCGTTCGGGCAACCCAATGGATTGAAAAGTCTGTTCATCGACAGCACCAGCTTTTCACTTCAGAAAAGACAAATAATAAATACCCCTTATTTTAGAGCGAGTAGAGTGCCGTAAAGAAGTGTTTCAACCGAACTCGCGGATACTCGACTCCTCCCGCATTCAGAATTGCAATTTTGGGCCGAGGCCATAATAAATCATGTCACAAATCTAGGTGAAATAAAAAAGGCAGGGCAGTTGATGCGACCATCAGAAAAGAAATGGATCACTAACTCATACAGACGCTGGAGCAGGAGAAGAAAACAAGCATTGTTTTCAGCCGAGAAGTGACGTGTTACCAATCCCCATGTGCCTCCGAACTCGGCAATAAGGTCACAACTATCCGGTCAGCTCAACACGTGCTCGCTGAGGCAACGAAATTTACATCAAGTGAGCAAACTGATGTGATTTCCAGTCACTTCTCCTCGAGATTGTACAGCATTACAATACTTGAAACTAGGTGATTGCAGCTTGTAAAGTTATTCAAAGCCACGAGCAACAACTTCAGGACCCAGCATCTCGACTATGAACAGGTGCAGTATAAATTTTCCAAACGATGGTTTCCAATCTCGTACCATGTATAAATCCCATCAGGGTCACTTATGTCAATTAGAGGCGGGAAAATGTGCCACGCACAGAACGCCTTAAACAAAATCCTTAACTAACACTTATCTCACTCGTACCAGATAACAAGGTTCTTAGGATACACTAACTTGTCCTATGGTACTTTTAGTATTCAATATTTAGGTCAATTTTTATCGTCCTATTATACCTAAGTCCGTGAAGGAATGATACTTTTCTCCACATACAAACGGAAGATCAAGTGATGTTATCTACATCACATTTTCCGTTATTTTCAGTATCTGGGGGAACATTTACGCTTGCATCCTTCCGTGCGCTATCTGGGGTGACTCGAGCAGACTGTGGTGCTTCAGCCAATAGCATGACGGTGAGCCGAACCAGACATGTGACTATAATGTTACTTTGTCTGCATGGATGGTGACTGCCATGCTACATGACCGTATCGCGGCATCAGGTGACCTCGACCCGACATGGAGTCAGACCGTTTTTACACGACCAAGAATGACCCATAGTATACACGTATCTATTCGCCATGACGAGAGACGCATTCGTTTCTGTCGGTGCCCAGAAAGGACCATCGCTGTTGACTCACGTTGCGGTTGTATTTGAAGTAGTAGTGTCCGGCGTACACGGCGCCTATGAACAGCAGCGCCTTGCCGGTGAGCCAGCGCGCGATGAAGGCGTTCTTCAGGCCCTGCGGTGCAGCGCCCGGAGCGGTGAGGTCAGTCCATGGGAGGTCGTAGTGTCCACAGCAGACAACGTGACCCAGCCTAGTGTCTGCATCAACATCCTAGAGGTTCACATTTGAAACGATCAATCAAATATTGATGAATATACGTAGACAGTGGCACTCGATTTACAACAGTATATTTTTAATGAGTATTTGATGACAAACAACGCCTAGTATGGCTGTGGAGGCTAAAAATACCCCCCCCACCAGTAGCTAGCATCAATATCAGGACCATGACTCATTAAATATCATGATTGCTTCGTGTTTGTTCGATCCTCTGTCGAGCCAGACTCCAAGTTAAGAGACAATAGCACCAATATGTTCTTCAAACCGTAAAACAACTGAAATATTGTAAAACAATTTCTAATTTGAAGAACTGCTGTTTTCTCTTCACTTTAAAGTACGGGGAAACGTGAAAGGAATGCGTTCTATTTAACAGAGACTTAAATTTATAGGCATATTAAGACAAATCTGCCTTCTTTAAATTTCGGGCTTGGCGACTGATTCTGATTTTGGTCATTTGTATCAGATCCATCATTTCAAAACATCTTACATTCCCTGATTTATTTATTTATATATTAATCCTAAATCGCAAGCATTTGCGGCCAAGTTTCCTCTTTCGTCGTGCTCTGCATGTTCTCTGAGGTAATGCACTATCGTTTTATTTAGTTTTCGTAGACAGATATAATGTCTGTCATTCACACGGAAAGGCGGATCAGCAACAAATATTTTACATGGTCTTTTCCATCTGTATTGCATTGATTTCCACCGCAGTTAATATTTTTCCGCAGCACCCTCTGAACATTTTTTGGAATGCCCGTCATGGCGTAGCGCGCCCAAAAATAGCATGTGAGAATACGGTCTACGTACCATGGCAGGCTGCAGCTTCTCGAAGAGGGTGTTCAGCGGCCACTTGTAGAAGCGGCGGATGGGATTGGTGATCTCATTGTAGTACTCAGGAATATACCTACCGGCCACGGGTGACAATCACCACCAACAATGCTGGCGGATGAAACAGAAGACTAGCCTTGACACAGAAGAGAAGGTCAAGAGGTAAAACTGTTAGATCATCAGCCAATTCTTGTTGAACGCTGCCTACTGGACAGCTAAGCGCCGCTTCCGGTCGCGATTATTGCAACACAATACTACAAAGCTCGAATAGTGGGTGGCAGCGTGGACATGACTGAGAACCAAAAAGTGGTGGTGGAAGCTGCCCGAGAGTACCTGATCCCACTGACCTCGGCTCCCTCGGTCCCAGGTGCTGGTCCTTAAGCCACTGTGCGCGCCATTTACGATCCTCGTCAGACATTTTGATCAGACGCTCTCGCACGTTCTTGCAGCGGCCCTCGATGGACATGGGCAGCACGCCGCCCGTCTCCGATGCCGGCACTTTCTTGGCGTCCATGGTGGCCTGAAGGTGACAGGAAACAATGCAGAAACTATCAGCACATTTTATATTTATAGAGGTTGAGAATATACTGGAATTCTTCCAGCGTCGAACCTAAATACGTTGCTTTACAAAATCTTAACTTGCAGTAAGCACGCGCGAATAAAATAATGGTGCTCCAGTTCGTTCCATACTCATGCATTAAAATACACTCATTCAATTATTAAATTGAACTATTAACACTCGCCCCAGTGGGCCTGTCAGCCACCTTCACCCATGTGGGGGGTGTTCAAACACCCCCACGAACCCAACACATACGCGGGATAGCGAAAAAAACGCGAACGCAGGTGGATATTCATAAAAATTCATGAAGAAACTAACTCAATTATTTTTTGGCTCAGGTTTGAGGTTATGCCAGGTCAAAAGTGTCATGCTAAAGAAGAATTTCTGGGCTCTAGCGTCTGATAGATTTGAGTTAGGATCAATCTTTAGGTACCATTTGCTCCCTCTCGTTACGGCAAATCAAATAATGTATTATATGACTATACCAGGTAAAAAAATGTCCTGATCTAAGGGCAGGTCTTGGTCGCCATCTGAACTAGCATAGTCAATAAGCATATCAATTGACTCACAATAATAACATAAAAATAATTGCATTTAAATAGAACTTTATCGTCATTTCCTCCACAGTTTTGTCCCAAGCCTGTAAACCTGTTTAAGTAGAGCCAGATGACCTCTCAGAGGTCACAGGTAGAAAAATGTGACAGGAACCGGAAAACGGGCCTAGGATGCGACGAGTTAGAGAATATGAAGGTGCTCTAACCATTATCTACTAAAATAGCCATTTCTCGCCAAATTTCAGTTTTTCCGTGCATTTTAAATGAAAATGTCATGATCCATATCTCACCCTAGGTCATCAATATAAAAATACCGGCACATTTTTTGAAGTGCTTGGTGGGTCAAGGCCACTTTTTAACCTAGCATAGTCAATATGCATATCAATTGACTCGCAATGGCAATCCAAACACAATTGTATCAAAATGGCTGGCGGCTCCGGACGACTGCGCGGCCCTGCTGCACGGCAGCGGACGGCGCTGCTCGGCAGCTGGACGGCACTGTGTTGGCAGCTGGGCGGCGGTACTGTGGCCGCTAGGCGGCGCTATGGTGGCCGCTGGGCGGCGCTATGGTGGCCGCTAGGCGGCGGTGCGGTGGGCGCTGGGTGGCGCCGGTGTTTGAGCGCGGTGTGCTGCTGGGACCGCTGGTCGGCGCTTCTGGGGCCGCTTCTCGGCGCCGCTATTGCGTCACAGCCGCACGATGGTTGATAGAAACTGGCCATGAACAAACATTAACCCATTAATTTTTTAATGAACCCATAATTTTGTTATTTTTTATTTTTTTATTTTTCCTTTTCCCTGTCTTTTTATACAAGCCACTTACGTGCCCATCTCATCCAGTTGTGTCATGCTGGGCTATGCTGAGCGAGTGTTTAATTTCAACAGATCATGCTACACCTGGTAGTCCTGTCTGCTTTCAACTGTTGTTGATGAATGTACCCATGTGTGTTTTTTGTCTGCTTTTCGTGTGAAATATATGTGAATGGCTTGAAATAAAAGTAATTTATATATGTGAATGGCTTGAAATAAAAGCTGTGTAATCATTTCATGCAAAGTTATTTACCTAAATCTGAAAGTTGCTTAAGTAGCCCCAGATGACCCCTCAGAGGTCACAGGTCAAAAATTGCAACAGGAGCCTGGAAAGGGGCCCAGGATACTATGATTTAGAGAATATGAAGGTATTCTCAGCTGTATCTACACAAATACAACCCAATTTCTGCCTTTCCCATGTATTTCCAATGGAGAGCTTGTGATCTGTACTTGACCTTGGGTCATTGATATGAAAATCTAGAAATATGTTTTGTAGCCCTCTGTGGGCCTATTAAGTGGTATAAGTTTCAATGTGATATATTCACTCATTTCTTACTTATGCCACCTCATAAATTTTTGGAGGTGAGGTCATTTGACCTACACTGTTCACCTGACCTGAGATGACCCAACTTAAAAATTTTGGGGAAAGTTGTGGAATGGATCAAGGATTAGGTGTGCCAAGTACAGCAGCACTTTACTTGATTGTTTTTTCGTGCAGCTGGAAAAAACTCAGGGGATGGTCAAACACCCCACACAGGGGCAAGGGTTAAATAACCAAAGCACACCAATTGGACACATCACCTTTGCACTTGGCATGTGACTAAACGAATGACAAACTTGTTTTTCTCTTTAAAAAAATTATTTAAATTGCTAAGCAGGATTAAGGATCTGAGTTTTTGCTTTCAATAAGGCTGCTTTGCTTAAGAAAGCATGCTTTATTCAGTAACACACATGGATTTAATCCTAACTGAAAGAATAAGCACAGTTGCAAACACAGCTATCTTAATCTCTCATGGGATATTCAAAGTCCTATGAGGGATAGCTGCATTGTGCCCTCTGGTGTGTGCTTCTCTATCCCGCCTGAATATGCTTATACACACTGAATAAACACTTCCATAAACTAAACATGCTGCATATCATTATCAATATGGCTTGAATCCGCAGCATGACAGCAATGGTTACAGTTGCCCAAGAGTACCTGTGTGAACCAGCCTCAGCTCAGACAGTGGGAAAGTAATGCAGTCAAACACACTTGAGATTACTGGGTTTTGTCCTCTTGTGTGTGTGTCTACCCTGGAAATACATGTGTATGGTTTCACTTTAAGAGATATTTGATATTCAAATATGTTCAGGACAGTCTCACCTTAAATTTAAGCTTAAAAACCACCCCTGCTACATACAAAATACCAATGTTGTTATCATCCACACACCTGGTACCCCAAATTCAGCAATGATCCCATCTTAAAAGTGCTGGGGTCCCGAACAATTTTCTTAACACATGATCACAAGGCAGGTATCACATAAAGGTATAGTGTATGAAATGATGATGATCAGGAGTTTCAAAGGTTCAGTGTCTTCAATTATTTTCGGCGTTTTAAATCGTCTTCAATCGAAGTTTCTTTGAGTGTATTATAACATGGGCGAAGAGACATAAGCACACTCTGAGACCTCAACTAGAGACGAACGCTATTAGCAGTAGGACCTGATGAGGGCTATCTTGCCCTTTACGTGATGAGGGTGCTGTGTGTATTCGTGCAGTGATGAAATAAATGCGTGTTTGGAGAATACAATCCAGTGTAAAACAACAACCCTCCCACAGATCCTAACTTCTCTTTCGTCTTTTTCTTCCCAACACAATCGGAAAATTTATGGCTTTGCAAATACGGGGTCGAGCTTAGGTTCATGATCGAATTCGACCAGTAGCTAACAATTCTCTCTCTGATTCGTGTATTTACGGAATTTTTCACTTTTAGCAAATCAACAATCAAAATTTACAATAGCAATAGTAATACTTTCTATTGAAAGGCAGAATCAAAAGGCAGCGGAAAACAGCGCATTGAAGACAAAAGAAAAATGAGGGGGTTTGTGCCATAAAAATACATACAAGGTCTCGTGTAGTATCACTTGAGGTTTACATTTTTGTGCCTTGAAGGTTTTAGTGTTTTAGACAGGGTTCAGGCTTTAGGCAGTTTTAGGCTACAAAGGCCTTGGTTTGGTTTTAGGCAAGGCCTTTAAAGTTTTAGGCTTCTCTGGACCTTGGACGTCGCGATTGACAACAAATATCTCGGCGGACGTGGTGGGGGTAGGTGCAAGGCCTTTGAGAGGGTGGTAGGTAGGTATTATAGTAATAAGCAGTCAATAGATAAATAGCTGCTTCAGTCGTTTGCCACTATTTAACTAGTGTGATCTCTTACATCATTGTTTATTTTGGCTTTGATCTATTTGTTTTGTCTCTTTCATACCTCTTCTATTCTGCCAATATGCTTGAATACCTATGTGGTGTCTTTTCTCTTCAGAGATACGACTTTTCCTTTTTGTATTCGGAGCTTGCATGTTTGTTTTTCGATGTAGATGTAGATGTAGATTTCGGTAGAAGAAAAGAGGCCTTGCAAGGCCTGTGACTTCCAGCCGCTCGTAAGGGAAAATGCAGAATAACTGGGAATTTTCTGTGGGATGTTTCATTGGATCGTAGGAAAAACATTGAAAGCTCCCAAAATACTATGGTTTATACTAGACATCATATTGTTGACTCTGCCAGTGAATCCAGATTCTTCTTAAATACCTCCACTGAATTGGCCTCTACAATATGTCCAGGCAGGTTATTCCAATTGTTGCAGGCACGAATCGGTAGGTGGAATCACCTCACCAGCGTTCTTGCTCGTGTCCTCTTTTTCCGTAGCTTGACTCATGAAGCTTCACTAGGCCTTCAGCTTTGAATTTGCCAGTACCAAGCTTGTAAATACCGATCATGTCACCACATATTCTACGGTACTTTAGACTTGGCATCTTGAGCTGTCTCCGTCTGTCGTGGGTAGGATAGGTCCCTTAAGCCTTTAACCAGCTTGGCTGCTTGGTGCTGTACCCTCTCCAGCATTATCTTGTTGCCCTCAAAGAATGGGCCCCAGTTACAGTTTCCATACTCTAGGGAGGGCCTCACAATTGCTTTTTACAGTCTCGATACCATGTTTGCATCTAGAAAGCTGAAAGTTCTTCTGATGACAGCGAGTAGACCTCTGGCTCTTTTTACTACTCCAGCTGCATGCACATGGAATTTCAGTTCACTGTCCACTTGGATGCCCAGGTCTTTTTCGACCTGGGATGTTCTTAAGTTGACTCCACCTATGGTATATCTGTTAGGTTCTTTCTGGTTACCAAGGTGTAGGACAGAACACTTTGTCAAGTTCAGTGGGAGCTGCCAGATCTGGGTCCATTGGAAGATGGCATCCAGGTCAGCTTGGGGCACCAAAGACTGGTCTGAAGTTTTGACAGATCCAAACAACTTCATATCATCTGCAAACAGCATTGAATGTTTCCGGACAACCTGGGGGAGGTCATTAATAAACACCAAGAAGCAGAGTGGGCCTAGGATAGATCCCTGAGGTATCCCACTGGAGAAATCCGTCCACATCGAGCACTGCCTGTTGACACTCACTTGTTGCTTTCTGTTGGTGAGGAAGTTCTGTACCCAGCTCAGAACATTGCCTGAAATGCCATATGCATGTAGTTTGGAAATCAGCCTGGCATGTGGCACTGCATCGAATGCCTTTCGAAAGTCGAGGTATATTACGTCAATAGGCTCACCTTTGTCAAGAGACTCAGTCCACTTTTCCAAACAAGTCAGCATTTGCGATTCACAAGATCTTCCTGGGAGGAAACCATGTTGGTAGGGCGAAATCAGATTGGTTACCAGATGTTCCAGTATAGCTTGTTGGACAAAATATTCCATCGTTTTGCCAATAATACAGGTCAAGCTGATAGGCGGGTAATTACTGGGGTCACTCCTTGAGCCTTTCTTGAAGATTGGTTTCACTAATGCTACCTTCCATTGCCTAGGAAGTTCCCCTGCTGTCAGATATCTGGTGAACAAAGTTTTTAAAGGTCCACTGAGCACATCTGCACACTTTTTTTAGAAGCAGGGGATGGATTCCGTCTGGACCGGGTGATTTTGCCTAGTCGAGGGCTTTGAGCTTCTTCTGGATTTGGGCTTGCGAGATCTGGATGGCTATAAGATTTTCCCCCTGGTGAACAGAGACCATTTGTGGAATATTTGTCCTGTCTTACTTTGTGAATATACTCTGAAAGAAAGAATTTAGCACTTCTGCCTTCTCAAGATCGGTTTCAGCCAGTGCTGCAGTCTTCGTCCTCAGAGTTTCTACATTTGACCTCACTTTAAGCTGCTTGTTGGCATAGTTCCAGAAATGCTTGACATTTGTTTTGGTAGACTTTGCAACATGTTGCTCCAGGTCAGCCTTTAATTTGCGAGTGAGCTCAGTCTGGCCTTGGCAGCGGTCGCGTGCGGACGTGCCCGCGGAGCGGAGTGACCCCAATGGGTCAGTGACCGACTGTGCAGGTCTGGGTGCGCAGACGAAAAGTGAAGGGCTTCTGTGAAAGTGATTTCGGATGGGACTGAAAGGTTGATATTCAGAAAGTATACAGTGAGGGCGATTAGAGGAAAGCAGAGATTCAAAATGTCGACAGCGGGTGATACCGACTCAGTTTTTAGTGATGCGGAAGCGGGACACACTGACACCGAACCCAGAAAACGGAAGCGAGAGAGGCAACAATCGATCTCTGAAATGGTTGCGGCTTACGAGAAGAAGCAAAAGCACAGCAAATCTCCGAAGGGTAAGTCACCTAAAGGAAAAGGAGCCCTCTCAGTGGAAACTCTATCGTTCATGAAGGAACTTATCCAAAATACCATTCAGTCGTCTATCGGAGAAGAGCTTGCCAATCTGAATGACATGCTGAAAACCAAGTTCGAATCTCAACAGAAGAGAATAGAAATCTTGGAAAGCCAGTCTTTCGAAAAATCGGAGAAAATTCAAGGGCTTGAAACTGAGCTCAGATGTACGCAGCAAACAGTAGCGGCACTCGAAAACCAGCTGGATGACATGGAGCGTCATGAGCGCGGAGTAAACCTGATCATTACCAGCAAGCAGCTGGGAACAAGACGCCCTGGCGAAGACATCCGCTCCTCAATCATCCAGATTCTACGTGCCAGTTTTCCGCACATCCCTGTTTCAAGAGAAGATTTCTCGGCAGCTCACAGACTGTACGGCAATGATGTTGCAATCTGTGCGTTCCGTGACAGGGAGCTGCGAAATCGCCTGTACCAAGAAAGGATCCGTCTTAGAGATAGGCCCACACCACCCGACCAACGCTTGTATCTGAGTGAGTCCCTAACGCGGAAAAACAAGGAGATCTTCACCGAACTCCTGGCGATGAAGAAACAGAAGCGGGTCTGGGCTGTCTTCACTAACCAAGGCATTCCGGGCTACAAGCTCAGCCGAGAATCCACACCGATGAGGGTAACGACAATCGACCAGATCCGCAATCTTTGGCGGAGACTCCGGGAGAAGCACGTGACTGACCAGCCTGCGGAGTCTGGCGGCGCCTCTGCGCGGCCGTCCCGGGACGCCTGGCGACCGGCGGTGGCCGGCGCGGGGAGCGGCGCGTGGCGCGGCCGGCTCCCGCAGTGGCGGGCCAAGCTGATGTTCCTACAGCGGCATCCGGGCCGGGCGGACCGGCCTGTTGTGGCGGGGAGGTGCCGGGAGGGAGCGAGCGCGTTAACGCTCCTGCGCCCGCTGCTGCCGTTGCGTCTCAGGTTTCGGCCCGAGGTTCGGCGACGGCGGTCTCGGGCGGTAGTCGGCGGACGGTTTCGCGAGATGTGGCGGCGACGGCGGACAGTGGATCGGCAGGGCCGGCGGTGACGGTGGATACACTCATACAGGACCGGGGGCGGTGAATTTAGCTCTCGTGCCTGTGTGGCTCGAGGTTTTCCGCGAGTGTTGCTGGCCGTCGTCGTTCAGACGAGATGAGCAGCCGCGGCTGGCTGCTCTTCTCTGACGTGTGCGGAAGGCTGCGCACCGTAGTTGGACTCCCAAGCAGGTATTGTGTAATACTAATTTTTCTACTCAATGTTTATTTAGTATTGTTGTCTGGAATGTGCAGTTTTTCTCTCGGTTAGGGTAAAGTAAATGTTGCTCTATCACTCAGAACAAGCAACTGTGTTGGGTCCCTCTTTCGACGATGACAAGTACCTTGTGAAATCAAGGGTGATTTATTTGGTAGTATAGCTAATACGAGTAGGTATTCCACTAGTGTGCGATTGAAACCCGTTTTCCGTTTCGCTTGAGGTAGTTTTTTTCACTGCGCACCCCAACTGCGCCAAGGCTACTGCAGTCATGCTTACTTTATGTGTTTATGTTCTTTGTTTTTTGCGCTACATTCGTGTATCCCTTATGTGGTGTGTTGACATGAATGCCCCACCTCTCTCAACTCTCACACAACATTCGCATAAGTACCACGGATTTAGTTATCTCAAGACTGCGTCACACGGACATGTTGATACTTTTCATGAGCAGTTAATGCATTACGGCGTGTTGACCCAACCATCTCATGCCACGCAAAGATATAAAGGAGTATATTTACTTCTCTATTGCTTCTCATTCACAAGTCGCTGACACTACTTTGAGACTAGCATCACTAAACGTAAATGGCCTCCGGGCTCAGGTGGTAAGGGGTGTTCCTAAGCGGCGTAAGATTTTCACATGGCTAAAGCAATGGCAGTTCGACGTAGTTCTCTTGCAGGAAACACACTCTACAGCTGAAGACTGTGACAAATGGTTAAATGAATGGGGAGGCCTAGGTTGCTTTTCACATGGAGATAATAGGAGCCGAGGGGTATGCACGCTGATCAGGCCGAACGCAGGCGCCTCAATAAGCAAAACCTGCACTGATAGAGACGGAAGATTTGTAATTCTTGAATTAATTTTGAACGGTGTTAGCTTTACTGTCGGGAATTTTTACGGTCCCAGCACAGATAACCCACGTGTAATTGAGGACTTTGTAACTGAAATAGATGAATACGAGAATTCCTCTGTCATTTTTGGAGGGGATTTTAATTTTTGTTTGGACATTTCAAAAGACAGAGAAAGCTCAGCAAGACGATTAGCTAATAACGATAAGTGTAAGGAGGTCCTAAAAAGGTTTATGGAAGATAACGATTTAATTGATACTTGGCGAGAGCTCTACCCACAGAAAAGATGCTACACATATGTTAGAGCGAATCCACCGAGCAAGTCACGTATTGATTTTTTCGTTACGAGCAAGAACATTCTTCACTGTAGGAGCACTCCTGTTGTTGAGATAAGGGACGGATACCTATCTGACCACAAAATGATTACGATGATAGTCCAAGTACCAACGATTGATATGGGGCGGTCTTTTTGGAAATTTAACAACTGTCTTCTGAAAGATGAAAATTTTGTCAATATGGCACGCCAGAAAATACGAGAGATTATAGAAGATAATGAGGTTAGTACAGACTCAAGCATTGTATTGTTTGAAACCCTGGTCTGTGTGCTCAGAGGTCACATAATAAAATTCGCATCCCGCAAAAAACAGCAAAGGTGCGCTGCTTTCAATCATATAGAAGAAGAAATTTTGAGGTTGGAAAGTATAAGTAACGCGGATGAAAGCCTCTTATATACGCTAAAAAAGAAGAGGGAAGACCTAATTCAAGATATGTCCAGCCAAGGAATGTTCCTGTCTAAAGTACGGTGGCGTCATTTAGCAGAAACGGGAAGCAAATACTTTCATGACCTGCATAAAAGAAACAGATGCAAAAACGTCTGCAAAGCGCTCTTTGTTGAAGATAATCAAATTTATGGACAAAAAGTAATAACTAGTAGCACAGAGAAAATGCTTCAAGAAGGATGTAATTTTTTCAGTAAGCTTTACGAGAAATTACCGGTCACAGATGAAATAGAACCCTTTACTGAGGGACTCACGCGTCTGTCAGAGGAAGACGCTAGGTATCTCAACAGTCCAATAGACTTAGAGGAGCTTACTAGAGCGGTATTTTCCACCAATAACAATTCATCTCCTGGCCTCTCTGGATATACTGGGGAATTCTATAAATTTTTCTGGCCGGAGTTAAAGTACCTAGTGCTTCGGGTGTGCAATGAAATCTTTGAGCGAGGCAGCATGCCAGTGGATATGAAACGAAGCGTAACAATCCTCATCCCCAAGAAGGGGAAAGATAGTCGAATGATCGAAAACCTACGACCAATAAGTCTTTTAAACACTTTGTACAAAATCATAACAAAATGCCTAGCGAGTAGATTAGGTGCAATTGTCTCCAATATCATTAATGAAGATCAAACTGGCTTTATTAAAGGCCGTTATATCGGAGAAAACATCAGGCTTCTGCTGGATTTCATGGACCACTGTAATTCTAAAAAGAAGTCGGCTCTTTTGCTGGCATGTGACGTTAGAAAAGCTTATGATAGCGTAGACTGGCAATATATGAAGCGAGTAATGGAGTGGCAAGGACTGGGACGTAATTTCCTGCGATGGATTGACGTTTTATATGATGAAAATCCAGATTTCCCAGCTAAAGCCTTAATACAGATCAACGGTAAGCTATCTTCCGAGTATAAAACAAAACGCGGCTTAAAACAGGGATGTCCATTAAGTTGTTTGCTCTTTTTGATCGCTTTTGAGCCCCTCCTAGAAAAAATTAGGAGGACTGAAAGCATCAGGGGCATGGAAGTAGGACAGACTACTTTAAAAGTTACAAGTTACGCAGATGACGTCACCATTATAATGGACGGAACTTCTGATTCATTCATTGCATGCTTAAAAGTTTTTGATGACTTTAGAAAAATTTCAGGTTTAGAACTCAATGTAACGAAAACTCAAGCATTATGGATAGGACATGAAGCAAGCACCAAGCGGCCAATATGTCTTGACTACAATGTCCAGTGGCCGAAAGATTGTCTTGAGATACTAGGTATAAAAATATCAAACGATCCGAACGTTAACATTGCTGAGCTGAACTATGAGAAGAAAATACCGACTTTAAAAGCCTCCCTTGCCCGATGGAACGGCAGAGGATTAACCCCTTTTGGCCGCATACATCTGGTCAAATCTGAAATGTTATCGCAGATGGTATATTTAATGAGTGTACTACCAGCACCGGGGACAGACTTTATCAAGGAGACTGAAACAGCAATTTTTAACTTCATTTGGGGTGGGAAAAGGGATCGGATTAAAAGGGCCACACTAAAGGCAAAATATAAAAATGGAGGACTCCAAGTTCCAGATATAGCACTGAAGTCAAAAAGCCTAAAGATAGGATGGATAAAGAAATATATCGACCCTGAAAATACGGCAAAATGGAAATGTGTCATGAAACAAAAATTGTCCTTAAATGAACGCATAACGGTTTTTGACTGCAATCTAGATCGAAAGACGCTGCATAAGTGGCTACGGAATCAATTTTGGGAGGAAACCTGTTCAACTTGGATGAGCATCAAACAGACGGAGGAGCTCAGTGGGGGAAATATTCTTAGCGAAGTTATATGGGGCAACAAAAATATTGACAGCGGGAACAATGGGTCAATCAGTAGAAAATTAATGGTTAATAGGGGTATAGTTCGCGTAATCGACATTTACAAAGTTTCTGAAAGAAGACTTATGACATCAAATGAAGTATCTCAAATCTATAATATACATCCAGTAACATCTCTCTCGATTTTGAGATCCATCCCAGAGATATGGAAACTACGGATTATGATGGATAAACCGACCGCACCAGACATTCCTGAAAGTTTTGCAACCCTAAAGAGCACACCGAAAGCTGTCCAATGGGCGTATGGGAAGCTGAAAGAACAAGAGTGGGTACCAGACAGGGAGAAATGCCATGAAAAGTGGCAGGACTATCTCCAGAGAACACCGAACCCCCCTTCCCAGATACAGTGGTCTGAGGTTTATGATCGGCTTCACCATTCAACGAACAATGTCAATCTCAGATGGCTTCAATATCGCATAATTAAACGTATCTTACCGACGAACAGACTTCTTTACCTAATGGGGCTTTTGAAACCGACAAGTGCAAAACCTGTCCGATGTATTCAGAAAATATTACGCACAAATTCTGGAAGTGTCCCTCAGTTAGATTACTTTGGCTCGGTGTGGAAGAATTATTGGGACTACGAACCCATTTGACAAACATAAATATATTTGTCGGTCTTCATCTGCGTAACTTAAATCAAACCATACGTGCTAATACAGTCATTATGCTCACAAATCAGTTTATTTGGAAGGAAAAAGACTACCCGGAACACCTGAAGTTTGAGAAGCTGAAACGATTTATACATCAATACCTCACGATCGAGAAGTATATTTCGAAAATTACGGCCAGAGAAAGTCAATTTGGGGAAATATGGGGAAAGCTATGGGAATTCTTGAGACGAGATCAACATCTTCAGTAGATACATAAACAAGATCACGCACATACATGCCCACATGCACTGGTAGTTATTGTAGCTACAATTACATACCCTCGCTTTAACGCCAACACACCATATGCGCAATGCACAGGTGGCTTCTGGGCGCCTCCACGATAAATACAAAGAAATATGCAGGAATGTTATCCCGGGCTAGTGCTGTAATTCCGCCAGGTGGTGCCAACGAGCGGCTGCTGACCTCCCGTAGGTCAGCAGTGATGTAAAGTGCTGTAGGGGACACCACTATTGTCACTTATTTTGATAGCTGTTGGTGCGCATCATGTACGAATCTGAGATGGCTGTGGTTTTCTGAGTGCACCCTTTGGGTTTTGGTTGCAGAGCATGGTTGTTTGGATGCAGAGAGGGAACCGGTACACTGTGCTTGTAGATTTGTTCTTTTTGTCTGTGTGCCGCCATCTCCAGGTAATGGCAGGCCCCGTAGGCCATCGCTCTTTGTACTCTAGTAGCTATAGAGACGCCATCAGGAAGTGGATTTGTGGTTGCGAGTGTGGTTGAAGTGGATTTGAGTGGTGGGTTTGTGCTAGTTTTGGTACGAATATGAATAAAAAAGTGGAAAAAAAAATTGCGAGTGAGCTTGCGCAGCCTGTTGTTGGTTTGTGAGTATTTGATGTAGTCGTTTTCCTGCTGTGTCAATTGATAGGTGTGCCAGAGCTTTCCTTTTTTCTCCTGAGCATCAGTGCGGCATGGTTCATATCTTTGTTCTTTTTCTTTCTGAGAATCCTAATGGGAACTTCTTGTTTCACGACACTGTCCAAACTTGCCTCAATGATGTCCCAAGACTCCTGAACACCTTTACCACTTTTTGCGATAATTTGTCTTTTTTTTTGCTTCATATAACGTTTTTCGTCTATGATTTTGGTATACTTTTTGTTGTATTTGTTCTGCCGCATATGTGGGCTTTAAACCTTAAAACATAAACCTACACAGACTCTCAACTAGGATATTTTTCAGCAACCACTCTCATGTCTCTTTTATGACTTGTATTTTGTCATATTTTATTTTGCCTATTTGCTTCTGGTTAGGTTCTCGCTCTGTGACAATCTGTGCATGTTTTGTTTTGTTTCTTAACTTGCCTTTGTTATTGCCATATTTTGTTTGTCTGCTTTGCCTTCTAGTAAAGTTCTTGTTCTGCAGTGCTTGTTTTGTTCTCAATTTGATTTTATTATTTCTATTCTTTTTTCCCTGTGCATGTACTTACATTATTATGATCAATTAGCTGTATTGTTTCAAGCAGTATGCACTATTCTTTCGTTTTTTGTATCATATCATTTGCATTGTATTGTGTGTTATCTCTTACATTGCTGCGCTTGGTTTTGTTTTTGTTGTTGTTTTTTGCTTTTATTTGCTCTCAACTGCCATTGTTCCTCTTTGATGAAGTTTGTGTTTTTGTGCCTGCTCTTTCTTTGTTTCTGTCATTAAAAAAAAAAATATATTTTGAATAATAAAAAATTTATCGTTTTCTGTCATCAGTTCTCTTCTAAGTCAAAGAGAACGAGTTAGAAAACTGGTGATATTTTGAAACTAACTTGATCTTTCTTCAAGCAGGCCCAGGCACCTTAATTAGATGTGAAACCAGACTGCTGTTCCCCCCCCCGTTTAAAGGGAATTGCCACTTTTTCGAAATTAAAAAAAGAAGAATTTATGAACAAAATAGACCCAAAAATCAGGAAACCACGTTTTGTTTCACCCACCAATCGCTCAAAACAAATATATCTTCTTTTGTATTACTGCGCTGGGTTGACCCAGGCATCACATGTAATCACGAATCTGGCAGCTAGCGGCGGCTAGCAACATGTAAGCTTGCGTGGCCATGCCAATTGCTAAAATTTATCACGTGACATGCTCTGCCAGATGGAAAGCGATTCATTCCTGGTTTGGAAAACTGCAGTATTACCTCCCTCCTTCTTTGAACTTTAAAACGTGTGGACATTTTATACAGAGAGCTTTGGGTGAAATTAAATATACCAATAGTGGTTTCTGGACATGCTCTACCAAACTCCTATCTCAGTTCGAAACCCATTATAAAAGTGGGACATTTCCTTTAAGCGGTTTCTGGGCTATTCTATATAGACATAGGAGTGACAGCATACAGAGAATTGGAGACCAACAGGTATTGTATATCAATGTGTACCATACAATACTACATCCTTAAGTTAAATAGTTAAAATTTGAAATATGTGGTGCATGCACCCTGGCCCCTGCTCCCATGTCTGCAATTTCTCTTAAGTGTGAATTAGGATAAATTTGTCACACGATACACTGACTCTTTCAGGAGCATCATCTTTAAGGTCTACTATGGCAGCCCCTGTTGCAACTGCAACGGTCAGGGCTGTACGTGGCGGCAGACGGCTAATACCTACCCGAGCTGCGCTAATTTTGGTGAGTAAGCAGACATGGTTCCTCCGCTCACACATCGGTTACTTCTCCTTTGGAACCATCAGGAATAGCTTCCAACAATTTCGGAGTGTCAGATACTTTTTATAAACAGTAGCAGGTAACCCAAACTTTAGATATTTTGAGAAAATTACATTTTAAACTAGTTTTTGGAGAAAACGCCCAAAAGCCGGAGTAGCGGCCATTGGTTAAGTCTTATATTCCAAGGCTGTGCACATTTCCTTCCTCACTGGTCATGTGCTGTGTTTCTACAGACAAAGAAAGCAGTTGAAAAGGTGAAGAATGTTCTGGACAACAGACCAGAGGCTGTGAGTATACAGTGCCCGTACATCTGCCTAGAGTAGTACACATTTGGACTATTTTGTGTCATCGATGAGGTATGATGGCTGTCACCTCTGATGCTACATACTTCAGTGGTTACAGTTTGCAGGTGAACATCCTGTCGCCGTTTCCAGTCAACGTCGACAGGACGGTATACGTTTTCGGGGGTTCTTGTCCATGCGCATTTTTTTCACGTTTGCAAATCTTTGCTCCGACATCAGCTAAGTCCAAAGCGCCGCTCTTGGTTTTGTTTTTTAGCAATGCACTGTCATGTGCTGACCATCTTGAGGCCCATTCACACACGGCAGAACCTGCTAAAGTTTTCACCTGTAGATGATTGCCCAGTGTGATCATATAGCGTCCGCCCAGAGACAGGCTGATTCTGCTGAAGGAAATAAAATGAAATGTTAAATGTTTAAAAAATGTCAAAATGGGCTACCGGTGTTCAAGAACATTTCCTACAACCCGTTTGTTTCATATCAAATGTATCCTAATGCTTACCATGTGCAGAGAAAGTGTTTCCTCAGAAGAGCAATTTAACGAGTGGCGTACCGGATTTTCGACTTGAGCTTGAACACGTCCAGTTCAAGTTAAATCCAATTTTAAAAAGGTTAAGTCCCCTTTAACGGTAAAATTCTGTCCAGTTTTTCGTCTTTGACACCTGTCTTTACAGCTCTGCGAGGTGTAAATCAGGGTTTCCTATTTATTTTTGTCTGTATATACGGGGCTTTGGAACGGAGCATTTCTGAATATGCTGCTATCTGTGCGGCAGTATGGCTGTTTTCTGAACCGGTAATGACCCTCACGTGTACTTTCAGATTGGCCTCAAAGTCGGCGTGAGGACCAGGGGCTGCAACGGTCTGAGTTACACCCTAGATTATGCCTTCGAGAAAGGCAAACTCGACGAGGTAGTCCAGCAAGATGGTACGTCGCAGTGTCTCTGAATGTTATTTGATCTGCGAAAATGACGCATAATAAAAGCGGACAGCATGCCTCTTTCTATATCTTGAGCCCATATTTGTTTGCCGATCTTTGCGTTACAACTCATTACAATGACCCTTGGGTTAAATTCGGCGCGCAATAAGCACTGCCCCAGTATCGTCCGGCAAAACCGTTTTCACCTTGAATGGAGGTAAAATCAACTGCGTTCAAGGACACTAAACAACCAGATA
Organism: Lepas anatifera; assembly: GCA_034440635.1. NCBI lineage: Eukaryota > Metazoa > Arthropoda > Thecostraca > Lepadidae > Lepas > Lepas anatifera. The sequence goes on from JAOTON010000047.1 coordinate 49,928, forward strand.
CGTATCTTGCTACTATCGTCACTTAGATTTGGATCTAATCGTTTGTGATTCGACTATAAATATCATTAAATCATTTATAAACTTTTCCGATGCTACCAAATTGACAGCACTTTATTAATAGAACAATTCTTATAAGCTATCAGCCGGAGCTGCCGTCCCGGTAGATTAGTTGGTAGAACGTTGGGTCCCGGCCCGCTGCTCAGAAACATACAGTGACAGCGCATGTCCAAGCTTGGGATCGGTTCCCTTGAGACGCTCCGGCGCTCAATAGTGTACCCGACTTAGGTCGGCTGGCAACTGACTTGAGAGGGTGACCTGAGTGGGGCGGCCGTCCCTGTGCTTTGTGACGTTAAATTTTGGCTTCTAAATTAACCCTTCATTGTGGGAGTTTGCTCGTTCGGGTGGTGGGCTCGGGACCCCCGTGAAAAGTCCCTAGATGACTTTAGTGAGACTCCGACTCCACCAGCCGTACTGGGAACAACTTGGACAAAAATTATAAAAACAAATTTACAGTCCCCGTGGTGTCGAGCCTAGAATCGGCCCCAGATGTGTTGCTCGTTGCAAAATATTGGTGATGAATGCGCCTATGCTTTGGAAAAGCAAAGACCATTTCCTGACTCTAGCCTGCGATTCTCGAACCTTTCAGACTCAGGTGGCGGAGCCGCAAAGCCAAAAATTTCTCAATTATGGGTGAAATAGTACAAAACATGAACCATGTTCATGTTTATGGTTTTGCATCTGTTTCACGACTTTTAGCTCTGATACATATTGCATCTGGATAACATTACTGCCATATTTGCATGAAAGCTACCTATTTGTAAGGTTGTAACTGATATTCCGTTGTTGCAGGCGTCACAATACTCATCGACCGGAAGGCACAGCTGTCGCTTCTCGGCACAGAAATGGACTATGCCGAGACCAAACTCGCCAGTGAGTTCATATTCAATAACCCTAACATCAAAGGGACTTGCGGTTGCGGAGAAAGCTTTTCGGTATAGTCCGCGGGCGTTATAGGTGATGGCCACTGAATTGTGCTCTATGTGCTATTGCGTGTGTGGATATTGTTTTATTGTCGAGCCAGGTAGGATCGGAAAGTGGGTTCGATGCATGAATACTAGTCTGTAGCGTCGTTGTCGATGTATTATTATTATTATTATGATAATGACGATGGGGTGATGCGACAACAGTGTATTTGATCTGGAAATATGACTATGCCCAGTTATGTAATTGTATTTATTAGATGGATGCATTAACAATGACAACGTTTCGACACATTATATGTACAAAGCCAACCAAGTCGTTGGCTCAGCTGCTCCTGAAGGTTGAACTTCTCCATGTACTTGCGGGTGGAGAAGCTCATGTTGGAGTCGGAGATTCCATACAGCGTCATATCGGTGGGGCCGCGGCCACTCACGGGCGCCAGATTCTCCTTGCCGAGCAGGCGCGACTCCACGGGATGCGGGACCGAGCGCCCGCCCACTGCCGAGCAAACACACCAGGTCGAACAAACTAACACCTTCCAACACCTGATGACTCCTGAATTTCTAAAAGAAGACATGAAATAAACTTTAAATATATCAAGCAATTTGTTACGTTGCCATATCGCAACACTCGTCTTTTGTGAAACTAAACAATGAAATTACTTTAATCATAGTCACCTTGCACCTTTGTTTAATCAAAGTCACAAGAATAGTGAAACCGGACATGTCCTCTTGGTTTTACCTGACTTCACTCATCTAGAGAAAGAACACGGCGTGTTCAGTGTGTGCGAGAACCGGACTATCACGGGCGCTGTGCACCGTCTGGTCCCAGTCGCCGCCTGGGGACACCTACCGGCGGCGGCGCGCTGCATCAGCTGTCTGTTGTCCACGTACTTCATGGCCAGCGTGTTCATCTCCAGGCTGAGGTCAGTGCTGCAGGACAGGGTCGGCGAGGCGGCCGCCGCGCGCGGCACGCACGAGTAGTCGAACACCGACCTACCGCCCACAACAGCACGGTCCACTTAGACGGGGCAGCGCTCAGGGCCGTCTCTACGGAACTTTTACTGCGGGGACGGACCCCGGGGCTGGCGATGACGGGGGGGCGGACAATTCTGAAATTTCGCCAGCATATGAAACGCTAACGACGATGCACTTCGCCAACATAGTTAAGTGGATTCACGCAGGTAATAGGGAGAAAATACATACGTCAATTTCCATTTGGCGGCGGCCCCTGATTCGCGAATAAGGCGAAGCGTTCCCTCTGCTTTCGACATCCATGGCAGTGCTCGACATAAACCACCGATTCAAAGGGTTACAGAATGCGTGCATCGGAATGGTTTCACCAATCCGGAAAAAATAGGTGATATATTACGGCAAATGCCAAAACCTGCCACGAAAGAGAACATTATGTATTGGCCACGTCCAATGTTCATTTTATTTATCGCAACAATTGGCGCATCTGGACAGAAAATTGAGTTTGCGTGTATAAAAATAAGATGAAGAAGGATTGAATGTCACTACCTGGTTTTCCGACAGCCATAGAGTACACATATGGAGCTAGTGACTGGGATTCCAGCGCCGCGCATCCGTGCTACAGGTACCCTGGCCAGCTGACCTGTCGGCGCCGGCGGCTGGGGCGGGCTGGAAGCTGACCCCGGCTGCCCTCAGCTGCCTCAGCGTGGCGCGCCGCACCGGGTCCGAGTCGCCCTCCGAGTCGCCGTCCTGCTGCTGCAGCTGAAGCCGCTGCTGCCGGCTCTGGCCGTGCTGCTCCGGCGGGGGCGGCCGCTGGGCAGCCGCACCAACTCTGGCCCCGTCCAGGATCTGGTTTACCTGACCCTGTTGCAAGGAGGAAAAACGACTAGGTGAATCCAGATGAGAAGAGATTCGTGAAAACGGGGTCCACAAACAAACGGTGGGGCCGAGAATCAAAGCGGCGCCTAATTAATCCTCCATTTCGTTTAGGTCATTTTGCAAGTCTTCAAATTATTCAGTTTTGAGTATCTCAGTTAATTCAATTTGTTGTGCACACCGAAATGGGCATTAAAAACCGACTTAAGAGACAGCAAAAAACAAAAACAAAAACAAAAATCAGATGAAGACTCGAAATCGCAGCAAACCCAACATGGCGATGCGTGGGGAAGTTGGCACACTGGGAAAGGAAGAAAGGCAATTCATTCTGTAAAAGTCGAAAACACATGAACAGGCAAAAGGCAAACACTGACACTATTTTTTTCATCATGATATGCCAGGTATTCTATGAAACCCCGAGCTAGAAGACGTGTGCTGCTTGCAAAGACCGAGACATCTTTTATTGTTTATAAGTTAGCATTTTACATCCTGTCGTCGTTGCTTTTTATACGAGTGCAATGGCAACAATCCCCCAGTCGTTAACATTTCTGGTTAACAAGCGGCTTTAGATTGGTAAGGCGTTCAGAAACGATGGGTTGCCTGGCAAATATTTTTAGCCTTTCAAGTTCCACTTCCAAATATTTGCTGTAGCGAGTTAAAAGACTAAAGGGAAAAAATGATAGTGATCATAATCTTCCAGAAAAGGTATAACAGTTAATAATTTTAAAACATCCAAAATAGTCAACGGTTTCACACCATGGGACATGGTCGCGACCAGGCCAGTCGACCCACGACTAATTATCTATCGACACAAAATTGTCAGCCACAAAATTTCAAAACACTTGCACGCCCACTCGCTATCAAAGGTGCATACGTTAAGATGTGGAATGACCCGCTTCCTCGAATCCTGAATCACAAATGGAGCTAATACACTGAGATTTTACATTCGGGCACAGCCCTGCATTATAATTATCCTCCTAAAAGAGGAAAAATCACAAACTCTTGGTCTTAATGTAGGAAGGCCAGTAATTGAGCTTCATAAAAATGCCTTAAAAAAACTTAAAAAAACTGAAAGTTTCTGATCGGAGCTAGCCCATGTACCGTCTACACGATACAAATACAAACGAAATATATCCAACGTATGTACATACATTTGGATTAAAAGCTTTCATTACCGCGCGGGCTCGCTGAGCCCGCGAGTTCTCTCCCTACATTTGGATACAATTTCACATACGAGCGACACGGTCCGGCCCGGCCATTACGCTAACGAAAGGCTTATACATATTTATACTTATACTTGTTGTATACCCGAAAAGGCGCAATATACCCTGACGGGGTCTTCACCGTGTTATAGCCGGATCAATTCCATTACTGACTCAACACATCACGGTCTCCTTGTAGTGCTCCATGGGAGGAGGACGAGACCCAGGCGAAAGCGAAGGGAGAAAACTGGGAAGGGAGCTTCCCATGTGACCGTGGGAGCCTCCGCAAGGTTTAAGGGGACGGAAATTACCCCTTCCCCGCCAGGCCCTTGTGTAACAGTAAGCAATCCTTCTAGCCACAAAGGCTACATAAGGTACCATGGTATAATAGCAAAGTACTCAAAGCATGTGCTCACCATAACATTTTGGAAGAACGTCTTGTCTGGTCCAGGCCTTTCCTCTTCAACCTCGTCCTCGGAATCGTCCTCTGACCTGAAAATCATACGCTATTGCCAGCATGTAACACAGCAAATTAGGATGGCAGGAAATACAAAGTATTAGTTATTGTGGTGCCATAACGGAGTTCAAAGAATCCAGCCTACTGACAGAAGCCACAAACCTGGTCGGATCGGCTCCATACCCATCAGTTGACATGTCAATGTTAAACCGAAGCGGTTCATTCAGCTGAGGAGGGAGACAGCGAAACCATGAACTCGCCTCCAGTGAACCTAACCATTGACGGGATGAAATAGGACCGCTGTTTTTAGATTTCGCCCCTTCCAGTACAGGAATTCTCGATGATCGGGTTCAGCTCCAATGAACACTAACCCCGCCGCTGAATTTTGCTTCTCCATCTGGAATGGCGCCATGTGACAATTGCATCGTAGAATTTTGTTAGAGCACAAATACTTGATTCAAGAACTAACGGCAGGTGTCTCTATCTACGAGGCGGTGTCCCACTTTAAACTGTCAGCAGGTTTAAATTTCCCCATGACCGCGCGAAACCGTGCCCGCCAGGCATACCCGCGAAAAACTTCCACGCACCTCGAGACCTCGACACAAATATGGGTTAAAATGTGCATATTGACGATCCCATAAAGTTAACTGATGGAATCAATACATAATTTCATCCTGACCAATTCCCACGCCTGCGCTCTTTACACTGAACTGGATGACAATAGTGCTAAGACTGTGGCATCGAGGTAATCGTATTTCCATGGAAATGAGAAGTCGAGGTCTGGGCCTGCAAACGTGTGGTGTTCCACATGCTATCCAGACTGTATGGAGACTGGCCTCACAGTATCAGAGCACAACAACTAATCCTTTACAAATTTTGAACCAGTCAAACAGATCACAATCTGGCAATGTTTTGTGTCAGGTTGAGCCTCTTTGATTTGAACCACAAACAAATATAAATATAAATCAAGCGCTTTCAACTAAAAGAGGCTATTATTAGGAACCTAAAAGTGATACGTCAATTTCTGCTATTTTCTTGATATACTAACATATTTCAAGTTTCAAATATGCCATTAAAGAAAGCTATACGCATTAATAGTCGCCTGTGCTAAAGGCACGTTTAGCACATAGGTTTCAAAGAGGTCCAAGCAAGAAATACTTGTTCGTGTGACCACAGGAGGGACAGGAAGTGGGTTTTCCAGCAAATGATAAGTCTTTGGACGAATGAAATATTGATCAAGTGAATTCTCGGAATACTTTATGACATTGCTGTATCAGTTCAACTCACAGAACATAGGTATCACACTCCCTTTAACGTTAGAAAGTAGACTATCATTAGCTTTCTCACAGGCTCGTAGCGTTATATATGGGGTTCTAACGGAGGGTTCCATGGTAGGATTCTAAAGCAGACATGGATCAAGGAGAAGAGACAATTCAAAGATTCAAAGACGTATAATTGTTTTTTTTTAGAATTAACAGTGCAGAATCAACCAGTCAATCAACCTCGTTCAGGCAGCAACCAGTTACATTACTCTTGAAAGTGGTGCCACTTCACTTAAGCTTATTCAAAGTTCCATTCGCGTGAAAGGCCCCCGAAGGGTCGGACTAGGCTACAAAAAACACCGAAACGACGCCGAAAAATGCACAATCAGATCTCACATCAACTAAAGGCTCTTCAGTGCTCGGTTTCTGTGATTACACGCAGAATTGCAGAAAGAAATAGCCTCAATTATTGATATCCGCATTATGCTGAACCCATTTTGACAAAGTGAAAATTTTCAAATGGTGTCATGAGAGCTTGAGGCTGTTTCTTCTACGCATACTAAGGTTAGGAAAGGTGGCCGGCAGACGAACCAGTGACTGGCGCCACTGACCCGTTCTGGGAGGGCTGGTACTCCTGCAGCTCCACGTGTAGACTGGGCTCGGGACTGGGCGGCTGCTCAGCCACCGGTGGCAGCACCACACCCCGCAGCGTCAGCTCCTGCTCCTCGCCACCGGCCCAGCCGTCCGCCTCCACCCACTCCTGCACGCGGCGCGCCTGCACCTGCGCCGTGTTCAGCGTCTCCGAGTCGGCCGGCTGCGCCGGTGTACCGCTGGTGGTCGGCCGTCGCTGCGGCGGAGTCCCGCTGCCGCGCCTGTCCGCCGCCACAGCGCAGCCAACGCCGGCGCGCGCAGCTCGGCAGCACTCCCGTCCTGCCTCCTGGGGCCAGACTGCTGCCGACTCGGCTGAGCTGCTCCTGGTGGCGTTGGCAAGCACCCGGCGTGGAACGGTGGCGCCCCGGCTGAGCGGCTCGGCCGGCGGCGCAGGTGGTGGCGACGGCAGCGGGTCGGTGCCGGCGTCTCTCTGCTTGGCCTTCAGCAGCCCCAGGCTGGTGTTGACGCCGGCTGCGGCCGTGGCAGGCCGCCGCCCCGCCTCCGTCTGTGTCTCCGCCTCCCTGACCAGCAGAGTGCGGGGGGCCGCCTCGGCGCGCTCCTCCCGTGCCAGCAGCGCCGCCAGCTGGCGCCGCAGCGTGGCCAGCTGCCGGCCGTTGTCAGCCACAATTCGCAGCACGGCGCGCAGTTCGGCGCCGCAGCACGTGGCGTTACCGCCGGCAGCCGGCGGAGGGTGGGAGGCAGCGCCGTCAGTGAACCTCGCTTCCGGGGAGAGACCTCCGCCCAAGTGCGCTGCAGCTATCGCCACCGCACCACGCGGACTCTGTGCGGAGGGCTGAGGTGACTGCGACGATGGGCGGGGAGCCGCAGCGGCTGCGGGAGGCGGCAGCTGGCGGCCGCCGGCGGCGGCGCTGAGGTCGGAGAGGGGCGGCGCTGGCGACCGCGTCAGCGGACTGGTGTGCAGCGGCGCCGGCGGACTGGCGAGCGGTGGAGGGTCGCTAAACCGCGACGGCACCGAGCTGCTGCGGCGCACCACCTCCTGCAGCGGCGGCGGAGGCGGCGGCGCGCGGCCGGCCGCCAGCAGAGGGCCGCGCGCCGAGATCAAGGCACTCCGCTCGTTTGGGTTGAATACCAGAGAGACATCGGGAACTTCTCGGCGGAAATCACCAGGGCCCATCTGCGAACAACATCATTGGCTAAGTTAATAATTTCTTATATAATTCGGCCAGGTACTTACTACAAATATTGATGGAGAGTCAATTTCTTCGCAGATAAGGCAAAATCGATTATTCAGGGAGTCTCTCCGATCCCATGTCTTTGCTTTCCCAACTGTGATGGAGTGCAATAGAAAAATAGTCTTACGACCAAACATCTCCTAGTATTTGTCCAATTGTTAAGCATCGTTAAAACATTGGGAGACCTGTTTTCAGGGTGCTCCGGGTAGGATGCTGGGCTGCAGCCCTTCAAGCCACAAACCACGAGGTAGGCGCCGTTACCTAAGTTTTGAAACCACTGCTGCTACTGCCGCTACCTGGGGTAGAAGAATCCGCCACTTGCGATACAAGTGGTCTCTCTAATTTTCGGGTGGAGATCCAATCAACAGGCTAGTGAATAGTGATCTCAGACTCAACGTATAGTGGCAACGGGTTTTTAATCATCTTAAAGCCGCTTCCCACAATGCAACTTTTTGGCTACAGAAACCGCTACCGCTATTCAACTATCATCTGGAGAGTTCACCCGTGGCGGAGTAGCAGAAATAATAGAGGACCGCGCGGCTCTACAATACAAATATCCCCTGTGGAGGTTAGACTGATCCAGGCTTCTGCTCATGAAAGATCCGATTGAATTTACGAACGAGTTTGGCTCAAGTGAAAATTCAAGACATGGTTAGTTCTCCAATGTATTTGGCCTCGTAAACTGCGATGTATCCGCTGTAAACAAGGGAACAGATTATCGGCCTTGCTTCAGCTTGTTGAATACCCAAATATAAACATTATTTTTAAACTGTAAAACATGGCATTTCCACGCCTATCTGCGTCTATGCTTATCTAAGGTTCAGTCGTACTAAAAATACAGGATAGGGTGACTTACTTCAGGCTGCTGAAACGGTTGAGGCGGAGCTCTTGGCCCCGAAATATCAGCATTTCCAGGCATGGTTCTGTAAAATACCCAACAAGTGTTAGCTTACGTGTGCCAACAGAATCATGATTCAACCATTAACTAACCTTGTCAGTTCACATATTTCTACATACACACACATAATTTATGCACCAAAAACTTATGAATGTTTTAACTTCATTTTTACATCCTTATCACGCTCCGAAAATGCTCTACTACATAATTAAGAGACATACAACACAGCATGAGCTTAAAACTTCCATTGTTACTTTTCGGTGACAAATTGTCTGAGACGATCCCTAATTGGGAGGGTAAATCAGATAATAATATGCTGGGGTTTCACTGCGCACCAACAGCCAAGTGTATACGGCGTCGCCAACTCATCCCGTCGGGAAGGATTTGGAGGATCAGATCAAACTATTCAGGGCTCCGCCGGGACCGGTGGCTGACGAGACTTTGATGCTATCCACTGAAGCACCCGTCTCCCTACGGTAAAGCAGATGCTTAGGCAGGCATATGTCTCCTAACCTTTAACGTGACTCCTTTTCGAATAATAATTGTTGTTTTTCACCCATTAACCCATTAGAGCCCAATAAATAGGTATAGGCATATGCAATCGAATAACATAGGTATATGGGGGGGGCGGGTAGCCACACTGAAGATACCCTCTTCCTCAATTCTAAATTCTGGGAATGCCGGTTTCAGATAAATGTCCAACACATTGGTTAGCACATTGGCGAAAAAGTCAATACATCCTTTGATGTGTTTTAACCTTCACGCTGCAACCCTCCGAACAAACTGATAAGTTTTCGGAAGGCCTGCTGTAGATAGGGTGCAATAAACCGCATTGTTGTGGGAATGACCTAGGACCCTAAAAAGATGATAAAACAGAAGACAGTAAAAGCGCTAAAAGACTTAAAACCCACCCGTTGACAACAAGGAAAAAAGCTAAAAACATAAGGTGAAGGCAGCCAAAAAAGCAAAAGTCAAGAACCTAAAACGTCTAAACCCTAAAAAGCCCAAAAAGGCTAAGACAAGGTAAACATAAAGAAAAAAGCGTGAGATGAGGAAAACGCAACGTTTCGGTCCTCAACCGTCGTCAGGCGAAGAGTGCAAGGTGGATGTGGCTAGAGGCCTGAGGTAAACTTTTTCCAAATACCGAGTGACTGTAGACCTAAGGTAAACTTTTGGTTGAGGCGAAAAGTGCTGACCGTCCCAGAACCATCTTACAGAGTGAGCAAGGGAGCACTGTGTAGGGTGCGTGTTTACATGCCTGTGTGTATACGAATGTGTAGGTGCCCAACCGTGCATGTCGAATTTACCGCAGCAGTGGCCAGGATGCTGTTTGAATGTTGAGAGTTAGTCTGTATCGCCGAATGAGGAATGATTTTTTCTTTTTTTCTGTTTCGGCCATCTCTGGCGTAATAAGACCGCGATCTGCTTGTGGCATCAGGTATGAAAACTTTGAATTGATGACCTCGCGTGGCGGCGAATGGTGGCTCCTGGAACAGCTCTTCTCTCCGGATTCCAGTTTGTCCCTGCATGATCTTGAAGATAACCAGCATGTCCCCTCGTTTACGGCGATACGCTAGATATGGAAGATGGAGCTGCCGCAGCCTTTCCACATACTCTAAATCTTGAAGTTCTGGGATCAATCTGGTTGCTCTCCTCTGGACTCTCCAACTAGTAATTGGTCGGCCTCGTTAAAGGGCCCCAAATATCGTTCCCATACTCGAGATGGGGCCTTACCAGAGCTTTTTAGAAGAGGGGTAGAGTTTCCTTATCAAGATAAATGAAATTCCGTTTAGTTGCAAGGACTTGGTCAGCTCATGTAACAGCGGATGCGGCCTGCTTTCGATCCCCTCGTCTATAAGTACACCAAAGTCGCCGCCCCGGTAGTTCAGTTGGTAGAGCGTTGGGATCCAGCCCGCTGCTCAGAGACATGTGGTGGCAGTGCATGTCCAGGCTTGGGATCGGTTCCCCTGAGACGCTCCTGGCGCTCAATAGTTTACCCGACGTAGGTCGGCTGGCAACTGACTGGTGAGAGGGTGACCTGAGCAAGACGGCCGTCCCTGTGCTTTGTGGGACGTTAAACTACTTTGGCTTCTAAATTAACCCTTCATTGTGGGAGTTGCTCGTTCGGGTGGTGGGATCGGGGTTTCCGTGACAAGTCCCTCGAGGACTTAAGCGAGACTCCGACTCCAACAGCCAAACGAGGAACAACTTGGAAATTTTTTTTATAAAAAAGTCCTTTTCGACATGCACTTGCGCAAGTTCCACTCCATTCAAGATGTATGAGCTTCGATGATTATGTGGCCTGATGTGGAGAATACTGCACTTGTTAGTGTTGAAAGGTAGCATCCAATCTTGAGACCATCTCTCCAGCTTCTTCAAACCATCTTGGAAAATGGAGCGATAGTCCTCCATTATAACACTTCCACAGACTTTGGCAGAATCCACGAAAAGCTTTATGCTGCTGGTCAGTCAATGTGGTAAGTAATTCACAAAAATAGCGAAAAAGACTATTGCCTGTCCTTTTCTCCTGCATAGGAAAGGCCCTAATACCTGATAGACTCCTGCATATGCTCCAGGAGTCTATCTCGGATCAAGGATTCCATGACTTTGGAGGGCACGGAGGTCAAGCTGACTGGTCGGTAGTTAGAAGGGCTACTTTTACTTCCTTTCCTTTTGTAGATCAGTATTACCTCTGTCACTTTTCAGTCTGCAGGAATAATACTACTCTCAAGAGACTTCTGAAATATGACGTAGAGAGGCACAGAGAAGTTGGGATAGCTCCTTCAGCACCCTAGGGTGTACGCCATCCGGTCCTGGTGATGCGTGATTTCAATTAATTAATAAAAAACCATATTTTCATCCGACTAACCAACTTTTCATTACATTGAAGTTAGTAAAGCTTCCACACATTGTAAAAGAACAGTTTGTAGTTATCCTTTCGAAATTTCTCAATAGAACTTTACCAATTGCTGCTGCATCCCTCTTGAATCTACACATAGCAAACACTACTAGGCTGGTACAACATGTTAAAGTACCCTTTGCCTCAATTTTAGAAAGTTTGCGTTTTCGATTCATGGGCCAAGGATATGGAATGATGTTATTTGTCCTCTATTTCCTAATTTGAATGAAGTCCCATTGAATAAAACGAGCCTAAAAACAGGTTAGATTTTTTCAATAAATATCTAACTGAGGAGGTAAATGACTAGGAGGAGACAAGCAGAAGTAATGTTTATCACTATTCATTTCAATTTCTTTGATTCAGAGATACCAATCTAATGCGTCATGAAATAAGATGTTAGCGAAAGGATCTTAATAGGTCAGTCTCTCTTCTTCCCTTTCCAGAAGTCTTTCACTTTTCTTTCTTTCTCCGTTTTCAGCACATTGTTTCTATTCTCATCATTGACCCATTTCATGATCTCATAACCCATTTAGGCATTTATTTATCCCACTAATACCCTAACATGACTTTCGTCGTGGCCCCCTCGATGGTAACTAGTTCCTCTACACCTTTGGTGGGGCTGCGACGAGAAAAAATATTAAATTTAGGTTTAGGCAGCAAGTAAATAAAACAAAAATAATAGCGCGGAGTGGTGTGGTCCACTAGCATAATAAAACCAACAGTTTTTTGTGTGTGCAATTGGACAAAATTAGTTTACGACCGCACGGGTATGGAAGGGCACTCCTGCCTACCTATTTTAAAGGGTAGCGGAAAAAATTAGTTCTGCTTCACTTTTGCCGGGGTAATCTCAAGATCCCCGATGGTACACCTTATAGGGCTCTGTTGAACAAGCGGGATGGGAACAGATCCATCATCAACAGCAAAAACGCTGAAAAAATGACGAAAGGATCTCCGATTTTTCCTGGTTCACGCTGGTGAGGATGCCGTCATTTCATTCCAGGTCTTCTACCTTGTCACGCGTCTTAGTTTGGGACTATATATAAGCCCAGAACATCTTCGATTGCTGCTTGGCGTTTTCTGCTATTTTCATTTGCTAACCCTTCCGTAGTCGCAGAGTGAGCCTTCTTAAGTTTTTTTCTCCTTTTGTATTCTTCCCAACACCTCTCTTTTCCAAGATTGAATTTGCTGACTTGACTTTCTTCAGGAAATTATTTTGTTGCTTAATACTTCACATTGCCTGCCTGATAACGTACTATTAACGCTCTTTATTCTTAGGATTATGGAGAGGTATACATTGGTGCATAAGTGCCTGAGCTTGTCAGCAGAATATGTAATTATACTTGTCTTCCAGCGTTATGGAATAACCTGTCCTAGATCGATTGTTAAAGAATAGTCAAAGCTAAATTAATTTTAACAGCTTATATTTCGCCCCTGGGGCTTCGATGGAGTCATATATTTTTTTAAATTTTGTTCAAGTTGTTCCTAGTACGGTTGCTGGAGTCGGAGTCTCACTAAAGTCATTAAGGGACTTGTCACGGAGACCCCGGCCCCACCACCCGAACGAGCAACTCCCTCAATGGAGGGTTAATTTAGAAGCCAAAGTTTAAGGTCCCACAAAGCACAGGGACGGCCGCCCCGCTCAGGTCACCCTCTCACCAGTCAGTTGCCAGCCGACCTACGTCGGGCAAGCTATTGAGCGCCAGAGCGTCTCAGCGGAACCGATCCCAAGCCTGGACATGCACTGCCACTGCATGTGTCTGAGCAGCGGGCCGGAGCCCAATGCTCTACCAACTGAGCTACCGGGGCGGCATATACATATAATATTAAGCATACACATATATTAAATATACATATAATTATATTGTACATATAATTTACAATATAAAAAACATTAAAAACACTACAGCAATAACACCGGGCACTAACCCTTATTCTTAAGGCGTAGCAGACACAGCTTTATTCTTCGTTCGAACTCCTCAACGTTTGTTCGTTTCTCAACGTACGTTCGTTCAGATTTTCAACTATATCTCCTTAGTTCCAGAGCTTTTCATTCCAATCGCCGAACGGCACAGTCTACCAGCAGAGGCAGCCAGCACTTGGCTTACAAATCCTCAGCCCTGCAGCTACCAGCGGGCGCTACTGGTCTAACAAACCTCGGAAACACCTGCTATATGAACGCAGTCATTCAAGTACTGGCAAACACAGGCGTGTCTTTGCTGACTTTATCATCAGCGATCATTTCCGCGAAAACTTTAAACTCAGGTTCACAAACCCGCGGAGATATTGCTACATAGGTAGCGAATGCGCTGTTGGCGATTCGGTCGCAGAGGCCCCAGTTCTTCTCTCCCCACGCAATAGTGCGGTGGGCGCTCACCGGAGGGAGTTTGGAGGAAACCACATGCATGATGCGCATGAATTTCTTCTGCTCCTACTGGAGTGGATGCACGAAACCTAAAGGCTGCCCCGTTATCGATGGCACCATTGCTTACCAGTGAAGGCCCGGAGGAGCATGCGGCTGCTGACCACGCCTGGCATCCATCTTATAAAGATAACGACTCCATCATATAAGACTCTTCCACGAACAACAAAGGAATGTTCTACTTTGTACCGGTTGCGGCTACGAATCTCCCACGCTCGAGAACTTCACTCTGCTGTCTTTGCTGCTAGTCTCAGGTCCAGAGTCGTCTTCACAGAGCAGTCTCTACCAATGTCTCCAGCAGCACGTTCACGGCGATATTATCTCAGGCTGGAAATGCCCAACTTTCCGGCAAAATAATGAAGCATACAAGAAGTGTAGCATCTGGACATTGCCATCCGTGTTGATAATCCATCTTAAACGGCTCACCTACACCGGTAGCATATTGCATAAGGCACACGATCATGTCTCCTTCCCCTTAGCGGCATGGATCTCAGCTGGATGACAATTGGGCCTCCTCAGATCTTGGGAAGCCTAGTGTACGACTTTTACGCAGTGATCGAACACCACGGCAACGCCTTGACCGGCCACTACACGGCCTTCTGCTGGAACAAGTCGGAAGATCGATGGTACTACGTTAACGATACCTCAGTCAAGGAAGTGCCGGCAACAAAAGTGGGGGAGGCATCGGCATACATACCCTCTTACACCACGAAAAGCGATGGATAATCGTGGAGTCATTGTGAATTGGTAGTATTGATGAAAATAGGGTGATATGAGATTTGTGGCTGTATATAATGTGATTTGCGTCTGTATATCATGTGACCATATGATCTGTGTCTGTTCAAATATTTTTCACTGATATGTCGTCAAATATTGTGAACATGGGCGCCGAAAGCGGGGGACGGGGGGACGCGTCACCCTGTTGGCCAACCAGGGGGGACGTCCTCTCCCACATTTTTGGGTCGATCGTCATTAATGCTGTTAGGTACCGAATATGCTCCAAATTCACCTCCCCCGGTCAGCACCAGCCCGACTCCGTCCCCCCTGCGAAAATCCCGTGGCGGCACCACTGATTGTGAATATCATTACTTTTGGAGCCGAAGTTGATTGGTTCCAGCTATGTTCCTTCTAGGCGAAAGTTGATAAGTCGCAGTTCACAGGTCCCTATTGGGGCAACACGGACTAACCTTACCGCAGTCGGTACCACCTGATCGTTCCTGTTACCCCCGCTCCGATTTTGTCCTTTACAGCTACTGCTAACTGGAAAACATGCCATATCTGCCACTTCGAGCTCATTTCTATACCCGATTTAACAACTTGTGCTGGTCCTTAATTCATACAAGACAATATTTCAGTGAAATGATGTGATTTAAAACTCTCAAACTCATGCGCAGCCGTGGTGGGGGCCAAATCCTATCGTGGCGGTACCGATGCTCGCACCTGAGGGTAGGGGGGGACAAAGTGGAAACGGGAAACAGTTTTCAGGGGTGCCATCGACCTTTCAGATGGCGACTGCCATGACCATTTGTGGCAGAATGTCAAATTTTTAGCTTTAGCAAGAGCGGAAGGGACAAGGAACCCGAATTCGGAGTTTTGCCTAGAGAGGCTATTTTGTCAGTGATTTCCCTGATCACCTCTTGCCCTCCACCCTCACTTTTTCACTGCCGATGTTCTTGACCGAAGTATTTGGTTTTGATGCATCTCAGCTTCATCGACCATATAAAAACTACCGATTTTATGTATCTCAAGTTTTTGTTTGATGAAAACTCAACTTTAGCTCACATACACACTATTCACGCGCTCCAACTGAAGTTGGACTCAGCGCCGGCCTGTTACGTCGCCCTCTTTTGACCGGGAGCGGTATTAACCTGTGGCAATGCCAACTGTGACGCCATCATCATCGTCCTCGAGGGAGCATGAGGAAATTTGAGCCCTCCTGGAAGCAAGACAGACGGAGCCTCTCTGATGTGAGAGGCCGACGCCCGCCCTCTGCCCGCTGGCTCTCTGGCATCACGAATGGACAGCTTCCTGGGCCTGGAGGCCACGTCCTGCCGGTTATGGTGGTCTGATCTGGTGTACCTAAGTGATGGCCGGCGAGTGGTGGAGGAGGCGTTGGGTCGCCTTTGGTGCTGGGTTGACTGCGCTAGGCCCAAAAGCACCTCGGCGTTAGAACTGCCTACTTTAGACATTTCCTGGAAGCTGGAAGGCCCGTGGCTTTGTGTCGGTGCCTGGCTGTTGCTTCCGGTGCCGAGGAATCGAGACCGGCGGTTATCGAGACCGCTAGAATCCTGCACGCCTTGAGAACGGTGTCTGCCGACGGCGTTTAATCGGGCGCGCCTCCTTGCTTCCTGCAGAAGACGTCTCTTCTGACAGCGAATAGAATCGACCCAGTCGGCTGAAGGCTCGTACTCCGGAATATCGCTGTCGGTTGAGCTCTCGTAGCCGAATGGACAACACACGGTGGTGGCGATTTCTGTGTACGGAATCTTAGCTGTCAGGTCGTCCTCGCTGTGAGCGGCCGAGTCCTCCGTTTCGCTGTCCGTATCCAACATTTTTGCGTGTTCAGATCGCCACCAGTTGGGCTGTCGCACGTGGTCCAGCAGGTGGAGACGCTGCACGATCCACGCCGAGGGGTGCCAGGCCACAGGCTTCAGCCACGGCCGCCCCTGGTTGGGAGTCCACCAGCGCCGGCGCTCTAGCAACTTCTTAAGACGACGTTCAGCACGTTTCAGGTAGAGATCAGCTATTATGAAGGGTGGGGCGGCGGCCAGGTACCTGCGAGCGCCCCCAAACCAAAGCAGCACCTGCACCAGCCATCGCTTGGCAGACAGAAGAGAAAACCCGGTGAAAAAATAGAAAAGAGTAGCATAATACACGGAGGGAATGTCCCAACCAATTTGGTATACCTCTGTGTACTCGGGTGCTTCTGCAGGAATATATATAGTCAACTTGGGATTGAGGTTACCCTCCCGAAACCGGGAACTGCCCATGAAATTGGTCGATATTGAGAGATCCTTGCAGTCCGTCTTGCACTGTTTCAGGGCCTCTTGAGCCACTTTACCTTCAAGAATAGATCTTATGGCTTGTATTGTTTCAGTAGCTTCTTTGTAACTTTCACACATCCTCAATGAAATTCCAGCCAAGTCGTTATTCTCCAAAACATCAAACGCCCAGGGTATGGTACAGTTGATCTTCTCGATGATTTCCTTCAGTAGGAAGCGTTTGACACACCTCGTGCGGCTATCGCCGTCCCTGCGGTTCTGGCAGTGAATATCTTGGCGCCTCAGCATGCTGGGAGAAACCGCGATAACAGAGTCACGAATCATTGATATGACGACAGGGGGGTCATCAAGAAGAACTGGCACATCGCTGAAATCACCATGCCGATTTATAAAAATCATCAGCTGCATATCTTCCCTCTTTCTGCATGCTCCATCACGATAATATTCGCCGACGAAAGAACAGTTGGGCTCGAGAAGGTCGAATATCAACTTTTACGTTGCGGGGAGTGTTGGTTGAGAATGATGTGGTGTTGAGAACACATAGGACCAAAGCGACTAGGTTTTATTTGTTGAACAGGTTTTTTTGTACCGGTGCTGCCCGGCCGCAGTCTCACAAGTTGTGATGCGTTTATTGCTGCTGCCTTAAACACATCGACCAGTGTCAAATTGTCAGCTGCTATCCACGGAAGAGCCAAGTACAGCTGCAAACCATCCATTTGTTTGGCTATGAGAGGCTGAAGAACCTTATTCGACCTACTCAACACATACCTTTTAAATGAAAGGTAGTAACTCGTGCCATCTAGTACGCCCCAGAGACATCTTAAATGTCGAGCTATTTTGTAGAGAGTTAATACGTTTTGCGCTTTCCCGATTATTCCCTGGTTCTTCAAGCAGGCAGTAGTATTCCAAAAGGGTGTGGTCCAGTCTGGAGCCAGATTTGGAAATATTACCCGATCGAACCGCCATGTTTCATTCAAGTTCATCCAAGCACGAAAGCTTTGACCCACGCCAAGCAGCCTTACAGGGTTTATAAATGGAATTGGACAAACGGTCACATCCAAATCACCATAATTCCAAGGTCTGGTTGGAGTTTTCCCCAGTATGCGTTTGCTCATCATCACGTCGTCGGATTCATGAAGTATTACACCGAGCAGGACAATCCCTCCAAATGCAGCCAGAACACGAAATGCATGTCTACCAAATTCTGGCCAGCATTTTCGGTCATCTTTTTGGGTCTCAATTTGCATTTTAGCCGCCCAAAATATCCAGGACTTGCGAAAATCTCACAAATATTTGATATAAACTCCAATCTTCCCAAAACTATCCAGGCTTGAACATTAAATGTAGTCTTGTTTGATTTATGAGCACAATGAAATCCACATAGGTGGCAAAACAATATTTGTACTATTATCAGGTAAAATCATCCGGGAGGTATTTCTGGTTCATCTGGTTAACATAAGTGTGACGTCACTGGTTGGATTTTTCAGCTCTACAACGCAGTGGCAAAGCAGATGCTTCAGTATTCAACGATTGCCGGCAAAATCATGAAGCCTACAAGAAGTGTAACATCTGGCAATTGCCATCCGTGTTAATAATCCATCTTAACCCGCACCCCACCGGGGGTCCGGCGCCACCTTCGCCGCACCCGGGGGCATCGATGCCCCTCCCTCTAACTCCCAAAATATGGGGGTTAGCGAAAATCTGCGAAGTGCATTAGAAGGCTCGCGTGAATTCAGTAAGAAATTACTTCGCATGTTTAAGCGCTCAGGTCAATGGTTTGACCTCCAGATGTCAAGCTGGGTCATGATAGGCTATTTTCACTAAAATATTCAATGCTTAAGAACACTGGGCATAGCTCTTATGCAATTAGAGGTATTGAGATCTGGTAAAGTACATTTGATAGGAAAATACCAGATTTTTTCCGCTAGGTGGAACGTCATTACCTCTCGCCAGTGGTCTGACCTCCAGAGGTCACCTCGTGACCGAATATGACCTGAGGTCACTAAAGATCAGAAAGTCACCTTGCCGTATATCAAATGAAAGCCAGTGACGAGACATACACGATGATGTTTGATTCAGCGCTCTAGCTTAATTAGGTCAATAGTTATTGCCAAAATACTGTTTTTGACCCCTGGTGACCTTGGATGACCTCGAAGAGGTCAAAGGGCAAATATGGCCCATGGGAACCGTGAAAGGGTGCCCAAGAACGCTGTTCTGAGCACGCTGAGCATTTCCAATCATTTTTGTGACTTTTAGATCGTAAGACAACTTTTCCCTATGCTTTTTCAATGAGAGAGTTTACCTCGTGACCTGAACTCAAGTCACGAAATAAAACATCCCTATATATATATATATATATATATATATATATATATTATATATATATATATATATATATATATATCGTGTAGACCCTGGAGCGGTCATGAAGAGTAGGAAGTTTCGAATTGATCGATTAAAAAATTTAGCTCTTATAGAGCTCAGTAGTTGAAGTGAGGTAGCCTTAGTTGACCTCGCCTAGTGCCCTGACCTTGCGTGACCCGGGGTGAAAAGAATTCAGGGATGATGGGAAAATGATGGGGTGAAAGATAGAGCCCTCAACCGCGGTGCTCTGCCTCGTCGTTTTTCTACTATCACGAAAAAAACCTTAGGGGGCATCGATGGCCCGGTGCACTGTGGTCGGAAACTCTGTCGTGGGTGGCCACGGGGCCATCTTTCGGATTTTGGAATTTAGGCGTTTTATGGCTGCCAATGTGAAGAAAATTGTTCCAAGTGTTCTGAATGACCACTATTATCAAGCTAATTTGGCTGAAAGATGCACTTATTACTAGTCAAAGTAGGGCGATGATGAAATCCAGAAGCAAGGCATTCGATGCGTATGCTAGATCCGAGTTTTTAACTTTGAATAATAAACGTCAAAACTGAGTCGGGCTAAAAATAATTGATATCAAAATGCTCCTTATAATGTCAGCTTTAAGATGATTAGCGTTATGCGTATATTTGAAATTTTTTAAAGGTATATAATCTGCGTTTTAATTGCCCCTTTCATAAATCCACCTTAAAAAACTAGTTGCTAACTTTGAATAGACAAACAAAAAAAGTTACGTTTCTGCCACTTAGCTTTTTTGTGGAAACAGAGGTCAACTAATTCTCCGGCATGGCTGGAAGAGAGCTAAGTGCGCAAATGTGCGCAAAATTGTCCACAGTGTAAATTGTACCGGGCCGCCCGCCGCCCGGAGACGTCCGCCCGCCCGCCACCCGGCGCCTCCGCTGCTCACCGCGGCCCGCCGGCCGCCCGCGAGGTGCAGGGGACGCTTATCAGGTGCTTCTCATGTCGTATTGCTCGCCTTTATGCAAATTATCTTCATCGTAAGCTCATAGGTTTTCTTAACCTTACCCAGAATCACCCTTGGTCAAGGTCACCCATGCATAAACCATGCTCATATTGCACATGATTCGACATGCTATGATGAGAGGGGTACACTAATACAAACTACTGTCTTGATCTTCCTGCCGTCTGAATATATGAAAGAAACCCATATTATCATACGAACACTCAACGTGACCTTTTTTTACTCCTGGGGACATCAATTTTAACGAGGGTAGCAAATGGTAAGCAGCCCAAAAACTCATTTCACTCAGGGGCTCCGAATGGCAATATGTTTGTGTGTTTTTTTAGCCGGATTAGACGATTAGTCTGAGAAGAGCTTGGGTATGCCCTTCTGAATGCAGAGCCAGGACACCTGACCACGTCGTTAGGGGTCGGGTTAGGTCAATTCATTTGCTTAACACGCGCACTGGGGGGGGCTCGGAGGCTCCCTCACCTATGTTTCCGAGGTGGCGTAAGAACAGCTTGTAGAGCCAAAAAACGATATTTGGCCAAATTCGAGAGAATTTAATGGCGTATCGATTGGTGAAGATATTAAAAAAATCGGCCAAAAATTTATGACGTATTCGCTTTCAAAGTCAGACCTGCATTTTGAGATTGCCACAATCGCACGGTAGGACCAGTTCGCTTGCATACCGAGAGGTGACAGCATAACGTCATATAACCGGAATAATGTGTCAAGGTCGCCTCACATGAAGGTCTAAGTTAAGGTTAAAGGTCACAGGTCAAGGTCATATAAGAATTTTCAAGGTCATTGACTCCAGCACTTCCGGTCAAAGAGCGTTACCCGGTCAGACGTGTATTATGCTATGAAGTCATAGTTAAGGCACCTGAATGTAAAGCTCAAGGTCAAAGGTCAAGGTTAAAGGTCAATCCTCATTTGCCACCAAACACTGGCAATAGTGTTAGTCAAAGTGTACATTATCGGTAGTATACCATATTGGGGCCTCATAGGTCAATGACCTTGGATGACCTTGACCCCAAAATTGTATCAATGCTTCTTTGCGACCTTCCCTCTATGACCCTGGTCTGTCTTTAGCTTATTCCCGTCATTTTCTCGCTTAATAACGGTATTTCCCAATAGGTGCCCAGCATGGCCAAGATTTGACGTTTATGACATCGTATGACCTTGAAGATATTGACCAAGGTCAATGAAAATTGGTCATAATGTAGATCACCATAGCACCCACCCACGGTCCAAATAGTTTTTTCTGCGTCTCTTAGTTTCCGAGACCTCAAGGGGGGCCTACCAGGCCCCTGCAGTGCGCGTTAGTGCCAGACCCCTCTCCAGTGGCATGTTAGATGAATCAACTTAAGTATACTTCTCTCATTGCAATTGATTTAGTATGATCTGCTAAAAATTTGGGATAAATCGGTTCGGCCGTTTCAGCGCTGTAGCAAAATGAACATGAACAAAAACCTCGGCGGCCATCCGTGAGGCCGTTTCCGACCACAGTGCGGTGAGGCGACGTTTAAACGGCTCACCCACACCGGTAGCACATTGCATAAGGCACACGATCATGTCTCCTTCCCTCTTAGCCACATGGATCTCAGCTGAATGACCATTGGGCCTCCGCAGATCTCTGGCAGCCTTGTGTACGACTTGTCCGCAGTGGTCGAACACCACGGCAACGCCCAGACCGGCCACTACACTGCCTTCTGCTGGAACAAGTCGGAAGATCGATGGTGCTACGTTAACGACACCTCGGTTAACACGCGCATTGACGGGGGTCTGAGCCACCTTCGCATTGACGGGGGCGGGTACCCGCCCCTAAGATCTCGAGAACCACGGTAGGTAGCGAAAAACGGTAAACGGCGTTGGGCTGCCCATCCACTTCTCCATCGAAAACATTTGAACCATTTTTTGTCAGGTCACATTTAAGGTCACGAGAGGTCAAAACATGCCCGTCATAGGGATAACATGTAAATTCAGTTTTCGGCCATTAAATCTGAACAAGTAAGTATAGAGCAAAACGACTTGAACTATATGAATCCTCTTAGCAAGCCGAATCGAATGATATATAAGTTGACCTTGCTAGGTCAAATCAAGGATTTGACCTGACCTGAGGTCAGGTCAGGGTCAAATTATATAAAATGCATATCATTGAACCGCAAAGCCCAGGCGAGTCTAATGCAGCTAAAATAAATGCTCTATCACCATCCGTTACTGAGTTATTCCGTAAAACCATTTTTCCCATGTATTTCCAATGGAGAGGTCATGCCTCATACCTGACCTTAGGTCATCGATATCAAAAATACCGGAACATATTTTAGAGAACTCGGTGGGGCCATTATGTGATATGAGTTTCAATCGGATAAGTTCACCCTGCTCCGACTTATGCTATCTTAAACTTTTTTGAGGTCGGGTCACTTGACCTGTAATGGTGACCTGACCTGAGATGACCTAACCTTAAAATTTTCACAGAAGTTGTAAAATGATGAGGGAAAAGGTATACAAGTACGGCGGCGCTACGCGCCGCCGTTTTTCCTATCTCCGAAAAACCCGAGGGGGCGGTACCCGCCCCGTCAATGCGCGTGTTAAGGAAGTGCTGGCAACAAAAGTGAGGGAGGCACCGGCATACAAGCTCTGTTACACCACGATAAGCGATGGATAATCGTGGAGTCATTGTGAATCGACAGCATTGATGAAAATAGGGTGATATAATATTTGTGTATATGGGTCATTCCAAGCCAACTCAACCAGTAAGTGTGATTTTACACGGCACCCCCTCGGATCTCTATGAAATGAGGTGTATGGGGGTTCTTCATAGTCTAGAATCCAAATATTTAGTCGAAATACCCCTCTGGGTTTTAGTTTCGTTGCAACAGTGACGTCAAATTGTGAGGTCACTCCGTGATTGGTAAAATTCAAAGCTTTGTACCTCAAAATGTTGCGAAGATATTTGAAATCGGTCAACGGTTTTACAGGGAGGATGCTTGGCGAATACCAATGATTGTTACAAAATAATTTCTGAAATTTTTCAAAATTGATATAAATCTAGAAAAAAAAGAAAAAAATGAAAATCTTTAAGAGCGAGGACTTTGATTTTCTTGAAATTGAAATATATAAAATCTGCATGTGCTCTTACCCTGAAACCGTAAAAAATAACGGGAATCCGATAAGACCATATCGTGACCCGTGCCGGAATGAGGGGCTGTTATCAACTTTTTAAGATTCTTCGCCTGGCGCCGAGAGACGAAGGCGTGCAACAACGCCGCCGTACTTGGCATACGTGCTCAGGGGTGGACGCAGGCACGCTGTTTAGGGGCTCAAATCTGGAGAAATCGTAAAATTATTGTGTTTAAGAAAATCGGCCAAAATTTCGCAATTTGGGGGGCGGCCATGGCCCTTTGCCCCCCCCCCCACCTCTGCGTCCGTCAGTATACGTGCTACGTGGTCATTGTTGCAGCCTCTGACACAATCTGAGGTCTCGGCAATACCAGGTCAGGTCACCAGTCCAGGCCAATAAACCGCCAAAAAACGTTTATAGGTGCCGCGGTGAGAAAATAATTACTCTTACGATCTGACATTTATCTCACATAATAAGGCCGCCAAGTACAACAATGTGTCGTTACGGAATTTCTGATATCGATGAGCTGAGATCTGTCCAGGGTCCTTAGCTCTCGATTGGAAGTGCATTGGGAGAAACTGTTTTAGATTTGCTAACTCTCCTCACAATGGTGATAGGACGCTTATTTTGACGTCATCGTGTTTGGGTTGCCACTGTGGTATGAACTGTAAGCATTATCAGCTATAATAATCTTGGCCTGACCTAAGCACGAAAGGACCATTTCGTGTTTTAATCTCACTAGATAGTAGGATAGGTTATTCCTTCGTGCTCAGCCAGAGGATCCCAATTGTGCTTATAACTTTTGTGTAAATTTACTTTGTAAGTCGTTATGACACAAAGCAAACTATTTCTTTCTATTATACGAGATCATTCCACTGAATTTACTGATGAGCGATGTAGAATTATAACGGATATTGTAACAACACTTCAGTTCTGTATTGACAAAAAACATTTTCATATTGCAGCCAGTGCCGCACAGCCATGCTCTGACGGTAGCATTATCTCACGTGTGTGTTACTTCATTACACAGTTTGAAACCTCCGACTTAAAGTGATGCAGACGTTGCGCAGGCGTCCTCTGTTCAGTAGTCTACTGGCCTAGAACAGTAGAAACCCCAGGTGCCGTTTATGCTCCGGGCCTTGTGGAACCTCGTCTTTAGTTCTGCAGGGCTCAGTTCGGTAAGCTACACTAGAAAACAAATGCCGCTTCGCACTGTAGTGAGGCTTTTGCTAGGATAACCTCGCTTAGTGGGTTCGGTCAGCCGCACTAAAACGCGCCCGAGCCAGCTCCGGTACGGTCTCCGGCTGTGCTCGTTACGTAGGGTCCCATCAGGTCACGTAGAAAGTACGGTTTCTGACAAACGGAAATATAGCCCAGTAGCTAGACTCACTACTCCAATGTAATAAGCCCACTGCTCACAAAGCAAGGCAATAGCGGGCGTGCCCGACGGCTGTCTACTGCGATGCCCGGTGATCGGTCGGCCCAGCACAGCCGGGACGGGGAGGGTGAAATGTCAGCGCAGTTTGGGATTACAATCAATATGTTTGCGGTCTTAGGGCATCTAAACTGTGAGGAGGTTCAGAAAAAATAATTCAATACAAAAACACGATTCATATTTTCCTGTGTGGTTCCCTGCTCCATCTCAGTGGCGGCAGCCAAAGAAGTCATATGTCGCAATGTTACTTTATACTTTGCCAAAGTCAAGAACACCGTCACGTATTTCTAGGGAGTAAGGTAGCCCTCTTTTTCATATTTGTATTCAAAAGAAGGATAGATAATGTTTTAGGTGATTTCACAGCGTTAAGATCACATTTAAACGCTAAAGCCTGCCTTTAACAATTATTTGTATTGTTTATATGCTAAACCTGAAAGACCGTTAATTTCCCCAAAACGTGGGGTCCCGCCCCTACCCCTTCCAAAGGCGAAGCCGCTGGCTTAAAGTAATTAAAAGAAATGGCCGTATGAACATTTGGCATTAAGGTGAAGTGTCAAATCAAGTAATCTCCTCGACCTTTCTCGTCTTTCCTTACCGTGGTTAAAGCAAAAAGATGCATCCCATCGCAGTTTCACTTTTCTCACCTCCGGTTAGGCTTGCTGTCACAACTCACGTCTTCAGTTTCCCGTTCTCCCAAGAAAGCGGCAGTTGCCAGGGTCGGCCACAATTAGCAAACAGTTATAAAAAAATGCAATAAGGTTTTTGTCGCCACGAGTACTGCTTTAACGGAGTAAAACACTTTTAAAGCCTGACGGGAGGTAGCTAACGTATTGAGCCGTACATACAAGATCCGTAAAGGAGAAACATGAATATTGGTAAATGGAGCCAACCGAGAATGGCAGAAAATTGAGACAGCAAGAATTCATTTCAGTTTTCGTTTTTCCTCTTTGCGTGACAACAGCTATGGTAAAGCAGTGTCAGATTTTACTGAACTCTTACAATGTCATGTTACACGTCCTTATCATTCCATGGGAGAGCCAAATATGTACCTCGAAATAAAACCCGCCATTACCGCTGTTGCATGTAAGTGTCACTAGGCGATTTTAGCCTGTTATCGTGACTGATCGAACTGGGCCCCCATTTCCACTTTGTTATGTCGGACTCGGAAACGCAGATGAAGTGAATGCCTATACATAAGCAATCAAAGTAAATAATTTCTTAAAGCTCTTGACCTTTCGTGTTCTGTCTCTAAACCTTCCCCTCCCCAGTTCCAAACCGACGCGACGCGTCGGACGCATCAATTCTCGGGTGATGCGGCGCTCGAGGCAGCTCCGGGGCTCGTTTGGCGGGAGGCCCGCGAAGAACGCGAGCTGTTACAATCTGTTGTTATCGGATACCCAATGTTTTTTACGGTTCTAGGATAAGAATACTTGCAGATTGCATATGAATAAATCTCAAGAAAATTGAAGCCCTCACTCTTTAAAATTTTCAGTTCATATTTCAGGTTTCAGGCCGACATAAGAAACAGCGAATCCTATCGGCAGCTCATGACGAGGGCCCGGCGCCTCGAACAAGTGATGCGCCCGCCTCTGGTGCGCGGACTGTCTGAACCGCAGAAAGGTCATTCCAGTGAAGGTGCTGCTGCTGACCTCGGTATGGCAACGAAAGCCGAGCACAGAAGTAACATGCAGACGCTAAGATCGATGTTTGCTACCCTAGAGGCCAAACTGGATCAGCTTTCCAGCCAGTCTCGTCGGCCTGCCCCGTCACGCGGACTACGCTTCCCATGCTTTGTGTGTGGTGGGGAGGGTCACTGGGCCCGTAACTGCCATCAGCGACGTGATACTAGCTCCGGTGCACAGGCCGAGGCAACGGTGCCCCAACGCGGTCAGGGAACCCGACAAAGGGTTGTAGAGTGTTTCCGTTGTGGACAAAAAGGTCACTTCGCCCGAGGTTGCGCAAATTTTCCCGAAGAAGATACGTCAGGAGGTCGAAGGTAATGCCGTCTGGGCCAATGTCCCGTTGGTCCGAGACCCAGGGTGTGTTTGATTCATCCTTGAACAATTTCACTGATGTGTGCGTAGAGCGACCTCTTCCAGACGAAGTGACTGGGACCCTAGATGTGACCATGCCAGAACTGATAGACGGAGTTGATGTAGCTGATGTAGCTGTTGGTGATGTAGCTGATGCGCTGCAACGTGATGTAGCTGATGGGCTGGAAAGTGATGGCTCGCCGGAGGGTTCTGTTTTGGCAGCTTGCGGGACTGGGTTACGTGTAAACGACCCAGATTTGATGGCGAGCGAAGCGGGCTGTCCGAGTGTTGAAGCCGAGTCTGGTGCGTCTGAGTTGGCGAGTCCCGGTAGTTGTGCATGCGAGCAATGTTGCAACCGAGTCTCAGCGAGTTATCTCTGATCCCGTAGTGACGCGATGCCAGAAGGCCTGTCGGGGTAAGACAGGTCAATCGTCAGCTGTAGACAATAGCCAGCGTGGGATGGTAGGAAATGCTCGTTCAGGTGCTGGATTGTTACGAGCGTCCATCTCAGCAGCGGCGGTGATTCGCGCTGGTCGCATCGTAGGGGGCTGAGGCATGCATGTGGCTGCCGCCCGTTTGGGTGACTTCCAGGGTTCTAAAGTGTTCGTTTCTGGATCGGTGCAGGATAGGAAGATAGAATGGCTTATGGACACCGGAGCTTAATGTTCTGTGATATCTTCTAATGTGATTTCAGGTCTAGAGCTGACAAGGGTACCTCCGATGACGCAGCCGTAACGACCGAACGACGCCAACATCAACCGGAACTCTGGGAGCAGGTTTCACGATAGGTGGCTTCCCATCATACATAGCTGCAGCCCTAAATAGTTTTTCGATAACTTTAACATATGTTTGTGATCAGCTAGCTTTTTATATTATTGGTATATGATTGTCATATATTGTATTTGTATTATATATCTTATATTTATATTTTTAGTGATATATAGGATGGCAGGATGTGTTTCTTAAGTTTTATATATTTTTGTAGCTTTTTACTTAATATTCACACTTGTACTAGTATTTAATGTGTGAAGTACCTACCGTTATTATTAGATACTTGTTGCTAGTTTTATTAACTATGATGTTGCAATGAATCTTATATTCACTTTTTTAGCTCTTTACTAACCATTAGCATTTTTATACTAGCATATAATGTGTGTTAAGTACCTACCATTATTATGCTGTGCTGTGTAAGCCACCTTTAATCGTTGAATATCAAAATATGAGAATTTGGAGCTGTGGAGCTTTGGTGGTGTGTCCAATCACACCGGACTGCCTGGAGTCCATAGTCAACCGAATGAAGAACTCTTCCTCCTGTGGTGTCGACGGACTGTGTATTAGATTTATAAAGATGTTTATCCACCCTCTGAGATATGTGTTAACCCATATCGTCAACACTAGCATCACCAGCCACGTTGTGCCCGATACTTGGAAACTAACGATAGTTCACCCTATTCGTAAATCGGCCAAATCCAACGATTTCAGCTGCTTCCGGCCCATCTCCATACTAACAACAATAGGAAAAATCATAGAACGTGTTGTTTACAATCAGCTGTTCACCTATTTTTCCACGCATCACCTGTTCAGCGCCAGCCAGCACGGCTTCAGAGCGAACCACTCAACCGATACAGCGCTTCTTACTGTAACTGACCGTGTTTTTCGGGCCATGGATGAACGTGAAATTACGCTTCTCTGCCTAATTGATTGCTCACGCTGCTTCGATTGCATTCCTCATGCCTCACATTTGCGTAAATTAGAACTATAGGGCGTGAATATACGGTGGTTCCAGAGCTACCTGAAAAATAATTTCCAACAAGTAAAAATTCGAAATTCTAGCACAAGAATAGGTTTTGAGCTGTCCCAAGCCCTTCTTAATCCTATTGGCACATTTCAAGGCTCAGCCTTAGGACCTTTGCTGTATAGCATCTATGCGAACGACCTACCGCTCTTTTCAGAAACTGCAAGTCTGATGATGTATGCTGACGACTGTCAAGTATATATCACGGGTTCACCCAGAGATCTTGGCCAGATGTTTTGTAAGATGGAAAACAACTTGAAACTTTTATCTAGATGGTACGGCAAAAACGGACTAAAAATCAACGCGGCCAAAACACAACTTCTTGTCCTCGGTACCCGGCAAATGGTTAAGCGACTCCCACCTGTTTCCCTAAATTTCATGGGCTCGACTCTAAGCTGTTCTATTACTGTTAAAAATCTAGGCGTCTGGTTTGACCAGAGCATGACATTTGAAACTCACACTGATGACGTGGTGCGGCGCTGTACGGGCTTGCTGTGCGGACTAAGCCATTGCAAACACAGTCTCCCTCAGCCAGCACTGATTACGCTGGTTCAGGGCTTGGTGATGCCTCTGATCAGATACTGCCTGACGGTGTACGGCGCCAGCTGCGCAAACCAGCGTCAGCGGCTTCAAAGAGTGGTAAACCATGCTGCGCGTGTTGTCTCGGGGCGAAGACGACACGATCACATTAGTGACGTGATTGATAGGCTAGGTTGGCTCACTGTAGATGATATGTACAAATACCATCGTTTGACAGTCTTAAAAAAGGTTTTGTTAACCGGTGAGCCAGAGAGCATTTTAGAACACCTGACAACTAGGCTAGACATGTATGGGCGAAATACCCGACAAAGTGGCATGCTGGTTATGCCAGCGATTCGCACAGAATCCGGCAGACGGAGGTTTTCATACTCGGCTGTACACATGCACAACGAACTTCCCCAGGCCATCCGCCAACACGGCCTGGGAAGATTCAAGTGCGAGCTGAAAAGGCACCTGATTGAGACGCGGCGACAGAATCGTGGAACAAGGTGAAATTTAGGGTTTGCTTCCAGTGACCACTTTGTATTGTCTTATCGGTATTTTATATTAATCTTTCAGATATTTTAGCATCATTTTCCTATCCACCATTTCGACATGTGTGTATGTGTGAATGTTTGACATGCGCGATTGTTTTACATCCCTCATCCATTTTGTTTTACCCTTGACGACTCGAGGCCTAGAATAGCCATGCGGTGTATGGAAACGTCTTACAATGCCCAATAAATAAATAAATAAATAAATATTTCTATAAATTTTTATTTTTTATTTTTATAAATATCTCTTAATCGTGCACGTTTCCTGGAATCCTTTTTGCACTTGTGATATAATTTTTGCAACGTGTCTTGTCTTCCGATGTCCACCGATCGATCCGACCACTCGCTGACGAAGGCTGATATAATATAGCCGAAAGCTCCGAACGTTTTTCATTTTCACTAGTGGAGAAGTCCTTTACATTTATGCAATTCATTCTCATCCACTTATCATGTCATTTCGAGATTTGATATGGATTTAAAGTCAACTAGCTTGTTGAGCTAGGAGGCTGGATCAGGACATCAGTCCTGGATGGAGAGGAATGTGACGGTTGGACTGATCTCGGAGATATATACAGTGGCGGATCCAGGGGGGGCAAAAAAGGCAATTGCCCCCCCAAACGGAAAAGCTCGGGGCAAAACTATGCTTTTGCCCCCCCAAAGCGATCGACCTCCTTTTTCCCCGACTCCTTTTTAGCTTGTAAGCAAGATTTTGGTGCTTCAACTCTCAACTTCTAACAGAATTATTGAAGTTCAGTTTAAATTTTGGGGCTTGGATAGGATAAAAGGTATCTTGCGTCCATATTTTTCACCCCGAGTCGTTTTTTTTGCTTTTCGTCTCCAGTTCCCAAAATCCTACCGAAAAGGCATATTGTAACGCAATTTTTCACTGCGCGACGTTTTTTTTACTTTGGTTTGCCCCTCCCAAACCACCCGGCTAGATCCGCCACTGGATATATGTGTCCACAGGAATAGCGTATGACTGGGCTGAAGCATAATACACATTCTCAGATTGTGGCTGCGTTCTTTGAATTATTCCGAGGCGGAATTCCAGGGGTTGTGACGTCGTGATATTCCCCGGATTCCAGCTGTGGAACGTTCTTGAACGAGGCTGGAATGCGGCGTAAATGGCGAGGTGCGACAGTCTCATTATTTATTTTGACTTGTGCGCGCGCAAATCTTTCAGTTACCTTCATTTAGGGGTTATTATTAGGTTCCGATTATCCTGAAAAAACATATAATGGACCTTTCAAGCAGATAAATATTCAAAGTCCACGAACTTACTGTTACAAAATTCATCCATGGGCGCCGGCCATCTTGAGCGGCACTGCTTTTTCTATTCCCACCGTTCCGCGCGGAATGGCGGGAATATTCCACGTGGAATCCCGGGAAAAGTTTTAAAGAACGGCTGTGACGTCACTGTTCCTGGAATTCCAGGCTGGAATATTTCAAAGAACGCACCCTGTGTCTTCGTTTCAATATATATCATGTGATTTGTGTCTGAAAAATATTTGATCAGACACAGGTCATATGGTCACATGGTATGCATGGTATGATATGTCGTCAAATATTGTGAATGTCATTACTTCTAGAGTCAAAGTTGATTGGTTTGATATATCCCAGCTATGTTCCTTCTAGGCGAAAGTTGATGAGTCGCAGTTCACTGGTCCCTATTGGGGCAACACGGACTAACCTTACCGTAGTCGGTACCACCTGATCGTTCCTGTTACCCCCGCTCCGATTTTGTCCTTTACAGCTACTGTTAACTGGAAAACATCCCATATCTGCCACTTCGGGCTCATTTCTATACCCGATTTAACAACTTGTACTGGTCCTTGAGGTATACAAGACGATATTTCAGTGAAATGATGTGATTTAAAACTCTCAAACTCATGCGCAGCCGTGGTGGGGGCCAAATTCTACCGTAGCGGTACCGATGCTCGCACCTGAGGGTAGGGGGACAAAGTGGGAAAGGGAAGCAGTTTTCAGGGGGTGCCATCGACCTTTGAGATGGCGACTGCCATGACCATTTGGGACAGAATGTCACATTTTTAGCTTTAGCAAGAGCGGAAGGGACAAGGAACCCGAATTCGGAGTTGTTGCCTAGAGAGGCTATTTTTGTCAGTGATTTCCCTGATCACCTCTTGCCCTCCACCCTCACTTTTTCACTGGCGATGTTCTTGACCGAAGTATTTGTTTTTGATGCATCTCAGCTTCATCCACCATATAAAAGCTCCCGATTTTGTGTTTCTCCAGTTTTTGTTTGATGAAAACTCAACTTTAGCCCACATACACACTATTCACGCGCTCCAACTGAAATTGGACTCAGCGCCGGCCTGTTACGTCGCCCTCTTTTGACCGGGAGCGGTATTAACCTGTGGCAATGCCAACTGTGACGCCATCATCATCGTCCTCGAGGGAGCACGAGGAAATTTGAGCCCTCCTGGAAGCAAGACAGACGGAGCCGCTCTGATGTGAGAGGCCGACGCCCGCCCTCTGTCCGCTGGCTCTCTGGCATCACGAATGGACAGCTTCCTGGGCCTGGAGGCCACGTCCTGCCGGCTATGGCGGTCTGATCTGGTGTGCGTAAGTGTATTTGATATAAACTGCAAGGCTTCCTAAAACTTTTAGGCTTGAACATTAAGTGTAGTCTTGTCGCATAGGCGGATCCAGGGGGGAAGGGGGGGCACGTGCCCCCCCGATCGATCCTCGGCGCCCCCCTGAAAGGTCGATGGCGCCCCCTGAAATGTCGCTTCCCACCCCCCCCAGGATGCGAAAGTCGGCGCCCACCGATAGGATTTGGCGCCCACCTGATAGCTTTTGCCGGTCATAAGTGGCGCCCCCTGGTCCGGATGGCGCCCCGGTCCGGATGGCGCCCCCCGGGAAGGTGCCCCCCCCCCCGATCGGCAATCCTGGATCCGCCTATGTCTTGTCGGATTTATGAGCACGATGAAATCCACATAGGTGGCAGAACAATATTTGTACTGTTATTAGGTAAAATCATCCGGGTGGTATTTCTGGTTCATCTGGCCAACATAAGTGTGACGTCACCGGTTGGATTTTTCGGCTCTACAACGCAGTGACAATGCAGATGTTTCAGTATTTCAGTTTCTCTTTGTTGCCTGCTTTATTATATTATTACTTATCATTCCCAACGATTATTGTGTATTACTAGCATGCACGATTTATTCTATCACGCATTTAAGTAGGTTCAAGATAAATAGTCAAGAAATCCCAAGCCTGAGATCCTCACATTCAAGGCATGGAATTTCCGAAACTTGCTTCTGTCACTGTCACAGTGCATGTTGAGCACCCCTCTGTCGGCGCAAGCTTGTATTTTGTCACTGTAATCCCTTAAATCCGAGCGATGGATTCTTGGAACTTGTTTAGAGACGAGAAAATGTATCTAGTACAAGCGATAAATGGCATATTATTGATGGGGTCTGTTCAGATCAATTCTCTATTAGTAGTTAGATTCCTAATAGGAATCTTACTACTAATAGAGAATTACCCCAACCCCAACCAAAGAAAGGAGCTAGCAACAAGAACGTCTAACTAAAAACCATCATTTATAAAATACATTTTTGAACATTTATTTACGAAACAGCCTCCGAAATACATGTATGTTAAGTAAATCCCCCAACTCCCTTTTCAAAGCAGCTTAGAGTCACAATCGAATGACCACACTCACCAAATCCTTCAATCACATACCCCGTTCTGCAGCTACGGCCATCTAAAAAACATTTTCTTATCCATTGCCCCAAGCACCCAGTGCAGAGAAGAGAAATGTTCTCTACCGAAATATTTCACTCACAATAAGAGCCGAGAGATCAATACTTTTCAATCGTTAAAAAATCAACATTTTGCTCCGTGCAGAAACAAACGCAGACAAAATTAATCTGGCAATAGCGAAAGAAACTGTAAAATCTATATCAAACACGAAATGATTTTTGGATCAATAACCCCAACACTTTATCCCGAGGACGCCGACGCGGAGGAGGGCGCCGTCGTATCCTGCTGGCATAAGAGGCGAGCGGCCATGGCCGACAGGTGGTCCGACTATGCCATATGCCTCTCCCGACTCTGCCGGGAGGAAGCAAATACCACGCAGCATGTCCCGACGCAGTGCCCGGCTCTGGCCGACACCCGCCTCCGTTCCCCAGGAAACATGCACACCCATCCACCAGACCAGCGACACAGCGACGTGGTGGTGCCCGCCTTCCGATATCTCAGGAGTCAATCGACTACGCCTCGACCCTGAGCCGAGGCCGATGGGAACTATATCAACAACAACAGTGCCACATGTTAAGGCATTGTAGTCGAGAGGTGCCAGGATTTAAGGGCCATGCGATTTTGCGCCGAACGATATATTTGTTCCTGATGATTTTGCTATTGTTCGAATGAATTACAAGCAGGTATCAGCAGACATACTCTACCACCCCCAAATCAAGCAGCACTAGGCAACAGGCACAGCAGATGGTTCATGTATACTGCTCCATTCAACTGCAGTTGGAAACGTTGCGGGTGGAGAATGATATGATCTGGCAATAAATATGTGGCCTTTTAGGGTATGCTCAGCAGAAATATACATGCACAGTCATACCGAAGTAATAAATATTCGCATATTTATCACGTTGGTCCCAATATCTGAGTTTTTGTTTAAATCCGGCATTCCGCAGCTTTTTTCGCCCTTCTCCTTGGCTAAAAAGCCATGTCGTGTATTTTTCCACGGTCTATTGATAGGCGGCAGCAGGCCGTTGGATTGTTGTTGGTGTGCGATATGTACGTCGGTGGCATAGCCAAGGCCGGATGTTGGGGGTCGGTCTCGTCTCGCCGTCAATGTCCATGGGATGGCTGTT
Source organism: Lepas anatifera (assembly GCA_034440635.1). Classification (NCBI taxonomy): domain Eukaryota; kingdom Metazoa; phylum Arthropoda; class Thecostraca; family Lepadidae; genus Lepas; species Lepas anatifera. The sequence goes on from JAOTON010000047.1 coordinate 84,390, forward strand.
GCTCGGTATTCTGCGCTCGCTTCGTGTTCGTACTCTTTTTTAGGAGCGGGTTGAGTTGCAGTCTGATGGAAACCAGTTTTAAAGGGAATGTAGCACCTATATATCGTGATTTTAACTGAGATAGCCAAGTTATAAAGCAAGTTGGAAAACCCCGTGCTCTATATATCAATTGTCTTGGAACTCGATATTTTCGTAGAAAAAAACTAAAAACTATCTGCAATGTACCTCTCATATACCCTTAGCAGCAGGCCACAGTTGTCATCGCTGTTGGTGTGACGACATATGCTGACGTCACGGAGAGCATCAGCCCATCGAAGCCCTTGAAGCGTATTGAATATGGTAGTGGTTGCCAGATCATGACATCATCCACAGGCATGTATTTATTTATTTCCCTTGAGGAGCATTTTAAAGAACAAAACATTGAGCTTCTTGTATATTTCAAAAAAATCATGAGTGGTTTCATTATTTTAGGCTAAAGTACGCCTAATTACACTAAATTCCAGGACTCGACCAAGGTGCCACATTCCCTTTAAGGAGCCCTTCTGGAAGCCCTTGGATGGTGGGTTTTAACCTTGACCTTTTCGCGGGTGGTCCAGGTGTTTTCAGTAGGCGTTCAGCTGGACTGGTCCCTGTTTCTTCTGCTTCGGCTGGGTTAGGCTCTTGGGATGGAGCCCGGTTCTGAACTAGAATTGTCAATCCGGGATTCTGCCATTTTACTCAATCTCAAATCCCAGAACTGGATAGTCACCACAGCATTAAAAAAAACGGTGCACTGCTTTCACCCCACTGCAGTGGGGTGATTTCTTGTGCTGATCATTATAATGTCTTCAGGGGGTCAATACCCATTTGGAGGAGGGGGGGTAATTAAACTCCGACATGTTAGTGTTAATAAAATGTTTCCCAATTTTTTGTGTTATTACATATTTTAGAGATTATAGATCCTGCCCAGAACTGCCAGGTGTTTTCGGCGTAAAGAGGCCAAACTGAGTTGGAAAAAGGGCCAAAATGAGGACAAATTTTATTTTCACTAAAATGACACAAAATATCACAAAAGCTAGACTTGAGGCTAAAACGACCACTAGAAGTAGTCATAAACCCACAGAAAGACGAATTGTATCACTGTTTAAAACTAATTGTTGACAGTTTAACAAAGACTTGACGCAATATTTTTTTTGCACACTACCCATTTAATAGAAAGCTAGAAGTGCCCCTCCAATCCCGCGTGGCCATCAAATGTTGTATCCACATAACCAGACAATTTATTAGCATCATCAATTATCTTAGCCGCACGACTCCCCGCTAACATCCCATATTTTAGCAGTGGCGTATCTAAGATTTTGTAAGTGGGGGAGGGGGCAGCCTCAGAGGGCGCACTTTGCCATCTTATTTTCACCCAAAGGGCGCCTATAGTATCGCATCGCTCGCGTCCGGTTTTCGGAGGCCGTCATTTTTGTGGATCGTGTTTTTAACGAAGTTTTGTCCCTCCCTCCCGACGCCATAACAGTTTATCTGCTGCTCTGATGTTTTTTTGTGTCAGAACATCTTATTCAAGAGCGGAAAAGGCCAAAAGAAGCCATATTTACACAGGGGTCAAACCATAAATAGCTTAGATGCCAGCTGCTAGAAAAAAGGCCAAAAGGCCAGATTCCAAAAAGGGCCAAGCGAAAAAATCGCGGGGCCAAACACGACAAAAAAGACCGAATTCGAGATATTTGGCCACAAAATGCCCAGGTTGGCAGCCCTGACGCTGCCGCAATGTATTCGAAATGAATAAGCTCCTTTCGTATTTTTCTTTGAGTGTGGCAAGGTAAGTAAATTCCTAAGGTGTGGAACACATGTGGTTTATAGAAGCACCCTGGTTTATTGTCTAAATCGAGACAAGCTTTTATGTACACACATACTTCTATGATGTGTGGCTGTTGCTGTCTAAATCATCTATGGAATGTAGTCTATTTTGGAGCTTATCTAGGCAGCAACGATCGGGGTCAAATGGCGTAACCAACCCTTTCCCTTTGGAAGGGGTTCTCGGGAGCCAGTTAGATGATTCTGACGAAGGGCTGTGGCCGAATATCTAGGATCTCGTAATTTTCAATATCAAGGAACCGATGAGGAAGGCCAATTAACAACTTGTTAACTTCACAGAAAAAACTTAATGCAACGATCTCATTACAAATTGCAAATATGCTACCACCTCTATGGCTAAGCACTTCACAACGCCACACCAGCAACCAGATCGAGCTTTGACTACCCCATGTCTCGCTTAATCCATGAAAGAGCACTGAGCGCTGACAACTGACCGCGTATGAAATGAGAGCATAATGCAATCCCACGGTACTGGCTGAGTCGTGGGCTTCCGGTCGGATACAACACGATGTTTGATTGATTGTAAGCTATCTCCAGCGTTGTTAATTGATTTTTTAGTGGCTTTCCTACGATCAGCCAACGGCCGGCCGCGTTTCCATCGCAGACATGCGCGGCGAACACTGCGAGCCGCGATGTCCGAGATGGGCCAAGCTCGCTTGGTCCATTTCGGACAGGCAACCACCAGAGCTCGCCGCGATGTCCATGATGCAAACGCGGCCGACATTCATTCAAACTCAAACACCAGCGCCACGGAGGGCCATTTTCTTAAAAGAAGGTGATAACCCGCGGCACGGAGGTTTGAATGGTAAAGAGTTAAGTGAGGCTGTTTTGTCCGGATTTGTCACAACTACGCGCTTTGTTTTATTTTCGCACGATGTAGTAGACAGCCACTGGTGGAATTTTTTTAACACAATTGTGGTTACACAATTAGGGACGAAAAATAAACAAAATAGTATTATCGGGTGGTGTTCTGTCTAATTTTCGCTAAGTGAGTTTGCAATTTGTTCAATTCTAAGTCAGCTGGACTGGTCCCTGTTTCTTCTGCTTCGGCTGGGTTAGGCTCTTGTACTTCTTGGATGGCTCTTGGATGTACTTCACTGGGGGGTTTATTTCCGACCACTGCGGGGGGACACTTGGGTCGACTGGGGGCAAATGGCCCCCAGCTAATATGTTATATAATGGCCAGATAGTCACGGGACCCCAACAATTTGCACGCACTTTCAAAGGATACCGGGCAGCGAAAAACAAGATGCCAGAGCTGAGTTTTGCTTCAAATCACAAATCATTCTGTCCATATACAAGAAAATGGCACGAGACACAAGATATGGTACCTACTTGCCTGATTTTGTAAATGATCAGCGAATGTGACAACAATTGTGCGGGGTCCATTGTCCGTAGGCCACAAACTTTGGTGCAGGTCTCTGTCAGAAAGAAGCGGGTCTTCTTCACAGGCAGAAGAATTCTGCAAGCTCTTGATAGGTGCCCTCAAGAAGAAAAAATAGCGTGCTTAGACACAACTCGAGCCTTTCTTTTATGCTTACCTTCTCACAACGTACATCGCAAGCTACTAAAATGCGGCAAGCACCGCCCAACAATTTGTGGAAGGATGACGAATGAGGCGATGTCGTTTGTATTTGTATTTGTATTTCACGTCATGAGATGATTCCATCATTTGACGGCTATTCTTCATCTCGAGTCAGACATTTAAAACGTTGTTAAGGACATAAAAGACACTCATACATCGCATCACATTCACAGCACCACCACATACATCCTTCATATAAATTAATTACATCGTACACTGCACGTTAAACATGGATTCGCCTGGGACACCGCCATTGACAAATCACTATCGCTCATCTGCCTGTTGTTCAAGAAGGTGTTGTTTCAACCTGACTTTGAATGACCGATGGTTGGCGCATCTCGGACACTAGATGGTAGGCCATTAAAAGTAGACACGGTCAAATATAAAAATCGTTTCCTACCTGCCTCCGTTCTAATCATGGGCGTTTGTAGTTGGCAGAACTGCCGCGTATTGCGGCCATGCACTGAATGCCTGGATGTTAAGGCACTTGCAATCACCTGAGGCTCTCCTGTCATTAAAATCTTTTTCAGTGTGGTCAAACAGTGATACTTATATAGCTGCTCTGCCCTCAACCAGCCTAGTGTCGTGATAACATCGCTAATGTGATCAAACTTCCGTCTACCAGAGATGACTCTTGCGGCAAAGTTGATCAGTTTCTGCAATCTATGGATCTGTGTTGCCCAACACGCGCCATAAACACTTATGCAGTAGCGAATAACGGAGAGCACCAGACCCTGCAGCAGCGTTACCATTATCGGCTCTGTGACAGAGTGCCGTATGTGGCTCAGTCGCGCATCATTCCCGTGCAGCGCCGCGTGACGTCATCCACGTGGTCGGTGAAAGTCATACACTGGTCAAAGACTACCCCAGGTTTTTCACTGATGATGACCCTGACATAGCCGTGTTCATGAAGTTTAAAGTGATAGGAGGGAGTCGTCGAATGATCTGCTGGGAACCTAGACGATGAACTGTGTTTTTGATGCGTTGATTTTCATGCCATTATGGCTGAACCAGTGTGATAGTTGTGCCAGGTCGTTTTCCATGGTAAGAATGAGATTGCCGAGATTGCGAGGTGGCCGGAGAGTAGATTTGAGTGTCGTCGGCGTATTGTACTATTTTACTGTTGTCTACATACAATGAAAGGTCATTGGTGTAAATAGAAAGAGCAAGGGTCCAGGGCAGACCCCTGGAATGTGCCCATGGGGTTCAGAAGTGGCCGAGACCGAATGTGAGAACCGTTGTGAAGAGATGAAGCTGAAGAACCGAAGGAATTTGGAATTTGAACCTGCTGGTAATGATTAGTCAAGTAGTTTTCAAACCAAGGTGTGTTAATGCCGTACATCTGCAGTTTCGCGATAAGCTTGTCATGAGGTACTAAATCGAATCCCTTGGAGCAGTCCAAGAGGCATAAGAGCGTGACATGGCGGTGGTCAATTGCGGTGAAAATGTTGTCAGTGACAGTTAAAAGAGCGGTCTCTGTAGAGTGATTTGATCTAAAACCGTGTTGAGACGTCGAGAACAAGTCATGAACAGTAAAATAATGGAAGAGCTGCTCAAAAACAACACGCTCGGTGATTTTGGCAATAGTGGTGAGAATGGAGATGGGTCGAAAGTTGGAGGGCTCCGTCGATTTTGGAGACTTTTGGATCGGATGGACTATAGTGAGTTTCCATGAATCAGGTACGGTGTGAGCGACTAGACTGGTGTTCACTATGTGAGTGATGACGGGACACAGAGAATTAAAGCACATCTTAATAAAACGCATACATAGTCCGTCTGACCCGGTAGCCGTACTGTTGCGCATCCTAGACACAACGCGCCTAAGCCCATCTGGTGTTATCGGACACAGGTTAAAAGAGCCAGTAAACACACGCGGCAATCGCACCGGAAGTGGGGGCCCTGAGCGGTCGATAGTCCTAGCAGTTCTGACACCGGCCTCTACAAAGTACGTATTAAGTGCGTCGGCATCTGCACTAGGAGTCGACGCAGCACTTCGCTTGGAACCCACAACTGGACGCACACTCCGCCAGAAGGCGGCCGGGCCGTGCTCAGTGAGATGCGTGTGTATCGCACTGCGAGTATCAGCCCTGATCGCCGACTGCACACGCCGGTTCAAGTCCTTGTAATTGTCACGGTTTCATTGCGGAGAGCTGCCCGGCGCTGCGCCATCAGGTCCTTTGTGGCATCGGTGATGGGCGGGGCAGTCGGGTTACGCACGAGACGCCGCCTCTCTGGGGCAACTGCATCCAGTATTGGTCTCGTTACGGTTGGGAAATAGTCCCACTGCTCGGCTGGGCACTGACTGAAGTATACTGGACTCCAGTCCACATCACTAAGCCGCCGATTCAGCACACTCACATCCACTCGTCTCCAGTTCCGAGATGCAACCTTCCGTGCCGCCGGTCGAAAACCCGGGAAACGGAAGCTCGCACGCGTCCAGTTGTGCGGACTATAGTCTGAGTGAAGCGTCCCGGCACGCTCAAGTGTGAATGTCTGCTCCGGGCCGCAGTTACTGCAGACGACATCGATGACTGAGCCGAGGAACGGAAGGTGGGTCCTGTGTTGTGATGCCGAAGCGAGAACGTGTTTAGAAGCTGTTTGAATTTCAATGTGACCTGACTGCGGAGTTTCACATTGATATTCACGTCACCAGCCAATATGATAGGTCCATTGTGTAGCGTCGATATGTGCTGGAGCTGCTCTTCCAGATATCCAGATCTGATGTCACCTGGGCCAGGCTCTGATTGGGTGGTCGATACAGGGGCAGAACAAAACTTTCTGTGCTCCTACTTTCAGTTCTAGCCAAGAGACTCCAGCTTGAGCCGTTGCAGGCCGATTAGGTTGGTTGGGGTTTTCCCTCTAATGAGTCGCGAACAGCAACCGCACCCCACCGTATCCCTGCCGTCCGGCCGGTCCGTCTGATCAGCTGATACCCGGGCATCGGGAGCAGGCGGCTCGCAGGGACGGCCGCGCCATGTCTCGTTGGGGACACTATGTCTGGGCCGTGGACGTCGAGATCGTGTCGTAGCGATAACAGTTTTGGTTTTAGAGACTGGATGTTGAGTTGGGCTACGTAAGTTGGTCTTGTTGAGGCCGCGTTCTCCAGATCCGCCCTCCTCTGGATCCCCGCCTGCGTCCGCGGCCTCCCTCCGCGAGTCCCGGAGCCGCCACCGTCGCGAGACCCCGGACGGGTCGGCGCCGCAGAGCCCGCCCGGGCAGCCGAGCGCCGGCCCCGGCGTATGAAGGGACGGGCGCCGGAGCCGCGGCAGTCACAGCCGGAGAAATATAAGAAACAGTAGAGGCGATGAGCTCCATTAACTACAGGCTTGTTCTCAATGTGTGACGTTTAAGGTCATTCGTTCACAGCGCCCCCAGACCAGAGCCCGGCTCAGTTAACCATGCATTAGAATCCCCTAGCAACACCCTTGTAACACTCACTAGATTATCACAGCCACAGAAGCATCACTGGACGATCTCAAAATATTGGCACGAATGACTGAACGCCTCCTGAGATACAAGAAATAGATACATAGAAATTATTTAGATACAAGAAATCGCCATTAGATTTGCGTTGAGGCTTAAAGAAATCAATATTTCCGATATTTTGCGACAAGGCTTCTTAACCCGGCACCACCTGGTCTCTTCTCCCACCTATCAATGCCTGGGGAGGGGTCCGATTAGAAACCAACCATACGATCTCGGGAACAAAGGGCCAATGGGTCAAATTTAGGCCAGGGAATCTTTTATAACTAGGGAACCATTAGACCTAGAACAAATGCATTGATGTGTTCGTCTTTACCGAAGTATTTGAATGGTATGCGGCAGGATGGGCCACATAGTTGACCTTAGGTCATGTAAGGACTTCAGGGCCATGTGGGGTCTTGGCCAGCGTTTAAGGTCATTCAAATCGGTAGGTTATGCTCGTGTCTATGATATCTAATATACTACTGTATCTAAATCGGTTCGAAAGTTATTACTCAAATCTGTTCAAAAAGCGCCATATTTGGTGGCCTCTGGTGTGCTCGCTATTGATCTGAACTCAAGATATTTGGCAACATACCGATGTCTTTCCACAAGCTTTCAGATGCTGTTTAGGAACTCGATCTGGCTCTTCTGGGAGCCGAGTTACACCCTCGTTCGGTCATCCCCTTTTTGTGTGTATTGGGGTTTATGGGGCGCCTTCAGCATCTAGGTTATATCGTTCTTTCGTTCATCGTTCATCCTTCTTTCATCCCCTTTTTTGAACAAGATCGTCTTTCAAGGGTTTAGAAACGGCATCATAACTCATTGACCTGACCTGATATGCACTTTCGCCTATAAGTTGTCAAACCGGTCCCCTGCGAAAATAAAAGAGGATGTTGTTCCTTCTCCCATCCTCACACGATGCTGACTTACGAGGAAGGTGCAGAAGGATGCACAGGCACAGAATGTTGCCCTTAGCTCATTGATTTAATTTCGATGAGCTACGGACAGCCCGAATATTTAGCATATTATACAACCCAATATTAATTTTCCGCAATGTTCCTTCTGAACTATAAAGTCAGTTGTGTTCGGAAAATTTCGACCTTTCTTGACCGGAAAACATGTCTCCAAGCCAGTCTAGGGTCTAAAACACAGGAATATGCATACGTCTGGTAGATATTTACGAATATTACATTCGGTAGTTATTTCCCCAAATTTCCGTGAACTCGAATGAAGTGAAGGAAATTAGTTTGCGACATTAAGTGGAATTGACCCAGAACTGGTTTCCGTCTCAAGCTGGGCTCAGAGCTTATAAACAGTTTCTGTGTACAGCTATTTTGTGGCGGTGACCTTGTCTTCAAAAGCGGACCGATGATGCCCTTGAACCCTATTGGCACACCATGCAATGACACTAGAGCTATGTAGAGGACTCGCCAGAATATTATTCGTCAGGTTTGATGGCCAAGTAGTGAAGTTCTCTGTGTTGACTGCAAATGTTGTACACCGATACTTCACTAATACCTTTCAAGCGTTCAAATTATGTATTTTGATTTCACCTGCCAACGTGATTGACTCTGAACATTTTCCAAAAGACGACTCAAAAGTACTGATACTAGGACTTATTTGAATAAGCTAGTATACCTATTGGCAAAACCAATCTCTAGGTATGCCTTGCAAACAGAAGCAATCTTCCCACGGAAATAAATTAATCTTCAACGAAAATAGGGCAATCAAAGGGAACAAATGTAAGCGAGCATACACAAAATTCTTCACACATTTACGTTCCAAGATTCTGAGCTAAGAATGCAACAATATGGAAACAAGCGGCGGTTTTGGAGACCAATCTCCAAGATTACGGTGGATAACCAATCAGAGGACTGGAGTCAAAACTAACCAGTGACGTCACGGTGAATGCACTGACCGGAAAGGGATTTTAACATGGAATGAGAAGTCCCTTGCCAAATGATTTTTTAATTTCAGCGTCTTTCTGTACGTTTTTTCTTCGATTTTGTTGCTCCTCGTGATCATTTGTAGGTGCTCCCCGAAAAAGGAAAAAAATCCCAAGTCCGTACGCAGCACCTTAAATTTTCCTATCTTCTAGTCCGAGCCAAATAGCACTCAAATATTCTTTGCTTCCTAATTTTGTTGTTTTGATGCTCTGGTTGTCCTGTCTTTAAATGCCCTTGTTGTTATTTAAGACGGAAAATACGTGCGTTATTTTCTAAACAATTTCTGTCGTGCATAACTGCAGTCTGGCTTAGCTGTTTTCATAACACCTAAGGACAAGATTGCGTTCCGGAAAGTTTCCTTCATGAATGGAAATTGTAACAAAAATGTAATCATGCCGCATGGAAGGGATTGAGGAAATCACGGTAGCTTCACGGCGGGCTCGCAATCCCAGGAGATGGAAAATGCGCTAATAACTTCGGTGTAGTGCATTAATAAGTGCATTGAAAGGAGCGGGCACCACCCCCACCCGTTTAGTATTTTGCACATGATCTAAAAACGGCGGCGCGCAACGCTACCATTCTTGGATAACTTTTTCAGATCAATTTTAGCTTGCGCCAAAATTTTCAAGTCCAAGTCATTTCAGGTCGGGTCACCAGTGCAGGTCAAGTAGCCTAACCTCCAAAAAAGTAGAGTCCAAACATAGCATGAGTAGCTTGTTCTTTTAGCAGTTGAAATTGACATTTCAGACACCTACAAAATTGTGCTTCGTAGATTACCTCCCGATGAAAAAATGCATTCTTGCTATAATTTCCAAATTTTTAACAACGATAGGTATGCAGACGGCCTACGGGCCACCGCAGTAGTACAGCCTTATGTTAAATACCACAAAGTGATTGCTTTTGGAATCATTTAAATGACCTCCTGAACCAGAATGCACTTGTATCGTATTGTGTTCACGTAAATTTAATCGCGCAATGGCCAGAATTTATGAAAATTAACACGCGCCGACACGAGGGGAGGGTAGCCGCTCCCTCAGGTTTTCAGAAAAAAGTCGCGCAGCGCCGCCATATTTCATCTACCTCTTACCCAACATTGTTTGCAGTTTCTGGCGAAACTTCAGGTCTGGGTAATATCAGGTCAGGTCTCCAGTCAAGGTCAAGACACTTAATTCGAAAAAAAAGTTTGTGGAGGTGCATTAGTAACGTCAACCTTAACATATCGATCTTAGATTCTCATTATATAGTAAGGCCACCAAGTACAATCATTTTTCGTAGCGGAGTTTTCATATCGATTATCTAGGACCAGGTCAGGGTCACGATCTTTCCATTAAAAATGCATGGGATATTGGTTAATTTCGATAAATTGCGAGGATTGAGAATTGCTGAGAATTGCGATGGGCTTTTATTTTTACGTCATCGAGTCTGGCTTGCCACAGTACTTTGAGTAATATTCACTTTTACAATAGTGACCTTAGCCGGACCCTAGGTCACGGCAGATCAATTTTGAAATTTGATTAAGACTACAATATATATCATACCCCCCTACAGGTCGTTTGAACTGCATTTCATCAATTATTAGTTCTTGAAATGAAAAACGCTAATTCATTTCAAGTGGCTTGGGACCCCCAAATAGATATGATTACACATGCCTGGTGCATTGGATAAACATTTAAGGATAACGGAATACACTGAGATGATTTCGACACTGACACTGACTTCGTCCGGCATAGATGTATGCAATCCTGAATACATGAACTTAATCGGCAGGTGAAGGCAGCGATACGATGCGACACGCGCGACGATGTGCAAAGGCGGTTACAGGAGGAGGGTCGTAGAGGTATATGGAGGTGTATTGATAGGGTGATTGGTAGCAAGAGATGTGGGGATAGGGTGACGCCAGACGCAACAGCTGATGACTTAAACCAGTTTTTTTGCCGGTGTCGGCCCACGGGTGGCGGCTGAAGTAGCTGCTATGGGAGCTGTCCCGTCAGTGGCATGTCGGTTACCGCGCGTGGGTGCTTGCGCTCTCACTTTGCGTGTTATCACCCTAGATGAGTTGCAAGCCATTGTGTTCAGCAAAGGCTCCTCCACCTCAAGTGCTAGCGATGGCATAAGTATGCACATCGTCCGCCTCATTTTCGAATCCCAGGGTCTGGCACTTCTCCACTTGATCAACAGCTCCATCCTCACCAATGAAATCCCAGATGCCTGGAAACATTCCCTAGTTCATCCCATATTTAAGTCCGGTGATTCCTCCGATCCCTCCAGTTTCCGCCCTATCAGTATTATCCCATCCATCACTAAAATCCTTGAGCGTGCCGTTCATCAGCAGCTCTATGCTTACCTATCCGACAACCACCTCCTATCCTCCACCCAGCACGGATTTCGCCCTCGTCACTCGTGCGAAAGCGCGCTGGTATCCATCACTGATAGTATCTTGTCCGCCAATGATCGTGGAGAGGTGTCGCTCCTCTGTCTCCTCGACTTGAGCAAGTGCTTCGATGTGATTGACCACTCTCGTTTGATTAAAAAATTGCAGGCTCATGGAATTGATACTTCATGGTTTTCAGCATACTTTCGGCGCCACACCCAGAGCGTCAGCCTCCCAGCTGACAATCTGGGTGTCTCTAAAGTCTCTACTTGTCTCCCAAACAAAATGGGCATTTTCTAAGGTTCTTGTCTCGGCCCTCTGCTCTACAGCATCTTTGCAAACGACCTAAGCCTGTATGCTGGGGACGCGGTCGTCGTCCAGTACGCAGATGATACCCAGATCCTTGTCAGCGGCAAAAATCTCACTTTCAGTCACTCATTCAACGGATGGAAAAGACATTGGCTTCGTTAGGTTTAGGGGCAACGGACTCAAAGTTAACGCTGGTAAAACCCAACTCATACTGCTAGGAAGTGCTCCAAACGTTCGTCAATTTGGTGATTTTACTGTCAAATTTCGCGATGTTGATCTGGTTCCATCTATGACTGTCAAAAATCTCGGACTGACCTTCGACCGCGCCCTCAGCTGGGATTCTCACATTTCTCTTCTCACTCGTCAATGCTTTGGAATTCTGAGTGGTTTGTCACATCTGGGGCACTGCTTGCCTCCCAGAGTCATCTCGCCGATAGTCAGTTCACTCGTTATTTCCCGTGTCCGATATTGCATCCGTGTTTTTGGCAACGGAGCTCATATAAACAATATTGGACTCCAAAAGATAATTAATTATGCAGCAAAGGTAATTTCGGCCGCAGAAAATTTGACCATGTCTCTGGTTTATTAGAGGAACTTGACTGGCTGTCGGCGGGAGAGCTGGTGAGGTACCACACGCTTGCACTTGTACACAAGACAGTGTGTTTCGGGGAGCCAGAGGAGCTGGCCCGGGGATTCGTGCGTGTCGGCTCTATACGGGAGCGTACCACCAGACAGGACGCGAATATCGTTGTGCCACGCTCTCGTACTGGAATGGGCCAACGTAGGTTTAGCTCCAGGGGGCCTCCCTTTATAATGAACTGCCTGAGGAGCTGAGTGTTTTACCGGTTCCGCTTTTTGTCGTGCCCTCAAAAAGTATATAATAGCAGAGCGGGATCAGGTGCGCTGAGCGAGTGGTGTTTGTGTGGTATGCTTTGTCTTTTTAACGATGTTTTATATAACCCTGTTTACATTGATTTTAATGTCGTGTGTGTGTGTCTCCTTCTTACCATTCCAACTGACGTGGGGTCGTAGTAGCCATGGATGACCGTGGAAGACTCTGAATAAAGTCTTTGTCTTTGTCTTTGAATCCCTGCAATGACGGCCGTCAGATCACTCATTACTTAAGACAAATCATCTATAACAGAAGGTGTACTATCATCTTTGCATTGGACATTCCTCATGACTAAACTTGTGACCATCCATGCAGCACCCATTAAGATACTGCTTGCCCAGCATAACACTGCTTGGTTCAAACAGGCATACAGGAATCGAGCCTCTCGTGCTTTTTTCTGGTAGAGATTTCATGAACAGAGATGGATGCATTATTTATTGATGCTATTGCATGAAAATTTATATTCATTTTACCCTAATCAACTTGGCGAACAGACTTTGGAGATATCTAACATTGGCTACGCTTGATCGTGGAACGTACAAGAACTTAATTGTGCTGAAAAATGTGTGCGTAAAAAAAGCATGCGTGCCTCTGGCATCAAGTATCTGATATATCACTGCCCTTTTAAACCACCGTGATATGTTTCCGGTTTTGAGGTGCTCTCGATATAGTCGCAGGCGCCCTAGCTATGAGAAGTAACAAAAACGATAAGCTCTCGGAAGGCCCGCTGAAGATAGGGTGCCAAAAGCCCCAGTGTTGTGGGAATGACCTAGGACCCTAAAAAGATGAAAGAACAGAGGAGATAAAAGAGTCAATACTTAAAACCTATCCAAACCGCAAACAAAATTCAAAACGCTACTCTAGAAAAAGTGTGGTTGTAGTAGTGCAGTAGTGTGGTTGGATTCTAAATTGACGTTTGTAGAACACCTGAACTACATTAAGATTTTAGTAAGGCGAACAGGGCACTAGGTCTGATGATTCGGTCCCTTCAGGTCGGCCATTTGGAGGGGGAGACAAACGGCAGTTGAAACCCGAACCAATCTAGGCGGCTTATTTCGGCAACATTCGATCCATCATAGAACTTGGTTGCGTAATGTGGGGTGGGGCTGACAAGACTCATCTTAACAGACCGGCCAAAATTCATAAATTCTTGATTTAGCTCGCATCAAGCTCAAAGAAAAGGTGACCATCATTTGTGTACCATGATATTTTCGCTACATTCAAAATAAACAGTCTGGCAGTCTGGCCTTGCACTCATCACCTGACGAAGGTCAGGGACCGAAACATTGCGTTTACCTCTCACCACGCTTTTTATATTTACCTTGTCTTAGCCATTTTTGGGCTTTTTAGAGTTTAAGCATTTCAGTTTTGGGACTTTGGCTTTTTTTACTTTTTGGCGGCCTTGGTCTTATGATTTTATATTTTAGCTTGTTGGCCTTTTTGCCGATGGGTGGGTTTTAACATGCGCATTGACGAGGGGCGGTACTTGCCCCTTCTCTCGTTTTTCGGGGATAGCATAAAAACAGCCGCGTGTATCGCCACCGTACTTGGCATACCTTTTCTCTGGTTATTTTCACAACTTTTGTCAAAATCTTAAGGTTAGGTAATCTCAGGTGAAGTCACCGGTACAGGTTAAGTGACCTGACCCTAAAAGAAGTTTAAGATAGCGTAAGTCAGAACAGGACAAACTTATCGGATTGAAAATCACATCACATAATGGTCCCACCGGGTTCTCTAAAACATGTTCTGGTATTTTTTATATCAATGACCTACGGCCAGGTACAAGCCATGACTTCTCCATTGAAAACACATAGAAGAAATGGTTTTAACTCAATAACGTGGTAATCGATGGTAATAGAGAGTTTATTTTAAATGTATTATATTTGCTTCGTCTTTCCAGCTCTAAGGATATGCATTTTACCTAATTTGACCTTGAACTGACCTAAGGTTAGGTCAAATCGCATACTTGACCTAACAAGGTCATATAATGCATCATTTGATTGATGTATCATTTGATCCTCGCTTGCTGCGAGGATTCCAATGGTCAAAGTTGTTTTGCTCATCTTTACTTGTTCAGGTGTCATGAACGAAAGCCATCATTTACAAGTTATCCCTATGATAGCATGTATGTATTGACCTTTAGTAACCTTAAATATGGTTTACCTTAAAAAATAGTTTACATATTTTGGATAGAAAAGTGGATGGGCTACCCAACGCCGCTTACCATTTTCCCTAGCTTACCATCTAGCTGGGTTCTTGAGATCTTAGGGGGCGGGTACTCAACCCATATCACACACTGCCAAAAGAAAACCACAGGCTCAGTACCTGTTGTCCCCAAGCGGCCAGCCGGCCAGCAGGAGAACCACAACCCGCCAGCTGTGGTGTCCCTACAAGCAGCGAACGCCCCCACCACCAGCGAGGGCCCGCACAAGGGACTAGGGACACAAGGGAAATACTGGCTGAATGGTTATTAAGACATAGGAGGGGGCCTTATAAAAAGTCCTTAACTAACTGACTAATGGTAGAGGTAGCATTGCATGGTGTGGGTAGGAATAGGTGCATTTTTTCCCTGGTATGTGGCAGGTTGGTGCAAATTTTTGGAGGCTGGTGGTGCGAGAATTTTATATGGTTGGTGTGAATGGCCTGGCCTGCTGCCATACTTTGCTGACTGGCCGACTTGCTTTACATCTTGGCCCAGCAGGCAAAGTATGGCATTTTCGCCATATCTCATTGGTGTGAGTGCCCTTGGAGTCAGGAGCAAGTGGTACACATTTTACCAACCTGCTGCAAATTTTTTAAACTGGTGCGAGGAAGGTGACACTGAAAACCAAACAAATAATGGCTATATGGTTATAAAGGCACAGGAGGGAGCCTTATAAAAAGTCCTCAACTAAATAACTAATAAGAGAGGTAGCATTTCATCATGCAGGTAGGAATGGGTGGGTTTGTCTCCTTGGTATATGGCAGATTGGTGCAAATTTGTGGCAGCTAAGCGGTGCAAGAATTTTAGGTGGCTCGTGCAACTAGTCTGGCCTGCAGTCATACTTTGCATACTGGATTTTGGCTATCTCAGTTAAAATCATGTTATGAAGATGCCACATTCCCTTAAAGCTCATGGTAGTTTATTACACTTGAATTTTTGTCCTATTTCATAGGTCAAACATTAAGGAACACTACAGATGAGTATGCACCACCATGCCTGTAATTTTACCAACACTGTGACAGAAAGAAAGCAAAGCTACAAATGGTGTGTACCAGAGTCAGAATCAATTAAATAACAAACAAAAAACTTTTTTCATTATATAGCGAGCTACCTACTGAAAAGCATCACAACGAATGGCTAAATTGAAAATAAAACTCATGAACTGGTGACCGGAAACGGCAGTCCTCACCTCTTCCGATGTTTCAAGTGTTTCAATGAACTGTTTATTTGTTTCAATTGATCAATTCTTCAAAAACTACTCACTCATCAACACTATTTAATATCATTTCTTCACTTCAACCACTGCATCAGCAACAGCACTCATCACGCGCGACCGCTCCGGCTTGCAGGGTAATACAACAGAATAAACACAACAAAAACAAGTGTGCGCCAAAATATTCAACCAAGTAGAAGGTCAAGAGCCGTGTTACTCTACCGGCAGAACGCACACTAGTGTGCAACACGCATGCGCATTATGGTAAAGTGAAGTCGATTATACCAAACTGCGCATGCGTACGGCATAAGGTGATAATTAGTTGGAAAACAATTTTTTATTGTACTGCAGCTTACACTGCTTTTTTGTCTTTAATGCGCCGCCTGCCGTTGCTCTATTGGTTCTGCGTTGTCACGGATTACCATAAGTGGCGTTATCTTGGTTCTCCGGTATCTGCGAAGCATTTTAGAAGTTTTCCCATTGAACCCAAGGCCATAAGAGGTTGAACCGCTTCTATTCAGGGTACTTTAAATACCTATCTATCTATCTATCTATAGTTATCGGAATTTTCGAGGCCACATCGGCCTGCTGGATCCGGTCTTCGACGGGCTCAGTTTCGATGAGTCTAGACTCAGTCTTACTCAGGCCATAATGCCTGAGGGGTTAATTAGATGGCGAGAGCGGTTGAAAAGAATGTAAGGGACCTTACTCTGAGCATTCAGGGACAAGGTACATCAGGGATGACCAATGAGAGTCGAGCTTGTTCTTAAACTCATTGACCGTGGTGGCTTCTACTACTGATGTAGGCAACGCATTCCAGTCATTCACCACGCGTACTGAAAATGATGAACGACGCACCCTAGATGTGGCACTGGGTTTTGCAAGTTTCCACTGATGTTGTTGTTGTTGTCGCCGCGGTTTCCACCGGGGGTATATTTACACATACACATAGCTTCAAGTGCACACTTAAAATACAATCGACAATTGGGCACATGCCTCCCATCCACCATCCCTTGCCCACAGTCCAATATATATCCCTTCGCTACCCCTCCCTTTCCCCACTCCCATCCCCTTTTCCAGTACAAACTGCCGCACATGCTCTCAATCATCACACTGCACACAGAGCATCCACACTTCAAAACTCAGCACACAGTCCCCCAACCAACCAACCACGCACCGTCCAACCGGAGCAAGTGCACGGCTAGCCACCACGAAGTTTGTGAGAGCCCTCTATATGATGGCACTTTACATTCACTTGAACATAATATCGGAAAGTACCATCCATCGCATCCACATGCACATACGCGGGTTCGCGGGTTCGCGGAGTTCGGGAGCGATCATCGAGATCGAAGAACTGAGCTGGATCGATATCGATGGAACCATGGAGCAATTGGTATGTTTTGATCAGGTCTCCTCGGCGTCGCCTGTAGTACAATGAGGGAAGCTTAAGAGCCCTCAGTCGGTCAGGGTAAGATAAACCCCTCATGGAGGTGATCATACGTGTGGCCCTTCGCTGCACCCTCTCAAGCAGCCTCTGATCAGCCCTATTGAATGGTCCCCAACATATGTTACCATACTCTAGTAGAGGACGCACCAGTGATTTATAAAGAAGAGGCAAAGTGAAAGTGTCAATGTTAGCGAAGGATTTTCGGATGACGGCCAAAACCTTGTTAGCTTTTGAGACTGATGCCGCTGCTTGCTTTCGGAATTTCAGGTCCCTGTCAATGATTACCCCGAGATCTCGTTCTTCATCTAATTTCCTGAGAGAAGCACCACCCATAGTGTAGTCGTGACAAGGGTTGCTACTGCCAATGTGCAACACTACACATTTACCTTCATTGAAGGGCATCTGCCACATTGAGGACCATTCCAATACCTGATTTAGGTCTGCTTGTAGCAATTCTGATGAGTGGAGGTGCCTAATTCCTGTGTAGAGTTTTGTGTCATCAGCAAAAATTTTTATGCCAGAAAGTACACAATCAGGGAGGTCATTAATAAACAGAAGGAATAAGATCGGACCAAGCACGGACCCTTGCGGAACACCACTAGTGACCTTCGTCCATTCTGAAGCAGCGCCATCAACAACTACATACTGTTTCCGATCTGATAAGAAAGCGCGGATCCACCGAAGAAGCTTGCCTTCAACACCATAACTCTCCAATTTCCTCAGAAGACGCTCATGCGGGACCGAATCGAATGCCTTCTGAAAATCCAAATAGATGGCATCAACAGGTACACTCTGTTCAAGCCTCTTTGTCCAATCCTCCAATGTCTGTAGAAGCTGTGAGTCACACGAACGTTTTGGCCGGAATCCATGTTGATGGTCTGAAAGAAGGTGGTGGGTGCTCAGGAACCTCAGAAGTTCGTCCTTGATCAGTGACTCCAAGACTTTGCAGGGTATAGAGGTCAAGCTAACTGGTCTGTAATTGCCAGGATGGTGTTTGTCTCCCTTCTTGTAGATTGGGACCACTCTCCCCAACTTCCACTCCTCAGGGATTGCCCCAGTGTCTAAGGACTTCCTGAAAAGAAGAGACAAGGGGACACAGAGAGATCCGGCTGCCTCATTCAGTATACGGGGATGAACAAGATCGGGTCCAGGGGAGCTGGAATTTCGAAGAGATGTAAGTTTGGAAAACACTGTGGGAGATGAAATGGGAATGTCCTCCAGAACATGTCCAAGACAGCGGTCATCGAAGTTGGGTAAGTTCTCTAAATCCTCAGAAGTGAAAACCTTTGCAAAGAAATCGTTCAGGATCTTAGCCTTTTCACCCGCATCAGATTCAAGATCACCATTGCTATTCCGTAGGTCTTCTACTTTGGAGACAGTTTTCAGCCTTGATCCCGCGTAACTCCAGAAGCCTTTAGGATTTGATTTGATGTTGGATGCCAAGCTCTGCTCAAAATCTCTCTGAAGCTTCCGGGTAAGAGTACGCAGTTCATTTTGGCATATCTGGAAACGAGCAAAGTCAATCTCATCTTTAGTGCGGTGGTATGTTCGTGCCAGGTCATTTTTCTTTTGCTTGAGTCTCATGGCTGCCCCAGTCATGTAAATATTCTTGCGGGTGGCCCTGGCCCTCGTTTTGGGGATACATGTATCAACAGCCTCATTGAGGTTATTCATGAAAAAGCTATACGATTCTTCTAAGCTAAGGCCGTCCATGGCAGCCCAATCAGTATCACGGATCATTTTGTTTAACTGTTCAAAGTTCGCACGACTAAAGCTGAGTTTGGATACCCGGTCCAACCTTCTTTCCACATAGCATTTGACATTAAACTTGAGAAGTAAATGATCACTTAGACCAATACCCGGAAAGTGTTCAAGGTTAGCGAGCATACCCTCTTCATCTGTGAACAAAAGGTCGAGAATGTTAGCCTGCTGGCCATGACGGTGACGAGTGGGTTTCTGAACATGTTGAAAGAGGAAAAAGTCATGCATTATGTCGATGAGACTGTGCGAAGGGTGGCCTAGGGAGGCTGTGGAGAATTCGCCAGACCAATCTATCTGTGGGAAATTGAAATCCCCAGATACCAGAAGATGTGAAGGTGAGGAAGACTTAGCAAGTGTAACAATATCAGAAAAATCACTCATGTTTCTATGGCCGTCCCCACTTGGGCTTCTGTAAAAGCAGCCCAGGAGCAGAAAATCATGCCTGTGGAGCCTAATTTTAACCCATAAATGTTCAATTGAGTAAGTACCAAGAATGGGTACCATCGATGACCACAGGTTATTCCTGACATAAATCGATATTCCTCGTTCACCTGTACGGCCAAGGTTTGGGAGGGTATGGTCAAAGCTAGTAAAGAGGTGATAATTTGGAATAGACAAGAGAGCCAAAGCCAAAGGGGAGCATTGAGCCTTTGGGATCACCTCTGTAAGCATGACAACATCAGGGTCTTCACCAGCAATCAGCATGCACAGATCCTCTCGTTTGTTGATAAACTGATCACAGTTAGTGTACCAGACTTTAAGGTGCTTAACATTATGGGACACTGTGAGTCAATTTTGATGCGCCTGCTGTGGAGCGGTGGGTGCTACAGGTGCAGAGGTGTTGTGAACGTAAGTATCACCAGTGGTCCGACTCGCCTGTTGATTTGCCACCCTGGTAGTCATGTGCACCTCATTGGATACAGTGGCAGTGTGATCCATAGCAGTCTCATGACTGGAGGCGCCCTCTGCATGGACAGCCCCTCGCACCCTGCTAAGGTTAGCTGGGGAAGGACTGTTAACCCGATGGGCATCCTCTGTTGGTGTGTGAGCATTGACCATGTTAGGTGCGGTGTGTTGGAGAACTGTACCCTCCTCTGTGCCTACCCCAGAGCTGGCAACTAGCCCACCCTGAGCAGTGGAGGTAACTAGTCCTGGCAGGCACCCACCCTCATCTATCTTCTGGTTTGGAGGTGTACTGCCAGTAGCAACAGGTGCAGGAGCATGGGTGGTTCCCAGTGTGATGATTTTCCCCCTTTTGATGACAAGATTTCTTGCCCCAGCATCCCTCCTCTTCATCAACTCTTCCCGCAGCATCTTCTGCTCCTGTCTCTCACTGAAGGTAAGGTCAGGGGTGATGTACACTCGCCTCCACCTTTCCAGAGATCTGAGGTGGGAAGCCATTCTCAAGATGTCATGCTTCGTTTCTTCGTTTTCCAGTGTAACGATAAGAAGCCTGTCCCTACCAGGGATGACCTTGCCTGCCCTGAAGGATTTTAAGGCTTTGACATTGATGTGAAGTGCCTCCCTGGTCATGCAGGTGAACAGGGTCAAATCGGCCTTTGACCTCTCAAGTTGTGACGCTGATGCTCCACCTTGCTCCGGTAAGTTGTGGACGACAAGATTCCGAGCCCTCCTATTTTTATCCAAAAACTTGTCGAACACCCTGGATATGGTCTTAGCGTCCCCACTTGAGACAGTGCCAGTGTTTCTAGATGGTACAGACACTGAGTGTAGTTTCTCTTTCACCTGGTCTACCATTTTGTCACATGATTTGACAAGAGCTTCAGAATACAGCATCTTTTGTTTTTGGTTTTCACTAAGAGCTCTTTTGATGAGGTTGGAATGCTCTATCGCCTGACCCTCCTGTTCCCTCATGGAGCTGGCAACAAGATTCATGTGGTGCTGAAGGGCTTTGTTGAGCTGATCAACACCCTCTCTAAAAGAAGAACTCAGATTGTCTACCTTCTTCTCAAGAGCACCCATAGAACCCTGAGGTGTCACAGAGAATTTGGGATGGATAAGTTCCTGAGGATCCTGACTACAGGCCTCAGTTTGGGTGGAGGCATTGCAGGACACTGAGTTTGATTGTGGTTCTGTTGAAGTGGAAACTTCAGAGACTGAGTTGGAGGAACAGAGATGCTTCAAAGTGAGAGTCTTGCAGTGACTGCATATGAAAGCAATGCTCTCATGCTTAGAGAGGGCATTGTAGGCAGGCTTTGAGACTCCCTGACAGTGAGTGTGAAACCAGCCTGTGCAGATGTCACACTGAACCCCAAGCTGTCCCTCCTTGACTTCTAGGCCACAGAGGTTTTTGCCAGGCCCTCCTTTACACACCGAGGGTAGATCGATATCCCCACTGTTTTTGTTGGAAAGCATGCACTTGTTACACTGCAATATGTCCTCCCCGTCCTGAAATACCTCCTATTATTTGTGGTGTTAGTGTCTCAATTGCTTTGAGGAAGAAGGGGTGGGTGAATGCAAGGCCCTAAAAGATATAAGGGTAAATGGTTGTTGATTGACTGACTTGTGTTTGGAGGCTGGGCCAAAATTTGATGAGATTGCTAACAATTTATAGGAACATGCAGTACCAATTCAAGTAACAATTTCAACTGTATGCACCATTCTGAGCTTGTGAGTGACATTTTTTGGAACACTGCTAAAGGCGGCCATCGCTCTAAAAAATTTTCTACAGAAAGTGACATTCTAATGCATTTTTAGGGTAGTATGGAATATATTTGAAGTAGGTATTTAGCACACTTACCAGTCTCGAATCCTTGAAAATAGCCACTAAATTACCCGGAGAAATTGCTGCATTTTCACGGTAACAGTGCTGAGCAAAGTGTAGAAATGAATGATAATTTAAATCCATCGACATATATTGATACTAATATACGGCACTACAGTAAAACAAGCATAAGCAAAGCAATGCAATCAGGGCGAGCCCCAAAAGCTCACAAATATGACCCGATCTGGACAAGCTGGCCGATCACCCACCATCTTTTTTGTTGTTTATGTCTTCTGTGCAGCCAGGAATGCAAAAATTAAATATTTTTATCTTTTCGGATATAAAGCGTTTTATACAATAATCAAAAACAATTTAGCATTCGACAATATTTGTTTTGCAATTATTTATGCTACAATTATTGATATAATCACATTTTACGAACTGCTTCGGTGCTACTTTCATACGCTCAAACTGTCTGAAATAGGCGGATCAAGTGCAGTGTGTATTATGTAGAGATGCCGAAGATAGAGCTATGGCAGAGGAAGAAAAGTTTAACCTAAATCTAATCTAACCTGACCTGACCTAACCTAACATAACATAACCTAATGTAACCTAACCTCGATTTAGCAAGCCAGCCTCCGGTGGCCTAACCTGCAGTGCTATTGCTTGCGTCGGCAGTGGCAGAACGGTTCCCACAAAAGTCTGACGAGCTGATGAGCGCCACACCGCTGAGCCTGACGTGCAGAAGCTCTGCCAGCGGGTACATAGAACAACTGCCACACCAAAGCCACAGCACCCACCAGGGATACGACAATGTCAGCTGCACACACAACCACCAGTCAAACCCCTCGCATGCATCCAAGACATTCACATGGAGAGCTAGCCCCCTTCAAAAAAATCAAGACATTATTCCAGCCCAGTCTGCAAAGCCCAGTCTGCAGACCAGATGAGCCGCACCAGCCATCTCAAATTCTCACACCGCCAGCCACTACAAGCTCGCACCAACCTGTCATATTACCTGGTGTGTTAGTTCGAATAGCCGTATATTCTCCATAGCCGACGAGCCCCGCGTGTCCTCCGGACACACACTGCCGCCCGAGCCTGCACCTCGCAGCACGGCCGCGCCACGCCTCAGGCGCGGTGTCGCAGGGGCGATCCCAGTCACTCGACTGGGGTGGGTAACACCACCACATCTCCCCTCCGCATTCATAACGCACACGGTTTACATTTCCTCAATCAGTCGTCGGGGAGGGCGCCGCACTCTGGCCGAGCGGCGCAAGGTACTAGGAACGTCGTCACCGGCGGGGAATGGAGTGCCACTGAATGTCCCGGATGATAGTCCGGCTCCTGGTGTACCATTGTGCACTCTAAGGTGGCACCGGTTCCTCTCCACCTCGCCTCCGTCGTCATACCGTATCCGATAACGCCGGTATGGGCAGACTAGAGTCACCACCCCACACCTGTCCCACCGTCGGGTTCGGGCGTCCTGGACACGGACCCGCGTGCCCACAGCGAATGCAGGCAGGTCCCGAGCGCGCACATCATACCGCTCCCTCACTTGCTGACGCTGTCTCCTGCAGGCCTCCTCATTGATGTGACAGGACTCGGCACGGTGATAGCTCAATGAATGGGCTGGTAGGCTGTCCCGCAGCGATCGGCCGTACACGATCTCGGCGGGGGACCGTCCGCTGCTGCCTGGAGTGTTGCGGTGTTGGAGTATGCCTCTGGTCCACTCCTCCTCATCCAGATTTCCCCTGTGGAAGTCCCAGCACCGTCTTAGCAGTCTCTTTGCAGCTTTAACCCCCCGATTCAGCACGACCATTAGACTGATGGTAGTGGGGTGAGGACGTGCAGTGTTTAATGCCCCATTTCTTCAAAAACGCTTGAAATTGGTGAGATGTAAACTGCGTTCCTCCATCAGTCCAGACTACTTCAGGTATGCCGACCTGGCAGAAAATCCCCAGCATGGCTCTTATCACACTGTCGGTGTTAGCTCGCGGGCCCACGCAATCTATGAACCGCCACCCGGAATACCCGTCCACAACAATCAGGTACTTGCCTCCGGCGTGGTCGGCGAAGTCCATATCCAGGAACTGGAAAGGGCGGCTGGCCAGCTCATGCTCGGTGAGTGTTTCCCTCTGCTGTGTTGGCAGCTCACTTTGACAGCGTTCGCATTGTTTGACAGTGTTTTCAATGTCGGTGTCCATCCCCGGCCAGTAGACCACCTGTCGAGCGCGTGACTTTGTCCTCTCTTTCCCGAGGTGCCCTGCATGTAGTGACATGAGTGTGGCGCGGCGAAGCGAAGAGGGTACTACGACGCGACACCCGCAGAGTATTATCCCGCTGTCTACTGATAATCTCTCGTGCACCGGCCAGTACTTCTTCAGTGGTTCTACAACATCAGATTTTTGGTTTGGAAACCCCTTTCCGATGACTTCTATAAGGAGTTGCGCTTCCGGGTCTGACTCCACGGCGCGGCGCACCTCGTCGAGATGGAGGTCTGTCTGATGTGCCTGCAGCTCAGCTGTGGCAATCGTGCACAGGCTTGGGCTGGCAGGGTCCTCGCCGCATTCATCCCCCGTTTCCGCGTCTTGTGTGGGGTTCCTCGACAGAGCGTCTGCCGCCTTGTGTTGAGATCCGGGTACCCAGACCGCGGTGAAACTCCCGACTTCGCCCATTTTCATCTTCAGGCGCTGCAGTCTGGGATTTTCGATCTCATCCAGTGTTTTGCTGTTGATGATTGGTATCGCGGCTCGTGGTTGGTGATAACCTGATATGTCGGCAGCCCAGATAGGAAGAGGCGACACTTCTTGATAGCCCATGCCACAGCCGTAGCTTCAAGTTCTATGGTGGCGTACCGTGTCTCAGCGGGCGTCAGGAATCGGGATCCAGCCTGTATAACACGCCACGTGCCGTCACGCTGGGCCTGACTTAGGACAAAGCCGAGTCCCTGCAGGCGGCTGGCATCAGTCGAGAGTGATGTTGGTCGGCTAGGATCGAAGAATGCCAGGGCAGGTACGGACGTCAGCGCCGTTTTAGCAGCCTCAAACGCTCGCTGGTGTTCTTCCTCCCATCGGAACTCGTTTTTTGAGCTCAGCAGCGGTCGCAGTGCTGACAGCAGTTCGGACACCTCTTCCATGAAGGAGGCCACTTGGTTTACCAGGCCGAAGAAACTCCGGAGGTCCGTTATGTTATGGGGAGTCGGGAACTCAGAGATGGCTCTGGTCAGCTGTGGGTCTGGGTGGTATCCGTCCTGGGATACGATGAAGCCGGCGAATCTCACTGACCTCTGGGCCAGCTGGAGCTTCGCCAAGTTGAGAGAGATTCCCTTCTCTTGGCACCGGGTGAGAAATGCCCTGACGTCGAGGATGTGATCTTCCAAAGTCCTACTGAAGATTATGACGTCATCGACGACTTCTCGATACCCATTCAAGCCTTTGAAAGCTTCATCGAGGCGTCGGTTGTAGTGTTCGGAGATAGATGTGACCCCGTACGGTGCGCGTAAGTAGGCGTACCTGCCGAATGGCGTCGTGAACGTAGTCAAAAGCTGGCTTTGCTTTTTCAAGGTACACTGATGGTAGCCTTTGAGGGCGTCGAATACCGTAAACCAGCCGGCTTGTGACGTCGTGATGGATGCGACTTCTTCTGCAGGCGTCGGGGACTGGTATGTTTCGCGGCGCACGTATTTGTTCAAGTGCGACAGGTCAACGCAGAGCCGAACTCCGTTGCTGCCTTTCTTCGGTGCGACTACAATTGGTGCACACCACTCCGTCGGAGTTGTCACTGGAGTGATAATGTTCTCTGATTGGAGCTTTTCCAACTCTTCTCTGAGGGGTTCTCGCAGTGATAACGGGACACGCCGGGGAGTGGTAGCGCAGAACGGCACAGCATCGTCACGGATATGAATTTCAAATTCCTCTCCAGGCATAGCGCGAATTCTGCCGTCGAAAACTGTCGGGAATTCCCTCGTAACATCTGGGAATCCGGGGGTGCCGCCGGCGCCGGAATCGGCGGTGCCACTTCTGTTTCCGGCGGTAATGAACCTTGGTCGGGCCCACTCGGCCTGCGCGCTGCTGCCCCGGGAGTGTTGGCAGGCGGCGGGTTCTTGATACTGCCGATAGATGTCGGTCTAGTCGCACGTGCCGGTGGAACATGGGTAGCATGGACGATAGGTGGCGCTGCGGTTCCACCGTCACGTATAGATGGTGCTGACTCTGCCGGAGTACCGGTCCTGGTCCGGAGGGACGGTAGCGGCACAGATGCATTCTCAGATGAGTTGTGGCTGATTTGTTCTGGATACCTCTGCGGGATGATTCGAAGCTTCCTGGCAGCTCTCCACGATAAAAGCAGGGCACTGACGTCAGGAAGGATGTGTATTCCTTCTTCCATTGTTGTTTCTCCTAGGGTTAATGACGCTGGCAGAATTCCGATGGATGTTATAGTTTCCCCGTTTGCGGCTCGTGGGTGCTGCTCTGCAGGCAATAAGTTCTCTGGGTATTCTCCCAGCTTGTCCAGCAGTGTAGTGCCAGCGACACTGATGTCGGCCCCAGTATCCGGTAGAGCCTCGACCGTAGCAGTTAGGTGGGCTTCTACCACTAGTGCTACCCTAGGGGCGCTCTCAACTGACGTCGACGCGATTATGGCTGAGGCGTTGGGTCTTCGGGTATACCTGCTGTCTCTTCCTCCTTCTGGTGAGTGGAAGTGGACTTGATGGCCTGGTGGACGGTACTGGTCCGGCGGTGGCGACTGGTACCTAGCCCTACCCGGTGACTGATATCTGGTGCGTGCAGGCGACTGGTACCATGCGCGTCGAGGAGACGGCGTGCGCCGTCCCGAACTGTTCGATCCACCGGTACGTATACCGGTCCTGTGTCTGCAGACGACAGAGAAGTGATTAAGCTGCTGACATGTGCGGCAGCGCTGTCCTCTGGCAGGGCACTGCTGTTCACGCTGGTGCCGCCACCGGCCGCATGCAGTGCAGTGCGGGCAGCTCTGGTCTCGGCTACGTTCCCGGCCGCGCAGCTGAAACGCTGACGCCTACGCCGGTACGGATGACCGCAGTTCCTGCGCGTCTCTGGTAGCCGCCTCCTGGGCCCTGCAAACAGTGATGGCCTGTGCCAGAGACAAGTCGGGGATAGCGAGAAGACTTTTGATGGTCTCTGCAGACCTCAGACCCATCACAACGCGGTCCCTGATAAGTGAATCATTGCAGTTGGCGCAGAATTTGCAACTACGAGATAATTCACGCAGGGACGTGAGATAATCATCAAAGGGCTCCCCTTCAGATTGAACTCTTTCGTTGAACCTTTTACGTTCGATCACTTCATTCACTTGCCCGACAGCGAAGCGTTCGATGGCAGCAAGTACTGCATCCGGGTCGGTGCGGTCTGACTCCGTGATGTCGAAATTGCTCAGGACGCGCCGGCTCTCGGCTGTCATCACGTTTTTTAAAGCTGCCAGTTGGATGTCAGGGGCTGCGTGGTCTAGACCGGTGAGAAGGACATAATCATCCCAGCTCTCTTTCCACACTTGGAAACGCTCACCCCTATCACGTGATAGATCAAGACTATCGGGTGCTCGAATTCGGCCCGACCACGGCACCGGAGCACTGCGCACTGTGTCCACCGCATCCTCCTGCTCACCCTGTCTCGCTCTCGGCATTTTCACTAAACGTTCTCTTCACTGTTCTTCACTCATTCGAACACTCAGTCCTCACGTTTTACAACTGCCGGCTGCGCCATGTGTTAGTTCGAATAGCCGTATATTCTCCATAGCCGACGAGCCCCGCGTGTCCTCCGGACACACACTGCCGCCCGAGCCTGCACCTCGCAGCACGGCCGCGCCACGCCTCAGGTGCGGTGTCGCAGGGGCGATCCCAGTCACTCGACTGGGGTGGGTAACACCACCACACCTGGGAAAAACTTGCTCATTCTTACCCACATAATGCAATGCTGTCTCTCTTATTAGTTAGTTAAGGACTTTTTCTAAGGCCCTTCCTGTGTCTTTATAACCATTCACTCATTATTTGTTTGGTTTTCAGTGTCACTTTCCCTGCACCAGTCCCACAAATTCGCACCAGGTTGATAAAATTTGCACCATCTGCTCCTGCCTCCAAGGGCACTCGCACTGACGAGATCTCATCGAAAATTCCATACTTTGCACACTGGATTCCAACAATCTCCTAGCATAGTTAGACCAACCTGATGTGTAGCCTGGGTTGGTTGTCTATGATGAGGGCAAGCGTCGATATATTAATTATGATACCTTATTTAAAGGGAATGTGGCACCTTGGTCGAATCCTGGAATTTAGTGAAATTAGGCATACTTTAGCCAAAATTAATGAAGCCACTCATGATTTCTCTGAAAAAATGTACAATAAGCTCAATATTTTGTTTTTAAAATCCTCCTCTAGAAAACAAATAAATATCAGCCTGTGGATGATGTCACGATCTGGCAACCACTACCATACTTGAAACGCTTCAAGGGCTTCGATTGGCTGATGCTCATCGTGACATCAGCATATGTCGTCATACCAGCAGCTCACAACAATGGCCGCCCGGCGAGGGGGCTGATGAGGGGGCTGGTGTCAGGTAGGTTCTAGTTTTTTCTACGGAAATATCGAGTTTCAAGACAAATGACATATGGATTACCGGGTTTTCCGACCTGCTTTACAACTTGGCTATCTCAGTTAAAATCACGTTGTGAAGGTGCCACATTCCCTTTCATCACTCATTTCATCGGGGCAGCTCTAGGCGGACAAAAGCGGCGCCAGCAGCTCACAGTCGCAGGGGATAAGCAGGTACCCAGTGTAGTATATATGCATAGTATATCATACGTTTGACTAGGCACCAGTTACCAGTGGCATCCCACAGGGATCGGTCCTGGCCCTGACGCTATTTGTTCTCTTCATTAACGACCTGCCCGATGAACTTGGAAGCAATATTCACCTTTTTGCTGATAATGCAAAAGTGTTCAGGGAGGTGGGCAGTCAAGCTGATGCTAGAGCTCTACAGGAAGATCTTCACATGCTTTAGTCCTGGTCTGAGAGGTGGCTCTTACCGTTCAACATCTCCAAATGCAGTCTGCTTCACCTTGGGCACAATAGCCAGTATCAAGTCTACGAGATTGGCGGAAATTAGCTGGCCCAGGTGACCATCGAAAAGGATCTAGGTGTTTTTGTAGACGACCAGCTCAAATACCGCAGACATGCTGCCGCAGCCGTTTCGAGAGCGAACCAGATCCGTGGAGCAATTCGAAGGACTTTTGTTCATGTGGATCAGCATGTGCTGCCTCTCTTGTACAAGGCCTTAGTGCGACCCCACCTGGAGTACCCCAATGTGGTTTGGGGTCCGTTTAACAAGGCAGACGGTGAAGCACGTACTGGTGGAGTGCCGTGACTTTGAGCTGGAGAGGAGGCGGTATTTGCCCGGCTCACCGTCGCTAGAGTCGCTTCTGGGGAATCCTCTGTTAATTGTTCAGATATAGAAATGTATCTGAGAGCAGTAAATTTTAAGGTGATATACTTCCTATGTAGCTGGTGTCTATGCAGTTTTTTATGAAGTAACCTCGTTGATGTAGTTGTCTATTCAAGTGACCAAGAGGGTTTTTTCTCTCTTTTATCTACTGAGTAGCCATAATTTGGTGGATGGATCACATTTTTAACATGTTTTAGAGGACTACGTTGTTGTTGTTTTTTTGCCTGCTTGAGCCTTCCGAGTGTTTGTTCGCGATGTTATGGGCGCCATGTGACCTTGGCTGTCGGCGCGCCCGAAAACCCCAAAGATGATGATAACAAGGCAGACCAGCTTTTGGTAGAGAGAGTGCATCGCCGTTTCACCAAGCTGGTCCCCTCCTTGCGAGACCTGAACTACGAGCTTCTACTTCATACCCTCAAGCTGCCATCACTTTAGTATAGGCGCAGGAGGGGTGACATGATCTTCATTTACAAGATCATGTAGGGCCAGCTTGGAGTGTGTAAGGAGGAATTCTTCCTGGACCCGCCAGCCGGTACCACACGTGGACACAGGTTTAAGGTTGGGAAACTGCAAGCAGTATCCAGGGCATGGAGGAACCAATTTGGGGTGCGCACTGTAAGAGATTGGAATGGTCTCCCGGACTGGGTCGTCGATTCCCAATCCACGAATTGCTTCAAGAATAACATAGATCGTCACTGGGCTGATCTGATGTATTCATTCCCGACTTAGTCTATAAACATTACCTGTACTGAGCCCAATGAGAACGGGCAAGACAGGCACCTGGCATGCCTCAGAAAGTCCCACACACCTAAGGTAACCTCCTAAGGTAAGGTATATTTTGTCTTTTTGTATATACTATCAATGTAAAATATATTTCAACAGTTGTTAAATCAAACCAGATCAACCAGTGGTGGTCATTTTAGGCTATACAGAGTGAGTGTTTTTAAAGTGGATCAGCCAACAATTTCAATGGAGAGATCATGCTATGGTTAAACATGGTATAAACTAACTAAGTTATGTCTATGGTATAAACTTGAAGTGGTTTCCTGTTCCTTGTCAGCATGCCTGGTAGTCTCGTCCATTGTCAACTGTTGTTGATGTATGTACCTATGTGTGAGAGTGTTGGTCTGCTTTCTGTGTGAGAAATATATGTGAATGGCTTTAAATAGACTGGCAGTTTGTGAGGCCCTCCCCCTCCACAATCATCATTCATTCCTAAACCGTGGTGCCACCGGGCGCACTGCTCGCTGGGATGTGGAATCGCAAGCCAGGCATCGTATGACCCTAGAGTTTGAGAGGTATTAGTTAAATAGTAGAGCTATTGAGGTGCTGTATCCTGTTACCATTTTTTTCTAGATCGAGGCTGACCTGTGGCAGCATTTTCTCCGGCGTCCTTGTTTGAGGGTGCATGGGCTGATCAGCATTTAACACACTAGTCGAGATACGGGAAAAAATCTGGCATTGGATTGGAAACCCCACAGCAAGCCAAATCAAATGACTAATAAAATGACTTCGCTAGGTGAAATAAGCTGACTTTGCTAGGCTTCCCCATCTAGGTGAAGCACTGCTACTTCTCCTTGCCTTTGGCTCTTGTCTTTTGACCTTGAAATGTCTCCCCAGTTCTCATGAGTCTACACAAAGATCTATTGCGAACGCAAAATGTGTGATGTATGATTTGAAATCGAGACCGTGCACCATCATTGAAACCATGACCTGTTACCACTGCTCTTGCCAATGTCGTTACACGCTAAGCAACTACACATGCCCAACGCTAATTTCCCTGCTCCTCAAATAAAAATTCATCATATCTAGCCCCCCCCCGCCTACTCCCAGTGACCCCCACCAGCTTGTGATGGGCTCCCTGGAGGGCTGGATGTGCTGTCACGCCCCCTATGTTGCGCCGGTTGCAGCACCCCTTTGCTGCTGTACCCTGTAGCATCTCGCTCCGTGCTGTGATCCCGTCTGATGCCCGCTGCTTAACCAAAGGGGATGACGGTTGCGTGTGTCACCATAGTTCCCCCAAGACCAGCCAGGTGACAACGTTAGCCCTGCTGGTCAGGGCCCAAACTATCGTGTTGCCTGCTGAAGTTTCCCTGGCCAAATCCTAGCTCGCTCAACTATAACACTCATCAGTCAGTCCCCTACTTCGCCCTCCCCCAGCCTCAATTATCAATAAGTGCAAAACATGACATCTCAAGATACAATACCTATACGCCCAGAAACCTCACGTGAATTCACTCACCGAGCTATGCTCAGGGAGAGCGCAAGGTTTGAAGATTATGGAGGTTGGTGCTGTAAACCGCCCTTTCATGTTTTATTTTTTAATTTTACAGCTGCAGCCTACGATTTGTTTAAAGGTCGGAGCTACTTTTTGGTTGGTTGGTTAAAGGTTGGGGTTTTTACACACATAACGCACAACACACTCAATACCTGTTGTTTCTAAATAATTTGTTAAGCCAGAGGGTCAAGATATTATGGATCAGAACCAGGAGCGTAAGTGTGAACAAAACCTTGTCCCTAACCCCTAGCCCGTGTATTTTCGCACGTTACTCCCCTCAAGAATTATGCGAAACCTATTCATTCTCAAGAAAGCACAAACTTCTCAAGAACTAGCGTATAATAACGTAATTGCACTCTGTAATAGTGTGTATAGCACTCTCAGATATATATATATATATATATATATATATATATATATATTTCTAGCATATGGCATAAATGTGTCAGGTGATTATTCTTGCAGCGGGAGGAATCTAGCACACTGAAGCATTGTTCCCTTACTATAGCATAGGTTGAAGAAAAAAACAAACAAAATTTACACAATCAATATTATTCCTGGATCAAAATTTGCTTGATAGTGTTTTAGAAGCCTTCCTTTGACGATGGGACCGCATATTGTTTTTATAATCTTGTTTTTTCTGGATATATGTTGGATTCAATTGAAATTTTGATTAAGTGGGTTTTCTGCATGCGCTATCATAGGTCAGAGTTCGAATCTTATTATGAAAGTGCCAAATTCCTGTTCACATAAGATGTGTCTGTGTATTTATGATGGTTTCATGTGTGCTTGAAATAACCTCATCGCATTTAAAGCAGAGAGGAATGTACCAGCTTTCTTCAGCCAACTGAGGACTAAGGAAACTCGAATCACTGCTAGCATCGACAAGTTGCAATAAGCTGGTAGTTGGCGTCTGCTGGCTGGGATGGCGGGCCAGTTTCCCAGCATGGGTGGCGGCGGCATTAGCCAGAGCCCCTCCGGCTTCATAATGCAGCAGCAGCAGGCAAACCCGGCGTCGGCCGGCGGCTTCGGCGGCACGGCGCCGCCCGGTGGCTTCCAGACTGGCAGCGACCTCGGCTCATTCTCCGGCTCTGGAGGCGGCTTCTCCAGCTTCCCCATCAGCACGATGGCGTCGTTTGGTTCTCAGCAGTCGGCCGGCGGGTTCCCGGCGCCGCCCGCCTACACCCAGTCGGGTGGGTCAGCCAACTACAGTCCGGCGGCCGTCTCCTACAACGGTCTGGGCAACGCTGCGTACGGCGCCCAGTCGCCGGTGTACGCGCAGTCGCCGGCGGCTGGCCGGCCGCAGCTGGCCGCTTCCCCAGTGGCCAGCGGCTTCCCGGCTGGACCCGGCGCATACCAGCACATGCAGCAGCCCAGCCGATTCCAGCAGAGCGCCTTCCAGCAGCAGCAGCAACAGCAACAGCAGCAACAACAACAGCCGGGTTTCACAGGGTCAATGCAAGGCTTCGCCAGCCCGGGGCCACAGCAGCAGCAGCAGTTCGGACAACTTCAGCAGCAGCAGCTGCAGGCACAGTACGGACAGCTGCAGCAGCAGCAGCAGGCCGGACTCACGTTTCAGCAGCAACAACAGAGCACGGCATCGGTGCAGATGATGAGCTCGGGTAATGACACAGCCGACAGCACCTGCACGTGGGGGTACCGGTGCATGGAGCCTTGCTGCACGCTGGAGGGAGCATGCTGTACCCTGCATCCAGCACGGAGCCCGGTGACTGTTGCAACCGCCCAGGGATTCCCCACGGTGATTGGCAGGCCGGGCTTTTTTGTGCATGCTTCCCTGTGTGTGATGACCTGGTTTTACAGCTCTCGCCCTGCTAAAGTGTGATACTCGTCTGCTGTGTTGTGGAATTGGCTACTAAACACAGCCTTATTGTCTTTACTCATCCTTCATGGTACTTCGTATGACTGAAAACGGCTGTTGCAACTACGGAATCCGGACCAAAGAGTGTTCCTGTGCGCTGATTTGGGTGTTATTTCTCATCTGATTTGCTAAGGCAAAACCATATTTGTTCATAATCTTTCATTGTGTATAATATCTGGGAGGATTCTATGTATATGTAATATAGGAAAATGTTGTATAGCTTTTAACCAACTTTTGCCGAAAGTCATTCATCTGCATTCATTTTTGGAAATTACCCACGACAATGAACTAAAGACTGAGCTAGCGCATGGAATATTTGCTGTGAATAAAGTCCTCGTCTGGCGTGCTTTGTTCGTGCATCCCTCCCTGCATGCAAGCCACAGAGCAATATTTGCAGCACCTATACATGTTCCGAACGTGATGTTTGGAATTACTCTCCGCACATTGCCTGATGCTGGTTGGTGGAACGCTTTTCGGCTTTTGAAGTTCATTAGCCTTGTGTTCTTGATCAGCATCTTTAACGGGAATGTGGCTTTGGTGCAGTGCCAGACGGTGGTGGTTTTAGGGGCAATCCATGCTGCAGATAATGTATTTGACTTCATTTCGGCAGAAAAATTTTAATAAACATAATATTACATTTTATTTAATTTTCCTGTCTTAGCTATTGAAAGTGTCCAAATTAGCGTGATGTCCGATTGGCGATTGGACTGGTAATGCCTTGCGCCAGATTGCACCTGTTTGATTTGGGCATAAGGTGATACGAATGAAGCCTTTTCAGGTAAAAGAGGTTACTTTTGGGAACCAAAGTAATGTTTATAAATTTCTTTTTTCGTGATATGTTAACCTTCACTACCTGGGATGTGATCGGAACCCCCCCCTCGGTATTTCGCAAATGATTCCGAGCCGATTTAAGTGAGAGGCGCGTCAATTTGCACGCCTTTAGGATGATCAATTTGGCAATTGGTGGTGAAAAATTGGCATTAGGTCAGGTCAACGGGTTATGACGTCATTTCTAAGCCCATGTAAGGCGATTATGGTCTTCTAAAATGAGGCTGACAAAACCAGGGTGTAACTCGGCATCTAACACGCGCATTGACGGGGGTCTGAGCCACCTTCGCTTTGACGGGGGGGCGGGTACCCGCCCCCCCCACTAAGATCTCAAGAACCACGGTAGGTAGCGAAAAACGGTAAACGGCGTTGGGTAGCCCATCCACTTCTCCATCGAGAATATTTGAACCATTTTTTGTCAGGTCACATTTAAGGTCACGAGAGGTCAAAACATGCTGTCATAGGGATAACATGTAAATGAAGGTTTTCAGCCATTACATCTGAACAAGTAAATATATATAGCAAAACGACTTGGTACTATATGAATCCTCGCAGCAAGCCGAGTCGAATGATGTATAATTTGACCTTGCTGGTCAAATCGAATTTGACCTGAGGTCGGTCAGGTCAAATTATATAAAATGCATATCATTAGCACCGCAAAGACAAGGCGAATCTAGTGCAGCTAAATAAACGGTCTGTCACCATCCTTTACTGAGTTATTCATTCAAACCATTTTTCCCATGTATTTGCAATGGAGAGGTCATGGCTCGTACCTGACCTTAGGTCATCGATATAAAAATACCGGAACATATTTTGAGAACTCAGTGGGCCCATTATGTGCTATGAGTTTCAATCGGATAAGTTCACCCTGTTCCGACTTATCCTATTTCAAACTTTTTTAGGGTAGGTCATTTGACCTGTACTGGTGACATGACCTGAGGTGACCTAACCTTAAAATTTTCACAGAAGTTGTAAAAATGATGAGAAAAAGGCATGCCAAGTACGGCAAATGTAAGCGTTCATTATAGAAAAATACTATTTACTGCGTGTTAGTCGATGCTATTTGGCCTATCCCTTCGAACCAGAGATATACAATTGATCAATATCAGTGACTATATATCCCGGCTCAACCTTTGTTCATTCGCCGAGATAGGTCAAGTATCATGCTATTATTTTGTCACCATGCTCTCCACTGCAGCTCGGCGGCGTCTATTTCGCTGTGCTTCTGAATTGACTCTTGAAAGTGGTTCTCATTGTTTGATCGCCCAGGCTGGACTCCATTGACCACACGTATGCCCGTCGTCTGCGCACAGCCGGTGCGGCGGGTATGAGTCAGCTGGCGGGCGCGCCCACGCCGCCTCAGCAGCAGCAGCCGCCGCAGCCGCAGCAGCAGCAGGTGCCGCAGCACCAGCCGGCAGCGCAGCAGCAGGCCGGTGCTGTAGCCCCGCAGCAGCAGCAGCAGCCGCCGCAGCAGCGCGAGTACAACGTGGCCACAGTCTGTCGGTACGGACAGGAGTACCTGCTGGACCTTGTCACCCGTTCACAGGACCTCTTCAACATTCTCAAGCTGCATCAGGTGGGTGTGGCGGGCAGCGTTGGCTGCCGCTAAGTCGTGCTGCGTGGTAGCATTTTCAGTGGGGAAATCTTATCTCAAGTCACTGAAGATATGTCGCTGCAGTCATTTTCTTTTTCAGATGGTCTCAAATTGCTTTGAGGAAAGTCAGCTCTGTTACGGCTTGCATGCAGTGGTCATCGGCATCCACATGCTTATAGTTGGATTGCTTATTCAAGAAACGCAGGAGTAACGTTGAGTAGGAGGAAGCTGTGCGCGGCCCTTGTGGCCATTGATTGGCTTCAAATACCTGCAGCTTGGATGTTACAGAGTCACGGAAATTTTCGGTCATGCACGCCGATAAGTACAATAACATTTAAGAATTTGATTATAATTATTATTTTCATGATTTTAATATTAAGAATTAAGATGTTTGGATTTAAGAGTCTGGTGTTCAGAACCTGATGTCAAGATAAAAATCTACAAACTTGTTAAAACCCCTGCCTTGACATGAGCCGAGAAAACATGTTTGCAATTATCCGACTGAACATTCAAGCCACCCTAGTTGGGTCTGTTGTGGTTTTCGGGCGTTGCAATGGCAACACGAGCAATAAAAAACGATAGTAGCTCAGTTCAGGGCCGCCTGTCAATAGGTGTTAGCGCGGAAGCTACTGTTATTTTGACACACTCATAGGGAACGCGGCACCCTAGTACAATTGCAGACTGGTGGTTTTGTGGTCAATCGATGTTGAAAATAATGGATTTGGCCTTATTTCGGCTGAAAAATGGTTATTCAAGCTAATGTTTCGTTTTCCCTATGAATTAGTGTGACGTGAAATCGCCGCATGAGCTGGTAACACTTGTGACAGATTGAACTTGTTTGATTTGTGCCAAAAATGAAAACATACAAATGAAGCATTTTAAGCTAAAAGAGGTTACCATTAGGAATTAGAGTGATATTGATCAATTTGTTTAATTTCTCTTTATGTATTAAAACACGATTCACGTTTCAAACATCAATAAAGCAAGTTAGATATGCATTTCTAATCGACGCTATAGTCATGTTTAGCACGTG
Source organism: Lepas anatifera (assembly GCA_034440635.1). NCBI lineage: Eukaryota > Metazoa > Arthropoda > Thecostraca > Lepadidae > Lepas > Lepas anatifera. The sequence continues at coordinate 121,257 of JAOTON010000047.1, forward strand.
GGTCGAAGGAGGAAAAATTGTCCACGCCGCACGCACAGCGGGGCTTGAGCATGACCTTACTTTTCTTAGAGCGCCTCATGTCACGTGACCAGAGCGGGGAGTACGGGGTCGGTAGAGAGCGAGGCTTGACCCTTTTTCCGCAAACGGTGAGTTCTAGGGTAAATCAAATTTCAGTCAAGTGGATTCTCGGCATGCTCTATCACATTGCTATCTCAGTTCAAAACCCATGGCGAAGATGCCACATTCCCTTCAAGAAAATCTGGAAATAGAGTATGCTCCGCAGGAGTTTGCACAAAGCGCATGTTGCTTTCAATGATAAAAATGTTTCAATTCTCCATTCAAGCACCTAACTTTTGTTAACCACACACTAGCAGACTCACACTATGTGCACGGCAGGGGTTTCCACTTATCGGCAACCTTGCGGGACAGTCATGTCCGCACGCTCCCTGTCACGCGCCCCACCGTTACAGGCGGTGGAGCTATCCCGATTTCTCGGGCCCGGCGGAACAGAAGACTGCTCCGGTGACACGCGGATTGGCCGTGCCCTCGGGCGTTGCCACCGGACCGGTGGATCTATTTAAAGGCTGATCAAGCCCGTGCTCCCAATGACAAGGGCTCTGGTTGGTCAGCAGCTGGTTGGTCAGCAGAAGTCCCTATTCAAGGCGGGAAATGGATAGGTCATGGTCCGTACTTGACCTTAGGTCATCGATATAAAAAACAATCCCGGAATATATGTTGTAGCACTCGGTGGGCCCTAGTGCCACATTCCCTTTAATGACTGTTGGGGTCAGACGAAGACGCAGAAACTCCGATTTTCTCCTGTTTTGTTTGCTTTTATATCAATAGGGACTACACTGTATTCCCACTGAAGTTTTTATAAAATATTTATTTTCTTCCATGCATACATCGCCCCGGCACCATTCTTTTTCTCTCAGGGGACAGAGCCTAACCTGGCGACGACCAAAAGGACGGGGCTAGGACACAGAGGACAAGCTTATGTTTTCTTCTGGAAGGGGTTACCAAGGAAGCTGATCTACAATAAGTTTGGAAACATTTTCATACATCGGAGCGCCAGCTTACCTGCGGGGACTTACGCCAATGCTCCTCAATTTATTGAAGGGAAACAGAAAAGCAAACCTCAGTCAAGTCTCAATTTGGGAGAGGGCCCTCCCGACAAAGAAACAGGGAGAGGGGGAGGGCACGAACCCCCATTTTCAGAATGATTGTAGCCATGTAACTAACTCTTTTCTAGATTCCGTGTCATCCTGTGAAACTTGACAAGTGATGCACTAATCCGCTGTGGCGCTGTGTCTCAGCCTCCGAACGGAACGGCCCAGGGTGCCAACATCAGCGCCGACAAACAGAACAAGATCAAACAGCACCTGGAGTGCATCCGCATGCTGTTCCGGCGCCTCCGCATCGTACACGACCGCATCGCCGAGAGCTGCGCCGGTCTGGAGTTCACCCCCATCGAGGCAAGTGCAGCTCCCCTGCTGAGCACGCCATGTGACGTAACAGAACTGAAGGCAAACGTATTCAAAACATTTTCCACCCTGGCCTACTGCAGAGTATACCTTCGCTTAAGCATAACTATACATTGTTGCCTGCAGAGTCTGATCCCGTACAAAGATGAGCCTGATACCAAACTCGAGGAGAAGAAGAATTCAGAGCTCTACCGGAAAGCGTTGGAAGAATACAACGAAACGAAAGAGGTGAGTAGAAACAGGTAATGGCGGATGGAGACGTTTGCGACAAATCGCCCATTTTCCAGTCCTTCTTTTGTGGACCATAGGGCTGCAGTTCCATTCGCCAATATGTGAGGGTCTGGCGTTATTTTCAGTCTTTTTGAGGATGTGGCGGGGAGGGCCTGAATTTGTGGATGTAGACGACTAGTTGCCTTGGCTGAAATTACTTGGTATTCCCTGTCCTGCGCAAATGGCTGGTCCCTTGTTTGTCATTGCCTTTTTGTTTAACAACTGATCGATAAAGAATTATCGCAATCCGTTTCCAGTTAGAACGATATTTACACTTTAATGCCCAAATTTAGGAAGGGATGGAAGGAACTTAAATGAAGTAGTGATTGAAAATATATTTACTAGAACGCTTGGCCCAGGTTCTATATTTTTTACACGTAGCTTAAACAGCTGACTTGCCCCTCTGTTTTCCAGTCAATTTTAAATGCATCTTCCATTTTCCTATTTATGCTTAAAATCCAGTGCTTTCGAGACGAGATTGTTTTGATGTTTTGAACAATGTGCTTTTTTCATCTGTTCTGATCATCCAAACAACTAATTTAATGGCGTATCGTCCGTTCAAAGCAGCTTCTCTCGACATCTCAACCGATTGTTTTGAACAAACACTTTAACGTGGAATTGCGCCACAGCATTATGGTAGTCTCGTGTCATTGGAGCCTTCTCACGCATCTCTCCACTCACGGCTTTGGCCTGTTCGCTGCTGAAAGTTGGGCCATGATAATGTTTAAATATCATGGCCAATATCAGACAATTTTTAAGTGTCTCTTCCTAGGTTTAGAAATATAAATTTAGGGTTGGCTTATGTGAACTCGCTGTAAACTAGCTTAGGCATGGAAGTCGGCAAATGGCACTGTCCCCAGCGCTCTGCCTCGCAGTGTGCACGCTGCGTTGCGCTGTGGACCGCTCTCCCTGACTGGGCGCTCCCCTCGGTTTCAGCAAGTACAGCAGCGGAGTCGGTACCTGAAGGAGATCATCGACCAGCTGCGCAACATTGTCTGGGATGTCAACACCATGCTGGCCATGCGGTGCACCAACTGATCACCTGTACTGCCGCCCCCCGAGCCCAACTCGTGCAAATGGTCACATTTCCTGCATCGTCTCAGTTTTCGACAAAAAATAGGAAGGCTGGCTTCCAAAAGAGACCCAGTCGCTAGAATTCTGGAACATTCTAGGTTGCTTTTTCTTTCGTTCTCCAACAGACGGCTGTGAGTGCTCATAAATGGCATTAGCGAACCGTTTTGCGTCTTTTCAGAGAATGCTGGGCAGTGACAAAGGCTCAATGCACACTCGCGGCTGTACAGTTCTCTGCGATACTTTATTTATGCCCATGTATGTCACGAGTGAAGTGTTGTAAATAAACGTGTCAAGCATGATGACATTTTACCGTGTTCCGGGCTCAGTCTCAATCATGATCACAGACATCGCACGCAAAACAACCACCTCACGTCTTCGGACAGACCATTTCACACGAATCACTTCAGCCGGCGGGCGCGTCAGAAGGCGCTGGCGCAGGCGCTGCTGCAGAACACCTTGTCGCCGGAGCATACGAAGCTGGTGCTGAGCAGGCTGGCGCGGCAGGTGTAGCAGTGGAAGCAGTCGCCGTCGGCATGCCAGAACAGCCTGTCCGCCAGACTGACGCGCTGGCTGGAGGGCGCGATCGGGCGCGAGCAGGTCACACACGTCTGACGACCACCACAGCGGTCGGGTGTTCACTGGGTGGCGCTCGGCGCCAAGACGAACAACAAGGCTTCAACGATGGAAGTGCAAGGTGATAGCACGCAACAGGGAGGTAACGTACTGGGAGACTTAGTAAAACACTCTCCAGGAGCTACCCGGTAGAGACAATGCTCTCCAGACCACGAACACCGGTTCTGCGAGCCAACTCGTCCAACCCTCTGCCCTCAGCTCCAGCAGCCAGTCGGCTGATCGTTTGCCCTGCAGCTCACCTTTCCGTACCGGTCCTGGTAGCAGGGGATGCAGTGCGGCCGGTCGTCCCGCAGGACGTACTGCATGGCGGCCAGCGGGCGGCAGCAGGCGGCGCAGACAAAGTGGCGGGTGTGCCAGCGGCGACCGCCCGCCTCCGTGTACTGGTGCGAGAAGATGAGCTCGTCGCAGGCGGGGCACCGGCTCAGCTGCTGCCGCTCGGCGTAGTGACGGCCGCAGAACACCTGGCCGCCCTTGAAGAAGTAGATCAGGTCCACCAGCAGCTCCTGGACGTGAACCGAGACGAGTAGGAGGTGGCTGGGCAGGTACTCAGCTGTCGGGGAGGTGGGTGGGGAGATTGTACAGATGACTCAGCAGCACTGCTGGCCTATGTTTGGGCCAGGCTTGCTTCATGCGGAGTCCGTGCAATGACAGGAGAGAAACTGCACCGCTCCAACAGTGGTTGAGTGCCCAATGTGAGGAGAGGGTAGCGTGACGGATGGTTTATTTGTGCTTTGAATTTCTTAAAAAAGTACGCCAATAAAATACTGTATAAATCATGTCCCTGTGTTGTGTACTCCAGGTTGCTTACACTTCCACGTATCGAAAAATATGAAGTTGTGCCTGATATCTGGGCCAGTAAAGCGCCACCACAGACTCTGCAATCATTTACCCAGATTATTCTTTCCGAGACAAGATCACGCCGCTGTGTAAATCAACATGACTTTACTTAAAGGTGCGTTCAAGAGGGATTCCTTCACGCCTGAGTGACATCACGCAGGCGTGAAGGGCTTTTCTACCGCTGGATCTGCTGAAAATATTCTAAATTTTGTGATGCTCGCTTGCAAATGCGAGAGAACAAAGGAATTAAATTGTGTTCCGCATAAGGAATTGAAACATTCTGTTTTTGAATATGGTTGTTTTTAGAATAATCTGGACAGTATAGATACACCCTTGATACAGCCTGGATGGGTGGGCGTGTGAGGTCACACCGCAGACCTACCCTTGCCGTTGGAGGTGGGTTGACTGCTGGCTGTGGGCGGGCATTCCTGACAGCAGCATTACTCGCCGCCCTCACCTGGCACGTAGCGCAGACGAAACACTGCGGGTGCCAGCACTTGTTGGCGCCGGCTCTCTCGGCGAAGACGGCCACGTCTCCGGGCCGCATGGCGGCGCGACACTGGTGACAGCACCAGCGGCGACGCGCGTCCCAGGCCGGCGCCGCGGGCCGCTCGGACGGCGCCACTGCCGCCGCCTCCGAGCCGGGCCGAGAGTCCAGCCGCAGCGGCGGCACCGGCGACGCCGTCAGCTCCCAGGAGGAGGCCGCCGGCTCCGACACCAGCTCCTGCAGGCCCCGGAACGGCTGGTCACCGGTGACTGTGACGGCCGAACGGCAGCTGGCGCTGCTCAGGCCGCCCGACGAGCGGAACGGTCGCCGCGGCGACGCCGACGGCGAGCGGAGCCACGCCGCGCCGGCACCCCTGCCGAAATGGTGGCGTTACAACACAGGCGGCGAGAGGAGCCACGGCGCACCGGCACCCCTGCAGAATGGTGGCGTTACAACACATGTGGCGGAGGAGCCACGGCGCTGGCACCCCTGCGAAATGGTGGCGTTACAACACAGGCGGCGGGGAGCCACGGCGCTAGGCACCCCTGCAGAAATGGTGGCGTTACAACAGGCGGCGGAAGCCACGGCGCATGGGCACCCCTGCGAAATGGTGGCGTCACAACAAGGCGGCGGGGGCCACGGCGCAAAGGCACCCTGCAGAAATGGTGGCGTTACACACGGCGGCGGAGGAGCCACGGCGCATAGGCACCCTGCAGAATGGTGGCGTTCACACAGGCGGCGGGGGCCACGGCGCATGGGACCCCTACAGAAATGGTGGCGTTATAACACAGGCGGCGGGGAGCCACGGCGCGGCCCCTGCAGAAATGGTGGCGTTCAACAAGGCGGCGGAGGAGCCACGGGCGGACCCCTCGAAATGGTGGCGTTATAACACAGGCGGCGAGAGGAGCCACGGCGCATAGGCACCCCTGCAGAAATGGTGGCGTTACAACACAGGCGGCGAGAGGAGCCACGGCGCATAGGCACCCCTGCAGAAATGGTGGCGTTACAACACAGGCGGCGAGAGGAGCCACGGCGCATAGGCACCCCTGCAGAAATGGTGGCGTTACAACACAGGCGGCGAGAGGAGCCACGCCGCGCAAGGCACCCCTGCAGAAATGGTGGCGTTACAACACATGTGGCGAGCGGAGCCACGGCGCATAGGCACCCCTGCAGAAATGGTGGCGTTACAACACAGGCGGCGAGCGGAGCCACGGCGCATAGGCACCCCTGCAGAAATGGTGGCGTTACAACACAGGCGGCGAGCGGAGCCACGGCGCATAGGCACCCCTGCAGAAATGGTGGCGTTACAACACAGGCGGCGAGCGGAGCCACGCCGCGCCGGGACCCCTGCAGAAATGGTGGCGCTACAACACAGTTGACAATCCTCGTGGGTTTTGGAGTTCAACCACAATAGACTACAGAATATGCGCGGGCAGGACGTTTCGGTACCACGGACGGGCTGCGCCGGCCCGTCCTCCGAAACTGGCACGTATACCATGCTACGGTTTGAAATTACTGGATACAGCACAGTGGATAGGACAGAAGAAACATTTTGATGTTTTATGTGCACTCGGTATTTTGATTTTCGTTTTTTTCGTTTCCCGAACCGTATCTGTAAGCTTATGTAAAGATAAATACGGAGGCACGTTCTTACTGAAAACAGTCCTGGGAAGCAGGCACGCGATGTCACGTTTCGTACCCGGAGGCCTCGGCACCCATGGCCAGGCTGGCCGACGGCTGGACCCCGCGACTGGTGGCGCTGAGGTCCATCAGCCTTCCTGCAGAGGGTCGGCAGAGTTCGGCCACTGGGGGACGCCGGCATCAGGCCCGGCACCGCACTGCTGCCACCTGGCGACACGCGGCGGGAGGCTGCCAACTCGAAACACCGCAACCGCGGGCTGAGGAAACGGCTGGCTGGGTGTTATTAGGCCATTTGCTCTGATTCGAATTATTTGAGCAATACTTTCATTCGCTTACTTACAACTTAAATCCACTAGATAAAACTCATTAGACACTCATTCTTAGAAACACGTATGCTGTGATTCCAATTTCTTATCAAAAATATTGGAAAGCGATTGGATTACGCAACTTACTATACCAAATTACTACCGAGAAAAAAACTATTCTACATCCACTGGCATCCCTGTCACAATTACATGTTTGTACAAAATAGCACTCGCAAGTCTGTGGGTGTATGCCATCTACTATTTGTTGACTGCAATAATTTTTCCTACTATTACAAGTTGGGCATCTGAACAGTCTGTAATTCACAAGCCATAAACAACAAGAGGCTACAACACAGACACACGACGAGTCCATGGCACAGACAAGAATGACTAGCTTTGCACAGCATGGTCACGGATGAACTGACGAACACAGCTGCGACTGTTTCTCTAACAGACACAGCTCCGACTCTCTCTCTCTCTCTCTCTCCTCTCTCTCTCTCTCTCTCTCTCTCTCTCTCTCTCTCTCTCCTCTCTCTCGGCAGTTCACCTGGGTAGAGCTGCCCCGGCTGGGCCTGGCCGGAGACTCCGAGGGTGGTGTAGCCGCGCGTGTTGGCGGACGCCGGGTGCTGCGGTGCGCCGTTGAACACGGTGGCGTAGAAGGTGGGGTCGCCACCTTGCAGCTGCGGCTGAGCGGGAGCGGGGCCGGCGGGGCCTCGCCACAGCGCCGGAGCGCGCCCTGACGGCGAGAGCGAGCCCCACTGCCGAGGTCAGGCGCCATCCATCACACACCGCGCCGCCTTCGCATGGGTACAAAAGCACGCGTTGTAAATGACCGTGGAATGGGGCGCTTGCTGCATGAATGGAGAACCGTGACCCGAAAACCGAATGACATTGCAATATAATACAGCTCGGTGCCTCAAACATTTGGTCTTTCAGGTTGCGGGGAAGCTTTGACGTCTTATACTGTTTACTACTGCAGCGTTGGCTTACAATTAAGCAATGGTGCGTGCGAGCTCGGATGAATGCATGAGATAATAGGTCGTTTTATCATATGGGGCGTCATTAGACATACCATGCTACACTTTTTTCTTTATATACTACGTATGCTTGTACGCAAAAAGTTAAAGCTGCTTATCCAAACTGCATTGGGTGGGTTTTAAATTCAATATCAGTGGGTAATTCGGGCCCACTCAAGATGTGGACACAATTAATTGATGTCGACAAGCATAAATTATATCTTATGTCATGAACCAGACGTTGGACATGTCTAAAGAGTGGTCACTTACGGTATTTTGAGACGCCATTGATCTATAGTTTGGAGACTCTACCGGAAATTCACAGACAATGCCTTGACCCAAGGCATTCTGGCGGACGTCTTGCACGTATGACCTCATCCTGTTGGGCATATGGAGTCTCACCAACGAATACTACGCACCCCACACTGATGCACTTTGTACACTCTTAGTTTGAGTAAATACCTGACAATACTAGGCATGGTTCAAGGAAACAATGGGATGACCCATGTACAAATCCCTCATAAAAATCAACAAAACACTTTCAGTACATCATGCAGATGTGGTCCGTTCGTATTCGCGGGTACCGTCGGGGCTCGAGCGACCAGAAACAGCGTTGAACAATATCATAAAGGTGGGCGCGGTTTCTCTTCAAGCAGATGGCTCCACCCCCATTACCTCTGCGCCTCCGGATGGGCGGGATAGCCGAGCCAGCGCGTTTCGTCCAGGTCCTGAGCCGGCAGCTGAGTCTGCAGACTGCGCTGTCGATGGACGGCGCCGGAGGTGCCGCGGATGGGCACACGCTCCGGCGGCAGCTGGTGCAGGTACCGCTGGACCTGCAGACCACCGAGCACACACCAGCCTGTAGCCAGCACAAGGCGACAATCGAGCTCACACTGGCCTGTAGCCAGCACAAGGCGATAATCGAGCACACACCAGCCTTAGCAGCACAGGGCGACAATCGAGCACACACCAGCCTGTAGCCAGCACAGGGCGACAATCGAGCACACACCAGCCTGTAGCCAGCACAGGGCGACAATCAAGCACACACCAGCCTGTAGCCAGCACAGTGCGACAACCGAGCACACACCAGCCTACATTCCGCTCTAAACACGAGAAAAATAAAGCCAATTAATTACCGAACGGACATTCATACCAGTCGTGTCGGCACTTCTATGCACCGGGCGTCAGCCTCAATACGGAAACGTTTGGGCGCAAAGGCACTAAAAGCAGGAGCGCTCACCAGGTCGGGCGGAGCTCCGGGGGTACCCACTCCAGGTCAGGAGGCGGCTCAGGCGCGACACGGCCGAACCGAGACCGACCTGAAACTACCAGCCCGCCGTCTCACACCACATAACGAGGCAGAAACGACCTGCCTAAACAGGGTGACTCACGGGTGTATTCCTGCAAGCTTAAGGAACATCATATGAGGAACCATATCAATCTAGTGCATCTGCTTGCGTATGATACCTACAGGCCACAAGACGAATAAAACGCGTGGTGTCTTACGTCTGGGAGTTAAGCTGTTGCGGGTGAAGCAGGGGGACGCAGGGTCACCAAACAGCTGTTGAACCTTGGCCTGCCCGCCGCTATTGTCCTCGAAGAGACCGTGCTCGGCCGACCCGCACCGGCAGTGTCGGCAGACCTTCCTCCACGGCGACAGGGGCACAGCGGTCAGCAACCCCACCGATATAATCAAACGGCAGCGAGACGGCGGAATGTCCCACGGCACCACCAGATAATGTTGAAAGAGCCAACCCATCACACAAATAGATTTACATTAACCCTTAAAAAATTAGCTCAAAGAAATTAGCCGCGATCTAAGTACTCGATATACGTACCTCCAATAATGGAGATCAAAGCCTGGACAGGCGGGGCCACATCGCGTACAAGGTGCCCCTCGGCCCTGCTCGTGTGCAAGCACCGTGCTGTGGGCCTGTAGGCTGTGTGCGGCGGCCAGACTAGGTGCGCTGGTGGATTGGCCGAACATGTTGTTGCTTCAGGAGCGTCGGGCCACCATCCCGGCCAACCAGCTGGAGGCCAGCGCTGGCCCTCCGCCGCGAGGATTCGGCCAAATTGGAAATACGCCAAATTGACGATGTAAGAGAAGCGGTTGGGGCTGCTCACTTATTGAAGAGAATGGCGAATCAAAGCCTATTATATGACATATGGTGGTAGATAGCGTTGGAACGTGGAGACTCCGTCACCGAGCCTCGGAATCGTTTACAGTAAGCTTAGAATTTGGAATTCAACGCAAACGAGGCACGTCACTTTGGTTGGGCTCTTAGTTGAGAATAGCAGATTAGTACAGGGCTTGAGCGCTCTGAGTCACACACTGCTCGCCAACTCCTCTCAGTTGTCCATAAAAACCTGTAGTTAAAAAAAGGTTGACTGAATTATAGGGCCCTGAATTTGCCACTCTTTACCTCTTTACTTGCTTATCTCTCCATACCAAATTCGTAGTAAGTTTTACTTCAAGCAGCACGTGACGAGCCATGATTTCCAACCCTCAGATTTCCAACTAGTGCATGCTTATTGCTCATGTGCAGTTGCAACTGAAAAGGCCTGGAACGCGGTTCTTCGCACTTCCAAGGTTTGCACTTTGAGACAGACGAAAACATCATGCTTATTTCGAAACCCGCAACAAATGTTTCGTTAAACATTACGACATTAACAAAATTTGGCCGATCCCAGTTGATTCACAAAAACCTGCAGTCTTCCGGGCCCAAGATTTTTTGGCGTGAGGCAGGGCATTTCCGACTCTGAATGCTGTAGCCAAAAACAGAGACTTTAGGGGACACAGTTTATTGTTACAAGCAATGGTTTGATAAAATAATAAAACATACAATATAAGCAATAACCTGGCAAGACGGCACCGGGCTTATGACACAATATCCCATTATTATCAGTGTCAATCACACTACATTAAAAAATCTAGCAATGTTTGACGATGGATACATATGGAATGTGCATAAAATAGGAATATTTAACATTAATGTGCGCAAAAAGAAGGAAACAAATAGCTGATTTCCACATACAGAAACTCCCCATAATCAACGGTAATACACAAATTCACCCGGTTATTCACGGATACCACATTGCTCTCGAATACTAGCAAGCCACCACACAGTCATAATGGACTATAAGCCACAAGACAAACCCGTGGTCCAGATACATTTCGCAATACTCCCGCTGCCTCTGTGAACGGTGAATACCAAGGAAGTAAATCCCGGGGCTATTTCCACTGCTCCACAAGCTCAGGCACTTTATACTGGGGTCATGGAAACGCTGCTGTATGATCTAACAAGCAAGAGCGTTGTAATTTTTCCCGTACCATCTAACCACGCAAATCACTTTCACAGCCCTTCAAACGTTGCGTCATTGGAGCCAAATCATTACACTGTCCCTCCTATACGAGGGTGAGCCATAGGAAGATAAAAAACTAGATGAGAGCGAGCATAAATGCCAAGGAAAGAATAGCAAAGCTGTAGGCATCCAGAGATTCCTCCAATTCAAATCAATAGCATCAACAAACTGTCATGGGCAAACTGTACATTTGCATGCAGGGTTTATCACAGTATTCAATGCGCCTTCTCTTTAGCAATAAGACCTCTCAGAGGACACACAGTCTACTTCCACGAAGTGGTTTGCTCCAATCCAGGTAATCACAGCTATCTTGAGCCATAAACAGCATCCACCCTGCTCTTGGATAGTCCTCCGCGTCTCTCACTCAACGTCCGAAGAAGTGCGCCTGGAGCTCTTCTTACATTCAGCCTGGTCCTCTAGAGTTTTTACTAAAGCCCGGGCGCACAAACAGTGCATGTATTGCTACCCCGTGGAATGCACGACGCGTTTGTGAGATGGTCTGACTAGCTCAGCTCAGGTAAAGCAATTTTGCATATTTCGACAACTGACCACGTTTCTATAGGAGCACACACTCGCCCTAGCCGGCAGCTGCGCCACGACGGCAGGGTGTCTGCATGGTCTGGACGTGTCCGGGCGCGCGGCTCGGCGGGCCCCGGCTCAGGAGTCGCCCGGCTCGGCCAGGCTGAGGTTAGCCACGTCCACGTCCAGTGTGTCGTAGGCGGGCGACAGGCCGACGGGCAGCTGGCTGTAGACGCCGCCGCCGTCCTCCGGAGTGACCTCCTCCACCGGCAGGCGGCGGCGCTCCGTCACCGGTCTGCCGCCTGCGTTGGGCCGCCTGCCCCGCCGGCTGAGGCTCGGCGACGCCGTCTCGGGCAGCGCCGTCCAGCTCTGCACGTACCCCCGCAGCTCCGACATCAGCTGCCAGACACGGGCGGGACAGGTCAGAGAGCGGCTCAAGGGGAGAGGTGACACCACAGCTTAAAGGGATGGTCACACCGTAGATAAACAGGAGAGATCCTACTGGCGCTGCACCGGAACACTACGCGGACTCGGGCATATACGTCACTGCATTCCTGAAAGGACCATCATAACATTGGTGGAGGCCCTAGTACTGTCGGTGGTACGTTATTGCTTAAGTGTATATGGTGCTTGTAAGATTACTCAGATCCGGCGGTTAGAGAAACTGATAAATTTTGGCGCACGAGTGATCTCAGGACGGCGTAAATTTGAACATATCAGCGATGTAATACGCAGACTCGGCTGGCTTCGTGCAGAATACCTTTTTGAATACCACTGCCTGGCCACTTTGAAAAACATTGTTAACTGGACATCCCGCGATAATGGCCAACAGTCTTGCGTCTAGACAGTCAGTTCACGGCAGAACCAGCGGCTGCAGACGCCGGTCATTCGGACAGAGTCGGGCAGGCGGAGGTTCCTGTACACACGCTGTGAGATCTTACAATGACCTCCCTAGCAATGTCCGCGATGCCACAAACATCACTGTGTTTAAGACACGATTAAAAGTGTATCTACGGGAGCAGCAGCTAAATGATGCTTAACCAACAGCTCTAGACAAGTGTGTGCATGCAAGGGTGAGCGTCTAGTTGTGTCTGGTTTGTTTCCATCATTTTGCTTTCATTTAACTCGACCCGGGGTGAAGAATAGCCATCGTTTGATGCAATTGCCATTGAATGTGAAATAAATAAATAAACAAACAAATAAATAAATACTGCAGATCAACAGAACAGGTCACACTCCGGCTCGACGGACCAGTTCGTGCCAAAACCTAGCTAAATCGGTCACGCTGCAGCTCATCACAAGTCTACCTTCACCAGCGGAACAATGTCTGATGAATTGGAGTTGCATCCTGAGGGGATAGGCACGGCAGTCAACGAGAAAAATATGTATTTGCTGCACACTTATAGTGATACCGCGTATTCCTGGGGTTGGTTACAGTGAATCATCTACTGAAAGAGCCGGGCGGCTATATCACTGACTGACCTGCTTCTGGACGATTAGCATTTCGCGGAGAACGTCCAGGTCGAGATCGTCCGGCCTGGATAGCAGGGCTTCCAGTTTCGTCACACACTCCGCCTGCTCGTTCACGGCTCGCTGCAGGCGGCTGGGCACCCCCGCCAAACCCTGCCGAAACACCAGCCAGGTCACGCAACGATTCCGAACCCCGACAACCGACAGCTCGGCATCCTCGCTGAGCACTGGCAGAGCGATAGCGAAGTCGCTCAGTGGTACTGATGCACTAAGGACTATCTCAGCCGCTGGAGCGCGTCAAGGAGCCCGGCCAAGAGCCGATCATCGCCAGACGAACCGGAAAAAAACCATAGAAAAAGTACCAAAAGCATAAGAAAACCACCATCACTGAAGGGCAGCAGACTGCTGGCTCATGCTCTCGTGACAGCCAGGTCCTGGCCTCATTTCTCCAGCGCGGTCTGATACGGATGGTCTCAGCGGTCGTTACGTGGTGGAGCCCCAATCACGCGCATCAAACCACAAACAGTGACAGCCCTCACCTGCATTTAATACATCCCTTTACGGGACGCTTCAACGTCCCGGGCCCCCGGGTTAGCCGTGTGTTGGGAGCGGCCTCGGCTGGAGTTTGATTGGGACCAGTTCTGTGGCGCCTCTGAAAGCCCCCGGACGGTGGGTGCATCTCAGCCCCAAGTCATAACAACTACAAGAGAGAGCGAGAGCGAGAGAGAGCGAGAGAGAGAGCGAGAGAGAGAGAGAGAGAGAGAGAGAGAGAGAGAGAGAGAGAGAGAGAGAGAGAGAGAGAGAGAGAGAGAGAGAGAGAGAGAGAGAGAGAGAGAGAGAGAGAGAGAGAGAGAGAGAGAGAGAGAGAGAGAGAGAGAGAGAGAGAGAGAGAGAGAGAGAGAGAGAGAGAGAGAGAGAGAGAGAGAGAGAGAGAGAGAGAGAGAGAGAGAGAGAGAGAGAGAGAGAGAGAGAGAGAGAGAGAGAGAGAGAGAGAGAGAGAGAGAGAGAGAGAGAGAGAGAGAGAGAGAGAGAGAGAGAGAGAGAGAGAGAGAGAGAGAGAGAGAGAGAGAGAGAGAGAGAGAGAGAGAGAGAGAGAGAGAGAGAGAGAGAGAGAGAGAGAGAGAGAGAGAGAGAGAGAGAGAGAGAGAGAGAGAGAGAGAGAGAGAGAGAGAGAGAGAGAGAGAGAGAGAGAGAGAGAGAGAGAGAGAGAGAGAGAGAGAGAGAGAGAGAGAGAAAGCTTGGCTCAGGACATGGCACGGCGCCAAATCCTGCCTCTGGTAGGACTCAAACCCTCAGACCTTAGAGTTGCACGGGCCGAGCCAAACCTGTGCGCTAGCCCACTCAACCTACCAGACCCTATTCAATACCTCGAAACGCCTAAATCAATGTTCAATGAAGATTCGATCTTCCCAATAAACTTCACTTGGGAATATGGCACCTTTATAATGGAATTTTAACTGAGATAGCCAAATTGTAAAGCAAGTCGGAAAACCCGTTACTCTATATATCATTTGTCTTGGAACTCGATATTTCCGTAGAAAAAAGCTATAACCTACCTGAAATGTACATCTCATGTACCTCTCGCCAGGCAGCCATTATTGTGAGCTGCTGGCGTGACAATATATGCTGACGTCACGATGAGCATCAGCCAATCGAAGCCCTTGAAGCGTTTCGAGTATGGTAGTGGTTGCCAGATCATGACATCATCCACAGGCAGATATTTATTTCTTTTCCTAGAGGAGCATTTTAAAAATCAAAATATTGAGCTTATTGTACATTTTTCACGGAAATCATGAGTGGTTTCATTATTTTCGGCTTAAAGTACGCCTAACTACACTAAGTTCCAGGATTCGACCAAGATGCCACATTCCCTTTAAGGTTCCTAGAAAATCACCAACAGAAAATGAAAGTTGCACCATGCACTGCATTGCGATTTAATACAATGTGTAGAATAGTTCTCCACGGACAAAAACGTGTATAAAACATACTTTTGGCATTCAAAGAAGATCATTTGTGGCATGTGCCACTGCAACAAAATACCCATTCAAATGCAACCAAATTGAAAGGCCGTTCCCATTCGGTAAAAGTTATTACTGGAGCACATTCCGCTTATACTACAACCCTTCGTCAGCGAAAATCGTAGGAGAGGTGAAGAGGAGGCCGAGGAGGTTCAGTTGGATACATGCATCTAGCTCCTACTTATGCTATCCTAAACATTTTTGGAGGCGAGGTCACTTGGCCTGCACTGGTGACCTGACGGGCGATGACTCAGCCTTCAAATTTCGGGACACGTTACACAATTGTTCGTGTGTATTGGGGTTTATAGGGCGCCTTCAGCATCTAGGCTATATCGCTTACACAATTGTTCAAGGAAGAGTTTATAAAGTGTGGCGGCGCATAGCGCCGCCATTTTTTGGTGACGCCGGAAAAAGCCGAGGAGTGTTCAAACACTCCCCCACTAAGGCGAGGTGTAAGTCACTGTTTTCAGGGCTGTAACCAGCCGAGTTGAGGGGCTGATTTCTGGAGCGTTGTCTGTTAAAATGTCCAGCTCATTTTCGGGGATATATTGCACTTAGGAGTGGCGAGTTATTTGGCGTTCATCTACACTCGCCGTTGCCGTTTAGAGGGTTGACATCTTGCCCATCCTTTAGGCTGTTTTGGTCTGCGTTTCCGGTCACTCTCGTCTCTGGATTCAAGGGCTGGATAATAAACAGCAGTTATCTCACTTCCTGTCGTGGTCCCTTGGCAGCTAGTAAAGTGTCCATTTAACTGAAGACCCAGCATAAAACACACGGCAAAATGCCACTCTTTCTTCTCCTTTTCTGTAACATTTTATCTCGATGTTGCCTTGAGCGATATCTCCATTATTTTTCTTTAATGGCTTGCCCGTTGTACAAAGCAGAGGTATTGTTGGAAAACCGTGATTTGTCCTTTTGAAATTCAATCCCTTTTAAGCCCTCCTCCTCACCATTCCTTCAGCGATCTTCGCTGACGAAGGTTTGCAGCATAAACCGACAGCGCTGCGACAATAACTTATTACCGAGTGTAGAAAGGCCCATCAGTTTCATTCAATTCATGCTGCACCGATCATGTAATTCCGATCTTGAAATGCATGGAAATGCTAGCAATTTTAGCTTCGAAAAAAGACGCAAGAAATAACCGGGAGGGAAATCAGCTTTTCCTGGAGCAAATTAAAACCAATGTTATAAATTAAGAAAAAGAAGATTCATACAAACACAGAAGGTGGAACAAACAAAGACAAATAAGTAGGATTCGCCAAACATACGAGTGCGAGCCGTCAGCCATTAGAAATAAATGCTGGTCTAACGTTCGCTGCCTTTAACAACCATACCCAGGTTCATGCAGCCGTATTCTATAAGGCAGCGAGAATAGCCGAACAATAATGCGAGCACAGCCCTCAGCTGTCGTCCGGTTGCTCGACTACTCCGGAAGGATCACAGGAGCAAGCCGAGCATCCCGCTCGCTTTTGCTGACCATGTGACTGATGAGGCCCTGAAAAGTGAATTGTGTAACCCAACGCTGCCATCTCAATGCTCCTCCAACAGAAGCTAAATTCACGGGGAAAACACCAACAATATGCAGGATGGGGACCTGTTCCAGAACCCAATGTTTGCAAATCAACATCCCACGTCCGGAGCTTCTCGCAAACTGCGTCTCACTCGCGAAAAACAGAAATAAAACTATATGTGGGACTCTTTAGAACAACTGAGAGCGGAAGTAAACCCCGACCTGGATCATGATTCTGGGGAGGTCCCGGGAGCACAGAGGACGTCCCGGGAGATGCGTCACTACGCCCACTACACCACCACCGCAAACCCAGCAACACTGAACGCCAGCAGAGGGCCACACCGTGCGCACTTGCCCGCACTTGCACGAGCACTCGCCTGACGACACCCTTAGACCTGTGGCCTGACGACCCTTAGAAGCAATTCGGAAGCGGGAAGCCGAGACACATTTTTCGCATCTTTGATGATTTTTTCTTCTGAAATAGGACAGAAAGGCAAGAGAAGCTACAGTTATCACCAGGCCCAGGGCACGCCGGTTTAAAGGGAATGTGGCTCCTTGGTGAAATTCCAGACCGTGATTTTAGGGGCAATCTATGCTGAAAATAATGAACTTGGCCTTATTTCTCCTAAAAAATGACTAATAAGCCTTATACTGCGTTCTATTTAAATTTCCTCCGTCAGCAATACAAGTTTCTACATTAGCGCGATGCCAAATCGGCGTATGTGGGGAATGGCCGGGCTGTCTATACTTGCGCCAAGTTGAACCCGTTTGATTTGAGCAAAAACGAATACGAATACAAAGCACGCGTGTTAAGCTTTACATGTTTAGCTTTCAGACGTTATGGAACCAAAGTTATCTAAGCAACCAAGCGTGTGGAGCCAACGTGATTTATTAAAACATAATCCACGTTTCAAACTAGTAAAAAAGAAAGTTATACGTATTTATAATCGACAGTACCAGCCATGTTTAGCACATGGTTGAGGTGTTTTACAGATGTCCTAGAAAAAAATTGTCCGCGCAACACACACAGCGGGGCTTGAGCACGAGGTCACTTTTCTGAGGTCACCTGATAGCACTTTAACACCCTCACTTTTTCTGCTCGAAGGAAATTTCCGCGACAAATGCAATATCGATCAAGTGGTTTCTCGGCATGCTTTATCACAGGACTATCTCAGTTCAAATACCATTATGAAGGTGCCACATTCCATTTAAAGGGAATCGACCACTTTGCGGAAATTCTAAAAATAATAATTTAAGAACAAGAGAGGTCTGAAAATCGGGAAACAACATTTTCCCTCACTTTTATGCACTAAAAAAACGAAATATCTTCTCTTTTCTAACAATAAGTGACGTCATCAAAATAACAGTTTTAATAATCGGTGAAATCCCAAACCTTGATCATAGACTCGCTGTAAAGGCCCATTCACAGCGTTTCCGCATGACAAAAATCGCATCCGATTTTCCGCTGAGGATGTCCGCTCTCATCATCAGTATCATATTTGTTCAGTTGCCACGACAATCGTACTCTCAGACCACCCGTCAATTCTCGGTCTTGTTAAACACTGGTGCAAAAACTGAACGACAGATGGCGTTACGGCGGCCAAGACTATTCAGTGGTGGAAAGATGATGCATGTGCCTGATGTAACGGAACAATTTCAGAGTTGGATTTTGAGGAAACAAATTGATACTTGTTTTGCCAAGTACGGGGGAAGGGGGATGTGATGTGTTACAACATAATTCACGTTTCAAACTAGTCAATAAAGAGCCATGGCACATAAAGCAAGCTGAGAAACCACTTGATCGATATTTCATTTGTCGCGGAAATCACCTTACGCGCAGCAAAAGGGCACAAATTCACCTCATACCGGCACCAGCCAGGCCATTGGACGCAAGTCTGCCCAATGACGCTCTGCAATGGACTACTACTCGCCCAAGGTTTTCGGTCAACAGGCGTGCTGCATGCTGGTTCACTCGCTGGCATGTTATTTTCAGCCAGTGGAAGAGGCTTAGGGCTTACGACCTATCAGATTTCTGCAACCATATGGAAGGTATTCATTCAGGGTTTGAAATAAAGCGATAAAGCCCCTTTAATTTGAGCTTTAAAGCTGGTGGAAATTTTATACAGAGAGCTTTGGGTGAAATCAAACATGCCAAAGGTAGCTTTTCAACAGCTACAAGACTGTTATCTCAGTTCAAAACCCATTACAAAAGTGGGACACTCCCTTTAAGAGCACCAAGTTCACAACAAGTTACATACTTCTGCGAACTTTTTGGGAATACTTACAAACCTGTTCTGAAATTGCGACAAGAAGCCATCAATTCGTAATGTTCTCCCACCGGCGGAGAGGACAGGCATAAGTTTTCAATTAAACTTCCTTCTCCCGGGCCTTTCCCAACATCCCCTACATCTGAGTATCGCATGGAATTTAAGACGAGATTTGTCGAAGCTCGGATGACTCGTAATTCACTCTGTCAAAATGGTATCATTTTACACATGGAGATCTAAACGATGTACGAACGAAAGCTAGTCCTGTCCCTGGTAATGTGACACTGGTATCACTGAGGTGGACTGAATTACAGCGTTGGCTACAGAACTGAGAGCGGGGGATTTGAGGTGCCAATTTGGCCCAGATATCCTCACAGAAGCTACGAATAGCTCCAGTTGTCCCACAATTCAATGGCAGTAGAACTTCACCATACTTGCAGAGTTCACTCCAGAAGAGACAGACTGGCAAAGCGATGAAGGATCCAAACAACGACTCTAACGAGACAAATGCGCATTGGCAGATTTTTCTTTACCTGAGCGGCTGGGGGGGGATAACCCAGCCTGTCTCAGCTCGGTACCTGGACGGCTGGGGAGGGGGGGTAACCCAGCCTGTCTCAGCTCGGTACCTGGGCAGGAATGGCAGTGCTGGCCGTGCGGAAACACGGTAGACACGCGCCAAGCACTTCACAAACTGCAGCCGACTTCGGACAGGTTGCAGCCAAATTTGGTCTATAAAATTGGGTTACGTCCGGTTATGTGGCCAGGTTTGAACACATCACTTGATATAGCTTAATTACAAAGCATCTTTTCAGGCCAACTGTGGAATCTAAACTCGTAAAAAAAACACCTAAAAAGAGGCACAATAACTTTCACCACAGACCACCCAAATTCTTCATTTTTCGACAACAGTGGGCACCGCAGAATATTCAGTCAATGTGCTTGGATCCGGTGTATTGTGCGGCTGTACTCACGGGGTTCCATTGCAGCGGCGTCTGGGTTTGCTGACTCTCCATCACACAGTAGGCTGCCGTCTCCACCACCGCCATCTTGGCGTGCTTCTCACGCAGCTGGGAGACGTCCTGCATGTTCACCGGAGAAGCCGCGATGCCGTTCACCAGGCCTGCCGCACACCACAACGCTACTTCATGAGGCCCGTCACACACAACAACGGACATACACCAGGCCCGTAACACACAACAAAGGTCGTTCACCAGACCCGTAACACACAACAACGGTCATCCACCACGCCCGTAACATACAACAAGGTCGTTCACCACACCCATAACACACAACAACGGACATTCACCACGCCCATAACACACAAAAACGGTCGTTCACCAGGCCTGTAACACACAACAACGGTCATTTGCCAGACCTGTAAACACATTCACCACGCCCATAACATACAACAACGGACATTCACCACACCCATAACACACAACAACGGACATTCACCAGGCCCGTACACACAACAACGGACATTCACCAGGCCTGTAACACACAACAACGGTCATTCACCATACCCATAACACACAACAACGGACATTCACCAGGCCCGTACACACAACAACGGACATTCACCAGGCCTGTAACACACAACAACGGACATTCACCAGGCCAGCAGGCCCGTAACACACAACATAGGTCGTTCCCCAGACCTGTAACACACAACAACGGTCATTTGCCAGACCTGCAACACACAACAACGGTCATTTGCCAGACCTGACACAACAACGGTTACTGAGTTGGTCTGTTGCACACAACGAACGCTCGTTAGGCCTTCTCTCCACTATTTTAAACTTTCACCGGAAGAGGCGTGTATAACATCGGACAACCAGCAGACAAAATACCGTACACAGCGGCCCAGTAACAGGCGCGAAGTACACAAAGTTCATGCAGCATGCTGTACGCAATGATTGTTTAACGGAAAAAGTACTGCGCACAACAACGAAGTTCATCAAACCATATACGGCAAACAGCAATACTGATACCTATGCACGTCAGGGCTAAGACGACTCAATCCGCCTCCCGTGTCCGCTCGTCATCGAGTCGCTGATTTGAAGCGCAAATTCGACGTGCTCGGAGCCCTTTATTCGCAGCCCTACGAGAGACCAGGTTCCCTTTCATATAAGCCTGCTATAACGGCCCAGCTTCCTCCAAGTGAGATTGGGACAGGGCTATACAAGCTCGTCGATCTCTGTCTTGCCCTGATTAGGTCGAACGAGCCATCACCCAACGCCCATCGTATGGGAACTAGATGTGTCAATGGGGAACTAGATGTGCCAATGGGGAACCAGATGTGCCAATGGGGAACTAGACGTGTCAATGGGAAACTAGGGCCACGTTCGATCTGTAAGCACAGTTTTGTCAGCACCAATCAGTGGGCCGCGTTGCGCCTACGTCACTGGATTGTAGCCTCTCCCCGGGAACTAGTCCTAGAGGTTTTACGGGCTGACGGCCTGCTGTTGTGTTGCTGGGAAAACAGTAACAGCACGACAGTGACAGCCCACTATGTTTTAACGGCAAAGGTTTCAGTTTCGTTTGCTTGGACCAAACTAGAAGCGAATGTGGCGCTGATGTTTCTTTTCTAGAAGAGAGGTTAGAGGGCCTGCTGACAAAGTTGTGCTGACAGATCGAACGGGGCCTAGATGTGTCAACGGGGAGCTAGATGTGTAAGCGGGAAACCAGACGTGTCAACGGGGAATCAGACGTGTCAACGGGGAACCAGAGGTTTCAAAGGGGAACCAGACGTGTCAACGGGGAACCAGACGTGTCAACGGGGAACTAGACGTCTCAATGGGGAACTAGACGTGTCAAAGGGAAGCTAGATGTGTCAATGGAGAACTAGACGTCTCAATGGGGAACTAGACGTGTCAAAGGGGAAATAGACATGTCAAAGAGGAGCTAGATGTGTCAATGGGGGAACTAAACGTGTCAATGGGGAAATATACGTGTCAATGGGAAAATAGACGTGTTAATGGGGAACTAGATGTATCAAAGGGGAACCAGACGTGTCAATGGAGAACCAGACGTGTCAATGGGGAACTAGACGTGTCAATGGAGAACTAGATGTGTCAATGGATAACTAGACGTGTCAAAGGGGAACCAGACGTGTCAATGGGGAACTAGACGTGTCAATGAAGAACTAGATGTGTCAATGGAGAACTAGACGTGTCAAAGGGGAACCAGACGTGTCAATGGGGAACTAGATGTATCAATGGAGAACCAGACGTGTCAATGGGGAACTAGACGAGTCAATGGGGAGATAAATGTGTCAATGGGGAACTAGACGTGTCAATGGGAACCTAGACGTGTCAATAGAGAACTAGATGTATCAATGGGGAAATAGACGTGCCAATGGGGAACCAGACGTGTCAATGGGGAACTAGACGTGTCAATGGGGAACCAGACGTGTCAATGGAGAACTAGACGTGGCAATAGAGAACTAGATGTGTCAATGGGGAAATAGACGTGTCAATGGGGAAATAGACGTGTCAATGGGGAAATAGACGTGTCAATGGAGAACTAGACGTGTCGATGGGGAACTAGACGTCTCAATGGAGAACTAAATGTGTCAATGGGGAAATAGATGTGTCAATGGAGAACTAGACGTGTCGATGGGAAAAAGACGTGTCAAAGGGGAGATATATGTGTCAATGGGGAACTAGACGTGTCAATGGGGAACTAGATGTCTCAATGGAGAACTAGATGCGTCAATGGGGAAATAGACGTCTCAATGGAGAACTAGATGTGTCAATGGAGAACCAGACGCGTCAATGGGGAACTAGACGTGTCAATGGAGAACCAGACGTGTCAATGGGGAACTAGACGTGTCAATGGGGAACTAGACGTGTCAATGGAGAACTAGACGTCTCAATGGAGAACTAGACGTCTCAATGGAGAACCAGACGTGTCAATGGGGAACTAGACGTGTCAATGGGGAACTAGACGTGTCGATGGGGAAATAGACGTGTCAAAGGGGAGATAGATGTGTCAATGGGGAACTAGACGTGTCAAAGGGAAGCTAGATGTGTCAATGGGGAACTAGACGTGTCCATGGGGAACTAGACGTGTCGATGGGGAAATAGACGTGTCAAAGGGGAGATAGATGTGTCAATAGGGAACTAGACGTGTCAATGGGGAACTAGACGTGGCAATAGAGAACTAGATGTGTCAATGGGGAAATAGACGTGTCAATGGGGAAATAGACGTGTCAATGGAGAACTAGACGTGTCGATGGGAAACTAGACGTCTCAATGGAGAACTAAATGTGTCAATGGGGAAATATATGTGTCAATGGAGAACTAGACGTGTCGATGGGAAAAAGACGTGTCAAAGGGGAGATATATGTGTCAATGGGGAGCTAGACGTGTCAATGGGGAACTAGACGTGTCAATGGGGAACTAGATGTCTCAATGGAGAACTAGATGCGTCAATGGGGAAATAAACGTCTCAATGGAGAACTAGATGTGTCAATGGAGAACCAGACGCGTCAATGGGGAACTAGACGTGTCAATGGAGAACCAGACGTGTCAATGGGGAACTAGACGTGTCAATGGGGAACTAGACGTGTCAATGGAGAACTAGACGTCTCAATGGAGAACTAGATGTGTCAATGGAGAACTAGATGTGTCAATGGGGAACTAGATGTCTCAATGGAGAACTAGACGTGTCAATGGGGAACTAGATGTCTCAATGGAGAACTACATGTGTCAATGGAGAACTAGATGTGTCAATGGAGAACTAGATGTGTCAATGGGGAATTAGATGTGTCAATGGAGAACTAGATGTGTCAATGGGGAACTAGATGTCTCAATGGAGAACTAGATGTGTCAATGGAGAACTAGATGTGTCAATGGAGAACTAGACGTGTCAATGGGGAACTAGATGTCTCAATGGAGAACTAGATGTGTCAATGGAGAACTAGATGTGTCAATGGAGAACTAGATGTGTCAATGGGGGAATTAGATGTCTCAATGGAGAACTAGATGTGTCAATGGAGAACTAGATGTGTCAATGGAGAACTAGACGTCTCAATGGAGAACTAGATGTGTCAATGGAGAACTAGATGTGTCAATGGTCAGCGGTTCGATCGGAGCCCGAGGAATGTTCACAGTCGGACTCCGAAACTGGTTGAGCAAACATGGTTATTTTCTTAATAGATAATTCCTTCGGGAAAAAATCCTGCCGCACATTTTTCGGTCTCCAAGGCACGAAACAAATCAGAATTGGACCGGTATTTGGTCTGAAAATGCCTAAAATCGGTACACTACTGAGAACCACTGTCCTGGAGTGCTCGGAACTCGCGCTGGTTACGGAATTCACGACCTTATTAAGCAGCTTATCAAAGCGTGAAATCTGGTATTTCAAGCTTTCCCAATAACATGAACCGTAGTTTGCGAACTTCATGCGATCGCAGCATGATTTTAGCATCATTTAAATGACACTACAGCTGCCAATTTACTACATATCTAAATATATTTGTCAGGTTGTAAAGGCAACATCCCGACCATGTACGCAACATCCCGACCATGTACCCTGTGTGCATGGTCTACATTAATCATGCGTTTCTAAGCATCTAAAACAGCGGTTAGGTTGCTCGGGTTTATGCATGTGGAGCTTTGCAAGTCTTCGTTTGCAATACTGCATCCTTCTACGATACAGAAAAAAACAAAACGAACCAAAACAGACAGCTTATAGTGAAAAAGTAATGCTTTCCAAAGTTAAAGGTAGATTTTCCGAACGATGTCGGTCCTCCACACACCACAACTCTTCACGTCTTTCCACTTCCTCTAGCACTGTTGGCACACACAGTGCTGCAGGGCCGCAGCCAAATGCGTAAAAAAGCTGATGAACGGATTACGTTCACGGAAAACAAATGTGGGGTTGTTTCGGTGCACACAAAAGAAAATGGAGTACAATATTAATTTATGGCAGCCAATTTTTCATATAACACGTGCATTCACTTAAACTAAGAACAAACAATATATGATCACTTGGGAGCATCAATTCTGGTGTCAAACTGTTGATTAAGCTAATACTATGCATACTGAGTAATGATGCAGCCAGGGCAGCTATCCTTGTTCAAGGAGGGGCTTTCACTCTCTGACAGGTAATTCTACCATGATTCAGCGCGTTTTCGGTCCTGAGTAATTGAGCCTCCTTTCATGAGACACGCGCGAGTACAACACTATTCACCAAAAAATTCGACACCATGTGTAAAGCCAAGGAGAAGCTAAGGTAGCCCCGTTCTCCTGAATAGCGGTCCTGAGCGTCTCAAACCCGCAGTGCCACCCTGCGCCACTCTTCCTTGAACAGTCTCTTGCCGAGCATACGCTGCACCAGTCTCTGCACAGCCCGCGTCTGCCGCCGTATCTGATGCACGGCTGCCGGCCGGTGAGGAGATGGGCACCGCGCTGCCTGGTGCGCCTGGCCATCGTCTGCAGCTTTCTGTGGGCCTCGTCCCGCCAGTTGCAGCAGTACAGGCAGGAGCCGCTGCAGTCGGCCATGTCGCGGCGCTGGACACCGTTCCCGCGGCTCACGCTGTGCCCCTACTGGCCGCTGGCGGCGCACCTCCAGATCAGACAGCTGCGCCGACTGGCCGCCGGCCAGCTCAGCCTCCACCAGTTCTACCACAGCGTCACCATACAGCTGGCGGACGACGCCGGCGACGTGGACCACGGCCCGCCGCACCACAGGCTCAGCGGCAACCTGTCGGCGGACTCAGACACCGGCGCCTGGCACGACAGATTCTACCTGGACCAGAACAAGATCATCAACGCCTTCATGCCGACCCGCTGTCGAACATTCCAGGCAGGAGCTCGCCTCACCGCAGACGCCGGCCAAAAGGTGCCGACCAGCCTCCTGGTGCGCGTGTCTCCGCTCTTCAGCCGTAAGTACACGCAGGCCGCCTACCGGCTGTACCTGCACGCTGAGCCCGTGGCCAACGTAGGCGACCTCCCACCGCCAGCGCCGGTCACCCACAGTCTGACACTCTACGCCGGCAGCAGGGCCCACGTCTCGATCAGCTCCCGCAGCAGCCGGCGCGTCAACCTGGACCGGCGGCCCTGCTCGGAGGACCCCGGGTACTCGCAGACCCAGTGTCTGAAGGAGTGTGTCTGGCGGCGCGTGGTGGACTACACTGGCTGCAGACAACCCTTTATGGTGCGGGGCGAACGGCCGATTCGGGGAACTGAAGGTCAGGAGCTGCCCGTTTGCACCAGAGCTCTGCAGGCAGAGTACGCCCGCGACCGCCGAGTGCTGGACCTTGGGCTACCCAAGGACGGCTGTCTTATCGGAAGCAGAGGGCTCGTTGGACCGGACCTGAGTCACACGGAGGTGGGTCTCCTCATGAGTCCTTCTGCTGGATTCAACACTTCTAAACAGCATGCTCTTAAACAGCCAAATACACATTCCCTTAAGAAAAAGGATGTACCTCCCCCGCCACCTCCACCATTCCCTCTTTTCCCACCCAGCTTGCAATGGCCTCCAAGATCTTTGCATTTCGTACCGGATGCTGTTCTGAACAACATCAGCAGCTGTGTGTGTCCTATAGCCTGTCGAGAAGAAGTGTTCACTGCGCAAAGGGAGGTCGTGCACAGCACAGTCAACGAGACCATCAACACATGCATCACTCAAGTCATCATGAATTTTGACTTTACCACCGAGGTGATTGAGGAGACGTTGGCCATGTCGACTGGTGACCTGTTCGCTAACATCAGCGGCTTCCTAGGCGTGTCCACCGGAATCTCCCTCTTCACCTTTGCGGACTGGCTTTGGCAGGTGGCTGCCATGGTCAGAGCCCGGTTCCAGCGTCAGAGGAATACGGTCAAGTCTGTTCGTTTCGTCGTCCACAGCACCAGCTCGCCGGCACCCATTCCATCTGGCCAATACTATCCAAGTCCAGGCACCCTGAAACCAGATGCTTCCTAACACGCTGCTTCAGCTAATGTACACATAACAAATCGGGGACACCACCTAGCTGGTCTTTTCTCGTTTCTGATTCAATGTACCAGGAACAAGTTTAATGATTCATGTTGAACAGTTTATGATTTTGTTATGTGGCCCAGCCAAATGAATTTTCTACAATGGGCAGTACACTTGAAGGTAATTTAACCAAAAGCTAATATTTACCCCTACACTACATGGCTGATCATTAAGACAGATTCTGCGGCAACGCGCACGCATCAAAATGTGTATCGATGTGTGCAATCATTTCCAAATATGATATTTCCAACAATCTATTCCATCGAATTATGGCAACAATAAAACAGACAAAAACAAAAACGGAGCGCTCATGTTTCTGCGCTGTGCGTAACTTTCGCCCTGGTGGGGTCACCCCTCACCCCCCAACCCACCCCAGGTTATTCCGAGGTGGACGGAAAACGATGGAACGCAGCGCCACCGTACTTTGCACAGCTGTTTCCTGATCCTTCTCGCGATCTTTCTTCAAAATTTCGAGCCAAGGTCCTGTCAAATCAGGCCACCAGGCCAAGTCAAGTGACCTCACCCCCAAACATATTCCCAGTGGCAGCAGGGAAATGTATTGATCAGAGATACATAGCACATACTAAAGCCACCACGGGCCATGGTATGTGGTGAAGGTATTTAATATCGGTGACCCGTCATCTGGTACTTCTCTGTACAGGGCCACGGGTATAGTCTCCATTGTAAGCCTGTAGAAAAATCTTAAAAGGTGTTTCTCGGTACGTACGCCTCAGATCAACTTCAAAATTCCAACAGCGTGTGTTCGTGGTCCCCTCCTAACGCTGAAAATAAATTGATTCTCGTGAGTGACCGTTGGCAGGTCACCTGAGGTCAGGTAAGCAATTGTATATATTCTACCCAATAGCTTTTGAGTAAACAAACGTAAAGCTTTCATTTTACCATCATTGACTAAACTAGGTCAAAGCACAAAAATTTCCTGACCTCCAGTCAGGTTAATGACACTATCTGATCTCGCATAGTCAATATGAGCATCAATCGACTCGCAATAATAATCTCGGTTCGCAATAACAATCCAAACGTAACGGTATCAAAATAAAAGCTTTATCATTCCTGCAAAGTTATTGACCCAATTCTGAAAACATGCTTAAGTAGCCCCGCAGAACCTGTCAGTGGTCACAGGTCAAAAATTGCAAGATGAACCTGAAAGGGGGGCCCAGGATACAACAATTTGGAGAATATGAAGGTATTCTGAGCTGTATCTACACAAATACAGCCCAATTCCTGTTTTCCCCATACGTTTCCAATGGAGAGGCCATATATATGCACCTGACCCTAGGTCATCGATATCAAAAATACCGGAATACATTTTGTAGTACTCGGTGGGCCATTATGTAGTATACGTTTGAATTCGATAGGTTCTCCTTTTTACTTATGCCACCTAAAACATTTTTGGAGCTAAGGTCACTTGACCTGTACTCGTGATCTGACCTGAGATGACCCAACTTAAAATTTTGGGGAAAGTTGTGAAACTGATCAAGAATAAGGTGGGCCAAGTACGGCGGTGCTTCGGGCCGCCGTTTTTTCGTGTCACCGGAAAAACCCGAGGAGGGTGTTCAAACACCCCCAACCGGGCCGAGGATTAAGTAGCCCTTTAATTTATAACGCCGCGATAGCGGAGCAGCGCGGCAGCGATGTCGCGATTTCGAGAAAGTAGTGTTAGTAGCGGCAGCGGTCTCACCCACCAAGGTAGCAGACGTAGCGGAAAACTGGAGCTTTAGAACACGACAGCTGCAATAGGTGAGCTAGCAGAAGCAGTTAAAAAAATCTTGTAGCGGCGCTCACATCTGCATCAGACTGCATTCACTGTTGAACAAATTTGGTGCGAACATTTTTTGAAGAACTGAATTCCCTTTACATCCTGAATATTTTCTTTACTTACTTTAAACACCACGCGAACCAACTGCGCACTCCCCCGGCCAGTGCAGTGTCACAGTAGCTGACTCCTACTGGGCACTCCCGTCACCAGTGCAACCTCACAGTAACTGACTCCTACTGGTCACAGTAGCTGACTCCTACTGAGCTCCGGCACTGCGCCACCATGCCTCCAGGCACGGTCACAGGCCGGCCCAGGGGCGGCCTCAGAGCCCAAAACACGTCAAACCCTCTGCAGCGATTCACAACACGAGCAGAAAGCCAGGATTCATAACCAGGATAGGCGATGCGCGATAGGGCTTAAAATATTTAACGGAACTACGTAGACTGGTTGCACCCACTCCCATTAAGCAGATACTCGGAAAACAGGGCGAGTTGCACCTCTGCCCAGAACCCGCCGCTGGATCCGACCACCCTCACGCCACGGCCCACTGACATTCGGGGAAGAGAAGGCCGCTTTCTAATAACAACGACGCTATGTGTGGACTAATACACAAGCAATGAAAACACAGAGTACACATTTACCCGGGATACCTGGGCTGCTTCAGTAGCTCCATTCACGCACCGACCGCGGGAACGGAATTTATTCATATCATCAGAGCGCTCCACAATATTAATGTTATTATTCTTGGTCTCATTTTCAGAGAAAATATATATAAACCCAGAGAAAATTAGGATAAAAGTAGTCAATAGGTACCTCGGTTTTATATTCGTTCCTTCTCCGATAATTATCACCCTGTTGGTACCTTAATATTGATATCCATCATACAGAAAGCATCAAGGCGGTTGCTGAGAAAGTAGAAGCTAAAGTTACAACGTTTTTATTGAATTGTTCTCAAACCCGGGCGGTGACGTCAAATCATAACTAATTGGAACTCTGTGTTTCCAATGCTTTGGCAGCACCTTCGATTTCGTCACCATCCAGGACTTTGAAAAAATGTTTAGTTTATTAAGCACATCACCAACGGGTTAGTTAAACCCACTTATAGATTAAGTCAGTTCGATAAAAGTGGTACACTGAATCAGCAAAACGATAAAAACGTCAATAACGCTAAAATCATCCACTCTCGTGGAGCACAACATTAACACCTTAAACAGCAAAAGAAAAGGCAGCCCCTCGCTTCTGAAAGTCCCCTAAACTTGTGTCCAAAATATCAACATCCCTCTTTGCATCTAAAAACCTTTTACAGACACGGGGCATTCTGGTAAACCTACCCGGCCTTACAGTGTTTGTTCTGGCGTAGGGAACGTGGAACTGCGACCAGTTTCGAGGTGCACAGGGAGGAGCTGCCAGTGAAAAGCAATTCCAGAGGAAAATGTTAAGTGATTTTGTGATTGTAAATGTTTCGAATGCAAATAATAGTGTATTGTAACCTCGCGGATAAGGATGCCAACGAGAAGTGACGAAGTTCAGCATACTCCAGCGAGACATTTTGAATGCGATACCTTGCACAGAGCCAAATAAGAAACTTGTGCTGAATTGTCTGCCCGTTTTAAATGTGTGTCGACAGCCCTTCCCCATGTAACACAGCCATATTCTAAAATACTGCGAACGTTGGCACAAAAAGTCACGATCATACCTGGTCCACCATCTTTATGCGTCCTTATCGCATTTATCACCGTTTTTATGCGAGAACCTTCTTCGGTAAAAGGCCACACATTATTCTTTGATTTTTTTCTGGTCAGGATCATTTGAATCACTTTGTCAATGGTTTATTAATTAGTAAGCAGGTCCACTGCCGCCCGAGAACTGGGTTCGGAGTGCCAACAGGAACGAGACTGCGGTGGGAGTAAGGGGGACTGGAGCGCAGCCTTCGTTGGACAGAAAACGTCAACAAGGACTAAGCGGGTTGTGACGCAAAAGTTGCAACAGAAACAGCGTTTTCGCTCGCCAGCTAGACCATGTGGTGGGCCCTACCTACCACGTGGGATTTTCCATCAGATGATATACGTATTAAAACTCCCCATGTCTTCCATAGCCACGAAAACAGCGAAGCAAATCTCTGTTGGTCAGCTGATCTTATGCGCCACCTTTACAACTGACATACTGACATGAAGCAAGAACACGCAACTCTCTCTACAATTCTACAACAACTACCTAGCAACTGAGACAAGCCTTGTGTGAAACATACAAATTAGACACACTGTCTCAGAAGCACGTCTTCCGGGCCGACCGGTCGGGACCCACCTTTGTCGGCGCCGCTGCGATGTCTCCTGGCCAGGGTGCGGCCGGCCGGCGCCGAGCCGGCCACCGCCAGCGGCTGCGTCATGCTGCGGGGCCGCGCCATAGCCACCCTGGCCGCTGGCGACTGCTCCCGCGACGAGGCCTGAGGGCGCGCACCAGGTCACCGCCCAGCGCCCTACACATGCCACATATTTTCGGATAACGCAGATTGACTAGTAGATTTAGACATCAGGAAGGGAGGAGAATAGGAAAATTATACACCAACACCAAAAAACACCAATCAAAATACCTATACCAGCAGAAATTAATACTAAAAATGTAAGAACAAAATGACGTCCTAAGTACGCGGATTCATAAAAGAGTGAAACGCAAGAACTCTTTAACCCATTAAGGACCAATACAGTTTTAACTATCGGATTTGGAAAAAAATTGCACGTTAGAGTGCCTGAGGCCCTCAGAGCAGTGATAGAAGCGTTAAAAATATATAAATTTCAAGGTTGTTTAAGGTTTTCACCAGCATAAATTTAAATGCTCCCCGAGCTTTCTTCTACCAACCCAACTCGCATTAACTATGTCTCTGGAAGAAAGGAAAGAAACTAGGATAGCCCAAGATTTGCTGAAATCACCCCAGTTCCTGTTACCATTGCAGTTCATACATCCAGCTGGTCAAGAAAGCTGGTGGGCCGCCCATAATCTTCCGAAAACAGTGCACGTCCCAATTGTTTTCACGTAGCTTCATCAATCACAGAGGTACCATGAGTAGACAGTCACGATATACAGGCTTGTAATTCCGAAACCTTCCACATCTTTACTGGTTCTGACTTCGGTCAGTCCGCGGTCGAAATATCTACGAAACGCAATAACGAAACGAGTAAGCTACAAGGTATTTTGTTTACTTTCGACACGAGAACACATGTAATATTTCGTTGATTTAAACACAAAGCGCTAAAGGTACGAGAAAGCACAGCTAGTCGGAGCTTTGATCAGAATGCCAGTCGAGTGCGGCCCCTGGCGTTCATGTGACTTCCACCAGTACCGATCATGGCTGCGGCGCGCCGAGTCCGCCACCATCGTGCCCGCCCCGCCGGAGAAGGAGACGCGACCCAAGCCCCGCCGCGGCCGCCGCCGGCCCTATGCCCGGCGACTACCAGCTGGTCTTCCGACACCACGACGACCCGACGCAGTACGAGCGCGACTACCTGGCGCAGGTGACCCACTCGCGCTGTCGCGTAGCCAACCCGCACGCCACGCTGCTGGCGCCGCCGCCGGAGGAGAGCCGGCCACAGCAGCCGCAGCAGGAGCCGGCGGCCGCCACTGACGCCTCCAGCGTCTCAATGACGGCCGCCGAGCCGTCCACCTCCAACGTGCTGCAGACTACTGAGTCGACGCCGGACCTATCGGCCGGATCACGGACCCCGCCGCCCGTGTCGCTGCCAGTATCCACGCCCGACCTGTGCCAGCTGCCGCGTATCGAAACGGGACCGCCGTCCCGGCTGCCAGCGCACCGTCGCACTGCCCAGCCGCAGCCAGGAAGCACCGCGCGACGACGCACACCCCTCAACCCGTCCACACTGCGCGTGTACGACAAGCCGGCACGGCCGGAGCAGCTGCGGCAGCCGGCGGCGGGCAGCGCCAGCTCGCTGCGGCCGCGCCGCCAGCCAGTCCGCCAGCCCTCCACACCCAGCATGGTCACCCTGGACCTGCCCTCGCCGCAGGGATTCGGCTCCAGCGCACCGGCCAAACGCAACTGGCACAAACAGCCGCGCGGCCTGACCAAGATCCAGTTCGCCACGCCGGTGCCGGAGAATCTGACCATCATCGTGGGCAGGAAGCTGGAAATCAGCCTCAGTGGAAGCAAGCAGGGACAGAGAGGACGCGGATTCCGCTGATCACGTTCTACCAATACAATGCGCGATAAGAAATAAAACTGTATCTATTCAGTCGTCAGAAGAAGCAATATATCGAGTTAACACAGCGGCGGAAATGCAACGTCCAAGTCATGCTAATAGTTATTCTGTGAGATCGATACAGGAAAAAAGCAAAGAGTAGCAACGAAAGGCACCACAAACACCAAATGTACTTTCGATGAGCAGACTTGAAATCGAACTTAACAGCGGTAACCGATGAGTACCAACCAATACTGATCCGACATATCAAGATATTATGGAAAACATATGGGGAAAATTAGGAAAACCATTGTTCGGAATAAAAAGGGTTACCCTAATAACGAGTGTTATGCACGGTTTATACTTTCGGGTTATGTTCAAAACCTATGTTAGTCCTTATTTGTAAAAAAGGAATCCATACAGCTGTAATCTACTATCATTGCGAAAAACATTTTGCAGCGTAAAACAATTAAGTTGATAGTTTGTACTTTAGTGGTATCTACCGCAGTGATCTGACAAACTTCCGACAGAAGGTGATAATACACAATTTGCCACTTAAACTCTACGCCAGAACTATAAAATATAGCTTTGGTGCCACACTTCTAGCCTGTAGCAAACCCGACCCGCCACTCAACAGAATACCCGACAACTGCAGCGGATCGGTGCACTGGCAGCAGGGACCCCGACCCAGCACTGACAGCAGGGATATCGACCCAGCACTGACAGCAGGGACCCCACCCCAGCACTGACAGCAGGGACCCTGACCCACTAAAGACCCACCACTGACAGCAGGGACCCCGACCCAGCACTGGCAGCAGGGACCCCGACCCAGCACTGGCAGCAGGGACCCCGACCCAGCACTGACAGCAGGGACCCCGACCCAGCACTGGCAGCAGGGACCCGACCCAGCACTGACAGCAGGGACCCCGACCCAGCACTGACAGCAGGGACCCCGACCCACCCCAGCACTGACAGTAGGGACCCCGACCCAGCACTGACAGTAGGGACCCCGACCCAGCACTGACAGCAGGGACCCCGACCCACCCCAGCACTGGCAGCAGGGACCCCGACCCAGCACTGACAGCAGGGACCCCGACCCACGCAGACCCGCCACTGACAGCAGGGATCTCGACCCAGCACTGGCAGCAGGGACCCCGACCCAGCACTGACAGCAGGGACCCCGACCCAGCACTGGCAGCAGGGACCCCGACCCACCCCAGCACTGACAGTAGGGACCCCGACCCAGCACTGACAGTAGGGACCCCGACCCAGCACTGACAGCAGGGACCCCGACCCACTACAGACCCGCCACTGACAGCAGGGACCCAGACCCAGCACTGACAGCAGGGATCTCGACTCGTCAGTGACAGCAGGGACCCTGACTCCTCAGTGACCGTGCAGAGTTCCCAGCCCGCCAGGAGCCCGGAGCCCCTGAGCCGGCCCGGCCCAGTACTCACGGTATGATCGAGGCGTTCGACCGACTTGCGGCGGCGCAGCTGTACGGGGCCAAGCGGCACCTTCCGCGGCGACGGCGGCCCGCCGGCGAACCCCTCCGGGCGAGGGTGCGTCTGCCGGACCGGGCCCGCGTGACATCAGCACCGCCTAATCACATCGAAGGCTCAAGAGAGCGGACTTATTACCATATATTTTATATGCATGTATACTATAGGCCTTTGATGATTATTATATCTACCTTCTATATATATATATATATAGTCAGCAAACAAACGCTTAAGGGGACTTTTCCGTCAAAAATAGTAATAAACCGTGCTTAAAAATGATCGCACCAATATCGGAGTATATGAAATCTCATCTCGCTTAATGTCGTCTCCATGGTGGGGTACCTGGGGCGCCCGTAAGTGCAGGGCGAATGCGACGCAGGCGCTGATGTTTGAGACGGGTGGCAAGTTCATGAGCAAGGTCAGTGCCTCCATTCCGTCCAAGGCCAGAACTGAGGCAGAGAAAACAACATGAGGAGCATGTATGATACATCTAAGCGTACAACTATCATCTGAAACGCGGCATTTGCCCCTATAAAACAGACAATATGTCTTGTATTTGAGACAAGGCAGCGCTTGTGAGACATGATTTAACACGAGATCGCCAGAACGACGCCAAGTTTACGGCGGCAGCAGGCGTCCGCTCTGCTCTGGTCAGCGTTTCCGGAGACCGCCGCCGTTCCACCGCTTCAGCCGTACTCTGTGCGCGGTGGCAGACCAGGATGGCGCAGAACAGGTAGGGCACCAGGCCCAGCGCGCTGGTGTCGTAGCTGTCGGCGAAGAGGGCGTCCCACACGCAGCACAGCTCCGGCAGTCGAAACTCGCGGCCGAACAGCACGCGGAACACCTTCCTGGCGAGCGGGCGCGCCGCGTCAGGGAAGCCAGTACACGGCGAAAGCCCGCTCCCGCGCCATCAGAGCCGCTGGAGCACGGCGAGAACCCGCTCCCGCGCAACAGAGCCCCGAACGGACCCCGCGCCATCGAGCCCCGGGAGAGCCCGCTCCCGCGCCAGTCGACTGAGGCTGCGCTCTTCCTGACTGTAACATTTGGACGGAGAGTCCGGGGGACGCGACGTTAATCTATTCCCTCTGTTCCCGGGAAGGAACGTTTTCGATCATGTGTGACACTTGTTTGACGCGCGATTTGTGCCGCATTACAAAGAAATGCAGCAAATAATGATAAAAACTTTTGAGATGGTAAACAGAGATAAGTTAACTTTCATTAACAATATGAATAATAAAGCCAACTTCAGCATAGCCCCATTTACCCTAATGATCAGGGTGGTCGTCCTCTTGGAGAATATCAGCCATACTGTTTTTGTTCCGGACGTTTCCAGGGAAACAAACGGAATATTCTAAGGGAACTTTCAGAGAACGGCTCTGACGTAAAGCTTGACGGAATTCCCCATCGGAATGTTTCGAAGAACGGGCCTATAATCTGCACGGGCGAAATATAGTTGTCACGCACAGTGATAACGACCAGCTCGCTGTTTAAGTCTCTCCTTGTTTGTCGGCGATTGCACTGACACGAGTTACGACTGTGAACATGACGTCAGCGACTGAATGATGGGGAGGTTTCTGGCATTTTCTGACTGTTGCTGACGAAGAGAAAATGGAGGTGCAATGGCCTTTTTAACGATTGCTGACGGAGGGGGACAAATTATCGGCTGTCGTGGTATTGTTTTATTGAGCGAAAACTGCGCAGGCCCACGGCAGTTGAAGAGTAGATACTTCGAAATTTCGTACCCAAACATACGTATGGTGATAGTTTTAGTTCGATATAATAAAAATATACTAGAAATTATACTAGCCAAGTAATTTCACACAATGTTAAACCACAAACGGCTACACTGGTGGTTGCTGTGCGTGCGTGTTTTTTTGCCCAAAACAAAACAAGGAGCCTCACGCATGAAGAGGAGATCGGTGTAATTTCCTCATGCCCTTTGGGTGACATTCAAAGCAGCACTTATGCTATTACCTACTATGCCTTTTCACTTAGTTTTTTGTGACAAAGCGGCTATTTTTCAAGCCTTCTAGTCCGTTTCTTCCATGCGCTAACGGTGTGCCGGTGTTTTGAGTTGAAGGTAGTTAATATTGATTGGTGCCCAAACCGTTTCTGACCAGTCTGCAAAGTTGAAATATGTAAGACAGGCGTCAGCAAGACCTTCCCGGGGAAAGCCTTTGGGAAAACGTTCCAACTTGTGCACGCTTAAATAGTATCATTAGAACAAGGGAAGCTAGGACAGACATTGACAAAATGCGAAATTGAAACATATAATCAGGCTAATTCTACGATGACAAGAAGTAGGTAATTCTGCAGTGGCTTTTTCAACATGTGTTATTAGAACAATATTATTAGAAGGGCAAAATCTGTTCTGCCTGAACTTAAAAAGCTAATCAACAACATTTCTATCCCATTTACAGTACGATTTGAGCTACCCTTACTCTTCTATTAACTCTCACCCAAGTGGGTGACGGGGGGGCGTTATTGGAACACCCCTCGGGTTTTTTCCGACAGCGCCAGAAAATGGCGGAGAGAAACGCCACCTTGCTTAGCACACCTTATCCCTGATCGATTGCGCGCATCTCTCCTGTTGTTCAGCCTATGTTATCTCAGGTCAGGCCACCAGGTCAGGTCAAGTGACCTCATCTCCAATTTTTTAATGTCACCAGTGAAAGGTTTGATAATCTACTGATCTGGCATATTCTCACAACATGATAAAACCACCAAGTACCATAAATTATGGTAACAGAATTTTCGATATCCATGCCCTAGGCTCAGGTATGGATCACGACCTCTCCATTAGAAATATACGGGGGAACGGAAATATGCCGAGGAGGGCTCCATTTCTGAAGAGAAGATTGATAAAAACTTCTTCAATTGCTGCCTTTTGCTGACAAAGGGAGGGAAGGAGGTCCGAACATCCACAAATTTGACTAACGTCCGTCATATGTGAACAGCCTCTTGAGGTAACACAGATTTGAAACTCTCAATTACACAAACTAAATACACCAAAAGTCTTCTCCAAAAGCACCCGCGACAGAAGAGAAACGGCGCATCCCTCGGCACACAAATGCATTACGTTGCTCTTATGTCGATGTCAGCTGCTACATCTGTAGGCCAAAAAAGACGAGGGCATTCAACTCTAAAGCGATTTTCATCACAATCCTGTGCGAGTTTAGACGCCATGAGTTCGGTTCAAAGCGGACCAGAGACAACATACACTCCATCATTATGGCTGGGTTGAAAACTGGTTCAAAAAGTTATCACGGCTTGCCTTGGAAGTTCTGACACCTACGCCATCTGGTGGGAATTTAATGAGACATAATCTGTGGGGATAATTGGGTCACCAGCTTAAAGGGAATCTGACACCTTTATAACGTGATTTTAACTGAGATAGCCAAGTTGTAAAGCATGCCGGAAAACCCGGTACTCAATATATAATTTTTCTTGAAACTCGAAGTTTCCGTAGATAAAGGCTAGAATCTACCTGAAATGTACCCTTCATGTCAGGCCACAGTTGTCAGTTGTTGGCGTGACGACATATGCTGACTTCACGGCGAGTATCAGCCAATCGAAGCCCTTGAAGCCCATTGAATATGGTAGAGGCTGCCAGATCATTACATCATCCACGGGCAAATATTTATTTTTTCCCTAGAGGCTCATTTAAAAATAAAAATATTGAGCTTATTGTACTTTTTTAAATATTGGAGGGTTTCATGACTTTCGGCTAAAAGTACCACTTATTACACTAAATTCCAGGATTCGACCAAGGTGTCACATTCCCTTTAACAGCGCGCTTGATTTAACACGCACCTTGACGGGGGTACCCGCCCCTCGGGTTTTTTGTAGATAAGCCCGAGGGTCACCTCAGGTCAGGTTATTAGTGCAGGCCCAGTGACCTCACCTCAAAAAGTTTAAGATAGTACAAATCAGAACAGGGTAACCTATCCGATTAAAACTCCTATCATTTAATGGGCCAACCGAGTCCTTCAAAACCTATTCCAGTATTTTTTATATCGATGACCT
The DNA here is from genome assembly GCA_034440635.1 of Lepas anatifera. Classification (NCBI taxonomy): domain Eukaryota; kingdom Metazoa; phylum Arthropoda; class Thecostraca; family Lepadidae; genus Lepas; species Lepas anatifera. The sequence continues at coordinate 159,629 of JAOTON010000047.1, forward strand.
AGGTCAGGTACGAGCCATGACCTCTCCATTGTGAAGAAATGGGAAAAATGGTTTAAAATGAGTAACTTAGGAATAGATGGTGTTGATCGTTTACTTTAACGGCATTATATGCGGTTCTAATGACGTGCATTTTGACTTAATTTGACGTTGAATTGACCTAAGGTCAGGCCAAATCCTAGATTTGACCTGATTTGACCTAGCAAGGTCATATCATATATCATTCGATTCCGCTTGCTGCGATGATTCCAATGGTCTAGATTGTTTTGCACTATCTTTACTAGTTCAGATGTAATGACTGAAAACCTTCATTTACATGCGATCCCTATGGTGACATGCCTTGACCCCTAGTGACCTCAAATGCGACCTGGAAAAAATGGTTCAAATGTAATCTATATACAGTAAGATGAGCTATCCTACAACGTTTACCGTTTCTCCTTTTCTAGCGCAATTTTTTAGCCATAAAGAGGGCGGGTTCCCGCCATCCCCCCCGTCAAAGCGAAGGTGGCTCAGAGCCCCGTCAATGAGCGTGTTAAAGCAAAAACACGACTTCATCAAAACCGCAGCACACTTACTAAGAAATTAGGGACGAATCTTTCGAACAGTTTTAAATTATAAGACTTGCTGATTCAACGAATGAGCCCACTACCTAATTTGGGTGTGCACACTTACAGTCCGTAGACCTGAGGTTCTACGCCGAGCTCGACCAGTTTGAGGTAGAGGTTGTAGTCGTGGAAGCGCAGGTGCTGCCGCACGGCGCGGTTACACGGCGATGGCTCCCACTGCGCCGGCGCGGCGCACATCCGCTCCTACCAGAACACGGTGCGGTTACACGGCGATGGCTCCCCTCCACACACGACACGGTTACACGGCAATGGGCCCCCTGCATACACGGCACGGTTACACAGCAATGGCCCCCACTCCAAACACGGCAATGGCTCCCTCCATATACGGCACGGTTACACGGCGATGGCTCCCCTCCAAACTCGGCACAGTTACGCGGCGATGGCTCCCCTCCATACACGGCACGGTTACACGGCGATGGCTCCCCTCCATAAGCGGCACGTTTACACGGCTATGGCTCCCCTCCATACACGACACTATTACACGGCGATGACTCCCCTCCATACACGGCACGGTTACACGGCGATGGCTCCCCTCCATACACGACGCGGTTACATGGCAATGGCTCTCCTCCATACACGACACGGTTACACGGCGATGGTTCCCCTCCATACACGACGCGGTCACACGGCGATGGTTCCCCTCCATACACGGCACGGTTACACGGCGATGGCTCCCCTCCATAAACGGCACGGTTACACGGCACCGGCTTCCTTCCATACACGACACGGTTACACGGCGATGGCTTCCCCTCCATACATGTCACGGTTACACGGCAATGGCTCCCCTCCATACACGTCACGGTTACACGGCGATGGTTCCCCTCCATACACGTCACGGTTACACGGCAATGGCTCCCCTCCATACACGGCGATGGCTCCAATCCATAAACGGGGCACGGTTACACGGCGATGGCCCCTCCTTAAACGGGGCACGGTTACACGGCGATGGCTCCCTCCTTAAACGGGGCACGGTTACACGGCGATGGCTCCCCTCCATACACGACACGGTTACACGGCGATGGCTTCCTTCCATACACGAGGCAATTAAAGGGAATGTGGCACCTTGGTCGAATCCTGGAATTTAGTGTAATTAGGCGTACTTTTAGTCAAAAATAATGAAACCACTCATGATTTCTCTGAAAAATGTACAATAAGCTCAATATTTGGTTTTTTAAAAATACTCCTCTAGAAAAAGAAATAAATATCAGACTGTGGATGATGTCACGATCTGGCAACCACTACCATACTTGAAACGCTTCAAGGGCTTCGATTGGCTGAGGCTCATCGTGACGTCAGCATATGTCGTCACACCAGTAGCTCACAACAATGGCTGCCGGCGACGGGGGCTGAGGGGGCTGGTGTCAGGTAGGTTTTAGCTTTTTCTACGGAAATATCGAGTTCCAAGTCAAATGAAATATGGAGTACCGGGTTTTCCGACCTGCTTTACAACTTGGCTATCTCAGTTAAAATCACGTTGTGAGGGTGCCACATTCTCTTTAAATGATATTATCTCTCACTGCGCTGGCACGGTGCACCACCTCGCGTATAATGCATTGAATACGGCGCAAAATTGGTAAAATAACTGACCGATTGACCCTGAAATGTTATTCCCTTCGGCATTGCAATTATGGAATGTGCAAAAGCAGCTACAAGAGCAGGCAATTGTGATGTCACTAGTGATCAAAATAAAAGCCGCAAAGCAATGACTGCTGAATGCCTTGAGAGAGGGGCAGGAGCAGAGCGACGTGCCTTGGCGAAGGGGCGCTGCGGCGGCGTGGGCAGCCGCGGCTCGCTGTCGTACTCGCGCTGGCGGTTCACCGAGCCGCTCCAGTCCATCATCAGCAGCACCTTCTCCAACAGGTGACTGCCAACAGCCGACGCCGGGCCCACTTCTCTTACTCGAGGCTTACCGTCGCACCGACTACGAGGTTATATGGCGACGAGGGGGAGGGGAACTCACTGAACTGGGCCTAGGACAGGGCGCCTAATCCTACCTCTGGTCTAGCTCCATCCCGCGACCCTTTGCTCACTTCAAAGGCCACGAGGTAGGGACGAAAGCGCGCACTAGCCAACTGAGCTACCCAGATCCCGCAAGGCGGACACTATGTGACGAGGTACTCCGGCAGGACCGACGCCAAGGTACAGCAAAAGGATGGAGACGCCACCAAAGGCAGGCACCGATGCACCATCGGAAATTGAGGAAGGTGCAAAGTGAAGCTTTTGTTTGGGAAAAACCGGCACATCTACTGGTCCATACAAGTTTTGGGCGAATATCGTTGTCCCAACAAAGGACCAAAGAAGGGCAATTTCTGACACATCTGGAAAAACACAAAGACAGACCTACCAGCTCTGAACGAACACAACGACAACATGCAACGTCCCATTGTTTTTGTAGTACTCCATAAGGTTATTCACTATCACCTCTGAGTCACCTAAGCCAGCTTTCCTGGTTTGAGGCTAGAATGTCATCAAGGTTGGTGCAGGTTCACAATGTTATAACTGAGGACCTTGGGCCAAAAAATGTCAACAGCCTTACATGTTGCACCATCAGAAGCATGATTATGCAGTCATCACATCACTTAACATAAAACGTCGGATATCCGACATATATTGTCAGTACTCACAATGCATCATGTTCCACGTAGTCTTTGTCCATCAAAACTTCCAAAAGGTCCATCGTGGGGCTGTGGAGCACAACCTTTTGTTAAAATAGGCGGATAATTTTGTGAAGTAAGGTTGACATCGCTGATGGGCATCGTGTGGGGACTGGATGAGCCGACCGTGCAGATAGCCGACAGGGTATTGCCACTACTGAACTGTACTGACAATACCGACTTTATACGCAAACAAATCTGCACCAGACTATAAGCAATATGCCAATGGAAAAGGAGCACACTATAGAGCCTCGAAAAACTTGTAACGCACTGTTCTGATAGTGTGAAGTGGCAGGTTGAGCGTGTTTATCAGACGAAATAAAAAGTAACCCACCTGACGCTCAAAATAATTGAAAATCCAAACCTTACTCTGATGAAGACACCACGCTGAAATATCAACAAACACTCTCGGAATTCTTACAATTTTCTATCATTATGAGGGTCAGACGGTTAACAATTTACTTTTTCAACTCACTGTTCCTGTGAACAAAGCCCGCGCACGTCCGCAAAGTTGTTGTACTCCTTCATCAAAAGGTAGATAATAGGTGCCAGCAGCTCATGCATTCCCTGCAAGTCACAGCAATGCACGTAAAAGTACTAGGAAGTGTTTAAGGGCGCGTCGACTGCGGCAGTCATTTTTCCCTGTGCCAAAGTCAGTTAAAAGCTTTTTCTATTGCCTCATGTGCATAAGTTTACTTAAAATCAGGGCTAAAATACTAAACCATAGAATAATTCAAACATCACGTCCAAAGTCAAACACATTCGAATCCGGCTACCACCACAACAAAACCAAAGTCTCACTTTGGACCCCAAGGTCTGTAAGGAGCTAAGTTTTCAAAGATCTTCAACAGCGACTCACCTGGACGTACTCCACCTCGGGGTGTTTTTGCATGAATACAAAGAGGACGTCGGTCATGCTGCGGCGGACGGCCTCGTCTCGGAACAGCGCCACCTCCGGCATGGCGCGCACCACATCCTGTCGGATGACGCGCCGCAGCTCCGCGTGCTCGAACAGCCGGTGCCACGGACTCTGCGGCCAGGCAGACACAGGGCCGTCAGTTCAAACATCGCCGACAACTGAGGACTCAGCCGCCACACAGACACACAGGCATCATCAGCACAGCCGATAACAAAGGACTCTGCCGCCACAAAAAAACATACAGTCGTCATAAGCACACCCGATAATTGAGGGCTCAGTCGCCACACAGGCACAGAACCGTCACAAGCACAGCCTATAACTGAGCACTCTGCCGCCACACAGACACACAGCCGTCAAAAGCACAGTCGATAATTTAATACTCGAATCGAAGTTCGGCTTTAAGTTACCAAAATTTACTCTGATACCACCGAACAATATATATACAGCAACATACTGCAGCTTTTGCGCATTGAAGTTTGGGTGGTTTTGACAGCGAACATTAGCCTATCCATGATTGAACTGATTACCAAGGAGGAACTACAGGTTCGACAAGACATATCGGGAAACTTTGGTGAAACTTTAACTTAAGAAATTGGTAAGTAAAACTTTGTCGTAATCATACTGGCAAGGTTAGTTTCCAGCATACTTTATAAGTCACGCTACACGGGTAATGGGGTCATAACAAGGTTACCGAAAGGCACGCGCAATGAGCCTACCTCTTCGTCGACGGAGAGCGGATTGTTGACGGTGCAGTCGATGCGGGTATCGTTGATGTCCGTGTAGTCGCTGTAGGTGCGCTTGGCCACGGCGTACACCCGCCGGTGCTCGGCGGTCACCAGAGTCCAGCTACTGCTGTCGCCTGGCAGCACCTGCGGAGGACACAGCCGACCCTCCACATTCTGCACAGGACACAGCCCACCCTCCACATTCTACACAGGACACAGCCCACCCTCCACATTCTACACAGGATACAGCCGACCCTCCACATTCTACACAGGACATAGCCGACCCTCCACATTCTACACAGGACATAGCCGACCCTCCACATTCTACCAATCACCTGCAACACACGTCACAGTAGCACCTACGCAGGACATAGCCGACCCTCCACATTCTACACAGGGAACAGCCGACCCTCCACATTCTACACAGGACACAGCTGACCCTCCACATTCTACACAGGACACAGCCGATCCTCCACATTCTACACAGGACACAGCCGACCCTCCACATTCTACACAGGACATAGCCGACCCTCCACATTCTACACAGGACACAGCCGACCCTCCACATTCTACACAGGACACAGCCGACCCTCCACATTCTACACAGGACATAGCCGACCTCCACATTCTACACAGCACACAGCAGACCCTCCACATTCCACACAGGACACAGCCGACCCTCCATATTCTACCAATCACCTGCAACACACGTCACAGCAGCACCTATGCAGGACATAGCCGACCCTCCACATTATACACAGGACACAGCCGACCTCCACATTCTACACAGAACATAGCCGACCCTCCACATTCTACACAGGACACACCAGACCCTCCACATTTTACACAGGACATAGCCAACCTCCACATTCTACACAGGACACAGCCGACCCTCCACATTCTATACAGGACATAGCCGACCCTCCACATTCTACACAGGACACAGCCGACCCTCCACATTCTACACAGGACACAGCCGACCCTCCACATTCCACACAGGACACAGCCGACCCTCCACATTCTACAAAGGACATAGCCGACCCTCCACATTCTACACAGGACACAGCCAACCCTCCACATTCTACACAGGACACAGCCGACCCTCCACATTCTACACAGGACACAGCCGACCCTCCACATTCTACACAGGACTTACTGCCGTCCAAAGGGAGAAAAGCGTAAGTCACATTTTTTTCCATTTTGAGATTTCGGTATCATTCTATCAAAAAAACTGCATGTACTTACCAAGTGATTTGACAAGTTAATTATATCGTCTTTTCAAATCATTCCCAAGGCTACGCTAATGTTAAAAAAACGGAAAAAGCGCTCTCCTGTAAAATATGCTGAATGTGACATACGCTTTTCTTCCATTGGACGGCAGCATAGCCGACCCCCACATTCTACCAATCATTGGACATAGCCGACCTCCACATTCTACCAATCACCCGCTACACACGTCACGGCAGCACCTGCGCAGGACATAACCCACCCTCCACATTCTACCAATCACCTCCCACACGCGCCACTCAACATATGGCTGGTTTGGTAGAGCCAAGAACAAACGCAAACGAACGAAACGCACCGATACACGTCAAATGGTTTCTTTAGCAACCCAATTCCTAGTGCTAGGAGCCAGCTCACAGTTCACCTGAAGGAAGAGCCGCCAGGCGAGTGAGCGCAACTGCCAGCCTGAGAGCTGAGAGTCCATCGCCTGCTCCAGCAAGGCAGGCAGCAGGTCCGAGCCGGTGCCGAACCACCTATCATACTCCAGCCTGGCGGCAGCGGGGGCCCGTCAGCCGCACCTGGGCCATCACAGTCACGCCCACCACACAGCCAACGCTCCGGCACGGCGACAGCAGGTGGAGGGAGGCACCAACGACAGCAGGTGAGATGGGTGAAAACAAAACGTCAACCTAGTAATTAAGGCGTTTCAAGCACTAACCTAGTCAATCAAGAAGAGTGTATGATAAATATATACCAGAATTGAGCAGTTATGGCTGCTTATGACAACTACTGAATGCACAAACGTTTAACTCCAATGAAATCGTATATTAACCATTTCCGGATTGCAGCATACACAACAAAAGAAATACAAGACACAATACTGACCACCAGCTTCGTGGGCCAGGCCGCAGGCAGATCTCTCTCTCTCTCTCTCTCTCTCTCTCTCTCTCTCTCTCTCTCTCTCTCTCTCTCTCTCTCTCTCTCTCTCTCTCTCTCTCTCTCTCTCTCTCTCTCTCTCTCTCTCTCTCTCTCTCTCTCTCTCTCTCTCTCTCTCTCTCTCTCTCTCTCTCTCTCTCTCTCTCTCTCTCTCTCTCTCTCTCTCTCTCTCTCTCTCTCTCTCTCTCTCTCTCTCTCTCTCTCTCTCTCTCTCTCTCTCTCTCTCTCTCTCTCTCTCTCTCTCTCTCTCTCTCTCTCTCTCTCTCTCTCTCTCTCTCTCTCTCTCTCTCTCTCTCTCTCTCTCTCTCTCTCTCTCTCTCTCTCTCTCTCTCTCTCTCTCTCTCTCTCTCTCTCTCTCTCTCTCTCTCTCTCTCTCTCTCTCTCTCTCTCTCTCTCTCTCTCTCTCTCTCTCTCTCTCTCTCTCTCTCTCTCTCTCTCTCTCTCTCTCTCTCTCTCTCTCTCTCTCTCTCTCTCTCTCTCTCTCTCTCTCTCTCTCTCTCTCTCTCTCTCTCTCTCTCTCTCTCTCTCTCTCTCTCTCTCTCTCTCTCTCTAAATGTCGTTTATAGGAAACCACAACCCTGACACTCATGAAAATCGAAGTGGTGGCATGCCCATGAGAAGTTCAAGGCCACGGAACAAAGCTTGAAGTACGACAGGCATGAGCCTCCCATCCGGAACACCTTTACGTTAGGACTTCCCACCACGCGTTCATGATTCTCGACTTACAGATATTTATTGAATGCATCTCTTGCCCACATGGATGAATGAGGTAATGCCTCCTCTGAATCCTCCAGTGATGAAGCTGCCATCCTTGTTTATGACGCTGAAATAAACTTTCTGAAAAGTAATGAACGGTCATCAAACAATGGTTAAAAAGGATCAATTCAGTTCAAGGCAGTAAATATCTTGTATTTGTACCACAAATAAATACGAATATAAATGGCGCGTTTTAGCTAAAGCAGTTTATCATTAGGATCCAAAGCGACACTTATCAATTTCTGATATTTTTCTTAACCGATATATAAAACATAATTCACGCTTTAAACTAATCATCAAATCAAGTAATACGCATAAAAAGAGGTCCACGCAAGACAAAATTAGCAAGAAATTACAGTCGGGCGTCAGGTTCTGAAGGTCACCTCATACCACCCGACCACCCAGGGAGAGGATGGTCAGTAGGCAGCGAATATCTATATCTTTTCTATGCGAGCATGAAGTTCTGTCACAAATGAAATATCCATCAAATAGTTTCCCAGCATACTCTATCGCATGACTAAGTTCAGATCCAATTATGAAGGTGCCACATTCCTTTTAAGCCTCCAGTATTGTTCCTGGAGGGTGCTGGAACTAGAGGTAGGACTTGTAAGCCCTGTGGAACCGGCTCAGGGACCCCGCCCTGTCCTTACAGGCGCCAAGCTGAGCCTGGCGCTGAGGGGCCGGGACCATGCCTGGACTCGCCATTGGTCAAGCATGAGCTAGGCGAAATATATAGCTGTAAAAACACATTTACTTGTCAGCTGTTTCGAATTAAGTCTTGGCGATAGTGTATCAAAATAAGACAGCTCAATGAGGGTGTAATAACACAAATCGCGAATTTCAAAATCTGATAATTAACTTTGAGAATGCAAACGCCACACTAGCCTACGCTCGGACTGCGATTCACCCTTTGGAAACTATATTTGCATAGGTACTCTATTTCTCTTGATTCATTTGATTGTTACGTAAAACAAAACATCTAAGTACTGCAACGAAAACAAGTGGTGGGTGCCAAGATCACAATATCTACGCATTGCTCTTACAAACATCTAATTTTGCATATATGCATTAGGATAGGTCAACATGCATAACTGAAAGTGTCATCTTGATTTTAACGGCCTAGCCACCACAGGCTGAGGCAGTGGCGGATCCAGGGGGGCAAAAGGCAATTGCCCCCAAACGGAAAGCTCGGGGCAAAACTATGTTTTTGCCCCTAAAGCGATCGACCTCCTTTTTCCCCCGACTCCTTTTTAGCTTGTAAGCAAGATTTTGGTGCTTCAACTCTCAACTTCAAACAGAATTAGTGAAGTTCAGTGTAAATATTGGGGCTTGGATAGGAAAAAGTATCTTGAGCCCATATTTTTCACCCCGTGTCGTTTTTTTGTTTTTGCTTTTCGTCTCAGTTCGCAAAATCCTACCGAAAAGGCATATTGTAACGCAACTTTTCACTGCGTGACGTTTTTTTGCTTTTCCACTTTGGTTTGCCCCTCCCAAACCAACCGGCTAGATCCGCCACTGGACTGAGGCAGTGTCCCAAATTCCATGGTGCTGGGTGGGAGTGATACCCGGGCAAGCTGAATTTTCCGCTCACTTGGGAGTTATGCTCTCTAAATTTTCCACTCACACCTCGGGTGGAGCTTTTTAGCACACAAATAATAATCCTGGTGCATATTAACGATTAAGAACTGTTGTAATTAGGAAATTTAGATGAAAATGTACCTATCTCTAAACTTTAAATAAGGGTTTCAATTGACTCACAAAATCGTAACTTGAATTTCCCTCAGTGACTATATTTTCCAATATTAATTTTACACTCGCACCCTAACACAAACCAGTTTTAGGACACTGGGCTGAGGACATTCCTAGATATGAACCCGACATGTGCAGGAGAAACAAAACTCATTAACATCTTCTGAAATTGGCTAAAGACTTCATTTGAAGTTGTGAAAGTGACAGGCCCTAAAGAAAGCCGGCTGAATGAAGATAAAGTAGTAAGCGTAGCTTGAGTGTATGGAATGAGTTGTATCAAAGTTTAAAAATTAGGTTCTCTCCTATGTCACGTGACACCAGCTTGACTGTTGTGTTGTATCCATACATAAATTCAGTTCAACTGCCCTTAATTGTAGCCCTTCATTTGCTCAAAATGAGCAGGTGCAGCTACTAAACAAATCAGACAATTAACATGCAGCTGCTGATTTTGCTCGATCATAGATCTGTACTTGGAAGAGGTGGGACTTTTTGGAAAAAGCTAGTCGAAGTCCAAGCCAAAGTTTTTTATCCAAGCCTGGTTCCAGCGGAAATCGAGGCAGTCCTGGCCAGAATGTTCTGTCTTTTATTGGGACTGCAGTTATTTGGTTTCTTGTGCATTAAAACCCACACAAATTGAGCAATTTTATATTTTCAATTGAGAAAGAAATTGCCCCAAAAATATAGCTATATTTTCTGGAAATCCTCACCTACAATCATAAAAATAAGCAAAATTATCTGACGATGTCCTCTGAAGGAACTTTTACAAGTTGAACCGTAAACACCTAACAGGTATGAAACTGCAGATCAGTTCAAATATTGGTATAATCAATGTTACCGAACACCTCCCTACTGTCCATTGATAAGCATTCAATCAACAGCCACCTACAGCCGTTCGACAAACACTTTATATCTCCTCGCACTATGCTTCAACCACTCGCACTGCGCGTTCAAGATTTCGGGAGCCGGATCGCAATGGCGGCTGAGCGGTCGCCGGTAGATGGCAGGGCCAGTCATCGACTGCGGTGCGGGCCGCCTGTGGGGCGGGGGCCCTCTGCTGGAGCTTAGTGTTAGCCGACCAACGGGACCCCTCTCCTAACTCAGTGTACCCAACCACCCAACAAATTCGCTGCCGTCGCACTCTACATCACATCAATTCAATCATCAATGAGTTCCCACCGCACTTTGAATCATGGTGACATGTCTGTGGTATGTTGACCTTTTTCCCGGAAGCAAATGTTTACTCTGAAGTCACTGGCGCTCGAACCGGCCGCCTCTGCATTTAGCTTGACCCCTGCTCCTTCCCTCTAGATCACTGTAAGTCGTCGCCCGTGGGTTTATTAAAGTACGCCATGCCAGTGAATACTGCAGCTGGTGTTGAGGGAAATAAATGTATGGTGTCGATACACACCTTATATTTGTCAGGAAAGGTCCAAGCACATTTTGCGGATAATTAAGTTCAAATCACAGAGGCAAACATGGAAAAAATTGACATTTATCACTCCTGCACTTGGTAGGTGTCTAAAAGAATGACATAATGTTGTCTTTTTATGAACACTATTATTTATCGCTACACAAGATTAAGGGCCTGAGCGCTTTCATTTTGAATTAGCTTTGTTGATTAAGAGACAATGATATGCTAATCGGAGCAATAAAGGTTCAATGCCGGTGGGCTCCGTTCCTGTCGAGCTCAATTACTTGTGTGGTCTTTGCTAAGTCCTGGGTCGGAATATCATATTTCTGTGGTGTCCAGTGGGCGTCAAGTCGTGATTTACACTGACCAATCATCGTAGACTCAATCACTGCAGCTGGAAGTGAGTTTCAGTCTGTCACTATTCCGGTACTAAAGCAGTTCCGGCGGACTCTGGACACTGCTGCAGGTTTTGCAAGCCTCCAGGAGTGACCTAGAGTGGGTGCGTGAGTCGCCATTGTGAAAAACTGCTAGGGATCTAGGTCGATATTTCCCCTTATAATCTGGAAAACTCTTACATTATCTCCTCTCCCGACGACGATGGTACAGTTAAGGGAGGTCGAGTGCCCTTAGTCGATCAACGTATCCAAGATTTCGAAGATTTGGGACCAAGGGGGTCGCTCGCCTCTGCATCCTCTCCACTGCCTGCTGGTTATGCCGGTTCGAGGGTCCCATGTAGTTTTCCCGCACTCAAGGATAGGCCTGACTGGGGATTTTTACAACAAAGGCAGTGAGTGACGTGATGTTAATGGCAGTGAAAGATTCCAGTACTATCGCTAGGACCTGCGAAGCCTTTGATACGACGGAGGCTGCTTATTCATGGAATTTTACGTCACAATCAATCAAAACTTCTGAGTCTTTCTCTGCGTCTGTCTTGGAGATGATTGATCCTGCCATAGCGTACGAAAACCCGGTACTATTATGGTCCACATGCAGCACAGAACACTTGCTGGTGTTGAACGGCAACTGCCACTGTGATGACCCTTCTGAAACCACATTGCTGTCTCTCTGCAGTATGTGAGTGTAATGTTATCAGATGTCAAAGCCGGAAAATACAGCTTCGTATCCTTCCCAAAGACTTTAACTATAGATCCAATGTGATCAGGAGGGTCATTAATGAAAATGCCAAAAATAAAGAGTCTAGAACAGACAATTGTGGAACACCGCTCGCTACCGCAGCCCAGTTCGAAGCAGCGGAGCTAACGAAGACCTGTTGTTTCCTCAATGTGAGGAATGCCCTAATCCACTTCAAGAGTTTCCCTCGCATCCCGTAACATGACAGCTTGTGAAGGAGCCGCTCATGAGGGACAGAATCAAACGTGATCCTATAATCTAGGTACACCGCATCAAGGGGACTCATCTCCTCTGGCGTTCGACTCCACTTCTCAATCACCTCAACATCTGAATATCACCAGTGCGCCTGGGTCTGAATCCGCGCTGGTTTGCACTAAGCAGACAATATTTAGAAGGTGCTCCATCAGCCCGTCTTTGATTAAGGATTCAAGCATTTAACAGGGAATGAATGCCAGGATCATTGGCCTATAGTTCTCTGATCTGTGCCAATCTCCCATTTTAAAGATATGAGTCAAGGATCCGAGTTTCCACTCCTGGGGCAATTCACCCATGTCTAACGATTTCCTGAGAAGTATAGGAAATGGATAATTTATTTCATTTGCCACCTCTCCCAGAACTCGTGGGTGTATGCTGCCTGGTCCAGGCGAACTCGTTTGCCTTAAACGCAAAAGCTTTCGTGCACAAGACCAGTTGATAGAACAAAATCAACAAAAACTTCACGCTGACATTTAAGTCCAAGGTACGGAATATTGGTGGTATCTTCGTATGTGAAAGCACTTGAAAAACATGAATTGAAACAGAAGAAAAAAAGCGGCATCGTGTGGACCGATCAAGACGAGAGCAAACCGGGTTGGGTCGGCCCTCCTCGACGTGGACCGCCTGGCTGCTGAAGCTCTTGTGGAGATAAGGAGTGCCACGCCGTTGGCGGCTGAGTCGGCGGCAGGGGCCGCTTCATCTTCACCGTGGGGTGCTTATGAAGCAGCCGAGGCGTGCGCGATAGACAATATCAGGAAGATCTCCGAAGAGAACAAGAAACTTCAGCTGGTCTGGGTGCCGGGACACGCGGGTGTCGAACAAAACGAAGCAACGAAGCAGCGGACCGGGCAACCAATGAAGGACGCACCCTAAACAGACGGGATCAACCGCTCATTCCCATCGATTTTGTCACGGCCAGGTCGGCGGTTCGGGAGGTCTGCCGCCGGCGATGGACGGGGGCTTACTATGAGGGGGTCCCGCCGGACCACGTACACCGTCGCATCTCCGGGGGCCGACCGCCGGAGACGAACAGCAGATGGACCAGAAGGGAACAGGTGGTGCTGCACCAGCTTCACGTTGACAGGTGCCCACTCCTAGCGGACACGTTCTGCAGGTGGAGTAGGCTGGGAGGCTGGGACACGATGGATTGTGCACCGCTTGCAAAGAGCCGGGGACCACTAATCACTTCATCGCAGATTGCATAAGATACCAGGCAGCACACAAGAGACATCTGGGCCCTGTCCCAGACATCAGTATAATCCACGAGGACCCCGAGGCGACCATACGCTTCATACGGGCGTCCGGCCTCCTCCGACAGGCCCGGTGATCGGCGACCTGCCGGATCCGCGGGAGGAAGAAGAAGGTGTGCGCGGTGGAGCGGACGAGCTTGGAGCGGTCGAGGGACCGAAGTTGGCGCGGTTGGCTGTGGATGGGTGCCATCCTCCTTTTGACTTCGCACCTGTCACTTGCATGGTTTTGCTTGTCTTGGTGTTTTAGAATATTGCATTGTTTTTACCTTGTTTTGAATGTGTTGCTCCCGCGTCCGTGACCGCCTAGGCGTTATTTTAGGGATCCCGCACAATAGGGCGGTCACGGATGCGGGACCTTGGTGTTGTAGGGAGATTTAATATACTTGTATGGATGCAATTTAGCAACTCAGCCTTTTCTTTGTCGCTGTCTCAAGGCATTCACCACGTTCATGACCACAATCAGCCAAACCTACCCTGTGTTCAACCTGGAGTGAAAATAGCTCCAGGTGAAAGCCAGGTTGTCACTTACACCCTCATTCTATAATAAAAGAATTGAAAGAATAATCACAATTTCAAACACAAACAACTGAATGTCACATAACTTAGGAATCAATATTTCACGAGACAAATGACTTTTTGAAATGACAATTCATACTCGAGCATATTTTTAATGATCTTATATTGAATTTGAGCTTAAAAGCCCTGCTACACTAATTTCCACCCTACCTCCAAAAACACACACAAACAACTCACTTCCCCTAGGGGACCCCTACCCTGGTCTGCAGAAGGTGGCAGGTTTCAACAAGATCTTGTTGGGGCAGCCTCAGGGCAGACATCTGGTTTGGGGCAGCTTTTGCCCCTCTTTGGGGCAGGTACAGAAAACCCTGGGCAGCAGCTGATGCTTGGGTCAGCAATGACACACTGGGGTGGACACAGAAGCACTGCAAAGAAAAACAAATAGAGAAGAGAAATGACAAATATTGCATTATGCTGGCCTTCCTACAGTATAAAACCAAAGTGTATGCCCCAGTGGAAAGAAAAGTCTGCCCCAGCAGCCAAATTTATCCCCTATTGGCAAAAGATTTGGGCTGCCCCAGATACCTAATTGAGAGGCCTGCCATGTTTTGTAGACTGGCACCTACCTCATAAATGAGATAGATAAGTAGAGGTAAAGTGCTAAGAAAGGTTCTTCAATTGCCCTGCTAAAAAATAGGTATACAAATGTGAGGCCAAGCACAGGTCTATTTTAGAGCTTTTCAATAATGATGCATTCTTTATTCTTCACTAAAACAGCATATTCATACAGGGACACATTTCTGCACCCTCAATCCATTGAGGTGCTATCTCACTATGCAATTTAAACCAGTTTAAAACCTCATTCAATAGTTTTTTTTCCAACAAAGCAAGTACTCATATGCCCAAGGTCATCATCAAATGTACACTCTCATTGCACAAAAAGGTCAGCCTGCTCCGAACTCAGTGCTATACTCACAGCATCACAGTACGGCAGGTGTGCCATGCTTACAGCATTACAGTTTAAGCGAAGCATTTTCTCCCTGAGTATAATGGCTATGCCACCACTGTTCCAATATCTCAGCTTGATGAATTATGGAAGCTACCTGTAACAAAATGATCCTATCCATATTCAACTCGAGAGGCTTCTATCCCTTTCCTTAAAGAGAAAGTGGCACCTTGGTTGAATCCTGGAATTTAGCGTAATTAGGTGTACTTTTAGCCAAAAATAATGAAACCACAAATGATTACTCTGAAAAATGTACCATAAGCTCCATATTGTGATTTTTTAAAATACTCCTCTAGGAAAATAAATAAATATCTGCCTGTGGATAATGCAATGATCTGGCAACCACTACCATACTCGAACGCTTCAAGAGTTTCGACTGGCTGATGCTCATTGTAACGTCAGCATATGTTGTCACACCAACAGCCATGAAAACTGTGGCCTGCTGCTAAGGGTACGTGAGGGATACATTGCAGGTAGGCTTTAGCCCTCAATTAGATTAGGTTTAGATTAGGATTAAGTGATTAGGTTTAGCTTTAGCTTTAGCAGGGAATCTATGGAAATCTTGAGTTCCAAGACAAATGATATACTGAGTAGTGGGATTTCCGACTTGCTTTACAACTTGGCTATCTCAATTAAAATCACGATATGAAGGTGCCATATTCTCTTTAACAAATCTTTAGGGCCTAGAAACCTAAATAATATTACATTTTTTCAGTTTTAATCTTGCATCTTTTTATTTTTTGTGCGATCTTTTTCTTCTATCTTTTAGGGTCTTGTAATGTAATCAACCATTAGAATTCGCTGGGCGCTAAAAGCAAAGCAATATCCACAATTGAAAGGCAAGCGGCACCGGTCAAGTACTCGGATTCTACCGAAGACCCTAAAAGATATCATAAGGATTCTACTGAGAAATATATGAACATGAGCTACAAGCAGCACCGTGGAGGGCCACCACCACCACATATTGAGGGGCCAG
Source organism: Lepas anatifera (assembly GCA_034440635.1). Lineage (NCBI taxonomy): Eukaryota > Metazoa > Arthropoda > Thecostraca > Lepadidae > Lepas > Lepas anatifera. Next base: position 175,760 of record JAOTON010000047.1, read on the forward strand.
TCTGCAAAGCATGGCAGCAGGCCAGAACGAGTCGCACCAGCCATCTAAAATTATCGCACCACCAGCCCCCAAAAATTCGCACCAATATGCCATATACCAGGGAGAAAAACGCACCCATTCCTACCCACACGATGCAATGCTACCTCTGTTATTAGTTTAGGACTTTTTCTCAAGCCCCTCCTCTGTCTTAATAACCATTTAGCCATTATTTGTTTGGTTTAATTGTCACCTTCCTCGCACCAGTCTCGCAAATTCGCACCAGGTTGATAATATTGGCACCACTCGCTTCTGTCTCCAAGGGCACTCGCACTGACGAGATATCGTCAAAAATGTCATACTTTGCAAACTGGTTGAGGGGGGAATCTATCAGCGTACAAACAATAACTAAGTAGGTACAGACTCGTACAGACGACGAGGCCGCAACAACTGTATTGTATTTTATTGTAATTTGCTGCGGCGGCGGCATGCAGCATGCATGCAATAGCTTTTTCTTTCTGGGTAAATAAATAGCCGTGTTATTCTACCGTGCAGAACGCATACTAGTGTGCCGTACGCATGCGCAATACTGCATCTTGTAGTCATGATACCGTATTACGCATGCGTGTAGCATACTATTATGCGTTCTGCTGGCAGAATAACACGGCTAATGTTGAGTTACCAAAAGCAGGGGGGTTCAAGTTTAGTATATACTAGTCTGGCAACCCCTTTGCCTACGTCACCCCGAGGATGCCCGAGGGCATTTAGCGCTGTAGGTATAGCAGGAAGGTGGTTTTCCAGAAAATATTAAAAATACTTACAGACCATTTAGAGATGTGATTTTTGCTCAGCGTGGTGCTGTAACATTTTTCTTTCCAAAACTGACCTCAAATAGTTCTAGACAGACGTACTTTTTTATCTGGAGGGCTCAATCATGAGGCATGTCAGACTTCCCCTTAGGCCGACTTTCAACATATTCCGGGGCAGTATCGCCCTTAATGGTTCTATCTTCAGTGAATTGGGGGCTGGATGCAGAGATACAGAGGACGGAGGTGAATGCAGATGACATAGGCGGATGTACGGGCCAAGGTACTTTAACAGACAGGTGAGAATTCGGCGGCAGAGGCGGATACAGGGACAACGATGGATGCAGAGGGCAGAACGGAACGATGGGGAAAGGCGGAAAGAGCAGCAAGGGCGGATGCAGGGACAGAGCGGTTCGAGAGGTCAGAGGCGGATAAAGAGGCAGAGGCGGATGCAGGGGCGGATGGAGGAGCAAAGGCAGATGCATAGACAGAGGCGGAGGCAGGGGCAAGGACGAATGGAGGGGCATATGAGGATACCGACAGCTGAGGCGGGTGCAAGAGACAGAGCCAGATGCATGCAACAGAGGCGGATTCAGGAGATAGAGGCAGATTCAGGAAACAGAGGTGGATTCAGGAGAAAGATGCAGATGGAGGAGACAAAGGCGGATGCAGGCAACATACGCGGATGCATGCAACATACGCGGATGCAGGATATAGACATACGCGCATGCAGGAGATAGAGGCGGATGCAGGAGACAAAGGCGAGTGTAGGAGACAGGCATATTCATGACATAAATGTAGATGCAGGAGACTAATGCGGATGCAGGAGAGAGACAAAAGGCGGGTGCAGGAGATAGAGACAGAGGCAGATCCAGGAGATAAAGACAGAGGCGGATGCAGGGGATAGAGACAAAGGCGGATGAAGGAGATACACAGAGGCGGATACAGGAGAAAAAGGCAGAGGCGGATGCACTAGATAGAGACAGAGGCGGCTTCAGGAGATAGACAGAGGCGGATGCAGGAGACAGAGACAGAGGCGGATGCAGGAGATAGAGACAGTCGCGGATGCAGGAGATAGAGACAGAGGCGGATGCAGGAGATAGAGACAGAGGCAGATGCAGGAGATAGAGACAGAGGCAGATGCAGGAGATAGAGACAGAGGCGGATGCAGGAGATAGAGAGAGACGCAGATGCAGGAGATCGACAGAGGCGGATGCAGGAGATAGAGACAGAGGCGGATGCAGGAGATAGACAGAGGCGGATGCAGGAGATATAGACAGAGGCGGATGCAGGAGAAGAGACAGAGGCAGATGCAGGAGATAGAGACAGAGGCGGATGCAGGAGATAGAGACAGAGGCAGATGCAGGAGATAGAGACAGAGGCGGATACAGGAGATAGACAGACGCGGATGCACGAGATAGAGACAGAGGCGGATGCAAGAGATAGAGACAGAGGCGGATGCAGGAGATAGAGACAGTCGCGGATGCAGGAGATAGAGACAGAGGCGGATGCAGGAGATATAGACAGAGGCGGATGCAGGAGAAGAGACAGAGGCGGGTGCAGGAGATAGACAGTCGCGGATGCAGGAGATGGAGACAGAGGTGAATGCAGGAGATAGAGACAGAGGCGGATGCAGGAGATAGAAACAGAGGCAGATGCGGGACAAAAGAGGCAGATTCAGGAGCAGATTCAGTGGTAGTCGGGTGCAGTGGCAGTTAGATGAAGGGGCAGAGGCGGATGTATGGGTGGACGCAGATGAAGGGACAGAGGTGGATGGAGGAGCAGATGAAGATACACGAACAGCCACAGAGGCAGGGGCAGAGACGTATGGAGGGGCACATGAGGATGCAGACACCCGAGGCAGATGCATGAGACAGAGGCACTTGCAAAAGATAGAGTTAGATGCAGGAAACAGAGGCGGGTGCAGGAGACAGAGGTGGATTCAGGAGCAGAAGCAGTGGTAGAGGCAGATGCAGTGGCAGAGTAGGATGAAGGGACAGAGCCGGATGCATGGGTAGAAGCGGATGCAGGAGCAGAAGTGGTGCAGGGGCAGATACGGATAGAGGGGCAGATGCGGATGCAGAAGATAAGAGGCCGATCTGCAGGCAGGGACGGATGTAGAGGGCAGGGGCAGATGCATGAACAGAGGCGGATGCAGAGGTGGATAAAGATAGAGGGGCAAAGGTGGATCCAGATGACTGATGCCAATTCAGGATTGATTGATTGATTGATTATTCGGGCTTAAGGGCGCACCAACCTTAGTGGTTATACAGCGCCCAGAATGCAGGAGATAGAGGCTGAGATACAGGTAAGGATGGATGCTGATGATGGAAGAGGATACAGGAGGCTGAAAGTTCCTTCACTTCACATGCTTATCCATGGCACATGGCAATTCAGAATAATAGGCAAACCCCTGTTGTTAAACTTATAGTAAAAACTGATCTTTTTTCCCAACAACTAAGAGTTGATATCTGGATTTGCTAAATGATATTATGAAAGTTTTATTGCATTTAAGTCACATAATTGTACATTTCCATCAACTTATATGTTCAGTACTTTAACATGGCAGGATAGAAAGCTTCAAATTTATTGTGGGTGATCATAATGCAAAAAAACTATCTGTTTGAATTTTTATTTCTGAATTTTGAACCGATTTGGATGTGCCTGAGTTTACAAAATTGAATTCACAACAAGTTGGTAAATTGTTTATTGGTTCTTGCTTCTGAGTGCAATGTGTACCCTATAGTGTGGCTAAGCAGAAATGTTCAGCTGTAACACAGAACACCTGCCTCTTGTCCTCCCAGTGACTATATTTTTTAGTCTACTTTTAACAAGTTTATGATTTGTGCTATGTGATGTGGAATATACAAGTATAGATTCAGATCCTGAATAAAAATATTCAGTGTGATTATGCATTCTGAATTTCTGACTGACATAGCTGCCAATCAGAATCCTCATGTTGGCAAAAGATGACCAGAAATTTTTGTCATATTGTGAGTAATGGCAGGCAGCAGCTCACTTGGACAAATAGTTTTCCTGAATGTTTGAGCGGCAAAAAATGTGGGCCACATTGTGAAGAGAACATTTTCTGATCAGCTTTTATTTATCAAAAGGTTCTGGTGGATGGCTATACCTGAACGCCTCGGTTATCACATTGAAATTTCTACACTTACATCCAGAGTTCAATGGGGAAGGCCAAATAACAACTAATTAACTCCTAATACTTATTCGTGCAGCCCAGCTTGCAAAGTCTGACATTTTCAACGAGATCTTGTGAGTGTGAATGCCCTTGAAGACAGGAGCGAGTGGTGCGAATTCTATCAACCTGGTGTGAATTTGTGAGACTGGTGCGAGGAAGGTGACACTTAAACCAAACAAATAATGGCTCAATGGTTGTCAAGACAGAGAAGGAGGCCTTATGAAAATTTCTTAATTAACTAATTAATAATAGAGGTAGCATTGCATCCTTTGGGTAGGAATGGGTGCATTTTTCTCCCTGGTATGTAGCAGAATGGTGCAAATTTTTGGAGCCTGGTGGTGGAAGATACATCACTGGTGCGACTCGTCTGACCTGCTGCCATACTTTGCAGATTGGAGTGCAGCACTGTTAAGACCTACCCACTAAGAATCATATGCCCTGGGCCCTGATCGGCATCTAAGAATATTCTTAGGCTTAGACGGCGTCATAATCGGCGTCATGAACATTGACGTCATCGGTGTAACGCCAGTCTTAGCGCCAGGTGGCAGGTAAGTCGATTTGTTGGTTCATATTCTTAGCACTAAAGGGCAGCTGGCACGCCCTTGTAGTGTTTGCACGTTCTTCTACCTTTAGACGGTGAGTAAAAAGGTACATACATCGTTATCCATGACTGAGAACCACTCCCACCAGATTGCCGCACCGCAAAACGCAACTTTCTCTAATCATCCCATGTGCGCCAGATATGCCGATATTTTAGTCTGCGCGCAGTCACTATTTTCTGTCTTAGCTGACAAGTAAGACAGTCTTAGTGCTGAGGTCATACTTTCGTGACGTCATGTGCGAGCTAACGCCAGTCTTACCGCTAGGTGGCTAGCTGGGTGGCGTGAGGCAGTACTGCGCATGCTCTGTCTTAGCTAAGACAGTCTTAGCTAAGAATCTTAGTTGCCGATCAGGGCCCTGGTATCAGTGCATGTAATTTAGGTTATGTGTGCAATGCTAATATATGTGTATTGATGCAAAAATCATCAGTTCTAAAATAAAATAATCCTGAAAAAATGTAAAGGACTTGACCTGCACTCTCTCCTATTAGGTATCCTCTGTGGTTGCAAAACTTAATCTATCATCACGCCTGGCATCACATGCAAGATTCTGAAGTTTACACTATGATTGCCTCTTGAAATCAGTGCCCATATAATGGGCATATACCTACAACAATTATATCAAATGTTTTATATGTTTTAACACACATTCTCCAATTCTGGTCTAGCGAAGTGTTTCAGCCTTGGTTCTTGACATTTCTGCATCTTAGAACAGCGCAGCAGCGCCCTATGCTCATAAACACCAGACTTCTAAGGACAAAGAAAATGTAGGCCCTGATACAAAGTGAATTTTTCAACCAATTAGTATCATTTGCCCCCTTCACCGTCACCACAGGAAGCACAACCACAGGCGTAAGGACAAAGAAAATGTAGGCCCTGATACAAAGTGAATTTTTCAACCAATTAGTATCATTTGCCCCCTTCACCGTCACCACAGGAAGCACAACCACAGGCGATCACTCATTACAATTCCATAATAGCACAATTTTAAGATCAGATGCATAAAGGTATCCCTCAGTTGCGCACAATTAGCAAATCTGGCAAATCTAGCATCATACCAGCCTAGAATATACTGGATCTGCAAAAAAAACATACTATTTTTAATTGAAACAATATAATACAAAATAAAGACTTGATTTGTCTATAATATTCTTCTTTAGTGTAATTAATTGAAGAAAACTTTGTAAATATTTTTCTTTAGGCATAATTAAAACAATTTACCGTGAGGTGCTAGTAGGTGCTTGGTAGGAAACTTGGACCAACCTTATCTTTTAGGGCCTTGACCAAAAGTAGAGGTTAGCTGTGGACAGCGCAGTGGAGACAAAAAGTAGTTGATTATCCTGTTGCACAGAAACTAAGGTACACAAAAAATTACGAGCTAATTGATATTAGTAATCACGTGACATCAAAGAGCTTCACTATGAAATTCACTTGTTGCCCTCAAGCTTAGCTCCATTAGTTTCAACTGTGCTCTTTTCTTCTTGGTGCCACGGACTACATTGGTGCCATGGAGGACTACTACCATGGATAAGAGACACCTTATTCATGCACCTTATTCAAGAGGTATCTCTTATTCATGCTACTACCTTATGGTGGGAATAATCCGTGTTGGTGCTCCTCTATCTGTGTTTTTGTTGTTGTGTGATTTTGCCGACTAACGCCTTTTCGGTCTCTGCCTTTGAAAGAGGGGGCTGTCCGCAGGGGAGCTGTCAGTTTACCACGCCCCCTACCCTACCTGTGTGGAACTACCTACCCTGCTCTGCATCTTCCGACGAGAGTGTCTCTGGATATATACCTAGGATCCTCGGCTCTGCCTGGCCCTGTTTCTTCGGTCCGGAGCTCTGCACCTCTGCCTGATGGTGGTGCCTCACGGGTGCTGCTTCAGGTGGCGCCTCCTCCTCCGGAGCTGGCCCTGTTCCCCCCGCCTGGACCTGTGCCTCCTGTGAGGATCAGCCGGGGTGCGGAGGGGGCTGGACTCTGGGAGCTCGGCCTGATGACTCGGTCGGGGTGGATGGTCCTGCACTTGGTGTGGATGCAGACCCTCCAGTTGCGCCTCGCCCTGCTCCAGGACTATGGAGAGCTGATGGATGCCGGTCAACGTCGACCACACCTGCGCCCCGCCCAGGGGCGCCGCTCGCAGGATGTCGCGCGCGGGTGGCGCCGCATGGCGGGCTGTCCGCTGTCGCCAATCGCCGGGCCGGACCGCGCGGTCTCCGACCGCACGCGAGTGGCCGGACGGGTCTGTGGGCCGGACCCGCGGCCCCGGCCGCGTACCGCGTGCTGGGGGCCAAACAGGTCCGTGGGGCCGGGCGCCGCCCGTTCCCCGACCGTGTGCCGCGTGTGAGCGGATGGTGAATCGTTGACTGGCGTTGGTGTTTTTAATGTGTGTGTGTTTTTTTTACCGTTTGCCGCATGTTTTTCTCATCTACTCTCTTCCTCCCGCGGGATCTTTCCTATACTTTGTATGTACTGTTTTATCTGTTTTTTAATTGTGTGCAATATATGTATGGACGTAAAGAAAAGGGAAGGAGGGTCGAAACGGCCGAAAGGTGGCGAGGTAGCTTCTGATATATATTTTGTGTATTTTTCAGTCGGTTTTACATTTTTAAATGCTTAAACCAATGTCAGAGATAGAATGTATTTAATTTGCTGTGTACCTATACAGTGTTTGTAAACCCAGAGTAATAGGGGATATAGGTATACCACCCATATCAATATCTTGATCTGTATTCCAGTGTGCAAAGCATGACACTTTCGATGAGAGCTTGTCATTGCGAATCTCCCTGGAGACAGGAGTGAGAGGTGTGAATTTCATTAACCTGGTGTGAATTTATGAGACTGGTGTGAGGGGAGACAACACTGAAAACGGCTGACCTTAAATAAGACGTCCACTTTCCGAAATATTTTCTATAGAAATGATACATTTTTAGAATCAGCAAGACACCCTCTTTCCATTAAGTGAGGTCCCGTAGTGCCACTCCCACTTAAACCCCGATTTTCAACACTTACTAAACCTGAACGTCATAATCACGGCGCCGTCCATCGCCGCAAATAAAAAACACCGGAATTGAAGACAATGGCAGCTGATTGTCAGTCAGCTTATGGAAACCATCAGCTGACTGACGATTTGTACCTTTAGGATTGCTAAAGGCTGACTGACGATTGGTACCCTAAGTCCTGCTCTCTAAATTGAGACATGGTTAGGTTAGCTTAGGTTAGGGTTAGGGTTAGGGTTAGGATTAGGTTAGGTTAGGGTTAGGGTTAGGGTTAGGGTTAGGTTAGGTTAGGTTAGGTTAGGTTAGGTTAGGTTAGGTTAGGTTAGGTTAGGTTAGGTTAGGTTAGGTTAGGTTAGGTTAGGTTAGGTTAGGTTAGGTTAGGTTAGGTTAGGTTAGGTTAGGTTAGGTTAGGTTAGGTTAGGTTAGGTTAGGTTAGGTTAGGTTAGGTTAGGTTAGGTTAGGTTAGGTTAGGTTAGGTTAGGTTAGGTTAGGTTAGGTTAGGTTAGGTTAGGTTAGGTTAGGTTAGGTTAGGTTAGGTTAGGTTAGGTTAGGTGTGGTTCCAACTAGTGAATTTCTCTTTTTGAAATTTCTACCCATATTCTTTACACCTAACATCACACAACTTTCTTTGGAATTATTGGTTTGGAGCATGCAGACGTGTTGATGCGGCAGTTATTGCTTACATTTTGATTAAGGTCGTGGAAGTGAGTATTATACTTTGATTTCTGTCTTATTTTATAGCTTAAACATGAAGGAATACTCTACAGTTAAGTATGAACCACCTTTTTGTGATTTTACACATTTTTTGCAGTTGGACGGTTATACGACCTGAAAACCACACAAATAATGGATGAGTGGTTATAAAAACACAGGAGGGGCCCTTATAAAGCTAACTAACTAATAAGAGAGGTAGCATTGACTTGTATGGGTAAGGGTGAGTGTGTTTTTCTCCTTAATATATTGCAGATAGGTAGGTGTGAATTTTAACTAGTGGGCAAAGTGGCATTTTTGTCGAGACCTCATCAGTGTGAGGGCCCTGGGAGACAGGAGCAAGTGGTGAGAATTTCATCAACCTGGTGCAAATTTGCCAGACTGGTGCGAGGAAGGTGCCAATGTAAACCAAACAAATAATGGCTGAATGGTTATAAAGACACAGGAGGGGACCTTATAACAAGACTTTAACTAACTAACTAATAAGAGAGGTAGCATTGCATCATGTGTGTTTTTTTACCTGGTGTATGGCATATTGGTGTGAATTTTTGGTGGCTGGTGGTGTGAGGATTTTAGATGGCAGGTGTGACTTGTCTGGCCTGCTGCCATACTTTGCAGACTGGAATTTTAGGTGGCTGGTGGCCAAGTTGGTGTGAGAATCTTAGATGGCTGATTTGACTCATCCTGCCTGTTTCCATACTTTGCAAACTGGTCTATAGTCCTTACCTTACCAAGGGATTTAGGAAATTGAAGGCCACAATGATGGCCTGCTGCTCCAATGAGAGAGAGAGAGAGAGAGAGAGAGAGAGAGAGAGAGAGAGAGAGAGAGAGAGAGAGAGAGAGAGAGAGAGAGAGAGAGAGAGAGAGAGAGAGAGAGAGAGAGAGAGAGAGAGAGAGAGAGAGAGAGAGAGAGAGAGAGAGAGAGAGAGAGAGAGAGAGAGAGAGAGAGAGAGAGAGAGAGAGAGAGAGAGAGAGAGAGAGAGAGAGAGAGAGAGAGAGAGAGAGAGAGAGAGAGAGAGAGAGAGAGAGAGAGAGAGAGAGAGAGAGAGAGAGAGAGAGAGAGAGAGAGAGAGAGAGAGAGAGAGAGAGAGAGAGAGAGAGAGAGAGAGAGAGAGAGAGAGAGAGAGAGAGAGAGAGAGAGAGAGAGAGAGAGAGAGAGAGAGAGAGAGAGAGAGAGAGAGAGAGAGAGAGAGAGAGAGAGAGAGAGAGAGAGAGAGAGAGAGAGAGAGAGAGAGAGAGAGAGAGAGAGAGAGAGAGAGAGAGAGAGAGAGAGAGAGAGAGAGAGAGAGAGAGAGAGAGAGAGAGAGAGAGAGAGAGAGAGAGAGAGAGAGAGAGAGAGAGAGAGAGAGAGAGAGAGAGAGAGAGAGAGAGAGAGAGAGAGAGAGAGAGAGAGAGAGAGAGAGAGAGAGAGAGAGAGAGAGAGAGAGAGAGAGAGAGAGAGAGAGAGAGAGAGAGAGAGAGAGAGAGAGAGAGAGAGAGAGAATCAATTGTTGCCTCAGTGCCTGTAAATGACAAGTCAAGTCAGTTTGAAATTACATTTGGATTCGATCTATTATTTGTTGGTATACTTTGACCCCAAGATTTTAGAAATGTACAAATTAGTTCAATACGAGAAATTCAGATGTCAATATTTGATACCAGGATTTTTTCACTCAGACGTGCCCCAGGTATTTACATCTGACTTGAAATAGTTGGTTATCAAGTTTATGCATTCTCATCTCATCTTTGTATGTCTTACGCCCAAACATATCTTGAAGTTTACGAAGGACGTGAAATACAGGTTGACCCAAAAAACGGTCATCACCAAAAGTCAAATAAGGTCCGAAGTTTTAGTTCGATTATGACCAAACCTCATCCACATTATAATAAGGCTATGTGCTCAACATCCACCAACTTTCATGCCTCTGGCTTGAAAACTGTGATTTTTACTAGCGCTTCAAGATGTGCTCCAAGTGAGCCCCCCGCCGCTGCAGGCACACTTGGATCCGGCAAGTCTATGACAATCAACACCGAGCGGTATGTCCAGGTGCTTGGCGAGTTCTGGACAGCTCTTGGTCGACGGAGAGGGGTCGTCAGGGCCCTCCAGTGGTTCGAACTGGATGGCGCCAACCCCCACACTTCAAATGAATCGCTGGCATGGCTACGGCAGCGTTTCCCTAACCGACTGATCAGCCGCAGGTGTGACCCCGAGTGGTCGCCGCATTCACCAGACTTGAAACCCCATATTTTTATCTGTGGGGGTAACTGAAGGACAGGGTGTATGAAGACAACCCACAGACCATTCCTACCCTGAAGGCAGCCATCACAGCAGTCATAAGAGCGATCCCGAAGGAGGAATGCGGGTGGGTCATCGAGAACTTCGCCCGCCGGATCCAAGTGTGCCTGCAGCGGCAGGGGGCTTATTTGGAGCAAATCTTGAACCGCCAGTAACAATCTGAGTTTTTAAGCCAGAGACCTTAAAATTGGTGGATGTTGAGCACATAGCCTTGTCATAATATTGATGAAGTTTGGTCATGATCGAAATACAATTTTCGACGTTATTTGACTTTTGGTAATGACTGTTGTTTGTTTTTTTTTTGGTCACTCTGTATGTCGGAGCGCTGAAATCGAGACACAAACCATTATTGTGCTGTCTCACAGCCGCCCCACGGTTCACCCCACCGCCGCGCCACACACTATTGAAATAACACCCCTTGGACCACATGGCTGTAATTGTGTTTTCCTTGTTTTGGTGCTGTGTATTACAATCCCATATATCAGATGGTATTGAAATTATGTTGTCCGTAATGTTCTCGTGGACTTTTCTGCGTCAGGTATGGGCGACAGCGCTTCATGTTCAGTGGGCTGGACATCAGGCTCAGGAGTACAGGAGGAGGTCGGCAACCGACATGTGTTGGCTGAACACCCTGAAGGCAAAGCTGATCCAACTAGTATTGAAGACCCAGCTTCTCACGAACCTATCTCGCTATTGTCCATTTCAAGCACGAATCCAAGTCTTCGTCCAAAATGTGTCGTTTGTGGCAGGTCAAAGCTTCAGCTGTCTAAAGAGTACTATGAGTGGACACCTTTCTCTCAGTCTGACATTGGGAAGATCTTGAGAGTGCAAAGCAATGAGTGCCATTTGTGTGAAAACTGTTTGCAACTGGTGCAGAGACTGGACTACCATCAGGCGATTGCCTTGGACTTAAAAGAAGCACTTCAGGCCTGCATCCACGATTTGGCTTCAACGGCTTCTAATGTAAGTATTTTTATAGTGTTTTGCTGCTAACTGAATGATGCTCAATGCCCAACGCAGATACCTTGAACACAAATAATTACATGCACGGGAACCGAGGGCCCAGACAAGGGCGACAGCTATTTGATATTTCGGTTTCTAAGATTTAAAATCTACAAGTAATTAATTAATTCTACCTTCCTTCTGCCACGTAATAATAATGCATCGACAAACTTTCGTTTAGTTTCAATGCATCTTATGTCTATATTCGCAACATGACCTTTATTATTATGTCACTTATTCACTGGAAGCAAAACATCACTGTCAACCCTTAAAGAGAATGTGGCACCTTGGTCGAATCCTGGAATTTAGTGCAATTAGGCGCACCTTTAGCCGAAAATAATGAAACCACTCATGATTTCTCTGAAAAATGTACAATAAGCTCAATATTTTGATTTTTAGAATACTCCTTTTGAAAAAGAAATAAATATCTGCCTGTGGGTGATGTCACGATCTGGCAACCACTACCATACTTGAAAACCTTCAAGGGCTTCGATTGGCTGATGCTCATTGTGATGTCAGCATATGTCGTCACACCAACAGTTCACAACAAATGGCCGCCTGGCGGGGGTCTGATGAAGGGGCTGGTGTCGGGTAGGTTTTAGCTTTTTTCTACGGAAATATCGACTTCCAAGACAAATGATATATGGAGTCTTGCTTTACAACTTGGCTATCTCAGTTAAAATCACGTTATGAAGGTGCCACATTCCCTTTAAGGTGTCCACTGCGCTGTGGGGTTGAAACAATAGTTACAAACCTGGTAAAGTGTTTGATGTTGAGGGTGAATTCGGGATCAGAGCCGCATGACGAAATCCATGGGAAAGCGCATTGGATTTTCAAGCGGCTCTATTCTGCCGCTCAGACGGGTCTCGTCGTGGTCTGTTGTTGTTGGCGTCTGTCCGTCCTGAGAATTGATGTGAGCTCTGGAATTTTGTAGGGTGATAGCCTTTCTGCCCAGACACCCAAACTGAAGCCCCGGTCGAAATCCAAATAGTTTTTGAGAAATTTTGGTCAAACTTTTTCTGTTTTATATTTTTCTAATTTTTATTCTTAACCTACGAACTTGAAACTTATGTCCTTTTCGAAACATAACAAGGGCCAGCTAGGGAAAACGAATTGAGCTGATCCGACATATTTATTGCGCGAAAACGCGGCATTTCTCACGCGAGCAAAAACCTGCTAAAGTTGATGGCCGACTTGTGCGCTCGAAATATCAGAAGACAGGCCTCAGTTAGCTGAAGGCAGTTACCTAGGGGTAGCTAGGAAAATTTTGTAGTGCTTAGGCATGTTTTGGTGCAAAACGCGATTTTGACCTACTTTTACAGTTCTTCCGGAAGACTGAATTTTGGTTCATTTCATTTCAACGTTAATATCTCACAATCTAATTGACCGATTTGAGTTTTCATTTCAAATAATGAAGAACATTGCTTCCGCCTGATAATATTTGGAGATGGAAGTTGTGATGTGAAATTCTTTGTTTTATAAGCATAAATAGAAATTGAGTCAAAAACTTTTTATTTGCATCTTCCTGGTTCCAAGCTCATGTCACTCACAAACTCGAACTGACATGGCTGAAGAGGAAAGTTACTTGGGGTCATTTCGCTCACTTATACTACCCACCTATCTATAATGGCTTTCGAGTATTAGTCCAAATGTATTACAAGATGCTAAAGTTCTCGGACCACCTTTGCTTCTCACCATGGTTTGAAGTCCTTAAATGGATGGAAGTGGAAGTAATTTGGCTGAGCTGCTTACGATCCTAGCTCGACGATACAACTAATTTCGCCCAAAGAATATTTGGTTCGTCTTCTGAGCACCTTTATATCGTGCCTTTTCGGGACGCACGACCCGGCGCCAGCGGCCCGGCATATTCGGCGGGTTGTACTGCCAGTGACCTCCTGACGGGTCGTGTTCAGCTAGTGGGAGGATGGTGTGTGGCACGGTGGTCGTGGTTGGGCCCTGTCTCTTGATCGGTGGTCGGTTCGATCCGGTGGTGACCACGTACTCTTTTTGGTTATTTCAAGAAAGAATGATAAAACTGACTTGCGGCTTATGAAGAGATACATTGACGAAATATGGTTTGTTTCGGCATTGTTGGTCTCCGGCCGTGGGCGTTGGGGCCGAGGTTTTCTGTTGCCGTGGTTACGTCACAACATGTCAGGCCATGGCGGCTCGTGACCAGGGGCATGTGCCCGACTATCTGATAACCTGGATGGTCTATGTGGTCTAATTACGGAACTGATTCACGCTAATGTTAACTTTGTTTAAAGGGAATGTGGCACCTTGGTGCAATTATAGACTAGTGTTTCGGGGAGAATCTTCATTGAAAGTAATTAAGTTGGCCTTATTTCTGCTAAAACATGACTAATAAACCTACTAAAAAGTTATACGCATTTATAGTTGCCATTATCGAAGGCACATTTAGACAGTAGGTTTTAAAGGGAAGATGGCACCTTCATAACGTGGTTTTAACTGAGATAACCAATTTGTAAAACAAGTCGGAAAACCCGGTACTCAATATATCATTTGTCTTGGAACTCAGGATTTCCGTAGAAAAAAGCTAAAACCTTCTGCAATGTACCCCTCATGTACCCGTAGCAGCAGGCCACAGCTGTCATGGCTGTTGGTGTGACGACATATGCTGACGTCACGATGCGCATCAGCCAATCGAAGCCCTTGACGCGTTTGAGTATGGTAGCGGTTGCCAGATCATGACATCATCCACAAGCAGATATATTTTTTTCTAGAGGAATATTTTTAAAATCAAGATATTGAGCTTATTGGACATTTTTCAGAGAAATCATGAATGGTTTCATCATTTTCGGCTAAAAGTACGCCTAATTACACTAAAGTCCAGGATTCGACCAAGGTGCTTCATTCCCTTTAAAGAGATCCAAGCGAGAAATATGTTTTCCGCACAGCGGGGCTTGAGCATTTGTTTGATCAACATGTTATTACTCTCTTTGTCCTGAGTAAGCTTCAGAGAAGTCATAAGAACGCTCATGAATCCTAAAATATAAGCTATGAGTTGTAGATAATTCAAAAGGAGTGTCCCTCTTTTCTATTGGGTTTTGGATTGAGATATCATTTTTTTCATTTCACCGAAAGCTCTATTGAATTTATATCTATCTTCTATCGAATTTGAAGTTAAAACTCAACATAAAGAGCACTTTGTCCGGATTTTAAGCCATGAAAGAATATCTTTCCACGCATAAATGTAAATGTTAACAAATGACATGGTCTGTGCGTTGTTACATCCTGCATGCAGCCAGCTGATGTGAACTTCGCAATTACACCTGATGCTTAGTTCAACCCAGGGTAGTAAAACAAGAGGCGGTAGTTTTGTTCTGAGCGATTGAAAGTGGGAATAAAATGTAGTTGCTTGTTTTCAGACCTATTTTGTCCATGCTCAATCCTTTGTAAAGTTTCGAAGAAGTGGTCCATTTATTTTAAACAGATCAGTTGCCCTTGCCCTTCCAGCTGGTTTAAAATGACGCGTACGTCAGTACCTTCCAGTTACTTACGTTGCTGAAATGGTGGTTGAAATATAGACACTGTGTTGCCCCTGTCACTTACTCCTGCCTATGCATGGCGAAATGGCATAGCCATTTTGCTTCTTTGTTGGTAAACGTGGTGTCAATCACTAGACTGAAACAGTACCGATTTCAGATAGATCATCCGCCGTGCCAGGCCTTTTGTGAGAATTTTGGTAGCTCCCAACCTGGCTTGCTCTCTGAAGCTTCGTTTCCTCTCGCTGCCCATATGAAGTATGGCAAACGCTTAACACGCGCCCCGCTGGGGGGGCGAAATTTGCCCCACTCCTGGTTTTTCCCAAATAGCTCAAAAACGAAGAGACGCAGAACAACGAAACCTACGGTACCTTATCCTTGATCAATTTTACACATCTGACCAAATTTTTGAGGTAAGGTCATGTCAGGTCAAGGAGCTATTCAGGGTCAAGTGACCCAACCTCAAAACCTAAAATTACGAGTTTGAAGCAGCGCCCAGGGAACATTAGCAACCGATCAGGTTGAAACTTCCACAATATGATAAGGTCATAAGGGTCTACAAAGCTGCTATCTCGGAATTTTGATATTGGTGACCTAAGGTGGGGTCAATTTTTTGGTCACCCCATTATAAGTCTATGGTGAAAAATAGAATGGACTCGTTTTCAGGAAATTTAGGATAGATAAGGCTGAAAATCCTCAAATTGTCTATTCTTACCACGATCTTGATCATAAAGTTGAGTTTTTTGAGCATCTGACCTCTCAAAGGTCATATCAGTTCACGGGAGCAGAGAGTGATTGTTTTGCCAATAACTTCTCACTGAATTGAGATAAAGCCCCCATTTTGCTTGCATTGTGCTTATATTGTCACGGGGAGTCGATGGATATGCAACATGACCATACCAGGTCACTCTGTGACCCTGACCTAGGTCGAGGTCAGGTCATTTTGACTATTTGACCTAGCAAGGTCATATTATACATCATTCAATTCGCCGCGATGAGATGAATCCAATGATGCATACAGATTTGCTCTAGCTCCCCTGAGGGCAGATCTAGAGAGGTAAACGTACACTGCTCTGTTGTAAGCCTATGGAACATTTTTTTACCTATGCTGACCTCAATATTGACCTGACATAAAATTATTCTCATAAATTATCTTCGTCTTGTCAAGAACTTTCGAACGCCGCCCGTAATTTTTCCTTTAGCTTTCGTGGGGAACGAGATACGGAGGGGGGCGAAAAACGTCCCCCAGCGGGGTGCGTCATGCAAGGGACCCCAGCAGGGCGCGTGTTAAACGCTGCATAGGTTTTTCCCTGCTGGTTTTACCAGTTTTGGGCTGTAGCTAGTTCGCGCGTTGCAAGCAATGGCGGTTTTATTTTTATCGCTTGTTTCCAGTTTTCTATTAGCACCTCCTCTCTTACCATTCTTTTAGTTCTTCGTGTTAGGGTCATATGTTATTCCTTTTAGTCATTGCGATCGCATTTTGCCCTAGCTACAGCAGGTTTTCCGATCTTCTACCACCTGCACAGGTTTGGGAAGCTGGACATCGTCTGAAGCCTTTGTGTTGTGTGCGTTGCAGGCGTCGGCGGTTCCGTCTCTGCCGTGTCCCATGTGTGGCGCGTCAGTGCCGGGTGGTGGGCGTGCTCTCGCAGACCACCTTCACCTGCACCTGCACGACTGGCAGCTGCCCTGCTCTCGGTGCGGCCGCCGGCTGTCCGGCTGGCGGGCGCTGCGCCGTCACGTGCTAGCCGTGCACCAGGGCGCGCTGCCGAGCAGGTACGCCCGCTGTCCGGCCGCCTTGCGGACCTCCGCCCAGCTGGAGCCCCACCGGCTAAGCCAGCACGGTGCCGCGGCCAGCCCGCGGCGCTTCCACTGCGCCTTCTGTCCGCGCCGCTTCACCAGCCCGCATCGCTTCTGCGCGCACCTGGAGCACCACGGAGCGCTGGCGGAGCCGCTGCTGCAGCGGACGCTGACGCAGCTGCGGGCCGACCGGCCGCCGCCAGCGCCTCCTCCTGCACCGAACGCGTGCAATCCAGAGGAGAGCATCGCGGAGACCTGCGAGCTTGGTCTCCAAACTGGTAACACAGAATCGGCGAAGGATAAAAGTGAAGACGCTGCCGTCGCAGAAACTGCTGCAAATGGTGCCGATCTTCGCCTGGAAACTAACTCTGGTGAAAACCATAGCGTTGATATCGGTACCAATGATAAATCATTGCCTGCTGATAGCGCAGCACGAAACGCAGACGACAGTGACTTTCATTGCCCCCATTGTGGCAAGGTATTCAAACGCAAACAGTCTTTTGAGCGCCACGTGGACGCGGTCCACAAACCGCCTGGAAGTTACCGTTGTGATAAGTGTGAAAAGACTTTCAGCATTAAGTTCTACTGGCAGAAACACGTGAATCGACACCGGGAGAAGTTACTGCACTGTGACAACTGCCTACGATCCTTTGTCAACCCTCGTGCGTTGGCGCGTCACAAGTGTCTTACCGCTGGCCACAGCGCCGTGGTGAGGCCAGAGGCGACCGGCCAGGCGGTCGTTCAGCAGGCTACCGGCGATGTCCGGTTCTCTGATATCGGTCCGCCATCACCAGCGGACACCGCACTCACCACCTCACACCGGGACGCCGACACCGCCGGACCGCCCGGAACCACAGGGCATCGGACAGGTGAGAGCGCTGACGGTCAGCCTGTGGCCCCGGAGTCGTCAGCAGCCGGGGTGTCTGCAGAGACTGTTCCGTCACCAACGGCGCATCTCTGTGGCTCCTGCGGCCGTTCGTTCGCCACGTCTGCGGCGCTTCACAGACACAGTCGACAGCACGCAGAGCCCACCTTCCAGTGTTCTGTGTGCGGCAAGTGCTTCCGCTGGAAGAACAACCTGGACGTGCATGCTCGGATGCACGCCGGAGAACGGCCGTACCAGTGCGACGTGTGCGGACACGCCACGCGCTGCTCGGCTAACCTGCGTCTGCACAAGCAGCGCGTCCACTCCGACGTGCGGCCCACACGTCTGTACCTTCTGCCAGAAGGCCTTCAAAGAGCGGCACAGTCTGGCCATCCACGTCCGCTCCCACACTGGGCAGCGGCCGTACGTCTGCGAACGCTGCGGCGACGGCTTCGTCACCAAAGGCAAACTCAACAGCCACATGAGCAAGCACTCAGAGGAGCGTCCGCACGCGTGTCCGCTGTGCCAGCGACCGCTGAAAACGGCGGCGATCCTGGGCAAGCATTGCCGACGCGTGCACGGCGCCACGGCAGCGGAGGCGGCCAGGCGAGCGGAGCAACAGCGGACCCTGGCGGCAGCACCGCTGCTGGGCGACGTGCCGCCGACGGCCGCCCCCAGTACCTGTCCGTCCTGCTGCCCGCCAAGCTGGGGTAACGCCGCTCCAGCAACTGCGAGCAGGTGTGCCAAAGAAAGTAAGTGACACAGGCACTGCAGACTGCTGATGTCTTCTGCGTAGCCATGTACAGAAGCAAACAAAGCCATTTATGGGAAGATCTTGCAGTTGCTCACAAAATTCCACAAAATCGTAATTGACTTGTGCAGCGTTTCCATTTTTAACATTGGTTTGTCGGTATTTTCCGGTTTGTGTGCTTTTGAGTGTTACGACCCGTTCACAGCGTCTCTGCAGCATTCGTGCGGACCCCTCGCTCGCAACATCCGCAAATCCGCTCGCAGTCTCGTGGTACTGTGGCTTACCTGCTCACCGGTACCATGAACCACTGCCGCTCCGCACGACGGAACCATCGGCTGAGGGCGTGACCTTGGCCGAGCGTCATCGGGCAGAAGTGCGCCCAGTGATCGCAACACGCATCACTCTCGCCCTCACCGCACTCGTCACAACACATATCAATAATGTCTTCCCAAAATCCTATCCTGACATTGTTTACGTCAGGCGTGTGCGTCATCTTTCTAACCACTGAATAAAAATGGCCGCCGTCGCCCCATCCGCCGTTCAGTTTCCACCCCTGTGCTTCACTAGACAGACGGACGGGCGAACAGAGTACGATTGCCGTGCCAAGGGATACAAATATGATACGGATGATGCCCGTGGACGTCCTCAGCTGAAAATCGGTCGCCAGCACTGCGATTACTTGACCATGTATTTGAATAGCCGCCTCATGCGATTTTCGGCATGCAGAAACGCTGTGAACGGGTCTTTAAGTTCTCGTTTGTTGTGCTCGGCGGAGAGTCTTGCCCCGAGTTCGGGGAATTTAGGGCACTGCTCAAGTTCGTGTTCTTCCGGGATGTCCAACGCCCTCGGCTGGATACGAGTCGTCTGGACGTGCCGCTCCGCAGTCTCCGGGATGTTTTGCGGGATTGCGATATCTGTGATGATCATACGGGCCTGTGTGTATTTGATGCATTTTTCGATGTAATTTTATGTGCACTCGCGTCTCACATGCCGTCCTCGCCTGCCCTTCTTCACCCCCAAAGCTTATCCACTAAGGATGGACAGTGATTGACGCGGAGCTGGCGTAGTAGCACCAGTTCCCTGGGACTACTACACCAATGCGACCACGAACGCGGAGCCATTGCGCGAGAGTGGGGAGGAGCGAGCGGCGAGCGCGATGTGAGCCGGCGTGAAAACGAGGTGGGGCGATTACAACTTTAAAAACAGGTTCAGGGCAGGGGCGTCACCACGGATTTCTTTCCATTGGGCCAGAATCGAAGGGGGCCTCCTATTCCTGGTCCTGAGGGGCCCCTAGCTTTGAGGGGTCATCCATTTTGTAGGTCATTTAGGGGCTTTCTTTATAAGTAAGGTGCCTCCTAGTGGTGGTATAGACGGCACACTCCCACAGGACCATTAGAGGGAGGACTTCATGTGCCTGATTTTCCATTTTGATTGATAATCTTCAAACTTGGCACTGATGAACTGCTTCCTATTACCAGTGACGATCTCGACGGGATAGCCTTCTCTGGCGAAGATGGCACAGAGAAACTAGATACGTCATCAGATTCCACTGACGACGTTAGGGCGACTTCTGTTCACTTGACTGGTGGTCGGTTGCAGTGATTGCAAACCGGCACGAAGGTGGAGCGCCTGCGATGGGACCAAAAACGTCCAGGCCCAGTTTTGACCACGGCCGGTCGGGAACTATTGTAACTGGCGTGTTACTATTTTCGGTCATTTGGTAGATGAAGAGCTGAGAGAGACGATGTTGTCCATGACCAAGCGTTGTGTCGCTTTTGAAGAGCATCACGGTGTGTATATTTTTCAGATTCAAAAGGAACTTGGCAAATTTCGATATCAATCGCTACATTATTGTAGTGTCTATGCATGACTTTAAAAGCATCAAAGCTGATGGCTCAAAGTTTAAAGGTATGTTTCAACAATGCACATATATTCCACTACATATTTCAAAGACAATAACAAACAGCAGCAAGATCAGGACATGCTAACAGTATGAGAGTTCAAAGTGAACTGCCTTCCCAACCTGTGGAATCATCCGACAATGGTTCACAATTCAAATCTTTCACCAAGTTTAGGAAATACATTTGACAAGGGTGCCAGAAAGCACCAGCATGAAAAGGCTAAATTAATAAACCTCTGAAGAACACTTCAAACAACAAAGGAGAAGAAATAAATAAATCTCCAGAAACCTCTAGACACTACATCCTCCTCCCCTATGAAACAGAAGTGAATGTTTACACAACAAATCGATACGATCACAATCACTCAACAATCACTCCTCGATGAGTCGTCTCGGCTTCCGCTTGGCTCTTGCGGATCTTCGAGGCGAGGTAGAGGTGGATGCCTCGTCTGGGCACGGCGGCTGTCGCCGAGCGCCATTCGCGGCGAACTCTTTATCAGCGGGTAGCTCCGCTTCCAGACGCGGTGGTGGCGCCGCAGCAGATTCCAGCGGCGAATCAGCAGGCTGGGTCAGTGCGTCAGCTGGACGCGACGGCTCCGCCTCAGTCACCGACTCGGTCGATCGGGACGGTACGTCAGCGGGACGCACAGGCGCCTGGGCCGTACGTAACGGCACCTCCACAGGGCACGCAGGTTCGATGAACGGCGAGGGCGGTAGGTAGGAGAAGCAGTCTCTCTCGGACGTATCAGCTCGACCAGCAGGTACTTCTGTCGGTGTGGAAGGTGGAGCTAGCGTTTTGACCAGACGCTCGGCATGCACCAGAGAACCATCCGACAGCTTAAACGAGTGCGAACCTCTAGCTTCAACGATCTGAGCTGGACTTGAAAATCTAGATTTTCCTTTCTTTGGCCTCGGCATCAACCGATATCGGACCCAGTCATTGACATCGAACATGTTGGTTGCGGCACTGTACTTTCTATCCCAATAGACCTTTTGCTTCTGTTGCTGAGTCTCGACCCGAGTTCTCACCTTGTCTGGCGTGGGTCTCACCAGCTGGTCGGGTGTGGCGCTTGCCTGCAGCGGAGTACGAAGCTGACGACCTCGGAGCAGCAACGCTGGACTCGCACCGGTCGTTGCGTGCGAGGTTGTGCGGTAAGCACGCAGGAACTGGCGAACAGATTTCAACCAGTCAGCCTTGTTGATTGTTGCGGACTGGAGTACACCTTTAAGCACGCGGTTGAACCGTTCTACGGCCCCCGCTCCTCTGGGGTGATACGGGGTGACTCGTATGTGCTTGACACCAGCGTTGCTCAAATACTCTGCGAACTCTTGAGATGTAAAGGCCGTACCGTTGTCACTTACTATCTCATCCTGAACGCCAAAATTAATGTAGTGTCTGTGCATGACTTTAAAAGCATCAAAGCTGATGGCTCAAAGGTTAAAGGTATGTTTCAACGATGCACATAAATTCCACTACATATTTCAAAGACAATAACAAACAGCAGCAAGATCAGGCCATGCTAACAGTATGAGAGTTCAAAGTGAACTGCCTTCCCAAGCTGTGGAATCATCCGACAATGGTTCACAATTCAAATCCTTCACCAAGTTTAGGAAATACATTTGACAAGGGTGCCAGAAAGCACCAGCATGAAAAGACTAAATTAATAAACCTCTGAAGAACACTTCAAACAACAAAGGAGAAGAAATAAATAAATCTCCAGAAACCTCTAGACACTACAATTATCTCCCCCATCTTATACAGGAAACATTTGGACATCGCCAAGATGTTTAAAAATCGAAGCCTGGAGCGCTTGAGATTAAGGGTTTGCATAGCAATCCAATAAGGGAAAAGGCGTGGTCCTAGGTTTAATGAAGGATACATAGAATATACTAGGTGAACTGCATCTCACAGGCTACTGAGAGCAGGACCGTAAAAGGTTGACTAAACAATGCTACAGTATGTACACGTAGGGGAACTGCACCTTACAGCGGGCTGAGGGCAGGAACTTAAACATATATTCACAGCTGGTAAGAGCAAGGTCAAAACATGAACATCTTAACAGGTTAAGCGCTTATTAACCATTATTGGTATGTCTACCAATACATACATACATGTCACGATATGATATTGTGGGACGGGCGCGCGCTGGCTGTGTTCGTGCGCGCGGGCGCGCGCTCCTGCATCGGAACATGGCGGCGGCGTTTGCGCGTCTGGTGCGGCAGCCGCGCCATGGTGTGGCTAGCGGTGGGCTGCCCTTGCCGCCTTCCTTTCGCCCTCACACTCATATTTGTTTGGGGATTAACAGTGTGGCAAACGCAGGTATAAGAGACGGGGCAGGGCATGCTCACATACAGAGCAAGCAAGCACCCAACGTGAGCCGAGACACATTGCATCATAAAAAGGCGGAGGGATACAATTTGGATCCAGCGTGCGTGCAAGTCTCCCATCCTCTCTTCCTCCCCAACCTCTCCTCTCGTCTAATCCACATAAGAGCGGCTCCAGGGACTGTCTTAATCCCCTTTTTAATGTTTGACTCCCCATATTATCTAACCTTACGGCTTTGACCTCCCAACGCTCACCGACCCTTACACAGAGTATAATCTGCGTTCAAAATTGCATATGTTCTATCCTAGTACACTTGATAAATTTCGCACATAGCTGAGAAATCCACTTATGGCTTCGATAACTTCCTAACTCTTGATACCTTGTATTTTTTAAGGGTCATCGGTCTTCGCCTAGGAATGTCGGCATCCCGGAAAATGTTCGTCGGTCTCAGCCTAGGAATGTCGGCGCCCCATCCCTGCAAACCCAGAGCACAAAAAGAGGGAAGGGCAGAGATGCAACACATATTTTATACCACTCAGCGTGCCCACCTAACATTGAGCCATACACTATTGTCGTAACATCACCAGGGATGTCCTTACATTTAAAACACACTTTCTTTTGTTTGCGCCCCTGCAAACATGTCCCTTCGCCTTTCCTAATTTTTCAAGCTGGAGCACTTCGTCTTGTAAAGCGCGATGAGCTGCTTCGAGGATGGTTAGTCGAGCAGTCATTGCCTCGATGGCGCCCGGATCTGAATCGCGGCACGGTGGCGTCGCGGAGGTCTGGGTGGGCCGTGGTCTGTAGGTTGTGCGGGAGCCTGGTCCTCTTCCGCTTGGCGCGGCAGAGATAGATACCTAGCACGATGAGTCTAATCGTACTTACCGTCCCTAGCGTGGGCGAGCCGTGCATTGGGGCTAGCGACCAGCTAGTTCCTTGCCCGTCTAAGGCGAAGTTGCCAGATTTTAGGCTTCTGGCGATATCTTTGGGAGTGCTATTGATGAGTTCCTCGTCCGTGATGTCGTCCAGCATGGCAAGGGGAGGTAGGATATTCTCCCTTTTGCGATATCCACGAGGTGGGGCTGGATGAGACTTGGGAGGGCTATTGTAAGATTTTGCGGCATCTGAAAATCTGTAGTCGGGTTCTTAATGTATTTTTCTGCCAATTAAGTGGCGCGGAAAAATGGGGTACTAGTCGCGGCGCACGTTGGTGGAAGGATTAATGACCCCGCTCATTGGGGCCGAAGGTTACTGCTGGCACCCTGCGTGTCGGCGGGTAGGTGACCGCCAGCGTTTCCGCTTCAGGAAACATGCAGAGCCGCCTATCACGTGTCACCTTCGTCAGTGAAGCCTCAGGGCGTCCCACTCTTCTCGGGCGGATGTCTCGCACTCGCTCTGTATCGCCTCGAAATGCGTGGAACAAGCATCCCCCTTCTACCCGGCGTATACCCACGCTGAAGCCCGGGCATAGTAGAACACCCGCTACCATCTGGCATTGCCCAAATTTGACGTTCCCGTATTTCGACGTGCTTTTGCCGGTCAGCTGAAATCAGAAGGTGTGACTCGCGCAACGCCGTGGTGATCACTATGGGCCGTTCCGCCCACCAGATGGGCACGGCAATCGCGCGATGAACGAAAAACTGTTCTAGAACCGTGGGACATGAGGGGATTTCGACATGGGCTTCCCATCCGTCGTGGAGAGGAACCGATGTGGTCTTCAAAGCTTTGTACAGTTCATTCATACGTGCTTTTTCCGGAAGAGCTTGCGACCATTCTCGCGGAAGGTTGTCTTGTACCTCCCGTAGGGCAGCACGAAGCAGCTTGAGTGAAAGCAGATCGGCCGTAAGCTCACCGCGCTGCAGCTGCTCGATTTGACGCATAGCAGGTGCGCGTGGTGACAGTACGCAGAAACCGCCGAAGTGGTCGTACGGATGGCGGCTCTAACGGTCCGGGCTACGGCTGATTCTCGTTGGGTCATCGAGATCATTTCCCGGTCACGGGAGATTCTCTCGGTGATTAGGCGTGCCAGTCTGTTTGTTCTTTTAACCAAGCAGTCAACTTGCGTTCGTTGAGTTGATAGTAGGGTGTTTGCGTTAGCAAACAAGCTTCGATCTTTTATTCTTTTGGTTGAATATAGCTTTTGACGATTCTCATATATCAGCAAGAATTTTGGTTCTGATGGGAGGTATCCAAGAGAGAGGTTGTGATGTCGATGAGGGACTTAATAGGGAAATAATCGAAAAACATCATATACATGCATTGTATGTAGGAGGGGTACGAAGAACATTAAGTGGTAACCGTTAGATATTTGTATTGCTTTCGGTTTTGCCATTTTAACTATTTATTTGCCGAGTCGTATAGAAGTGCAAAGTTACTAGGTTAATTTTAGGAATTACTGTATCAAAGTTCTGACCGGCCAACAGTGCAGATCTGCACTATACATGACACACAACACACACACACCCACACATACACAGCGATACACACTTACATACACACGCAAACAAATGTATCCAAAAGAAACAAACAAACGTTATACTATAGTCGATTTGAGGGTAGTCAAAAAAAGCAAGCGCGATTAAGGCGTGATTTGACAGGCGCAATGGTTCCACGCTTAGATCTATTTTTTGGTCTACCACGTTTTTGGTTTTGACGGGTTTTTGAGTCACATTTTTTTATTAAAGTCCCGTGCCCTGGGATGGCGTTCACCTTTTTCTTTGGAAAGGGGCTCATTTTCGGTCCGGGGAAAGGGATTGATCCGGAGGAGGATTTCTCCAAGGGAGCTTACATAGCTGGCTAACCAGAGTTTCTTTCCGACTTAGCTTTTGTTTTGCTTCCTGCCCTTTGGCTCCCTTCGTTCAGAACGTTCTCTTTTCTGCGTTGAAGACCTGCGCGATCTGCTTCCAGCTCTCTCCCATCTCGACTACTTGTTCATCCTCGTTCCTTCTGTCTTTTTCCTGCATCTCGAATTCTTCAGTTCCGAATTTTCACGCCCAACTTAATTTATCTCTCTTCCCATCTGACGTTTCCATCCACTTCATCCATTGTCCGTTTCCTGCCTCTTGATTTCCCCTGCCTCCACTGTTCTTCTCTCCAACCACTTCCGGCATTTTCACCCCTCCTCACCCGACTGTCTCTTCTGTTACGCCTGCTCCTTCTGTCCCGATTGTCATCCTCTTCCTGATTCAACTCACTTCTGTTGTATCCGCCGGGAACGCCTTTTGAAATCGGCAGTCACTGCTTCATATCGCCGCTCCAACACCCGCAGATACACCGGAAGTCCTGTTCGAATAGTGTGTATATTTTTTCCTCCTTCTCTCTCTCGATCATGCCCGAAATAAACAACCGGCCAGCGAAGTTGTCCCCACACTATCGACAGCTGACTGGCCGCCGGAGCACCTGTCACGTGACCAGTAACACGACACTTATTTTCCGTTGCTGAGTCACGTGACTCACACCCTACCGAGGAATGGAAATCCGCTGCCAATGGCGGAACACAATACACTCCCCACTAGAAAACTAGACCCCTAGTCAGGCGAGTAACGCCTTGGCGCACGACGCACGCGCGCACTTCTACGAGCCGTAGACTCAGGGCTTTGAGGTGGGAGCGTGGTAGGCTCTGGTACCTGAGGAGTCCGAGAATGTACCGGAGTACTGGGTTCTGGTACCTGAGGTACCGGGTATCCGGCTCCCCACTGTGGGAGATCCCATCAGATCGCGGGGTTGAGGCTGGAGTCGTCTACAGGTAGGACTCCCCTCTGGCTGAGACAAGCCTACGGGCATGCACACGCTGCCCGTCTATTAACCTGTAACTAACGGGTCCAGTCTGCCGTTCAACCCGTTTCGGGTCCCCTAGACCCGACCTTTGACCCCGGCGCTCGAACTCTTACGAACTCACCTGCCTTCCACACTGGAAGTCTCCGCACTCCGCGGTCGTACTGGGCGCATAGTGCGCCTGGTATTTACTGACCTTTTCCCGCAGCATGTCGTCGTCTGCCGCTTTACCGGGTAAGGCGTTCAGGGCTGTTCTCATTTCTCGGCCGTGCAGCGCCTGAAATGGCGACACGCCCGTGGCGGGATGCGGCGTAGCGCGATATCCCTGAAGGAAGGTCCTCATGTACGTCTCTAAAGACTGGCCTGCTAGCCTTGCGCTGCGCATCGCCTCCTTGACGGTACGGTTTAACCGCTCGACCATACCGCATGTCTGTGGTGAATAGGGAGAACTGCGGATATGTCTAACCCCGACAGACCGAAGGAATGATTGAAACTCCCGGGAACAGAACTGGCTACCATTGTGCGCCGGGGATATCACAGTCACACGTGAGCACCTGACACGTGACCAGTAACACGACACTTATTTTCCGTTGCTGAGTCACGTGACTCCACCCTACTGAGGAATGGAAATCCGCTGCCAATAGCGGAACACAACAACTTCCGATCTATCCGCCACTTCCAGCGACTCTCTTGCTTTTCTCGATGGTACCCCTCCTGCCTTCCGTTCACGCGCGAAGACGCTATTTTGTGCGGACTACGCCCTGGTTACCAGCGTGCGCGTTCCGGAGGACGCGCGAGCGCAACACTGAAGGCGGCACCAACCAACCGGTCGCCGCGGAACAGCAGAGGGCCACGACTCGACAGCTCGTGGCGGACGGGATAGCAGTCTGCTGCCAGCGCGTCGGCATCGCCAAGCCGGCGCGGCCACTGGCCACCCACATACTGGTGCACGGCTTCTAAGTACTTATCAGCCTCAGAAGCTTCCTTGAACTCGGCTTCCGGCACTGCAGCAGCCTCCGTGAGCGCCGCTATTGGGACGTCATCATCGTCCAGCCACTGTGACTCGGCTACCGGCAGACGTTACAGGCCGTCGGCCACCGGGTTGTGGCTGGACTTTATACAGCACGTCGAACGTGGACTCTAACAGTCTGGCCTCCCAGCGGACCACACGGCGGCCCACCCTGTTGGAGCACTTGGGCCCGAATATTGTGCATAGGGCCTGGTGGTCGGTGCGGAGGGTGAACCGACGACCCCACAGGTAGTTACGCCACTTCACACATCCCCAGCCACAGGCTAGGGCTTCCCTTCTCCACGACGGAGTAGTTCCGCTCCGCGGAACTGACCGCCTTAGAGGCGTAGGCAATGACGTGGCTGTGGCCAGAGGCGTCCGTCTGGCTGAGGCACGCCCCACAGCCGACATCACTGGCGTCCGTGGTAAGGACTGTTTGACATGACGCGTCAAACGTCGCCAGCGTCGGCGCCTGCCGGATCGCAGACTTAACACCCGCACTGGAGGGGTCTGGCACTAACGCGCACTGGAGGGGGCCTGGTATGCCCCCACTAAGATCTCGGAAACTAAGAGGGTTAGAAAAACGCCACTTGGTAGGTGGGTGGGGGCTATGGTGATCTACATGATGACTAATTTTCATTGACCTAGGTCAATATCTTCAAGGTCAAACGAGGTCGTAAAGGTCAAATATTGGCCATGCTGGGATCGATTGGTAAATGCTGTGATTATGCAGGAAAATGGCGGGAATAAGCTAAAAGCGGACAAGGTTCATAGAGAAGAGGTCTCAAAGAGGCTTCCCCACAACTTTTGGGTCAAGGTCATTCAAGGTCATTGACCTTTAAGGTCACCATATGGTATACTACTTATTATTTACACTTTGACTAACACTGTAGCCACTGTTTGGCGGAAATGAGGATTGACCTTTCCAATGACCTTTGACCTTGACCTTTGACCTTGACCTTTGTATTGGGGTACCCTACCGATGACGTCATAGCATAATATATGTCAGACGGGGTAACGTCATTTGACCGGACGCACAGTAGTCAGTGACCTTGAAAGTGAAGATATGACCTTGACCTGTGACCTTTGACCTTGACCTTGACTTGCATGTGAAGTGACCTTGACATATAGTCCCGCTTATATGACGTTATGACGTCACCACTGGTCTTCAATGCAAGTTAACTGGTCCGACCGCGCGTTTACGGCGATCTCAAAATGCAGGTCTGACTTTGAAAGTCCTATAAGTCAAAAAATTTCGGACGATTTTCAAAAAGTCTTCACCAATCGACGCGCTATTAAATTCTGTTAAATGTGGCCACGTTTCGTTTTTCGGCTACAAGCGGTTCCCCGGCCACCTCGGAAAAACGGGTGGGGGGCCTCCGAGGCCCCCTCCAGTGCGCGTGTTAATGCGGCGGAACGTGTCGGAAAGATCCGACGACCACATGAACTTGTTTGCGCTAAGGTCCGCCCGGAGCGGTTCTTCTAGGTCCCCGAACCGCGGCAGGAACCGAGCGTGGTAGCTCACGGAGCCCAGGAAGGCGCGGAGGCCCTTCTCGTCCTGAGGCTCCGGTGCGCCCAGAAGCGGTTGGATCCGCTCTGGGTCGATCTGGACGCTACCTGCTGAGATACGATATCCAAGGAACGAGATCTCTGTCAGACCCCGGGCCGACTTCTCCCAGTTGACACACTGTGGGAGCGAAATTTTGTGAGAACTTCATTCAGCTGGCGATCGTGCTGCTCTCTCGTGGGTGCGTGACAGACCACGTCATCGAGGTAGATTTCAACTCCCTCGATCCCCTCGAGCATTGAAGTTATCACCTGCTGAAACAGGGAACCAGCGCTAGCCAACCCGAAGTTGACTCTGCGGAACCTGTACAGGCCCTGGTGGCTCACACAACAGGTCAGGTCCCGGCTAGCGGGATGCAGCTCTAACTGATGATAGGCATCCTTCAGGTCTAGCCTGCTAAACACTCACGAGATGTTCAGGCGGTCCAGAACATCCTCAATCCGAGGGAGAGGGTAACCATCATTGACGGCACACTTGTTCACCTGGCGCATGTCTACACACAACCGCACCCTGCCATTCCTCTTCCTGCCCACTACCAGAGGAGACACACACTTAGAGGCACTCACCTTCTCAATGATGCCCTCCTTCTCGAGCTGGTTGATTATGCCACTCACCTCATCCACAACTGCGAGAGGCAGCCTGCGAAGGGTTGTCTCACTGGAGGGATGAGGGATGCCCGCGTGAGTTTGAGTATCATCCTGGTCGCCAATTGTTGTGTCGCTCCTTGCTTCGCGGCATTTACTCTAAACCAAAACTGGTTGCCGAGTTGTATTCTACTGGCGAAGGAAACCGGTTAACACAACAACACCGTGTCTTTACATGGCATCGAGAGCGCGCCCACCGGAAACACGCTGTCCCAAAACGTTCAAAAGGTGGGCCAGAAAACCACTGGCGAGACAGAGACGGCGAGTTATCATCAGAAGCAAAATAACTCGTCTTTACTTGGCCTAATAAATCATGTTAAACCGAACGAATATTTTAGTGGCAAACACTCTTCGCAAGGTACGCTCCTGACACTAAGGACTTATTCTCACTCGTACATCTGAACTAGCGTACCAACACTGTCCCAGTTGTTTACCGCGCGGAATAATATGGTACGGCACTTACGGCGCAGCGGGGACAAAACACCTTCCGCGGCCGGCTACAGTGTCCCAACGTAGCCCCAGGCTATAAATAACAGACTACGATCGCAGCGCCGTTGGCGTCTCTAACGCCGCAGGCTGCTGCGAGTCAAACCCGCCGGAGGCTAAGTTCTATTGAGCCCGACCCAACAACCATCAAAGACCAAAAAGGTACAACAATGTCCCTGTGGCTACTACTTATTACAAATACAATGTTTACGTTTAGTTGGTGCTAGTTACACGTGTTGCTACCAAAGAAGTCATTACAAATTTGTTGGATTCGCACATGTTGTTAACAATTGCAAATTTTGAGCAAATGCTATAAAACATCAGCATGAAGGGAATTTCACAAACAAGAACATAACCCATTGCAGAAGTATACAACTGAATTCAGAAATTGTATGGATACTATATTTTTCTCAAACAATCCTCACATGCAGATAGCCACTCTCCTTCTTCATCATCAGTGGACACTTCTTCCTCAGTGTCTTCTGAGAAGTCAGGCAGATTTTCTTCTCCTATTTCAGGCAAAGCTTCCACCTCCACATGCCTAGCATTGTCTCCACGTTCAGATCTGGGGATCAAACACAATAACGTCACACACCAAACTAGCTCCTGATAATACATACTAATGCTTAGAATAATTGGCATGCAACTTATATATTAATTCAAACTTTGTTTAATCCAGATACACAAAATAAACTTGACATATTTTGCTCCAGAGATATAAGGCATTCCAAGAGCCTTTTTCCCTGAGCTGCAACTAACTAATCCATGTTAAAGCGTGACATTAGCCACAGGTCGGAAAAGATGATATATTTAACACCTGCTCAATTTCCTAGGCTGAGTGTAATCCTTTAAATGAACATTGTCACAAAAATAAATTCGACAAATCCAAGGATATGATACCTATAATTGTTTCCAACCTATGATGACAAAATCACGGCATATATAACTTAAAAATGTAGTACTGACCCATTCAGTGTATCCTCACTTCCTTCCTTCCTTGACTTCCTTTCCTTCACTTCCTTGAGTCACTTCCTTGACGAACTGGATGAGCTTGGATGCTGCATTGTGCTACTAAGTCAGGGCTATCTGCGTTCAACAACCCTTGAGACTCGGTCTCATTGAAATGTCGACGCAACGTATTGCGAGGGATTTCCTCCTGTGATCCAGGCTCCAGAAACACCTAAAACCTGTTTTGACTCACGTTCACTAGCCATTTCTCCTCACGTGGATATTGAGAGATGCGAGAATGTTGTATCGACTAGGTACCTATAGGGTATGTGTTAATGGATATAAACCACAGAGGGTGTTCCAGCATAGATCAGCCAGGCACCACCTAGATTTTACATACCATAGTCACATATTTCGTTTTATACTTCGTACACAGGGTTGTCAGGGGCGTAGAATTCGGATTTGGATTATTTCTATGAATAAAGCTCTAGCGTCGTCTGTTGTCAGTGACGGTTCTAGGATTTCAGTAAGGGGGAGGCAATCTGCCGCCCAAAGGGCGGCAAATCGTCGCATCCTCTTGGGGAAGCGGTGATTTTTTGGGGCGCCATTCCGTCCTCAAAGGAGCGCTTCTCGGGTCTAAGGTGGGTGGCTGCCCCCTTCGCCCCCTTAGGATCCGTCCTTGGTTAATGCACCACAACTGAAACATAGAAGGAAATAGCTGAGAGGAATTGTTTCTTCCACCAGTGTGCATTTCCCTCTAGAATTTTCTACATCCTGTTCTTCTGAGGCACCATGGACCACCTTCCGCCTTTGAAGGAGTGCTTTCAGTCGCTCTTTCGCGCCCCGCGGCACACCTTTCTGGGACTGCCCCTTAGATTTTGCCCCAAGTTGTGGCAACGGAAGACAATAGAAACTATGTTTTGATTGTTGCTCAGATAAACCACAAATATATGCTTAGATTCCATGGCAAAAGATAGTGATTGATATATTCAATGTATCTGCAGCTTAGTATCATCAATGTATTCACACTGAGAAAATAAGGTTGTTACTGATATAAACTTATCACAGCTATGATTGGCCTTCACTTATATTACTCCCATTAAAACTGTTTGTCTTGTAAATCGCCATTCAGCAATGAAATTCATTCACAAACAGATACAAAAGGAAGATAAAGCAGCCCAGATATGACGAGGAAATATTATATTTTGTAGATCAGTTCAAATAATAACATCAAATGATGCGTCTAAATTGAAAGCATCCAACAAATATATACCTATGAAGATATGTTTAACTCATACCACAAATAAATTGTTCAAAGATTACTACGTGCTTACCTCCACATCAAACTGAGTTTTCTCATCACTAGACTGTGATGTTGTTTCTCTGTCAGCAACCTCCCACGTGTTGGGGACTGGAATTCTTTTAGTTTGATGGCCTCCTCCAGCTCCTCCTTGGTTTCTGACACAGAAAAAAATATGTTAAGAACATACCTACCGCATAAACACAACACCAAACTCTAGTCATGCAGTTCATTCAGACACACAATTCACCTAATTTTCTCCTAAAACGCAGTGAAAAATAAAATAAGTTTTAGATAGAGCATTAGGGACACTTCATAACCAATAACCCCAATAAACGATAACCCCAAAGAAAAACAGCTATTCCAGCTTTGAGAAATTAGCAACAGGTAGAAGGGATGCAGCATTAACAACCTGCAGCAGAGCAAAGAGCAGTAACATATTCTAAATTTTGGTAGATGCACCCACGTGTACAAATATGCAAGATTGTCCTTGAAACTGTCCCAGAATTACTATCCCGACTGAAAAAAACCGCGCCGACGCGCTTTTATATGAGCTTTTATAGCTTTTATAGCACAGGAGCGGCGGCGGCAACCGTGTGCATTTGATTGGAAGACGCGGAAGCAACACAAGTAGATATTGGCTAGAAGACACGCCTAAATATTACACTACCCAAATATTACAAGAAGACATGCCTAAATATTACGCTCCTACAATGTTTATGTACCCAAAAGTGATTTTGAACGGTAGAGGAGAAATAGAGAGGCGGTGCTGGTTTGCAGTCGTGAGAGCGGTCGGTGATGGTGGCGGTGGACAGCGATGATGGTCGCAGACTCAACCAGCCTTGTGGTCATACGTACGTCATGCGTGTATTTTATCTTATATCAAAACAAACAAGCCAGACAACATTCTCGATTGGTGCAAAAGCACATTAGTGCTTAAATCGAAGGCGTCTTTCGAATTTGAGGACAGTTTACGTGTAATGAAGCGCCGCCAGGACCGCCAGCTCCGACTCTAGGTGTGCGATGCCGCCAACCCGTGGGACGCCGGCGCATCAGAGGGAAATCAGTATACTTAGTGCTCGTAGCTTTAACGGCAACGTGGTGCCGCACGGTGGGGATCCACTGTTACCTGCCGCTCCATGGGATCTGGCCAGTGGGCGCTTTGTGCGTGGGCTGGTGGTGCGGCTGTCATGCTGTGGCCGTTGAGCTGTTAGACAGGCGGTGCGGCCGTCATGCTGTGGCCGTTGAGGTGTTAGACGGGCGGTGCGGCTGCATTCAGTACCGACGTGTGGATGTGACGGTCTGACGTGTCGCGTGGAGCTGTTTCGCGCTCCGCAGTCCGCAGTCCGAGCCCACCAGCGAGCCATATTCATGGAATATAGGACATTTATGGCATGAAGTGCGTGCTACTACCGAGTCAGATTCCGTTCATCATTCCAGAAGATACTTTAAGACTGAATATTATGATTTTTGGAGTTTAACAACGCATCAACTGCTCAGGTCATATGGCAGCAGAGGCGAGAGGGAAAGAATTAGCTTGGGCTAGAGCAGGGCGCCAGATTCTGCCTCTGGGTGGGCTCGAACCCACGACATCCAGCACATACAGAATGTCATTGGCCGAGCC
Source organism: Lepas anatifera (assembly GCA_034440635.1). Taxonomy (NCBI): domain Eukaryota; kingdom Metazoa; phylum Arthropoda; class Thecostraca; family Lepadidae; genus Lepas; species Lepas anatifera. The sequence goes on from JAOTON010000047.1 coordinate 209,818, forward strand.
GAGCGCATGCGCTAACCGACTGAGCCACTCAGACCCCGAAAGAGCTAGCGGCTTACAACCATACGTTCATTTGTACACAGTAAACAGACCTTAACGGACAGAGTAACCTGCGGGGGGGCTAAACAGATGCGGCGCCAAACTGCGTCGCAGCGAAAACGGTACCGCAGAGCCCCGGCCAGACCCGAGACCAGGGCCAGGGACAACCACATGGCAGGGGGAGGAGCGGACCACGGTCCAACCGACAAGAGTCGCAGTCGGGAATCGAAGGACGAGTAGGGCAACGGCAGAAGCGGCGTCCAGGCGAGTGAAAGTGAAGGAAAAAAGCTTTTCTTGTAAGTGGTTCTAAACCACGTATTTGGGTTCCTTCGTCGCGGATAGTCAGCTTTAGAGCCTTCTATGAGCCTCAAAGCTATCCATAAAATTCAGTGCAGTGCTTTCATGAAGTTAATATAGAAATCGCCCTGAATGTGCTGAAGTCAATTTGCCATCAGCTGTGGTATCTGTGCACAGAAAGTTATATTCTGTCCCGCTGGTGAGAACCACCATCTTGGAGGTAAGGAGCCAGTCGCACAACAATTGGCCAAAACAGCAAACAATTCACATTTGACAAGGGTAAGCTTAAGTTTCCGATAGAGGCTATGAAGAGCTCGGTGAATGCTCGATACTAAGCCTCTGCCAGCTTGTCACTCCTGACAGCTGGCTGGTATTCGATTGCCTGAATCTGAAATGTTCTGACCAGCAATGGCTCCGTTAAGAAGCTGGTGACTGGTATAGCTTCTCCTGTTTCAAGGTATTCCGGAACTTAATGTGGTGAACAATTCCACAGAGCGTGGTGTGAAGCTGGTGGAAGATTTCGTGAGCCATCCAAAGGCTAAAAATATGCAGCCGGGTCTTCTAGCAGTAGCAGAGCTCTTAAATAGTTTGCAAGAGAATAGGGAGAAACACCTGGCTCAACGGCGTTCTCCAACGAATGCTACCAGAGAAAGATTCGCCTCCGGAAGGCATTCCCGTTCTGTCGGGGATTTAGAGTACCTACTTGGGTGCTGAACCACTTAATGTCAGTTCTTTTGTGGAATAACATGTATTTGTATTGCGCTGCAAATACATCTGACAAGTAAATTCTTGCATGTTAAATCCCATCTACCGCTCTTATACGCATGCACATGCCACGCTGTCTTTACTGGTAGGTTATGTACCCCTTTCATCGCAATTTAACAAGGAGAGACTGCAACGCCGGGCGGCCAATCGCGCCTGAGACATGAAATCTTTAACCGTTTTGAGGCGATCTTTCCCGTTATCGTAGATGCTTGGAATGAGGCTCATTGAAATCAGAATTGAATATATAATGGGAAAAAAGTGGGTTCGAGTCTGAAAAGTAAAAAAATGTTTTTTTGAACGATCCTACTGTCACATACATCCTCGTCACGATAGGGAAGTGTCACGGGAACGTCATTGGTAAAATAACACGTACTAAAGGGGTGGTATTTATTTCCAAACACTACTGAAGTATGAACAAAACAATATGCAGGTATATATGCATACGTAAGATGACACAATTAGAATTGTTAACCTGTACAGTCGCCTGATACTTTAAGCTGTGAAATACCTCAACCACTTTCAAAAGCGATGAAAAATAACACGCATGGCAGCCGCTACCACTTTCAGCAATTCACGTGACTTTCACACAGGAGCCTCCACCCACAGGCTAGCTGTGGGATCGGCTGCGGTTTTCAGGCGAGACATAACAGTTCCCTCCAGTGTTTGAGAGATTGAAGATGCCCTTCTAACACTTTTGAGGGTATGAAAGGTGCTTCACTCGCGTTAGCAGGTGGTTTGCTCGGCTGAGGGATGGACCGTTCCAACGAACGATCAATTCTTTTGCCGCATTCTTATGGCTGAGCTGGCGATGCTCTGCAAACACCTCTCCGATCGAGCTACCCATCGATTCCACCACGCTCCTCTGGGGGACAAATGAGCCAGAGGCGCGTCACTAGATCCATGACGGATTTTATGGCCTGGCTTTTGCTCATCCCATACAGCTGCTCCACAGCTGTTGGTTGGTGGATGAAGAGTGACAGCGAAGTATGGAAAGAGCAGTCCGGATGTCCGTCTCGGCTGGGATGAAAGACGGGGGCACGAGCTTTCGCGTTGCTAGCCTCTGTCCTGCTTCGTGGACAATACGAGCAGCCACTGTGACGGGAGTCTCGGACATCGCCAGCTGTCGGAGGTCGGCTACCGAGCGGATGTCTGTCATTGACTCGCGAAAGATGGTGTTGGTAGTTCTCTTTTCCGCGCCAGACACATCACAGCCCTTGCTGCGGAACCTCAGGCGCTCCATGAGCCTGGTGCAGAAGCGAGCTATCTTGGCGATCTGCCGAGTCGGAATGTACCGTCTTACCAATTCCCCGGATTCCGAAAGCCAGGGTGCCTATTTAATGGGTACGATATGGAACAAGACTAGTTTATTGTTTATTGTTTTATTGTTTATTGTTTTATTGTTTATTTTTTATTTATGTCATGAGCAACAGGTTGCCCCCAATTACAGCTCATGTCGTATCGAAGACGATCAAACACGAACGACGATCGAACACTCAGCTTATACAGGATACAATGATCCACATACGCACTAAATACAAATAAAACGTCCTAAGAAAACAAGGGGAGATCACTACAGACTTTTTATATACGCGCGGACTTGAGATCTGAACTGACAAAATGTTGAACTGACATGTCGCTGTTGAACCCTGCTCTGTTACGACAGCGACGCGAGATGAACTTGATTGCATGAGCCCGGAGGTACTGCAACACGACGAACAGCGGTGAGTCGCCTTAAACAGCGACAGAGACGAGTCTTTTGGCTCCACAGGTTCAAAAAAACCTTGCGGCCAAATCCATCGCCGATGAAAAGGCAGCCACGTGTGCTTCATTCTATCACAACCCCGGCACGAGTACGGCTCAGTGCAGCTATCACAAGCCACCGCTGCAAGATTTCCGCAGTCGCAGGCTCCAGCGTCTGTAATTTTCATTGCGGAAAGAAAGGCTTCGAAATTCGAGTTCCGGACCTGCTTCCATCTTTGAGCTTCCTCCACTGCCCGACACAGGTCATGGCCTTCTTCTTCCGAATCCAGCTCGAACATGTCCGGGTCCTCGAAAAACAAAGCAGGTACTTCATCGTCACTGAAGTCACTGCTCTCACTGCTGTCTGAGTGCTGTTCGTCGTATACAAGAGACGGTAAATGAAAAGCACTACCTCCATCTGCATTTTCTGCCCGAGCACTTGCTTCACCTGGGTTTCTTCTTGGAGCAGCATCCTTTTTCCGTCTTTTCTGGGGCACTTCTATATATATTCGCCACTGGAAAATCGACAGTAGTTTCCTCAGACTCTACCAGGCTGCCTAGAATGAAAGAAATAGTAAAAATAAGGCAAGAGGTCCACGTTTAGAATAACATCTTGAATAAATGTAGTTGGAAAAAGTCCAGCTTCAATAATATCGCTACTAACCTCAGGAACTGAGAAGGCAGCTCGGCTTTGTGACAGACTTGGCCACAGCTCACCCCTCTCAGCAAAGTGTACAACCTCTGCTGGGGCAGTCGACGCCTTGCACTGAGCCAGCAGGGCTGACCTCATACGGTCAATGATTTCAACGATCCCTTCCAGGTCGTTCTGGCGCTCCCAAGGGAGCGACTGCGTGTTCTGAACCGCCTTGCTGGCCGAGCCCAGAACACGGTACAGATCCTCGAGTGCTGCGATGCGGGTCCTGGACGCCGGGTCTATAAAAGTCCCAGAGGGATGTAAAAATGAAGAATAAGGGATGTGTACGGCTAATGAATTTTGTTGCAGATTTCCCTGTTTTCGTCCTTTCACCTACTTCACCACACACTGTTTGCGTCCTTTGCGTCCTTTCTTTGCACCTCTGAATCTGAGACTCAGATTCAGACAAAATGAACAAGCTATGAGAGATCACCGGCAAAACGTGAATATTCGGCCATCTGTGCAATTAGCCTGAGATCCTGGAAACACGAGAAAGGGAAGAGATCACGATCAAAACTTTAACCACCTCACGGCTTTGAGTGCTTCAGTACAGTAGAACAAACTAGAAGAGCTCGTAGTCATCAAGTGATGTAGCCACATCACAGGAGAGAAGCTCTTTGGGAGGAAACATCAGAAAGCACTTGTTGACACCATCAACCACCTAAAACCTTCCCAAATCATGCGGTAAACCTACGATTCCGAAAACCGGAACACAACCGGAGAGACGTTAGGCAAAACGTGAGTGCATCCTGCATTTCTCTGGGACACTTCTTTACAAACTGTCTAAAAACATGGCTCTATAGTATTGGCCATCTAAGATTGGCTCGTCTGGTACGGTCACTGAGATTCTAACAGCAGGAGGAAATGCGAAGATAACACAGACAAAACATTAATGCATCCCATAGCTTAGGGGAGCACTTCTCTAAGATAAAACATTTTAAAGTGGTTGGATGATGACATCAACCAACTGTGACTGGATTATCTCGCGCGGTTACCCTGATATGCCAACAAAAGAAACAAGCTTGGAGAGGTCGCAGTCATAAGGCAAAAGCTTCCCACACCTAGGAGTACTTCTGTCTGACCAAACAACTGAAAACCCATTGTACAATATCATTAGGCTTTCTAAGATTGGGTCGTCTCGTGCGGTGTCAGCCCGAGACTCTTAAAAGCTCAGAAAGATCACAGTCAAAACATAAACGTACCTCAAGTCTTAGAGAACGTTATCTGTGCTGAATAATACGGGATGGAGCATCCGCAACATTGACCGTCTATGCACACAAACAGTGTATATCATGCCGTTGGGCTGATATTCAAACAAAGCAAGCTCGAAAGATCACCGCTCAATCACTTCTCATAATCACTTAAAGGAGCACTTCTCAGGGGTAGATTATCCCAGATACGACTAGGGGTTTCATAACCCTACTGTGCGATGCGCCGGTTCTTCAGTCGCATGAAAGCATCGAACACGATGCCAGCGTGAGGAACACAGTCCGGGTGAATGTTCATCAGGGCCAGCGCTCTCAGCCTTGCCTCCCCGGTCCGGTTCCGCAGCCAGGTTTTGATGCGCCTCAGGACTGAGAATGACCTCTCAGTTGAAGCGGCTGTAACCAATTGGAAAGTGCCAATGCGAAAGAGGCGCCACATAAGTGGGAAGCAGGCCTTGCCGCATGTCTTCAATGCTTCTGTTGACGTACTGGGGTTATCTGCAGCGGGTTTCTGTTTCCATACTGAACGGAACACGTGGAATTGGCTGTGGTCAAGCAGCGCGGCCTGCAGAAGGGAGGAGGTTACTTTGTGTAGACTTCGCCTGGGACACACCCACTCCACACACGCCTACCTCTTAACCGGTGATGCTCCGCCGGAGTGCCCGCGTTGTAGAGACAGAACATCTGTAAAACATGTCCTGGTCAAATGCCGGGATTTCGAAATCGAAAGGCGTCGATATTTGCCGGGATCCCTCACCCTGGTTTTGCTCCTGGGGAGCATCCATCCGTCGAAATCAAGAGCATTATGACTTACGTGAAGAAAGTCGGATTCAATGTGATTTACTCCCCTACGTAACCGCTTGTACTCCCTGTGTTTTTTCCTGCATGTGAGTGTGAGGGCTACGCCCTTTGTAGCTTCTGAACCCACATTCTGTTTTCTGCACTTATCATAGAATCTTCAATGAGGCTGTCGCCTCAGAACGATCTGCTCTGCGTCATCTCCTGAATCGTGTTGTACACCTTACGTTTGATATGGGCGCAAAATGACCATGGAAGTCGGGCCGCCCAAAAACACCAAATGATGATGATGGTCCGTACTTGCTCACGAATGACTGTAGCTGAGCACGCTCGTTAGTGAGATTTACGTTCGCATCAAAATGTTTCGGAAGTTTTGCAGTCGGCTGACTGAACTCGTCGTTTGGAACATCCAGCACGGCTGGCAGCGTCCTTGCCAGCTCGGCTCATGACTTGCGTTGCCAGACGTACTGACATCTTTTTGAATGCGGTAGGCTGCAAGTGCAGCCTTTTCAGCTTTGGTGCTGCACGGAGAGGCCTCTTGCTGTCAGCGTGGAACAGGTCGACGATGTGGCACCACTTGGCCACTTTGCTATCGACATGAATTTCGTACTTCAACATGGCGTTTCTCAGGCACTTGAAAAGGTGCGGCACATCATACAGTGCGGTGATCTGTTGCCCATTTAGCGCAAAGCTTGCGTCACCATCGACTCCCAACAGCTTGTATGCTTGTTGGTTGTTGGTGCCCATATCGCAGACTGTCGCTATGGCAGTCATCCTTGCATCCGTGAGCTTTTGTAAGCACTCAGATATCCAGTCTTTGATGGTCTGTGCTTTGGTGCAGCCGCTCGACAGGAAGTACCCGATGCTTTGTTTCCATTTTAAGGTGATCCCACGGACCATGAAAACCAAGGCATGATTCCCTATGGCCTTTGTTCGCCCTGAAGAGCCGAAGTCCTCGAAGCCTTCCACCAGTTCCTCACCACGGAGGTAGGTCAGTTTGTAGCGGATGCTCATTTCGTCCAAACTGAGGACACACATTTTGTCGGCTGGTTTGGTAGCTGGAAACTGCTCTTTCAGAACACAGAGCACAGAGTGGTGGAACCCTGGGTGCAGTCGCACACGCTCCATGTTTTTACGCAGCACTCTGGTGCTTGGAAGAATGAACTTCTTGCTTAAGAAGCGGTAGGCACGTGGACCCTGAAAGTATACAGCCAAAGCCTGTGCCATCTCCTCGTCGGTGTACCTCCTACCTTCAGGGGCCACTCCAGCATTCCTTTGTTGAAGCTGGAAGAACGTTTTGGCATCATTCGAAAACTCACTCACGACAGATTCAGCAGAACTCTTCTTCTTTTCTGCATTTAATTCTGTCTTTAGTTGCTGAATCTGACCAGCCTGCCTCCGGACCTTGGCTTTCAGTGGGTTCAGTCGACGCTGGGGCAACACTATATCCATACATATATTTCCACACATATACATGGGCGACATACATTACAACATGCTCTTAGGGTAAAACGAATATCAACACGCGCGCGATTCTGGCGATTCTTGAATTCCTGATTCTGTGATTGTTGAACACACGATTCTTGAGATGTCAGCTCAAACAATATTGGAGCAGTAGTGCATCAGCAGCATCGTAAGGAATAGTGTTAGAACTTTTCAGAAAAAAAGAAAAAAATAGGGGCACGGGGAAATAAAAAGAAAAAAGTAAAATAAATGTATGGGTTAGTAATGATGACGCGCAGCAATGCAACGTTCAGCCGTGCTAGACAGCGGCCAGGCACCAACGCTGCCTAGCGGCCACCGCAACGCCACCCTTTAAGGGCCTTGGCGCTACCCAACAGCCGTCAAAGCGCCGCCCAGCGGTCACAGCGACGCCGCCACCGCAGTACCGCGCCGCGCAGCTAATGGAGCCCCCAGGCTACGCCCGGCCGGCGAGACACGCAGCACCACCGTCAATCCAGCAGTCGCCGCACCAGGCGCAGGGAGGCTGCAGGGCCGCAGCAACAGCATCACACCTCCCAAAATCACAGGAGACTCTGGGCAGCTGCCGGAAAAATTTTAGTTAGATGTGGGAGAAGGATAGGTTAGGTTATAGCTGAGGAGCTGTGCGCGTAGCGTGAGCATGTGCAGAGAGGGGGAAGGGCTATGGGAATTTGTAGGCGCACTGTACCATATCAGCATGGGATTTAGGGACTAGCAGTAGGGTGCCAGAGGCGGGCATGTTCGACTCCCGCAGTGCTATGTTAGATCATGACCGCGCTTAATGGTTTAAAAATTTTGCCAGCATAGGAGTGCAGGTCAAAACATCTCAAACAACTTCGTGATACAGCGACACGCAGTTTTTGTCATCTAGCGAGCTCTTATCTGCAGGAAAAAAAAAAAAAAAAAAAAAGCATGATGTTGGAAAATTTGGTAACCTTAATTAGCTAGATATTGGGGAAGCGCACAGTTCGCTCACCCATTTACATCTTAATTACTCATCGTAGGTGTCAGTGAATATTTTGTTAACAACTTTTTTAAAGAACGACTTGGATCAAGGTACATCATTAAGGTCCAGAATCATTGATGCCACAGTTTTGTTCCAGACTCTTGGGGCGGTTATGAAAAGGGAAAATTTTCTGTACATTGTGGGAGCGAAAGAGACGTTAAAGTGTTGCATGTGTCTGACATGTCGTTGAGTTCGGGCATGCTCAAAGGAGAGACGCGTAGAAAGAGGTTGTGGCAATTCATTGAGGAGATATTTGTGCATGAAGCTGATTTGTGTGAATTGAACAAGGTGGGGGAGTTTTAAGATAGCATGTTTTTTTAAGATTGGACTGGTGTGTGAGAGCCGGTCAGCTCCATCAACTATTCGAACAACTCTTTTTTGTAGTGTTGAGAGTTTGCGAAGCTTATATTCAAAGGTAGCGCCCCAGAGCTGAGTTCCATACATGTAGAAGGGCAAAATAAGGGCATTATACAAAAGGAGGAGATGAGTTGAGTTTAGAATATGCTTATTTCTTTGAATGATGCCAATTCCCCTGGATATAGAGTTTTCGAGGCTCCTAATATGAGTTGTCCACCTCAGATCCTCGTCAATCAATATGCCGAGATATTTGGTACAGAAGTTTCTTTTAAGGGGGACGTTATCAATGTTAATTTGGAGATCAAGAGTTTTGTTATGAGCAAATAGCTGAAACGTAGATTTCTTGGCATTCAGAGTTAGGCGATTGCGGTTTAGCCAATCAGAGATTTCAGAGATGCTTAGATTTATGGTACGTTGTAGAGCCTCTATTGAGTCAGAAGTGTATAGAAGGGCCGTGTCGTCTGCAAACAGGTAGAATACGGGAATTTGAGAGCTTTTATGAATATCATTGATATATGGGAGAAACAGTAGCAGACCCAGGACAGAACCTTGAGGAACGCCCAGAGTGATTGATTTTGAAATTGAAAACCTGACAAAGTTGAGTTTAACATTTTGGCTATGATTTGACAGGTATGACTTGGAAAATTTTAAAGGCATGTTGCCAATGCCGTACCTTTCAAGTTTTTTTAAGAATAATATCATGATTGACAGTATCAAAGGCCTTGCTGAAGTCGAAGTAGATAGTAGCACAAATTTTCTTAGAAGCAAGGGCTGAGGTAATTTGTTCGTATATTCACTTCTTCTGCATCTTGCTTTGACGGCTCTGAGTTTTCCTGAGTGTTAGCGCTGCCATTTTCTGGGTCATCCTTATCCCCGTCCTCTTCGAAGTCAGATAGAATTTCTATCAGATTATCGAATGATCCTTCTGATACTGACGGGTCCATGGCTGAAACAGGAAAAGAATATTTGTCACCAAACTCAGTCACAAAATACTCGACATGGTCTTTTAGCAAAACTAGGTTTTATATCTCTCTTATTGCTGTAAAAAGGAAAACTCATGGTTACCTCTCCTCTACATTGTCAAACGTGAAGCCCCCTAGTCCAGATGGCACTCCTCACGACCATGTCACAACCCTCCAAACCCAATGAGTTTACATAGACCTGCCTCTGAAACTCAGGCTCTGTCGAAATTTGGAACGTTTCTAATGCGCTTCGAATCTCGAAACCGAAATCGAAGTGACCATGTCCACCGAACAGCGACAGCCGATCTTCTCGCCGCTAGTCACTAACGTATAGAAGTGAGATTCGGACCACTCGATCCCAGTCACTGTTAGGCTACACCCGACAAAAAATACGGTAAGGGGTGTCATCTCGAGCTGTTGGAGGGTTTGACGGACGACGAAATACTGAGGGTATGATGGCAGGAGTTGTGAGTGTGAGGAGGATGAACAGGAGAGAAGGGAAAGTTGGTAGGTACCAACACCATCGTACTGCGTTCAGACAGAAGCTCGAGAGGGTTCGGTGGGATGGAGTATGTAGCTGTCCGTAGATACGTGCCTGACCCCACACGTTCTTTCTGCCAGCGATATGGCCACGTAGCCAAATCCTGCAAAGGAAGAAAGGTGTGCGAAATGCTCAGTCCCTGGGCATGGATCGAACTTTGAGGCTAGTAGCCCATGCACTGGCTCAAGGCGACCACGAGGCTTGGTGCCGGACCTCCTACTTTCTTTCGCGGCGAAGGTAAGATAAGTTCCGTGCAGAACAACAGGATGCCGGAAAGCGGCTCCAATCCCAACCTGGCTTCATTCATCCCGAGGTACAGGTTTTGAACACCTCCGTGGTTGCAACCGATGTGTTCGTCCTCCATTCGTATAGGGACGCACTAACTGGAGACAAAGGCCAGCTTAAACCACTGTTAAGTTTGGGCCAGCATGGCGACATCTCACACCTGTCACTGCGAGACTTCCTCATACTTATCGTGGGCTCTTTTCGCACGCGGATGGGGTGCACTGGATGTCAGTCCTCCAGAAACCATGGACAAGGGTACTCAAACTGAACGGATGCGGGATTTCGACGCTACCTCTACCACGACACTGCCTTCCACTCTGACCACAACATCAACAGATCGTGCATTCGACATGTCTGGATGACGTACTCTCGTCACCACTGAACTCTCAGGACACCTCGAGCATGAGGGTGAGGTACCAGCAGCCACCGCTGAACTTACCACGGATCTACCGGGGGTGAGAGTGAGGAGAAAAGTCTACCTTAGCTGCTAAGGAAATTAAGACACAGTCTGAATCGCTGCCCAGCCCGCTTCACTTCGAAAGCGCGGGCCAAACCGCTGAAACATGGTTCTACGTTCGCCTCAGCGCCACCTAAGGACGGTTTGCAAAGAGCAAGCGTGGCACTTCTTCCAACTCCTGCGAACGGTGACACCATGCTTATGCCTCCACCGTACCCTCCTCCACCACGCCCAAACGCCTTCCAACATGCAGACGCATGTTCCGTGATCCCAGTCGCGTGACGGAAAACGGAGGCTCTGCTCCCCGACCTCCGACTCCAAAGACGTCTCCTCACCACGGTGCCGGAAGCACCGAAACAGAGTTTCTTTTCCGAGACTCAAAGGGGAAGAAATATGGGTGCAAGGGTGAAAAGAGTTCCCTATTAAAATCAGCAAGCTGGCTCGTTGAAGTTTTGAGAAGTCCAAATGTTTGGCAGGATTGCCTCGCCCTTCTGCCTTAGTGATAGAAGGAATTCTGACCTGAGCCCGAGGCCTACGCGGAACACGACGTTCTTCCCATCTCCGCCCAAAGGTCTCGGATATCCTGACGAACCGAGAGACCTCCTCACAATGGGATGCAAGCACAGCTTGGTGCGTGTCGAAATGTTTGATGGGAGGAGCTGAAACCTAGACACTGTTAAGTAATGCCAGATTTCTTGTCACCCCTTAAACAACATTGATATTATCCTTGCCTGCGTGGCCTTGACACCCATAATCTTTATTACCCTGGCATGATCTAGATTAAGCTATTATTATGAATTGAAAACATGGTATGTGGGCGTTGCCCGTACTAAGCGCCTAAACACCACAACGCCTCTGAAACTATAACAGCTCATACATAAGCTTTGCTGCTTTGGAATCAGTTGCTCGGAAAAATTAGCAACAATAATCATTACCATTTGTAATGATAAGTAAAGCAGAATTGCAAAACTAGCTTTGCAAACCCCAAGCTACCAGCACCAGGATTTAGTAAATACATAGCACAAGACTAATAAACATAACTGAACACAATATTCACATAAGGTTTTACCTGGCTGTTTTGTAGGAGGAGCTAGACACTGACGCTCTGTCAGAGGTCTCTTGATGCCCCTCGATGCAGGAGGGTTAGGAATATCAAAGATTGTAGGTGCAGCATGCTTCTTTACTCTTCTTGTTCCTGGGTGGAACATGTCAGGTTCAAAATGTTTGCTGCAGAGCCGAACATTTTTGTTTAAGTAGCTGACTGTAAGACCCTCCAAGTCTTGCCTTCTAGTATAGATGACCCACTGCTTAGACCTGTGAAAAACACATAGCACACAAGTAATCTCTGTCAAATTCGCCTGCTGTTGCTTTTGCTTTCACAAGTCAAGAACATAGTGCTTCTGAATACAAAGCGGCATGTCCTACCACAAACGCTAAAGCAGCATAACAACCAGCCTGTTCTGAGCAAATGCATTCTGCCATGTTACAGCAAAAGCACAGTTTGTGATGTGCATAGACATGTGGAGGAAATAGACCAACAATGTTTGCTGATTTCTATCTGAACTAAGATTAAATTTATACAATAGCAGCAACAATGGTGAAAATAAAACACATCCTTCAGACATTAAATAATCTGACAGAACCCTACATCAAGGTCTGTGGTTCCCACTGCACTTGGGGGTTTGAGGACAAAAACCAATTTACAAAACCTTAACTTCACCACCACACAAGCTAGATATTATGAAATAGAGGATATTCAGATATTAACAGAAAATTTACCTACTCAGCTCCTCAGCACGCACATAAAAACAGCTGGCTTGAACTACATGCTCAAAAATGTCATGAGTATGTAAGAAAACGGCAAAGTTCAGAACACAGACTATTCTGGTCCAACAGTATGGTACCCAATACTTTTTTAACGACTCCCTTACATAAAAATGTACTATGCAGTATCCACCCGTTTATTGTCATTCATAGTGCGTACTTTATCATATCTTGGCTTAAACTCATTCAAGTTTTGCCCCATACCTAACCAAGCAAGCAAGGCGACTTTTAACTTTAAATGACAACAAATGTTAAAACTCTACATCTTTGTTATAGTTATAACAATGTTCTTTACCTTTCAGCATCTTCAGGAAATCGATGGAATGATAGCTCAGGACACTTGCTCTTAGAGTTCGAACAATTAATAGCGCCGTACCACATGCTCCCATTGAGAGGCGCCATCGCCGCGGAAATGGCCACACCAGCGCGTCCTTATCGAGACGAAAGCGCCCACTTCATGGCGCGCATGTGCGGTGGGTACGTCGCATCAGGGAAGTGACCAATCCAGGCGGAGCCCCTTATCCATGGCAGGACTGTCCGCACAAAAATGTTGACCATTATTGAAATATGACTGAATTATCAGCATTATTCAGCATACATAAAATCATGACCAACAGGGTTGGATGAATTTTGAAGGATTTTATATCCAATCTGGAACTTTGTAAAAAAGCGAAGAATGTACTTGTACATACAATTATACACATGTTAACAAACATACAGTATAAGCATGGTGTGGTGCATTGTAACAAAGTACAAAATAACTAAAATTACTTTATACAGGATCTCACTTTTGGTGAGCAGTTACTAACGGTATGAAGATAGGTAGCAACTAAGACTGATTGTGACTATTTTAAAATTAGCACACATTAATTCGATAATAGTTGTCACAAGCGAGGCAGCAGGATGACACTCATATCACGTGACAAGATAGCAGAATGATTTCAAAGTCGTTCTGAAAATAATTATAGTAGATGATGCCGTTGATGTCGTGCTGTTCTTCTGTGCAGACTCACGGCCGATAGTCTACTCAGAAGAACGGGACGATGGTACTTAGGCGTCGTACCGAATGCAGGTGCCGAATAGCCGGAGTTGACTTGAATAGCTGGTGTGTTTATAAGCATGCTGAGGTGTCCCGCAGGAAGTCTGGAAGTCCCGCAGGAAGATCGTGGTGTGATAGCGGTTAACTTGCTTGCTTTAGGCGATAAGAGATGAAATTTCAAGTTGATCAGATCCGGCATGAAGGGTTTGAATGACGGTCGTTCTGAGAGGTGATTGTTGCACACTGAGTGCGACGCGGGTGCAGATGTGGCGGTGGCAGTCGAGAGCTGGACTGCATGAGCTAGATGATGGGTCATCACGCGGCTGCGTGCTGCATGAGGTCGATGTCGTCTCGGTCAGACGTGATGGTGGTTGGCATGCACAATGGCACGGATGTCTGACGGCGCGTTATATTTTGACAATCACGTTGAAATGTCTGCTGACTTGCAGATGCGGGCACTGAGTCTTCATGTGTGGTTTTTAGTCTTCAGTTATCATTTCAGAGCATTCCTCTTATGCTCGAAATAATAGCCGATTACGCGCTTCTCTGGCTTTGTTGCCTTATAATCCCTTTTTCTCATGCTTCACCCTCATATCTCGGGGCTGGGCAGGCTTATTCCTTGCCTTGTCTTTAATATCTCTCTGTGGGCAGTTCCCACTGCGCTCCTAGAGCGCTCGTATTTCCTTATTTGGGCATGAGTTCTTTATTTTATTTGCGCTTATGAATCGGGCTTGTGGGGCAATGCCCTATATATCTTCAGTATAATTCCAATTCTAGAAGCTCATTTCAAGCTCAGGTGTTTATGCTGGTTCAAGATAGCGTTAATGTGCTACTTGGTCGTAACTTGATTGTGATTCGTTGTCATGACGATTAGGAACTTGCTTACCTCCGATGCCACGGTAAGAACATACACGGAGATGACACAGGTTTCTGTGCTGTTGGTCTGTGACGATAGTCAGCAGCAGATGTTGCGACACACAGGTCAAGGCTTGGCGTAGCCAGAAGTGCCGGCGGAGGCTGCGTCAGGGAGTATGTGGACACTCAGTAGATCGGAAGCAATTTTGCACGTTGTTCAGCAAAAGCCCTATGGTGGGCCTGTGGCCGAAGCCACCGGTTGCCTCCACCGCTGCTACCAATGTTATGATGTTAACTCCTCGGAGGCTCGGTTGGTTCTCTCTTGTATTTCCAGACGCACACCACTTTGTATCAACTCAGCCACACCGACGGACACTGACTCATGCTCTCCTTTTAGCAGACACATTATACCACACGACAACTGGTTCCTGGGCGACTTGACCGTGGAGGCGACTGGAGGCCCCGTAGGTTATTTGGGCGACTGGAGGCCCAGCACTGGCAAACCAGACCGAAGGGCAGGAATTGCTGATTAATCCATCTCCCACAGTAGATGGTATGTCCCAGAAATTTGCAGAATAACCGTTGAATTTCGCCATCAAAGTGATGGTCCGCGATCAGTGGGATAGGCGGTAGAGTCATCGATGCTTCCATTTTGGTTGCGCTCGAGTGACTACTTGTGGTTGGGACGACGCTGGCTTTTCTTATACCAGGGGCAGGAAGGTCGTTGGGAGGATTGCTGAGTCCGTTCCGCTGCATCCTTCCTGCACTCCTTCACTGATTTCTTCTGCATAAAGAATAACTTTTTATTTCTAGACACTCCATCTTTGAAATGGGGTAGACATGGGCCTGTTCCAGCGCCTGTTAAAACCTGCTCCACCTCCCCAAAGCTCCTACAACTTCCTCTCACCCATTCCAGCGCCTCCCTTAAACTTCCTCAAAGCTCTTCTAAGCTCTTCTCAAACCTGCTCCAACCTCCTCTCACACCATTGGCGGACGCAGGGGGCATTCCGGCCATAGCCCCCCAAAGCGCTGGAAGGGGGGCAAACTATCTTTGGCCCCCCTCCCCCAAACGCCGGAAAATTTTTTTCGAAAAAGGTGTGTACACTAGGTCTGTAGAGCAAAAAAATATTCGCTTCCCCCCCGAGAGCGATTATCTACTTGGAGGGGTAGCTTATGCTAGGTATGTCGAGCACTGAAAAAGGTGTTTACACAAGGTCTGTAGAGCATAAAAATATTCGCTCGCACCCCCCCACCCAGGAAGAGAGGCAGACATGGGTTTGGCCCCCAAAACTCGGGTCTGCATCTGTCCTTGTCTCAAACCAATGGTGGGTTTTTTGGAGCAGGTTAAATGAGGCTCAATTGTGGCGCATTAATTTCAATTGATCAGCTGAAACAAATTGTTTTACGGAGAGAAACGACGTTTGTGAGCAGTTACATGTTTTGATATCATTGTTTTTCTGCATGCCATTTCCACTAAAATACATTAAAGGGAATGATGCACCTTCATAACGTGATTTTAACTGAGATAGCCAAGTTGTAAAGCAAGTCGGAAAACCCGGTACTCCATTTGTCATTTGTCTTGGAACTCGATATTTCCGTAGAAAAAAGCTAAAACCTACCTGACCGGGCGGCCATTGTTGTGAGCTGCTGGTGGAACGACATATGCTGACGTCACGATGAGCATCAGCCAATCGAAGCCCTTGAAGCCTTTCAAGTATGGTAGTGGTTGCCAGATCATGACATCATCCACAGGCAGATATCTATGTATTTTCCTAGAGGAGTATTTTTAAATACAAAATATTGAGCTTCTTGAACATTTTTCGGAGAAATCATGAGTGGTGACATTTTTTTGGCTAAAAGTACACCTAATTTCACTAAATCCAGGATTCGACCAAGGTGCCACATTGCCTTTAAACGAGCATCAGAGGCCTTAAACAAATCTCGTTAGTTACTTAGCTTCGCCATGCCCGCCGTATTGGCACGGATCAAGCACAATCAGATGATATATGCTCCCAAATCGTTCCAGCGGAAACAGTTTTTGCACTTGCTCTGACTTCCTCTAAGCTACTCTCATCTTTTTTTAAGGAGGCGCTGGAACAAACCCCTAGTGTTTGAGAGATCCCAGATCTGATGTGCTCCCATAGCACACAATTCAAGAAATTAAGTATTTGAGCGCAGGAGCTCCCCTGCATCCCCTGCATATACAACAGGAGCAAAATTATTAACAGACAAGATATTTGATCTGGAGGTCTGTCACATCCTCAGAAAAAATGTGACAAGCCATTTTCTGCATTCAAGACACAACACATTTCAACAGTTGGAAAACATGCAATATTATTCATTTCATACCTTGGGCTCTTGAGATCTTCTTTGGGTCTCAACCTCAAAATCCAGGAACTTCTTGACCTGTTTCACTCTATGTCCCTTGCCATATGAGGGAGGACAATCTTCTGACTCGCTGCCAGAGAAGTCTGTTCCGTCTCCACTGTCCTGCTCGATATCTTTCATTCTCCACTCCATCTCGGATGCTTTCCCTGGATTTGAATCACAATGAAGGATAAGTCAGTAGGGCAGACTCAGGGAGGGAGGGCGATATTAATTATATTATATACATATTTAAATATTTTATCATATATTAGTTATGTATATATATAAATAAATAAATAAATATATATATATATATATATATAATAAATATATTAAAATATATTTTATATATCATAAAGATTTATTAAAATATAAATTATATATTATAAAATACTAAAAATAAATTATTATCATATTAGATAAATATACAGTCACAGTAAAGGTAGACCAACTATTTAGAATTGAGACAGGCCAACCACCAGCAATCTAAATAATAAAATAACTGCGAAAGCAATGATGTGTTATCATATGCGCCAAAAGTAAGAAGAATGATGGATAAATAAGCGAGTGCGTACCTTTAGCCCGGATAATCGCCGGGAACCACCGCTTTCCGTGCTTCCTCTCTACCCGAGCACCAACGAAGAGATCACCGGAGCCTGCTTTAATGAACTTCACAGATAATACTGAAAATGTAGGCGAGTCTTCTAGCCATTCCACCACGGCAAACTGACCAGAGACTTGGCTCATTCTTTCACGTAGGCATAAACCCAATGACTCCGAAGAAATAGAGCGTAAAAATAATCAAAACACAAACCACGCGCCACTACCAGGGCTGGCGGCGGAAAATGGCGGAAAGATCGACGCCGATGCTGTTTGTAGAAAATATTTTCAAGCAAAAAGACATATCTTGATGGCAGAAAATATTTCAAACCTTGAGCTTTGTCAATAAAAATTCAGTAAAACAACATTAAATCATAAATTTGAAGAGTGAAGTGCCCAAAGTTTCGTATTACTACGGTGTTGCCGAAAATATTTCTCTAACATCGGCCAACCGGTCATTTTTGTATTCGCTGCGGCAATCAGTGCGCAGTTGTGCCGAAAGCAATAGAGACGCTTGCTTGGTTGCAAGATACCTTTACTTAAATGGAGATACGCGAAGAAATTATTATTGTGGTTTCTTGATATTTGAAAAATCCAGATTACGAAACTGTCAATTATTTTTGTATCTTCGGCAAAATTTTGGGAGGCCACTAACTTATTATCGAAATAGGTTAACAGTTCCAATAAAATGCAGAAACCTTCACCCATCACTTACTTTTCGAAAACTATTTTAAGTTGAAAAGTTATGTTTTTTGTAATAAAAATGTTTGTTCTCCTGTATTTATATTTGAATTAATTTTACAAAGCCTTTAAAAATATAAAAATGAATTAGTTTGCCCTAGAAACGGAAAAAGCATAATTATTCAAGTCCTCAGCCGTTTCGTACCTCGGGTCTTGAGTCGTTTTCTGCTTCAGCCCCAGAATGACGAAACTTTTGCGTCAGAAAGATCACGTGGCCCCCCTCTGAGGTGGCTGTACGTTCTGATTGGTCAATTCTGATTTCTTAAAAGTCCTATATTTTTGTTCTAATATTATTTTTGGCTGTAGCTTTTTTAAAATAACTTTTTATTTATTAGTTTTAAACTTTTAAGTCACTGCTTAGGAGAAATGGGACCGGTTTTTTTTAGAGAATTTGATAGCCTCAGCCGGAGGTACGTCATTTACATCGATAAGAGGTGTACCGGTAAAGTCGTCTAGAAATGATGACTTTGAGAGAAATTTTAAGGCATTTGCAGGCCGAATTCGCAAAAATGAGAATAGGACTTCTGAAACAACTTTTTGTGACCTTTTGATCTAGCCAATAATTTTTTTCGCGTATCTCCCTTTAATAGGCTTAATAGGCTTGGTTGTGCCTATTGATGGTGTCTGTAGATTGCTATGTGTATTAGATTACTGTTTTTGTGTTAGAAAACGTTATTCGTCGAAGGGAGCCAATTTCTGTTTCTTCGTCTGCTGAGAATCGGTTCAATTTCTACGGCACGGAAGTTTTGATTCAAGCAACATGGCTCGGGCCCGAGCTGGAATACCACTGAAGAGGTACGTACCTCCTTACGCGGTCGTTGGGTGTCTCGAAATGAGGCTGTTCTCGCGCCCTACAGAAAAACTGAACATAATGATGACTGTTAATTAAAATGCTAAAACGAGGCAGTAGCGAGAAAGTCTCTAGCCCCACACTGAAAACAGCAAAGAGCCCAAGGGGTTCTTGAAGAACTGTGTGCATTCTCGTAGTCCCTATCAAAAAAAGGCAGCACTTTTTGAGAACCGTGCGGGTTCTTTGCAGCTGGATTCTTCAAGTGGGTTCTTAGATTCTATGCCCTGGGTTCTTCGATTCTTTGTTCCAGGGTTCTGAGATTCTTGGGTTGTATGTTTAAGGGTTCTACGGTTCTTGTTTTCCCTATTAAAAAGGCAGCACTTTTTAAGAACCCAGTGAATTCTTCGCAGCCAGGTCTTAAAAATTCTTGCAAAAGCATGCTGAAAAAACGACGAAGAAGCCAAGGGGCTCTTTAATAACTGTGTGCATTCTCCTCGCCCCTATGGAAAATGGAAATTGGGTTCTTCGACTCCTAGCTTCAGGGCTCTTAGATTCTTTGTTACCGGGTGCTTCAGGGCTCGTAGATTCTTTGTTACGGGTTTCATATTCCCTTAAAAAGGCATGACACTTTTTTAAGAACCCGGTGAATTATTCACGACAATCTGAAAAATTCCTTACTAAAATATTGTGTATTGCTCTCGCAACAAAAACAGAGCATTGAGTTCCGGCACATTTGACAGCAATGGCAAGGAAACCAAATGGCAATGCGGAGACTCATACATACAGAACACTTCTATACCAAATATGTCTGTCACTGCCACGCCTGTCACTTCTGCGGCAGGCCTTATGCCGCGCTGCCAATGCCGTTGCCCCCGTCCCCTCGTCGAACCATAACAAAGTTCTAAAACGCGAAACGTGCGTTTTACTTATGCTTAACTGTAACACAATCAAACACTCATGGCCTCACGCCACAGAAGGCTAGGTCCTTTTCACACTTTTTGGGCAGCCTTTGTTCTATGATGCCAAAGCAGTATTCCTGCAGCGTCAGCAGCAGGCAGCGAGACGCCGGCTTGACAGCAAATATTATATGAGCTGCCGCCCAAAGCAGAAGTCCCTCACCCCAGGACTCCGCCTGGCACACCACTCGTGTGCAATACACCACCTCCATGTGTGGGGACAGTCCAACCCGGGCCGCAGGGCTCTCAAGATCGTTCCCCATTCCGAGGAGGTGTTGTAAACCTCGCACAGCATCTTCATCTGCCAAAACAGTCCAATTATGAAGCAACCATAAACCCATCTATAAAATATTATATCGCACATTTACGGTAGAAAACCTTTTTGTATTGCATCTTTCAGCTACACGATGAAGAAAAAAGGAACTAGATCAGAACCATCATGCTTTCCGCTTTCATGGCAGAATCTCCACACATGGTTTCCAACGCAATATAAAACAACAATGATTAAAAATACGCTGACATGTACAAGGGTTTCGCATCAGTAGCGTCAACGAGAGAGTAAGCAGATATATTTGAGAGCCCAATAAACCCTTGCCCCAGCCTCTGCAGCTGCAGCGCCCTAAAACCCCAATCATCATCATAAACCCTCGCCCCACGCGGGGCGTCAATGGCCCCCTAAGGTTTTTCGGGATAGCAGAAAAACGACGAGGCGCAGCACCGCAGTTCAGGGCTCTACCTGCCACCCCATCATTTTCCCACACCCCTGAAATGTTGTACCCCGGGTCACCCAAGGTCAGGTCATCAGGCGAGGTCAATAGTAGCGACGTCAGGATATCCTTCTTTGTCCTGACCCTGCACTGGTGAAAGTGTCGAATGAACTGAATATCACTGTAAGAGCATGAACAGTATCTCGACACCATATGACATTTTCCAAATGATTCTGTGAGACCACCAACTTGGTGAACACCAAGATTATCGGCGATTAGTAGTGCGATGGAACCGCGAACCGTTATTTGGGTCCCTGGTACTTGCAATCCGTCAGTTTTGAAACGTTTGACATCATCTACAACATGCTGCAAAATTACTGACCTATTTGATCCAGAGAAGATCTTGGAACTGAAGATACACAACAAGAAAATATGCCGCTTTCGGCTCCGAAAAGGCACGGATTCTATCGTAAAGTAGAAGACTCCTAATTTGTGTTTCCTGCTTTTGTTTCCCAGTGGATTTACTGTTTGAAATTCGTCGAAATACAGATGTATATATATTATTCCTTCCTTTGAAATGTGATGCAACCCAGTGGACCAATCTTCGTATACTCCGTAAGAGACTTGGAGATGTAGAGCACCCGAGTCAGTCACAGCTTTATAGCTCAAAAGAATTTGGAGTTGTTCTAACAGAGGAACGTACTGAAATGTTTGTAATTGACCACTTTCACTCCGTCCCAACACTATGCTCCGAGGTTTGATGTAATGTGGCTGTGAAGAGAATAGGGTTTTCAATCTTCGAACGGACCTTATTTCACCACAAGCACTCGCAGTTGGCAAGCTATTCAGAGGAACTTCAGGGAAGGTACGGGCGTCTTCAGCAGCATCCAAAACAGAATCATGCAAGAACGATACAACTTCAAGACAAACACTTTCGCTCACGTTGTGATTGGATCTTAGGCGTCGGATGAAGGAAAATACTTTCTCTCTTTTCTCAACAAAGGAGGAGTCACTTGAAGAGCTCTTGGCTACAGGCGTAAAATCCGCACCAATATTTACCTCACTTAGAGTGGCAGAACTTTCAGGATTCAAATCACCCTCGTTGGATGCTTGTTTTGGGTTGTTCGCTGTATCTGTATCTGTACTGACGGCAGAAGTGTTCGAAAGTTTAGTTCTTGAAGTGTGAGTCTTGATATGACGGGACCAGTAGCGAATATATGTGTACTTCCGCGAGCAGAAATTACGGTTCACCACAAATGAAGATTCTCCCGAGTGCTTCCGCGTGTGTTTGATAAAAAATGTCACGACTTGGTTGAAAGAGAACAAAACTGACAGCTGTAGGTGACCTGAAAAACAATCGGATATTTTTGCGCGTCCTTATCCAGACTATTTCATCATTCTATAAATCATTTCCTGACATAGCTGCCTTGAATTCATCATTTGGAGCGCAGAAGTGTTTCAACTTGATGAGAATAGATAAACTTGTGCAGATTCCTCCTCCATATATTTCTTACTATGGTTATGTGATCTATGTCTATTACATACTCCTCTACTGTCATGACCTTGACAGTCGGCAAGTGCTGATACCTATGGGAGTCTCAAGGGACCACTTTTCAAGAAGATGCATGGACAGATGCCTGAAGCAGAAACACAATTTTCATCCACAATAAGACAAGCCTGAAGCACACAGAGGAGCCAAATAATTCTAGATTTATAGTTCTTCAGATCCTCAAGAATTTCACAGGAACTACTTTGCTACCAAAAAGGAAAAACAAATTGTTTGAAAGGCCCAGGGGCTGGCAAAAGCTCCCGAGGCCCGGGGCAAAAGCCAGGCCCAGGCCCACAGGCTTTGACCGGGCCTGAAGGCCTGATTTAAGCCAATGCCGGGCTGATAATGGGCTTCACCCAGGCTCGTTCCGGGCTTTAACTGAATTGGGACTTCAAAGTCAATTTTCTGTGAGTTAAATAAGCCTTTCCAGTACAAACTTAATTTTTACACTGAAACATAATCTTATTCATGCACCAACAACTTTTGCAAATGCATTTACAATTCATTTTGAGACATGGAATTTTAGACATACATCAGGAATGTAAAAGTATGAAGCTCTAGCTTTCTACCTGTTACTCATGCCAGGGTCAAAGGTAAATTACTTAAACCTGTATCAAATCATTCATCATCAAATATCGAACAATGTTACAGTTGCACACATCCATGCTGCAATATCAAATTATGAATCTCCTGATGATATCATGGGGAAACAAAATATAAATTGAGATAGCCTATTCTTTACTTCCATATTGTCAGTATTCCCTTTCAAAGGTAGTCATTTTACCAATGTGCTGCAAACATTATGTCGATACTAACAGCTAGCTCTAGCTAGAACATTCTTTCCAGAAGCTTTCTGCTTCAGGTATAAAAACTGTCATCTATGGAGCCATTCCCATGTCCTCAACGACAAATAGTCAAGTAAATATGTCAGGTACAAACTATCTGGTGGAGGCCCATAATTGTCAAATTGGCCTGTTAGCTCCAGATGCAGGAACACATTTTGGAAAGTTTGACCCTTCCACAGCTTCATCTTGCTCTTTCATTGCCCAAAAGATGCAGAATTCACTCAGAAAAACAAGGGAATAGCAAGAGAATTGGCACAAAGAAAACATGTTTTTGATCAAAGTACTTCAAAACATAAATCAGTCCGCTGTGGGGAGATACTGGGGAGAGCAGTCAGCCTTAGATGGAACATTTGAAATTGCACCAAAACATGAATATACTTGACATTATTTGTTGCATTCTCCTCGTCGAGATACTTCCCTGGCCTCTATGAAATAAAATTTCTTCTATTATAGGCTTTGAGCATAGCAGCACACCCTCCCACCACACTAAAAATGCACAGAAACATAGAAACACAGAATACAAAAACAGAATACCCAAATAACGGACTTTAGACACTCAAAATTCCGCGCTCTTGAGCAGCTTGTAAGTAAAGGTATCTTGGCTTGTTAGGCTTGGCTATTTGTATTGCTTTGGTAAGGCTTGTAAAGCTTTGCAAAGCCAGAAAAGCGTCATACATGAAATAAGTGCTACCTTAACTTAAGCTGCTCGACGTCTCGGCTTTAGTCCTTGTGGCGCTGGCGATCTGCCCATGGTCGGGGCCCGCTCCCTCACGCGGGTATGCTGGGGCATTGGACACGGGTGAGAATGCGCGTGGTGGCGATGGCTTGGGGGCGATGTAGCCAACTGTGTCAAAACTATCGAAATTGACTGCATTGACCTGCTCTGTCTTGTTCTCTTTTCGCGCATGATGGCTGATTTTCTCGATGTTCGTGGTTGGGGGGGGGTGCGGTTGGACACTTTCCTACTGTACTCTGTCCTCATTTTCTTGTCTACGCTTGACTCTTGTCGTCATATTGTCTTGCTAATGCCTTCTTCAAAAACGGAATCAATAAAAAAATGAACGGAAAAAGTGCGCAAGAAAGATGGTCTATTCTCAGGAACAAAACAAATCCACCACACTCTTTGTGCTGATTTTTTAGGTCTGTTAAGGTTCTCAATTATATTTTTAACAGCTGCAAAATACTTTTACTGAAATAAAATAATTTTTCTGATAAATTTCTGTGAAAAACATTTCCAGCTATGATTTCTCTATTGTAGACAAGCACGGATCTTCAGATACGTACTAAACGCAACCCCACAAAATACAACAAAATAAACAAATAGTGTGCATGGTGGTGTGGAGGGGATGGGCTGTAGTTGTTCTTTGGTTTTTTGCGTCAGTTTTACTTTTAGGTGGAGATTCGTGCAATGTTTTCCTTCCTTGTTTGATGCTAACCTGTGGACAACTAGTGGTTCTGTATGGCTGGTGGTTTGATAATTCTATATGGCAGGTTGGCCTTGTTGGCCTGTTGCCTTACCACTTTGCAGGCCGGACTGACCCAAGCAGAACAATATTTTGACTATCTACCAAGCTGCCTAGTGACTAAGCTAAAAGGAAATGCTCACATGTATCAATTAAGGGATAATGTGAAGTACTTTTGGTTCATTCACAGCCATTCTGTCATGATATTCTGAAAAGTTTTAACTGAAAACTTGTCACTGATCTCTCCTCTATTCATCAACATTATTGGAACTCAATTATGAGGTTTGTGCCAGCACATCATGATTTACAAAAGTGCAATTATGGAGGAAATGTCTGATATGAGTGGGATTATTTCATACAGATTCTTATAGCTGCATGTGCATGCCTGTATATAGAATGCCCAATGTTTTTATAATGTTATGCTGGTTACCTGAAGTCAGCTTGCATCATAAGCAAGCCATGTTACATACTTTTTCAGTATCATTTTCTGCCAAATTATTCAGATAGCTGAGACTACTGATGCTGCTTGCACCTTTGTAATGTGGTTTTGGGTGAAATCAAAACTTTCCCGGATAGATTGGCTTAAAACATTTTTTTAAACAGCTTTACAGTAAATAAATGTTGTATATAGTCTTTTATGGTTTTTCCATGATGGTACCAGGCCTTTCCGGGCTTGATAAGCCAGTTCTTCTACAACACTGGCTTGTAACGAGCTTCTAAAATCAGCAGCAGAATTGGCCTGGGCTTGCAAAATTGCCCGAAACTCCCACCTCTAGTTGACAATGGACAGCCGCAAAACATAAAGGAATCAAAACAAGCTAAGAAAATATGAATACCAGCTTTCCTCATTTTAAGCTAGTATGCAGAGTATGACACTTTTAGTGAGATCTCATTGGCACAAATGTCCTGTAAGACCGGTGAAAGCTGTACAAATTCTAAAGCTTATGAAAATGGGCACTGGTGCAAGCAGGGCCTGGTATGGAGAACCAAACACTCTCAACACTTATACTAGTTTGAAAGTATGGCACTTCCAACAAGATCTTGTCTCTGTGAATGTTCCCAAGACCAGTACTAGTGATGCAAATTTTAGAGCAAATCGTTTGCTAAATGAGCTGGTCACTGGCCAGTATGCATAGTATGGCACTTTCGACAATATCTTGTAGGTGCAAGTGCCCTTGAAGACAGGAGTGAGTGGTGTGAATTTTATCAACCTGGTGCCAATTTGCGAGACAAGGTGACACTGAAAACCAAACAACTGATGGATAAATGGTTATAAAGACACAGGAGGGGGCCTTATAAAAAATCATCAACTAACTAACTAAAACAAAAGCTAGCATTGCATCGTGTGAGTAGGAATGGATGCATTCTCCCTGATATTTGGCTGGTTAGTGCAAATTTTTGGTGACTGGTGGTGCGAGAATTTTAGATGGCTGGTGCGACTAGTCTGACCTACTGCCATACTTTGCAGACTTGGTCACTGGTGTGTGGGAGGCTCTTGTATGAGATAGAAAAAGCTTAACAGGCATGGGACTTGCAGAGGGGAGAAAAATGACAGCAAAATTCAGCCTTTTCCACGTTTTAGTAGGAATCAGTGCATTTTTCCCCCAGTTCAGGCCAACATTATGGTGTGTAGTGTTGCAATTGTCCTAAATAGTTGGTGTGAATTGTCTTCCTCCTTCAACACACAGAAAGAAATTTTTACAAGGGCAAAGCTTGTCAGACCCTTGTTTACATGGAAAATTACTAGGGTAAAACGCAAAGCTTGTACGTTCAAAATCCTAGCCACGAAAACAAGGGTACTACGAGGAAAAACCATGTAGAACAATGGTAGAACCATAGTACGACAATGGTTGCTAAAAGACGTTGTACAAACCTTGTTGCTTAACTATGGTTAAACTACATGGCAAGGACAATGGCTGACAACGTCGCCACAAGCCCTCTACTAGGTAATAACTACCCCATAACAAGGGTAGAACAAAGCCTTGTGTCCGCCTTGTACGCAACCGTACTCTTCTACAAGAGCATGACGACATTAGAACCTTGGTTTCACAACCGCTCTACCAGTGCTGAACGGGGAGGGTACAAGGGTCTTGCAAGGCTTTAACAATGGTAAAACAAGACTGGGAGAGTGCCTTAACGAGCGCCCCGCGGGAGGGGGCGAAATGCGCCCCTTCCCGCCAAAAAAATTCCCAGATAGCACAGAAAACCTAACTTATTTCACCATAGGCCGGAAGTTTATGGTGAAAAATAGAAAGGGCTCCTTTTTAGAAAATATTATATTACAACCTGGACACCTTCATACCAAGCATTCTTAGTGCGCTCCTAACCATAAAGTTGAGGTTTTGAGCATCTCACCTCTCAAAGATGACGTGAGGTCGCTTGAGAATAGTGGTGGTGTTGTCTATAAATATACAACGCCTTGTTGTAAGCCTATGGAAGCTTCCTTGACATTCCTCCATCCCACCAAGAACAAAGAACACAAATGAGACACTTTATTGGTCTGCCCTTTTCTACGAACGTCATTTTCCGGTTGCCTTGACCTTGCGGTAACGGGTTAACCTAGTTTCAAACGCCTCAGAATCATAACACGTGCAGTGCAGCTATCGCAGTCGGCACAGCTTTGCGGAACACATGGAATACTGAAAATCAAATGGAATATTGTTCAGATTATTTCCAAGAGCAGCCTTTGCCCGTTGTCTTGACCTGAGGAAGCGGGTTAACCTCGCCTAAGAACGCATCACTAAGAAACCATCACACTACATGTACAGTGCAGCTGTGACTCTCGACACAGCTTTGCAGGCCCCCCCCCCGCCCCCCAACAAAGTAGTGCTAAAACAAATGAAACTTCCGTCAGGAACTAATACAACAAATGGAACGCTTGAACTCTGACCATTTCTACCAACAGTATCTGCCTGTTAGGAACCATCACATGTACAGTGCAGCTATGGCACACGGCACATCTTTGCGGTCAGTTGCGTCAGGAACTAATACAACAAATGGAACGCTTGAACTCTTTGACCATTTATACCAACAGTATCTGCCTGTTAGGAACCATCACATGTACAGTGCAGCTATGGCACACGGCCATCTTTGGGTCAGTTCCGTCGGAACTAATAAAAATGGAACGCTTGAACTCTGACCATTTCTACCAACAGTATCTGCCTGTTAGGAACCATCACATGTACAGTGCAGCGATGGCACACGGCACATCTTTGCGGTCAGTTCCGTCAGGAACTAATACAACAAATGGAACGCTTGAACTCTGACCATTTTTACCAACAGTATCTGCCTGTTAGGAACCATCACATGTACATTGCAGCTATGGCACACGGCACATCTTAGCGGTCAGTTCCATGAGGAACTACTAGAACAAATGGAACTCAGCCTATTTCTACCAACAGTATTTGACAGCTAAGAATGATCACATGTGCAGTGCACATATGGCACACGGCACATATTTGTGGTCAGTCCCGTCATGAATTACCACAACAAATGGAACATTTTCATGGCTTGATTGCGAACAAAGTTCGTCGCCTGCCCTGACATTAAGCGAAGGCGTTGCCCTTGCTTAAGTAGCTTCACTGATCAACACACCATCACAGCAGTCCAAGCTGTCGCGACACACTACGCCCTTTGCTGCTCATGTCGTACTCCACTTGCAAAACTTTCATCCCGATCAGCAGGGCGGTGTGCTTTCCCGCTCGGTACTTCAGGGACAGCACGTAGTGAGCACACGCCCAGAGGAGCAGCGCTTCTGCTGGCGTCGATGCCTTAACCACATTCACGCCCTCCAACACCACATGCAAGTCAGGGCTCACGTGGAGATGGTCGGGCTGTTCTGCGGTGAAGATGTCGGGCCCATTGTCCAGGAGCCATGTGAGACACCTCGGGGCCTTCTCTGGAAATAAAAGATGATATTACTTTCCCCAACTACTGGACGCGAAGACAATGTTACAACAGATTCAAAGTGCTTGTCGCTGATCCCACTTGATCGCAGACGAGAGAAAAAAGTGCGGGGTCTAACGAATCTTCTTTGTTTGTGGTCCTACTTTGACTGGCAAGTGCCTCAGTTTCTAATCCAGGTGAAGAGAAACTTGAATGTTCTAGTTGTAGTGTTGTGGAGTGGTCACCAGAGGATACAACCACTGTACTGTCATCATGGATTTCTTTGAGGTGACGGGTCCAAGAGTGGGAAGTGTCAAATCTCTTCTTGCAGTACAGACAACGCAAGTAATGCGGGCCTCTTCCTTCGTGGGAAATATAAAAATGCCTTCCCAGACGTTTGACGTTGTCAAAACGAAGGAAGCAGCAGTTGCATACCAAGTCACGATGAGACGCCAGCCTGTGGGAGAAAACCATATTTTGGGACAACAACTGAAGTCAGGAACTCAAGCTAGGCATTCTCTTGAGCTTTGTATGCTTTGCCTTCAACTGTGTAGGCACCTGGAGGCTGTTGACCTTAACCCTCGCGCGGTGGGGGGGGGTCTGGTTTGAACACCGACTCCTTAGGGTTTTCCGGCGGCACAAAGAAAAAGAGGCGTGAAGCGCTGCCGTACCTGGCTCACCTTATCCTTGATCAATTCCGCCACTTTCCCCAAATTTTAGGGTTAAGTTTCTCAGGCCAGGTCACTAGTGCAGGTCGTGACCTCACCTCCAAAAATGTTTAAAGGGAATGTGGCACCTTGGTCGAATCCTGGAATTTAGTGTTATTAGGCGAACTTTTAGTCAAAAATAATGAAACCACTCATAATTTCTCTGAAAAATGTACAATGAGCTCAATATTTGGTTTTTAAAAATACTCCTCTAGAAAAAGAAATAAATATCAGCCTAAGGATGATGTCACGATCTGGCAACCACTACCATACTTGAAACGCTTCAAGGGCTTCGATTGGCTGATGCTCATCGTGACGTCAGCATATGTCGTCACACCAGTAGCTCACAACAATGGCCGCCGGCGACGGGGGCTGAGGGGGCTGGTGTCACGTAGGTTTTAGCTTTTTCTATGGAAATGCCGAGTTCCAAGACAAATGAAATATGGAGTACCGGGTTTTCCGACCTGCTTTACAACTTGGCTATCTCAGTTAAAATCAAGTTGTGAAGGTGCCACATTCCCTTTAAGGTGGCATAAGTAAGAAATGGGGAAATCTATCGGCCTGAAACTTATACCGCATAATGGGCCCACCGAGTGCTACAAAATATATTCCGGGATTTTTTTCATATAGATGACCTCTACATTGGAAATACATGGGAAAAACAGAAACTGGGCTGTATTTGGGTAGACACAGCGGAGAATATCTTCATATTCTTCAAATCATAGTAAACTCTTCCTTTACCTTCTTCCCGTCACTTTCCCTTTGTGACTTTACTCGGCCTGTGCTCATGTTTGATCTAAGGAGTTTCGTGCGGCGCCTGCCGCTGGACTTAAACGCTGATGTTTTAATCTCCTGTCGTGCATTTTAACCATACTTATGTGTGTGTGTGTGCGCGCGCAAAAAAAACATGTCATGGCTACAAACTGGGCCCCTTTCCAGGGCCATGTTGAATTTTTTATCTCTGACCTCTGAGAGGTCATCTGGGGCTACTTTGAAACTTTCACAATAGGATGAGATCATAAGGGCCTACAAATATGCTATCTCGGAATTTCTGTATTGTTGACCTAAGGTGGTGTCAATTTTTGGTCACCCCATTATAAGTCCATGGTGAAAAATAGAATGGGCTCGTTTTCAGTAAGTGCAGGATAGATAAAGCTGACAATCCTCTAAACGTCTATTCTTACCACGATCTTGACCATAAAGTTGAGTTTTTGAGCATCTGACCTCTCAAAGGTCATGTCAGGTCACAGGAGCATAGAGTGATTGTTTTGCCAACAAATTCTCATTGAATTGAGATCAAGCTTCCATTTTGCTTGCATTGTGCTTACATTGTCGCGGGGAGTCGATTGATATGCAAGATGACCATACCAGGTCACTCTGTGACCCTGACCTAGCTCGAGGTCAGGTCATTTTCATTATTTGACCTAGTTACTCGACTCGCCGCGATGATAAGAATCCAATGATGCATACATATTTACTCTAGCCCCCCAGAGTACAGATCCAGAGAGAGGAAACATACACTGCTCTGTTGTAAGCCTATGCAGTGGCGGCAGATAAAGGGGGGGCAAGAGGGCAGTTGCCCCCTCCCCAAAATTATCAGAGGGCCCCTGAAAAAAACTAAATAAATAGCCTAACTATACCCTCTAACTAAACAGCCTGAGGGTATGTTCGACGAACCGTGGGGCCTCATTCGAAAGCTCTCGACGAGGCGGGGCAGAATATTTTGTCGGACTTGCATTTTTTACCCCTTTAAAAAATATCGGGCCAAAAAGTAATAACCAGTTTATAGCAGCTGTTCTTTCACCAAGTGTGCCATCATGTGCCAAGTGCGAGGCACATAGGCTGATGGACGTTTTTCGTGGGAAGTCACCCGCCGCCCTCCCGCTCTCTGCTTGCCTCCACTTAGCGTCCAGGTATGCGAGGAGGGTTTGCCCGTTGAAGGAGGTACACACTGCATGCAATAATGCCCAAGAGTAGTCCGTCACTACTGTGGGTGGGGACAGGGCTTCATTCGTAGCTAGCGGCACGGTAGTCATAAGCGACTTGCTGTAGAAAGTAAGTTATCGCCGGGACATTGTGGCTTTCAGACAGAAAGTGGCAAAGTGGGTACGATCCTGTGTTATCCGCCACCACCATCGACTATACATAAGGTCTCTTCGCTCCAATCTGTTTTGTAACAGATCCAGTGGCATCTAAATGTACCGTTGTTGCGTTGTCCTGGTACCGGCGAAACGTAAACTCATTGTACACGTGCACCATCAGGGGTGAGTCTGACAGAAGGTGGATGTCACCTTTTAGTTTGGAGGTGCTCAATATATCGAGCTCAGCGGACATGTGTTTCATGAGGTTCAAATCTTCAAATCCTCGATGACCCTCCCTGAGTACCGTTTTTTGGCTCTTTCTTCTGCCGCAGCTTTCCGGAGTACTTCGCTGCTCGGTACTGATGTGGTGTTGCCATCTTTGAGCTCGGGATCTGGTGCTCCAGTCAGCATCTCTGATCGGACACTTTGGGGCCCTGAAAGAGTCACCTGTCGAACTACTTCCGCACGCTTTTCCCCCAAAAGGTGTCTGCCTGCGGTCCCCGAGTGGCTTGCACTTCCTTGTGATATGATTTGGAACTGAACGGTTTTCGCCCGGCCGACGAAAGGTACCCTGAAAGTATACCGTCGGGTACAGGAAGGGAACTTGCATTTCGCAGATGCTCTAAAGAATGAGCCGTTCACTTTCCTCGAGTTCCTTGGTTTGGCATGACCCCACCTAAAAACCAGAGGCATTGGGTTGTGGTAGTATTTGCATACATGCTGTATAGCTTGTGGGTCCAGCCTGGCGCCAAGTTATGTTTTTTGTTTGTTCCGGTGCACATGCTGAGAAACTCCATTCAGTTAACGGAGAAGCTTTCAATCCTGGGGAACTGGCCATCGACACAACATGAGTGACTAGGTTTCTGCGGGGGTGAGTATCTTATTTTAGGATCTTCCGTTATTGTAGGGTCATCTTCCCCTCCATCTGATATCGCTCCTTCGGTCATTGTATGGGCTTCCTGAGCAAGGTAAGCCTCCTCGCCGTCTGATGGTGGCACGTCTGTTGTGGTCAAGGGAGTCACTTCAGCATCTTGAGGCAAAATAGTGAATATTTGGTCCCTGAATGAAGAGGAGCGGCGGAATCGGTCAAAATATTGCCGTGCGAGAAACTTCCTTTGTTTTATCTGGTTAGCATTGGTAGGATCTTTTCGGATTTTAAGGCTTCTGTTCCAAAATGAGAGGTTATGTGGAGAGTTGGTCCCATATGCAGACAGGAGGGCCAGGTGAATCTGGCGCAGAAAAAAGGTAGGAAAAACTATTATTTCTTAACTCACAAAACTGCCCATGCGCGAGGGCAACACATCAATATCATAGGGCGGCTCCGAGCAGGGGAGGGGGCAGGTTCGCCCGGAGAGGGTACACGATATAGCCACGACTTCAATGAAAGGCCACGACAGGACCAGTGGCGAGAAAGCGACATGGTCACATACTTAAGGCTGATGAGAGGCAAATAATGGGATGATGAAATTACTTCCACCTAGGAAATTGATAATTCCTAGCGACAGGGCTAGGAAATTGCTTCCGACTGCTGATGAGATAAGGAACAGCCTGAGTACATAAGGCACCACACGCAGGTGGTACCAACTTCGAACAATACTTGCGACACGTCAAAATGCACACACTACTGGCTAAAAAGAAAAAATAAACCAGCGAGCACCTCCTTCGCCCCATTGGAACCGTGCAGTAAATGCATTAATGGGAGATATTGGTAGTGGTTAACTCACCGTTTTATTCGAAAACTCCATAATCCCCTTATAAGCACTACTCTGATTTGCGCTCTCCTTCAACAATCGAAATTTAATAACAACAATAAATCAACACCGATTGACGAAAACACCACACCGAATAAAACACAAACAACTCGATCAGTCAAAGCGCGCACGAGAACAAGCGAGAGAATTGTGGGATAGAAAAAAGGCCGCATTCAAATTCTTTTTTTAGTTCCCGTCTTTTGGCGGTACAATGATATGGCAGCACAAAACTGTCCAATGATATGGCAGCCCAGTGATGTCCAATAAGCGTTTCAAAATTGTATTTTAGGAACATTTATACCACCCGAATATGGGGTTCAAGGCTCCCCAAAGTTCAATTGGAGGCCTCTCAAATTGATTTCAAATGCCCAAGGAGTCAATCTCGATCTGCTTCCAAGTGTTGGCCAGGTGGCCCCAAAGCTCACCTCGGAGGCCCTCAGGTCTTGGTCTCGGGTGCCCCAAAGGGCTGGCCTATGGGGGCACCAGAGTTGGTTTTGAGGGCCCCCAGGGCTAGCTTTGGGTTCCAAAGAGGTCATGACTTTGGCCCATCGAGATCTGTCTTTTGACATACGTTACGACCGAATCCGACCATCCCTACACCCTGAAACCTAATGGGGCCAATCATTTTGGGGCCCCCGAAGCCCCTATTTATCAATGCAAAAAGGGGTTTCTTCAGCCAGATTGATCCTCACCCGGAGAGCATTCCACGTGCCAAATTTGAAGAAAATCGTAGAGGCCGCCTAATTGGGTCAAAATTTTCAAATGGGCCCCAAGGGGTCTCTTCGAATTTTTGGTCAAGTTTTTAATTATCTTTGGCCTATCAAGATCTGTCTTTTGACATACGTGACGACCGAATCCGACCATTCCTTCACCCTGAAACCTAAGGGGGCCATTCATTTTGGGGCCCCTGAGGCCCCTATTTATCAATGCGAAAAGGAGTTTCTTCAGCCAGATTGATCTTCACCCGGAGAGCATTACACGTGCCAAATCTAACGAAAATCGTAGGGGCCGCCCCATTGGGTCAACATTTTCAAAGGGGCTCCAAGGGGCCTCCTTTCTAATTTTTGGTCAAAATTTTTTTAGTTATCTTCGGCCTATCAAGATCTGTCTTTTGACATACGCGACGACCGAATCTGACTATTCCTTCACCCTGAGACCTAAGGGGGCCAATCATTTTGGGGCCCCTGAGGCCCCTATTTATCAATGCGAAAATGATTTTCTTTGCCAGATTGATCTTCACCGGGGCATTTGCCAAATCTACGAAATTGTAGGGGCGCCTTTGGGTCACTTTTCATGGGCCCAGAGGCCTCCTTTTTTTTGGTTTTTTAAATTATTTTTGGCCCATCGAGATCTGTTTTTGACGTGCGTTATGACCGAATCGACCATCCCTTACCCTGAAACCTAAGGGGCAATCATTTTGGGCCCCGAGGCCCCTATTTATCAATGCAAAAAGGCGTTTCTTCAGCCAGATTTATCTTCACCCGGAGAGCATTTCATGTTCCAAATTTAAAGAAAATTGTAGAGGCCGCCTCCTTGGGTCAAAATATTCAAATAGACCCCAAGGGGCCTCTTCGAATTTTTGGTCAAAATTTTATCAAGATCTGTCTTTTGACATACGTGAAGACCAATCCGACCATTCCTTCACCCTGAAACCTAAGGGGGCCAATCATTTTGGGGCCCCCGAGGCCCCTATTTATCAATGCGAAAAGAAGTTTCTTCAGCCAGATTGATCTTCACCCGGAGATCATTCCACGTGCCAAATTTAAAGAAAACCGTAGGGTCCGCCTCATTGGGTCAAAATTTTCGAAGTGGCCCCAAGGGGTCTCCTTTCGAATTTTTGGTCAATTTTTTAATTATCTTTGGCCCATTGAGATCTGTCTTTTAACATACGTTACGACCGGGTTTCACAGAATGAATTAAATTTCGCCACCAGAAGAACCGTAACATGTTCAGGCCAGCTTCTGGAACGAACACTTGATAGAACATGGCGTCTATGTCGCCCATCAAAGCGATCTTCTCGAGACGAAATCTCTGGAGAACTTGGATTAGGGGTGTGTTGAGATCCGGTCCCTGCAGAACTGCATCGTTGGGGGACACACCCTGAAACTGGCTGGAACAATCGTATACCACGCGATGCTTGGTGCCGCCGTGGCCGAACACTCCATGATGCGGGATGTAGTTCACCAGGCCGTCACTCCTGTTGAAGTCTTCATCAGGCACTCGTTTGGCATAGCCGCTCGCAAACGTCGCTTCCATGACCTGGCGATAGCGAAGAGCAAAGTCCTCGTCTTGAAACCGCTTCTTCAAGCTGAAAAGTCTTCGAAGCACCACAGCGCTGTTGTCTGGCAGAGCCTTGAATTCATCCTTCAGGGGTATCGGAAGCTCGTAGTGCCCCTCTTTCATGACGCATCCAGCTTCAATCCTCCTCAGCGAGGTGTGGTCCTTCACAGACCTGTCGGCCGAATGCGGGGTTGGACGCGATTCTTGCCCCGTCTTCGATAAATGAAACGAAGTCCTCAAATCGCACCTGCCTCTTGTTTTCCTCTGATATCCGGTCAGTGATACCTCTCCATCTATCCTGAAGAGAGAAGTTCAGCTTCTGCAGTAGCTTTCTTAGAGTTTTCTGATGGTCCAGTTCGTTATTGTAGTTGGCCAAACTTCTCATGGCGTTGTAACAGCTCCGCAGCTCGACGGAGAAGGCGTCTAGAGCAACAATGTCGTCCCCCTTGATGTTCAGCCAGTTGAGGACCTTGTCGACGAAACCCTCCGCCACTCTTCCTGCATCTCCGTACCTCTTGCTCAGGAGGCGGCGGGCTTCCCGATAGCCCCTTTGCGGCATGTGCGCGCAGCTGGTGACGATGTCTAGGGGATTCCTGAAGTGATCTGCTCCAGGTAGCACATTTTGACGTTCTCTTCCTCGACTATGCTGTCCACGCGGCTGTCGAAGGCGCGACAGAACTGATGGAAGCAGGTGACGTCACCTGAGAAAACAGGGATGTCAGGCTTCGGTAGAATACTGGTGGTGAGCAGCTTCTTCATCAGGGCGTCCTGCTGACCTCCGGTGCTGTCCTCAGGTACCCCGATATCTGGATGTGACTTCACTTCTGAAGGTGAAAAGCCACGCTCCAGTTTCCTGTCCTTGGATGTTGCGCTTCGGAAAGAGCCAGCTTGGCTGGCTGCAGCGAAGACCTCCTCGCGTGCCTCAGACTGAGCCAGCCTATCATGCATAAAAATAAGGATGTATTGACCCCATTCCTGTATCATATGATAAAAAGGATATCTTAGGCGTGCTCAGGTACCGTAATTCGGGGTTTCACTAACTTCCAAACGTATTTTAGTGTTGTGTCTGCATTGAATGGGGCAAAGCAGCGTATATATGCATTTAGTCCGAACACCAAATGGACACAATTCATCCAAAGGCGGATCCAGGAGTGTTCCCCGGGTCGTGCAGGAGTGGTTAAAGGCGGGGTGATTTGAAAAGTATCATAGTTGAAAGACGGGGTAATTTGTGTCTTACCCCACTATTTTGCCTCCCTGAATCCGCCTCTCACATATTTTTGACATTTGAGTGCTTTGCTTGACATCAGAGATATCCCACCGTACCTGGCGTGTGTATTTCTGCAAAAAAGAAGACATGAAAATTCATATATTTACCCCCAAATTTCTGGCCCTAGAATCTCCCTTGAATTTCAATTTTCGCCTGAATGAAAAAATATGACCATTTCCAAGCAATTTCCTGTTAATCCATACTGTTTTCGTGAAAATCAAGCCTAGGAGACAAGAGTTAAGGATAATCTAAAACAGGCATAAATTTTGTATATTTTGAACCCCTCTACCCTCAATTTTCCAAATTTTGGAATTTTCTTTTTCGAAATGGAGTTTAGCGCGAGAGAAAATGAACGCAGTTTGAATTTTAAAAATCGGCCGGGTAGATTACGAGATCTTGGGGGCAGAATCTGCCCCCCCCTGTTCGAATTAGGGGTAGCCGAGAGTCCGTTGGAAATAGTGTTAAGGCTGTCGGTAGCTGTAAAGCTTGCACTACCTCTGGCCTACCATTTGCCCTTGCAACCACATCGAAATGATTCAGAAATCTTTCAACACTCCCCTGGTCATCACACTTCTCGATTTTGGCAAATCCACCTACTGCACCTGCCAGGCGGATACTGTCCGTAGAGTCTGGCATGCTGGTAGTTTGATTAGCCCACAGCCAGTTATTTATGCAGGAGCATTCACATCACCGCCCTACAGATCATGCAGTCGTGTGGTTAGCATGTCAAGCAGATAATTCTCGAAGGAGCGGGCACAGCTGGACCAAATCTGCTACCATTAGTGAAACGTTTGCTTTAGAGCTTGACATGTATTTGGCCCAGATACAGGAACGATGAGGATGGTAATACCTGCGGAGAGTCTTAAGTACACCTATCACTAAGAGTATCTGCAACCCACATCACAATATATAAATAAATATAGAGTTTTGAAATATATTGGGGAAAGTGCCCTAATTACTCACACCTAACGGAAAAATCCCAATTGCTCCCAGGTGAGGCAACATTGAGCAAAGAAAACTCGCAATATCTTAATTCAATGTGTTGCCTGACATCTGCCAGAATAAGACAATTTCAGCTGTCATGGTCATTGCTAGGTAGCAGTTTTTCGAGCAGTCGAATTCGTGCGTGATTAGGAACAGGTCGCCTTATTACTCACACTTCGTCGAATCTGCGTCCCTAATTACGCACACCTCTTACTGACCTTACCAAGTCATCATATTATCGCAATGTTTTGTGTAGTATTATTGTATTTTCTTCCATTATTATATGTAGTTTTAGGTTATCGTATTTATTATCTTTTTCTCAGTTTTTCCTTATTCTACATATAAGAGTGGCACGCGTAAAAAATACAAGCAAAATAGAACGTAGTTTCTTTGATCACAGAAAGCAAACACAGGCAGGTCTGAGACCGTACAAGTTTATTTCTTTTCATTATCGCTAGAGGAGGTAAGTTTCGCTAGACTAGAGGAGGTAAGTCGAGATCCCTCAGTGGGACCAGCAGAACCATTGCGAGGCTCAGGAGTAGTGTCGGGAGCCAGGGACCGAGTCTGCGAGCCCGCAGCAGACACAGAGCCAGTGGAGGCAGCAGGCATCAGGTCCCTCTGCAGACAGAGGTACCCCCGGGTCACGGCGCGCCCCACCAGGGACTGATGCACCACGGGGCTCACCACGCGGACCAGTTTGACCACTCCGGTCCCTAACACCTCTCACCAGCTCCGCACACAGCTCCAAGATCTGATCCCTTGTTGAACCCACCATAATCTCGGTAGGTTTTGTACTGTTGTGGAGTCTGACAAAGATGCGCCCACTGTTGGTGTAGTAAGATTGGAATGGTGAGGTCGCTTTGGGGAAGTGGAGATTACTCAGGATTTTTACTACCTGCAACCTCTCAGCAGTCAAGCTCTCGTGTACATGAGGCCATGCCGGATGGGTCTAGTTCGGCGGCTGTAAACAGCCATCCTTTGCTCCAAATGGGCAAATCTGCATAGGATCACCTTTTTGTTGCGCAAGCGGTGACAGGCGGTTACCTCCCCCGGCGCAACTGGGACACCCACATACTCCTCGATCAGTTGGGAGGCCAAGGCTCTGGTATCCTCAAGCAAAGGCCTTGATAAGGCCTTTGCTTACCATAATTGCAGAAAATTTCTTGGATTTCCTCTTATTTCCTATCATTTGTACTTTCGGAGTGGGTGTTCACTGTGGGAGCTCACTGGGAGCTCACTGAAGCTTGTGCCATGTTCCGTGCCATGCTGAGGCGAAGATGCCATCGGGTTCGAGCGCTCTGGATTGTCGTTCAACTGAGCATGCACATCTACGACGTCTGGGTCTTGGTCACTCTCGTCTTCTTCTGTTCCGGAATCTAGCACTTGTTTGTCGGCGTCCACTGGTCCCTCTGACACAGTCGATGCTGCAAACGTCTCTTCCTCGGTGCTGGTGATTGTGGGAGAATACATGCCGGTAGGTACAAAACCGCTGACGAGGGTGGTGGGTTTGGCTACTAAGTTAGGTTAGGCTACTGAGTTGGTGGATCTAAGGCGTATCGTATAAAAGCTCGCACCATGCTTGAACTGAATACATGTAACATACAAAAACATATGTAGAAAACCTAATTATCTGTTGCTGTGTGTGTTTTTTTGTACATTTCATAAACACGGCTAGATATGCCGCCAGTCTTGGTATTCCGGCTCCCTCTCCGACTCCCGGCGATCCCTGGTAGATGCTGAGAGCAGACGGTGATGGACAACTTCGAATGGCTCGCCCTCTGGTGCCTTTGGCGAGTGATTGACCGGGAGATCCTCCACGACTGCGGTGGATGGTCGACCCACCGGCGAAGAAGGAGCAGAGTCTTGATCATTGGCGGTACTGCGGAAATTGTGCATCATGTGTCCTTTAAATCCTTGTCGGCGAGGACAAATGAACGATGGTGCATGTTATATTTTCTAGACACTAGCAAACAGAAAGCAACATATTGTAATGGAGAAAAACAGCAGCTGCAGTAGTATGATACGAACAGCAGCTGTTCTATAGCAGGAATGGGGTTCGGGGTGCTCAATCCGCCGTACACCTGCTCTGAATAGCCTCCTTCTATCGGCATCCAGATATCTTGCGGAGCTTCAGTCCCATAGCCACCTTGCGTCCACTGCTGGTAACGGTCTGTCCGTGCATACCTCTGGGTCCGACAATGGGCCAGGTGATTAAGCCAAACTTTGTGTCAGACACGGAGGGTCACCAAAATTGTTTCCGGAATATTCGGGGGGAGGCGTTGGGCGTTTTGTCACAAGTAAGATCAATTCATGCATGCCAGGGCCGGGTTGAGGAGACATTACAAGTGCCGTGGGGGCTTCAGGGGTCCAAGTGTTCTGTCGTTGGAGCACCTTACCCCCTGGATCCCATTGTAAATCCTCGGGAGGTCACTTTTCATAATCGACCCAAGCCATATGCTCCTGAAGATAATATACGTCCCTCATCTCGGGGAACGTCAGTACTGCGCTGGGTGAGGAAGAATGTGGGTTTCGATTTTTAAGATTTTCCCATTTTTCTCTACGGTGGCAAAAAGTTAAATAAAAAGAACTGGTGTTTGGGAAATTCATTGCGGGCATGTTTCAATACAAATTTAATGTCTCAAAAACTAGTATCAACTATCATCCATATATTCAGCCGGAACCTTTTCTAATGGAGCTTTTTTAGGGATTTTACTAAACTGTCTTATATCAGGGCGCAGTACAACAGAGCTGGGAGCAGTGGCGGATCTAGCCGGTTGGTTTGGGAGGGTAAGCCAAAGTCGAAAAGCATAAAAACGTCACGCAGTGCAAAATTGCGCTACAATATGCCTTTTTGGTAGGATTTTTGGGAACTGGAGACGAAAAGCAAAGACAAAAAACGTCACGGGGTGAAAAATATGGTCTCAAGATACTTTTTTCCTATCCAAGCCCCAATATTTACACTGAACTTCACAAATTCTGTTTGAAGTTGAGAGTTGAAGCACCAAAATCTTGCTTACAAACTAAAAAGGAGTCGGGCAAAAAGGAGGTCGATCGCTTTGGGGGGGGCAAAAACATAGTTTTGCCCCGAGCTTTTCCGTTGGGGGGCAATTGCCTTTTTGCCCCTCCCCCCTGGATCCGCCACTGGCTGGGAGTCACCTCCGTTCAAAGATGCTGGCAAGGAATTTGCCAGAATACGACTTAATTTGTTAACGATAAGGTAAATACCGTGAATTAAGATCTATGCGCCAGTGCAGTGTGTTCATGTTCATGGGGGTAGCGACGGAGCTTCGGTATCATATAGTGCGCTAATGTTTCAGAAAAACACTCTTAAACCAGCACCATCTCTGAATATATTTTGAAATAAAGTCTCGCAATGCATGACCATTTATCTATTCATGATAAATGTGAGCACAG
The DNA here is from genome assembly GCA_034440635.1 of Lepas anatifera. NCBI lineage: Eukaryota > Metazoa > Arthropoda > Thecostraca > Lepadidae > Lepas > Lepas anatifera. The sequence continues at coordinate 250,548 of JAOTON010000047.1, forward strand.
ACTGGAAGGTTCACAAAGTCTTAACGAAATCACAACGCTGTAAACACGAAACTATGTAGTGCTACAGGCATTTCCATGCGTATTCCTCCATGGTTTGCACACCGACGCGACATAAGCCACTGAGCTGTTCGTCACGATAAATATATAACGAATATTAACCCACATTTGAGCATTCCTCACTTCTTACTTTCGTGCTGTCTTTTCGTGAAGGTCCGCGAATTTAACTAGCACACCAGAAGCAAAACAGAAAATGACTCCTGGTTTCCTATCGATGTTGCTAGGTTTATGCATAGCCCAAAACAACCTCTAGCTCCCTTACTTGTCTAAGCCACTTTTCACTTGGTACTGTGAGACCATCCCTACTGAGACGTGGCAATCACTGTCACTTTCATCTACTACAGGCACGGGTCCATGATATATATTCGAGAGCTGCACAGATGTACTTTTTGCAGCAACAAAGCCCGCCATGTGAGCCAGCGCCTGCCTAGACAGTTTATCTACGCCCCTTGCTGTCGGAGCAGCTGGTTCCGCGGCGGCGTCCTGGTCATCTTCATCCAGCCAGTCCTGCTCTTTGTTGTCTAGTACCTGTGGAGCGGGGCACGGCTGCAACTTTTCCACCTCATCACACACAGCAGCACTAGTATCTACACAGCGCACTGTTCTCAACACTAGTATCAAGCTCTTTAATACTGACTTTCGAAGGGTCCAGCTGCAGGGTAGGCGAACTCGGTAGATTGGTTCTTCTTGTTCAAGCAGGACTGGGGCTCTATCGGCCTGATGTCTGGCACAAGAGCCAGGGACCACTGACGGTGAGACCCCATCAGCAGAAGTCTCACATGGGTCGTGGCCTCGACCGCCGTTGGGTGGATGTTGGCTGATCCCAAGACCCTGACCTATGAGAAGAAGTTCACCACGTCCTTGGTCACTTGTGACGTCAGAAAGTACTTGACACCGTAGATGTTCTTAACCATGCTGTGGAGACCTCGCAGGACAGTTAAGGACATGATGAACCCGCTTTGGAAGTGCAGCCTGCTCTGGCTTTCGACGACTCGGTTGTCCCGATTTAGTCGCGCCAACTAGAGCAGACAGGTGTACTGAGCATTGATGGTGTGCTCGACGCCGAACGCACCGATGAGTCTTGACGTCCAGGATGCACCGAGAGCTGCAGGTGTCGAACGCCTTGTCATAGGTGATGATGAACTGAGCCTGCTTGGCCAAGCGCCAACCAAATAGGTGGAGCAGACTTTCCGACGCGCTCGACGAACATTTGGGCTGCGGGGTGTTATCGCTGTCGCTCCAGGCGAGTCACCTGACGGGAAAATTTTGTCACAGTCATGAACTAATGAGCGAATGCCATACACGTACAGCTGTATCGCACATATCGCTATATCGAGCAAGCAGCAGTCAAATACCAATGGTAGACCTGCCTAGTATTTTTCCCGCACCTTCACCTTAGATTAAAACTACTCATTTATAAGCAATTACTACGTTCCCGATGCCTGAGAATAGGAAAATAATATGTTCATTCGAACTTATTACATATGATATTCTGCGTCTCTCCCTGTATGGAAATTAATGGAACTTGACGTTAAGCAGAGATAAAAAAGAAAGCGAGTGGGAATTCGATGCACACCCTTGGTAGCCGGCACCTGCATGTGCTCTAACTGAAGGGCATGGTAAAGCTGTAGTTCGGCGTTGTCCTTTGCCAAAAGCTGCTGGAAGAGGCCCTTGTTTAGTACCGGTACTTCCGGATCCGGTAGCCTCAGACCCTGGTCCAAGGTGTGGCTCCTCAGCAGTTTCAGCATGTGAGGGACGTCGGGGAAGGCGTGGATCTTTCTGCAAAGGTCGAAATATGCTAAAATGTAATAGACCGGCATCGTTCGTAATAATCAAGACGGTGTGCCTCGGAGTGGGGAACTGTGAATAGTCCTAAAAATAGCCATCTTACATTCATACTATATTTTGAAGAGAAAAGGCCAAGATAATAAACAATATTTCGAATACGATTCTTTATCAAGTTTTGAATGACCAGAAATACGGAAGTATGTAATATTCCATATTTCGGTTCTTTGTTCCGTAAAACACGCGGACATTCGAGCCTACAACCTTTGTACACAGTGTTAACATATTAGCAACATATCTTCCTTGAGTTTCACGTTATTATAATATATACAATCGATGAAGGAAAAGTACAATACGCACACGCACATCGAACCTGAAAAGGAATGCTGGGCCATCAACAGTAATCAGAACTGTGAGGAGTACGGGACGGGAGGGAGTAGGCGCATGTGGTATAGGGGATGGTGCCTTCCTTCAAGTTGTAGGCGCTGCTGTTCCCTTTTCAGATATGCCTTTGTTCTATGCGAAATTCGTATACACTCATTTAGTGTTTGCTGCATGTAGGAATCATGGATTCCACGCATCCCACGTTCATTACCAAGGATGGAAACTGATGTTTGGATGCAGTTTGAGACGAATTTTGGCACTAATGAATTTTTGCGGCACTGTGTTTGAAAGGTACGATAAGGCGGTTATTTTTAATGAGACGGTTATTTTTAGACGGTTGTTTTTATTTTAAGACGGTTGTTTTTATGTAAGACGGTTATTTTTAGGACTATTCACAATGACAACATTCAACCTTTTTATCTTAGAAGAGTGGAGAACTGCTACATCAACGAGGACAAAATCAGAAGTTCCGATTATTACGCAGTGTTCATTGATCCTGTTGGCTAATGAACACTGCTCTAATGAGCCATGTTCTTAGAAATTTATCCGGGAGCACATTCTGAACATTGTAATTTTCGACGTTTATGATCTGTTCCTGCCTCAAACAGCAAAACTTGAAATCCTTGAGGGCTTCAAAGCAAATATGAGGTGTGGTAGGTGGTGCATGCAATTTTTAACTATACCCTATACACTCATGGTATTTCACGAGAATATTGGGAACATCTGGGAGATCATGAGTCCTAGGACCATATGAGTGACATAATTTTGGAAATGAGTTATAAATTGTGCTCCCGCACAGTAATCTTTGGCATACTTATTATGAAAGTACCCTCAATACTTAATTTGTGACATGAGACTTATGAGACTTGGAAGTGACAGCGCCTGGCTGCAGCTCGGATGTGGGCAGAGAAGGTGGCTACCGTTTGCCCGGGTTCCTACTTCATGCGTTGGAATTTGAGGACATGTGAGAGCACATTTTCTCGGCGGACCATGAGTGCCTCAATGTTCGCGAGCACCTCATCTTCTGCTTGGTTTATGAGAGCTTCTCCGTATCGGGCATAAAGCAGATTGTAAGCCGTCAGAGGTAGACCCTGTAAGTACCGAGTCTGGACTGGTGGTGTCCAGGTACGTCTGCCGTTTGTAGGAGGTGAGTCGTTGCTTGAACACCCCCAAAGCAGATTCAGTGACGACACCATCAGCGGTTACCTCCAGGGTTGGGAGCCGAGGCCTTTCTTGTTTGGCAAGAGGAGCCACAGGGTGCTGGGCTACCTGGTGCATTTGAAGAAGCTGCATGGCCACAGGGCTCTCCATTGGGGGTGTTTTGTATGGACACCCATCCCATGGACATGGAAGCTCGAGCACGGACATAACTGCTTGCAAATACGGTCACTCTTGACTAGGACTTGAGGACTAGGACTTGATTAGAAGTCGCCATGATAGCTGAACAGCATTAGGAACACAAAGGCTTGAAAATCACAATGTGTTGGCGACTACATCTGTGGACAGACATAGATAATAGTTACAGATTGCATGTACTTACGGTGGGAATTCGGCGGATTAGTGTCCGTTTATTCTTTGACGCTCTAACCTAAGAGGAAAAGCAGACTGACTGTTTTACACACGCTTTCGGACGGAGTCCCGCCGCACACAATTCCATTTCTAGAGCTTGGACCTCCGCTCCATTCTGCTCGCCGTGGATTTTTTGAGGGTGTCCCTGCGGGACTGATCTTCTGGAGGTGAGGGCAGCCTCCATGCGGGTGACTATTGTAAGGTGGCGAGCCGGCGCGTGACTCACGGGTCGGGAGCTCATTATGGCGGTGGGGTGTCTGTACCGCCGTCTGTCGCGGCCAGGCCTGGGTGACACTGGACCCGGCGCGGCTGTTTCGTCCGTATCGAGTGGGTTCTGGACATTATTGGCGGAGCGGGCAGGGCTCGGCTCACGGGGAGGGTCGCTGTGATGAGGGGCGATGCTGTGTAAACTGCGGAGGGTTGGTGTATGGGGCCGTGTGGATCGTGCACGCCACAATAGATTATTAAGAGAAGCACCCCGCCTCCTTGATTATTGCGATCAAAGTATAATGGTACTGGTGCTGAGCCACGGTGCAAATGAGGGAGATTGGAACCATTGTTGCATTTAGAACGGGTCAGGTTATTTTTGATGATTCACAATTGTTCTGATATTTTGAAGGGGCATATTGATTAAGGATGTGAACTGACATTAATGGCTAATGGTTTCCATTGTAAAGGATGCATTGTTGACAGAGGTCCCCATCACTGACTGTAATCGAAGGTTAGAGGTGGTCAGTGCTGGTGGGGCCGCCAACTCAGAGTACACATCGGCGGAAAGTAATGTCACTAGGACTTGTAATGTCTATAATATAATATAATAAAGTAATATCCCGAGTCCACTGAGGCCATTAGTCGTTTTCCCTGCATCATTACGGGTACTTTCGGCAGTTCCGATTGACGCCTGAGAATGTTACTAATGCTCACCACCTCAGGAGAATCAGTGCCCTATGACTCCCGCTGGCCCGTGACAGGTGCTGGGACAATTTCCGCCTCTGTGCTCCGTTGGTTTACCATTGCGATGGGCGGTACATCGGATGCCTCTGCCCGTTTAGATTCCTTCCCGTGTTTTGAGGTGCATTAGTCCAACCCTGCTGAGGCCGAACCCGTGGTGGAACCGATAAGGCCCGATCCCTCGGCGGGAGGTAGTGACCCGTGCCCCTGCCTCTAGGCTGAGTGTTCTGGTTTGTTAGCCGGCCGCCGCGGCCCTGGTCTGGCAGCCCGCCACTCGGCGCGCCATGCAGACAATAGCGGCGCACGTGAGGTCCGCCACAGTCCCAGCAGCCGGCGGAGACCGGATGTGTCGAATTTGGTTGGCTGTCTCCCTGCCGCAGAATGGGGTATTGCAGCAGGCGCTGCTGATAGTAACCCATGCCAACATTGTTTATGGCTCTTGCCGCCCCTTGGGTCTGTGACATGACTGATTGAGCCTGCAGGTGTTCCGTTGTTTCAGTCATATAGTCCTCTAAACGTCGCTCCAGAGCCGTGCTCTGGGCCTGACCTTCCGGGCGGCTGGCCCCTCTCACCTCTTCCGTCAGCACCGCCGACACCCCCCTCAGGCTCCGACGCTGCATTTCATCGAACGATTCCTTATTGGCCAATTCCGACACGGCTGTGTCGAGTTCCTGGATCTCCGTGTGCTTTGACAAGCTCCAGCATATTGGGTTTGAGGCCGAGAAGAAACTGTTGAAAGATGAGGTCACCCATCATCTTTTTTGTGTCTGAAAGTAAGCATACTGATTAGAGATGCCGGTTCTTACGTGGAACTTCTCGACGGATCCCTCTGAGTGCTGCGCACACCACCAGAAGTGGTTCTTGACCGGGGTGATCCACCGTAGGAGAGGTTTGCAGGCAGAGCTTTGAGAAGCACGTTGCCGCAGACGAGGGGGGGAAAGGTTTTTGCCTGCATGCCAGACGTCATACGAGTACTTGACCTCCTGCCGGCTCCTCTCTGAAAGGCAATTGTTTCTTGGTAAACCATAATTACGCGTCAAACACTGGAATAAAATCTGATGACTGGTTGCAAGTGATTCCTTCATCGGTTTAGTTTACCGCTACCATATGTGCATTAGGGTGCGCGTTACAATACTTTTTATACTTGTTTTACTTATTTTTATTTTTGATTAGGGCCACTCCCAACAGGCACACTTGCCCAATTACAGGGAGTATTGGCGTGGGTATTAAGGATCCTCTCCACCGGGTTAGATCGGACACGGAAGGCGGTTTCCCGCCGTGGGGATTGAACCCACGTTAATCCATGCCATCCGATCCGTAGACTGGCAACGAAGCCACTGGGCCACCCCGGCCTTATAAACACAAATATAAGGGCGATTGTACAAAAAAGCCGTCATTTTCTGGCGTTTCAGCAACGAATTTTCACTTTTTAACCCTCCCCAGTGGGGCGGAAGGGTGGTGACTAACCCCCCTACATATTTTTCGTCGTCGCGTAAAAACGGCGGCGCCAAGCGCCACCGTACTTGGCACAGCTTATAATTAATCAAGTCGGCAACTTTCCCTAAAAAAATGAAATCGGGTCATGTCGGGGCAGGTCACCATGCCAGGTCAAGTAACCTCACTTAAAAAAATTGCTTGGGATTACATAACTCGGAACTCGGAGTAGCGTTAATTTATCAATTTGCAACCTTTTTCATATATTGGGAGCACCGGGGGCTACAAACTATGTTTCTGTATTTTTATATTGTTGACCTAAGGTCAGGTACGAGTCATGACCTCTCCATTGGAAACGCGTGGGGAAAGCGCAAATTTGCCGAAAAATGTTTCTTTTTCTGTATGTAAAGCTTGTTTTAACCTGTGACCTCTCTGAGGTCATGTGGGTCTACTTAAGCATGTTCTGAGACTCATGTCAATAACTGCGCAGTAAACGAAACGAAAAATATGCATGACAGATGGTGCATTAGATTTAAGGTGCATGACAGATGCTAATAACAAAAACTCTTCCGATGATGTCCCCATTAAATTGAGGGTAAAGCACCATGGGAGACCCCAATGTAGGATATGCGGGCTTGATGCGGCGGAGAATAGCAATACCAAACATTTTCAGGTCAGGTAGAAAATTAGGGCAGCCGAGGTCAAAGAAGGTAACATAGTGAGAGCTTCTTGCTTACAATGTTCCAAGGTTATCCATTGTTAAACACCAAAGTTTTGATGAGAGAACTGCATGTCAGGTGAAATTACACAATTTTACATTAAATTGTGCTTATCCTTGTTTCTCGCATACCAGAATGTTGTTAGTACCAGATACTATCTTACATGTTTTAAAAATTTTACCACTCACACCAGGCTTAGAAGGGACACAAGCACCAGCAAGAGATAATAAAAACACGACTTGCAGAGCGGGTAGGGAAACTGGATTAATCTGCCCAAAACAAACTGCCACTACTATCTTTCTTTGTTATAAGGGGGGTCCAATTAGTTAGGGGATGCAATACACACTTTCCCCTATAGTAAAGTGCACCAGTCTGCAAAGTCTGACAGCAAGCCAGAGAAGTTGCATCAGCTATCTAAAACTCTCAGCCACGTTGTCAGCCACATAAAATTCACACCCATCTGCCAGTGTGCAAAGTATGGCATTTTCAACGAGATCTCTTCGGTGCGAGTGCCCTTGGAGACAGGAGCATGTGGTGCGAATGTTATCAACCTGGTGTGAATTTGTGAGACTTAGGCGAGGAATGTGACACTGGAAACCAAACAAATAATGTCAAAATGGTTATAAAGACATAGGAGTGAGCCTTAATATATCGATCTATCTGAACCAGTGTGCAGGTATGACTTTTTGACGAGATCTTGTTGGTGTGAATACCCTTGGAGACAGGAGCAAGTGGTGCAAATTTTATCAATCCTGTGCGAATTTGTGAGACTGGTGTGAGGAAGGCGAAAATTAAACCAACAAATAATGGCTGAATGGTTATTAAGACACAGAAGAGGGCCTTATAAAAGTCCTTAATTAACTAATTAATAATAGAGGTAACATTGAACTTTTGGGTAGGAATGGGTACATTTTTCCCTGATATGTGGCAGATTGGTGTAAATTTTTGGAGACTGGTGATGCGAGAATTTTAGATGGCTGATGCGACTCATCTGGCCTGCTGCCATACTTTGCAGACTGGTATATGAATTAGTTTCTCCACAGAGGACATGTTCAGGAAGAGTCTGCACCATTCTTAACCTCCCAGTCAATATTTGAGGAATTGTGAAATAAAAATAAGTTATCAATGTAACCTTACTTAACAGAATAATCTCCCTGGAAATAAACAAAGTGCAATGAAAGTACCTACCTCTAACATGTTAGAGGGAATTTGGTAATTTCATTATCAGTTTTGAAGTGAGATACAAATGCAATAAGATCCAATATACAGTTCGACTAGCTTTGAATCGTATTTCAAGTACTGTTCGCTAACCTTACATAACCTACAATTATTGAAAATCCTTGGAAGCCATAATGACCTGCTGTCTTCGTTCTTTAACGAGCTCAATTGGAGTTTCACTCGGCCTTTCTCAGGAAGACCAAGTGATAAGTACAAATAGGCACTGGTCTTGTCTTTTAATGGGATTACAGCACTTAATTCCCATTCCCAAAGCCAGAAAATTCAATCCTCGTCCACATACTTGGACCTTACCCAACCCGCCTACTCTTCTTTCTGTATTGTGTTCGGGAACAATCACAATAGAGTTGAATCGTACATCAATACGAAGGGACCACTTACTCTACTTACAGCACACAGTACCGATTTATGATGATGTTAGCGGTAATTCAAGCGAAATATAAGAAGACCACTGCCCAAATATATTTTTTACGGAAATTTTCTTCATTTGTATTATGTTCTGCAGATATTTCAAATTAATAGGCTTAGAAGCATGATTAGACTCATCAAGTACCTTAATTTGGCAGATGTATTTCTTCTCTAAATACCTGGACTTGTAGTGCTTATTGTTGGACTAGTTTTGCACGAAGGAAACGAATGTTTTACGCCATCTTCGTCGCACCTTCAAACGAGCATATCGCAAGCTGGCTCACTGGTTAGCGTGACATTTTTCTAGTGGGTGGGGCCCAGGCCTGAGGACCAATCAGATTGTTGCGACCATATGGAAGGTATTCCTTTAGGGTTTGAAATAAGCCAATAGGCCCCTTTATTTTGATCTTTAAAGTGTGCGGAAATTTTATATAGAGAACTTTGAGTAAAACTAAATATGCCAAAAGCGATTCCTCAGCACGCTCTACAAAACTGCTATCTCAGTTCAAAACACGTTATAAAAGTGGGACACTCCCTTTAAAGGGAGATACGCGAAACAATTATTATTGTGGTTTCTTGCTATTTGAAAAATCCTGATAACGAAAATGTCAATAATTTTTGTATCTTTGGCAAAATTTTGGGAGGCCACTCACTTATTATCGAAATCGATTAACAGTTTCAATAAAATGCCCATCACTTACCCATGCCCATACCCATCACTTACTTTTCGAAAACTGTTTAAAGTTGAAAAGTAATGTTTTTATAATACAAATGTTTTCCTCCTGTATTTGTATTTGAATTAATTTCAAAAACTTTTAAAAACTACAAAATGAATTAGTTTGCCCTAGAAACGGAAAAAACGTAATTACTCAAGTCTTCAGCGGTTTCGTACCTCGGGTCTTGAGCCATTTTCTGCTTCTGCCCCAGGATGACAAAACTTTTGCGTCAGATAGGTCACGTGACCCCGGTTTGAGAATTCCTAGACTTCTGATTGGTTAATTGTGATTTCTTTTAAGCCCTAAATTTCTGTTTCAAAATAGTTTTGGAATTTTGCTTTTCTAAATTAATTTTTTTCTGTAGTAGTCCAAAGTTCTACATCACTGTTTAGGATAGAAATGACCTAATTCCTAGAGAAATTGATAGCCTTAGCCGTGTGTACGTCATACACATCGATATGAGGTGTATCGGTAAAGTCGTCTAGAAATGTTGACTTTGAGAGCAATTTTAAGGCACTTGCAGGCCGAATTCGCAAAAATGAGAATAGGACTTTTTTATGTTGTTTGTCCGGGGCCGGGCGGGTTTGGGGTTGTTATTTGGGTGTGTGGGGGGCGGGGAGTAGGGTACTGAAACAACTTTTTGTAACCTTTTGATGTAGCCAATAATTTTTTCGCGTATCTCCCTTTAAGTGCGAAAATGTATTGGCTTAATAATGGGAGACCCCGACATCCCTATGTTGTCCTGCGTCCGACTCGGCGGGGTCAGCGACAGGTGAGGCGAAGGACCTCCGCACCCAAGTGCTGTATTCTCCGGCCCTCAGGGTGACCGTGTGCCGCCCGTGGCTATTGGCTCGAGATCGACGGAACGTCATTTATTAGCAGGCACGTAGGAACCGGGGGGCAGGGGCAGCTGCCCCCCCAACTTTCACGATTCTTAACCATTAACCCTATGGCGTTGACTGGAAAGAAATGACTTGAAAATTCCCGCTGCCCCCCCCCAACTTTGACCATAGTTCCAACGCTCCTGTTTATTAGTCGAACAATAGACTGCCGTGCGTAGCGCCGCATTTCCCTCCATCAGGGAGAGTGATGTGGGAGACGCCTTGCCGTATTTAGCAGCAGCGGAATCCACGCACACGGCCGGCGTCGGCGAGACTGAACAGCGGGCCCATTACTTTCCCATCATAGTTTGCCGAACGGTCCTGGAAAGTGACTTCCTAATCAAGCGGAGCGCCCAACAGGTCCAATGGCCTTCTGAGGCGGGGAAAAGTTCAGAACACCTGCTTGTTCTGAGCCAATACCTGTATTTAGATAGGGACGGGAGGCTCAAGCGATGGGTGGGGTACCACCCAGTCACCCATGGGAGTGATCATTGCTGTTTCTACGAAAGTCGCGCCGGCATATAGCTCGGTATTCCACTCGCTTTGTGTTTCGGATGATGGGTGGCGTTCTTTAAAGATGAATACTCGGTGAACATCTGATTTACTGATGAGCATCGGTAATGTCAATAAGCCTCCAGTTATAGATTCATAGGTTCAGTGGTCCGACGGGCAGAGATTCGCCATCATAACTTCGTAGTCAAAATTGAAGGGCTGGGCTGGCCGGCTGTGATGACTTTTACATTAACACGCGCCCCGCTGGGGGCCAAATTCGCCCCCTGGTTTTTCCCAGATAGCTTAAAAACGAAGAGACGCGGAACAACGAAACTTACGGTACCTTATCCCTGATCAATTTTACACATCTGACAATTTTTTTAGTTAAGGTCATGTCAGGTCAAGGAGCTATTTGGGGTCAAGTGACCCGACCTCAAAACCTAAAATTACGGGTTTGAAGCAGCGCCCAGGGAACATTAGTAAACCGATCAGTTTGAAACTTCTACAATATGATAAGGTCATTAGGGTCTACAAATCTGCTATCTCGGAATTTTGATAGTGGTGACCTAAGGTGGGGTCAATTTTTTGGTCACCCCATTATAAGTCTATGGTGAAAAATAGAATGGACTCGTTTTCAGTAAATACTGGATAGATAAGGATAAAAATCCTTAAACTGTCTATTCTTACCACGATCTTGACCATAAAGTTGCGTTTTTAAGCCTCTGACCTCTCAAAGGTCATATCAGGTCACGGGAGCAGAGAGTGATTGTTTTGCCAATAACTTCTCACTGAATTGAAATAAAGCTCCTATTTTGCTTGCATTGTGTTTATATTGTCACAGGGAGTCGATTTATGTGCAACATGACCATACCAGGTCACTCTATGACCCTGACCTAGGTCGAGGTCAGGTCATTTTGACTATTTGACCTAGTAAGGTCATATTATACATCATTCGACTTGCTGCGATGAGAGGAATCCAATGATACATAAATATTTGCTCTAGCTCCCCTGAGGGCAGATCTAGAGAGGGAAACGTACACTGCTCTGTTGTCAGCCTATGGAGCGTTCTTTGACCTATTTTGCTTGCATTGTATTTATATTGTCACAGGGAGTCGATTTATATGCAACATGACCATACCAGGTCACTCTATGACCCTGGCCTAGTAAGGTCATATTATACATCATTCGACTTGCTGCGATGAGAGGAATCCAATGATACATAAATATTTGCTCTAGCTCCCCTGAGGGCAGATCTAGAGAGGGAAACGTACACTGCTCTGTTGGCAGCCTATGGAGCGTTCTTTGACCTATGCTGACCCCAATATTGACCTGACATAAAAATTCTTCGTATAAATTCTCTTTGTCTTGTCAAGAGCTTTCGAACGCCACCCCTAATTTTCCTTTAGCTTTTGTGGGGAACGGGATACGGAGGGGGCGAAAAACGCCCCCTCCTCCAGCGGGGCGCGTCATGCAAGGGACCCCAGCGGGCGCGTGTTAATCTTGTTGACTCGACCAGTTGTCACCGAGCCGGCATGGGTGGTGACGAGCGCCATCGGACTGGAAAACCTGTGAGCCGGATTCTTGATAGGGCCCTGGATCTCTGCGTTCGGTGCTTGATTAACCCACAGCTGAAATCCAGCCTGGACAGCCTTGTCTCATATGCGGCATACTCTTTCGCCCTTTGCGAATATCACGTTTTTAATGCATTTGTATCTATGATTTTCGAACAAAACAAGCTACAGCAATAAGTTTCCTGTCATGGTGGATGACATGATGTAAGGATTCGAACGAATTGCAACATCACCTTTCAGTCCTTATTAGGCCCTCATCTGAGGCCAAGGCCACTGCAAGGTGCTAAATGGCCCTAACAGCTGAAGCGCCCTTAAGCCCCAACATTTCAAGGGCACTGGTTTAGGTCATGCCGCACACCATTTTAGTCTCTGGGTCAGAACGAACACATTGATATCATTGGCTTTGTTCTAGGTCCACCGGTTCCCGAATCATAAAAATTTGGTCCATTTTTGACCCTAGTGGCGTTAGAGCTCAGTAGATATAAAAGACTGATGCAGGAAGAGGACGGTAGAGCAGTTTTATCGCCCTGTGATTTTTTGCCTATCAGCAATGGCTCGTTACGTACTTTCTGACAGGGTAGATCGTTTGCCTGTCCTGCTCCTTTCGGTTTATTTTCGTTTGATCGTAGTAAATGTTTGTCTCTTTTCACCTGTCACTCACGACGCTTGCCTGTGATATGCACTGTTTACTTCCTATGTCTACTTCCTTCCTTCTTCCTGGGCTTGGCGTGGCTTCGTGTGTGGAACCAAATCGTGTGTATGCATTTGTGCTGCTGAGCCGATACTTACTGATGCAGCACTTGCTGTGCTCAGTTGTATTAATCTTGTTTCGCCGAAACGTAAGACAGGTGCCGCAGCCACAACTGTCTGGGCTGCGTCGGTGCCGGGCATTTTATGTTATGTCTTAAGCCCAAATGTTATTATGGGCTGGGGAGCAGTATAGTAATCGGAGTGCTGGCATGTTGTGTACTGATTTTTTTCTCATGCTCAACGTCTCACATTGGCGTGCTTGCTAGCCTCACCCCGTCCAGTCGCCTATCAGACATGCTCGTCGCGCTCAAGCGCAGTAATCGCTCAATCTTACGTGATATTCAACATTGCGCCAGAGTAGTTAGGATGTTATATGATGTGATCTAGCTTTTGACATGTCTGTACTACCCCATTTTGTATGTTTTGAAATATATGACCGAAACCTATGCTTTCTCTTTCTTGAGTAAAAGTTTTTTGGTGTATGTTGGTTTTTGCGCGCCAAAAACTCAAGCTTTGATGATGAGGCTATCTGTCAGCAGTTTTGTCAGCACCAATCAGCGGGCCGCGTTGCGTCAACGTCACAGGATTGTAGCCTCTCCCGGGGAACTAGTTCTAGAGGTTTTAAGGGCTGATGGCCTGCTGTTTGCGCTGATGAAAAATAGTAAGTGCACGAAGTGGCAGCCTAATATTTTTTAATGGTATGAAGGATTAAGTTCCCTTTGCTAAGCACAAACAAGAGGCGATTGTGGCACTGATGTAACTTTTCTGGAGGAGAGGTTAGAGGTCCTGCTGACAAAACTGTGCTGACAGCTGGAACAGGGCTTCTGCCACCGGCGGGGCGGTCGCTTGCTCCAGCCGGGCGCGGCGCTCCGGGGGAGCAGATCTTGCATTTACATGCTGGTGGCGCCCCCACAGTGGAGTGATGGCGCCACCGTGTGGGTGCGTGGGCTGATCTTGCATTAGCGTGCGGGTGTGCCTCCCCGTGGAGTGGTGGCGCCACCATGTGGCTGCGTGACCCGGCCTGGCTGGCGGGGCGCTGACATCTGAGATTGTTTAACATGCGGTTCCTGGAATCTCGCTCGATTCTTATCCACGTTAGTTTTAGTGCATACGAGCTTAACTTGTGATCGTTTTAGAGTTGCCTTCGTCGTGTCCCATCTATTAATGGTGTACATCTTCGCAAATATATGTATGGATTTACGTTAGTGCTTACAAACAGTAGTTCTTACCAGCATTAGCAGCGCTTAGCTCTGGTAATACTCAGTTATCATGGCTGGTGTTCGCCATTTTAAAGCCGTTGCTGTTTCAGCCAAAGCTGTTGAGGTTAGGTTTCTATGAGTGCCAAGCCGTGTATGGTGTACCCGGGAACCAGTCGACGGACGATGCTGCTAAGACAGCATCGTCACTGACTCCCATACGACGGTTCAGAGCACCACCTGGAGACATCAAGATTCTCATCAACGACTCTACATTCTGAGTGGTAGACAAGATGGGAGGCTGAACGTGAATGCATAGGCGCAGGAACTGGGGGGAGGGACAGAGGGCACCTGCCCCCCTCTTGAACCGATTCTTGACCTTCTCTGTTAACAAATAAAGTGATTGGCAGGATCATTTTTACCCCACCAGCGTTGACAACTTCCCCCTAACTTGGAAAAGGTTCCTGCGCCCATGCCTGAATGTACGTTAACACGCGCCCCGCTGGGGGGGCGAAAATTCGCCCCCTCCGTCCTGGTTTTTCCCAGATAGCTAAAAAACGAAGAGACGCAGAACAACGAAACTTGCAGTACCTTATCCCTAATCAATTTCATACCTCTGACCAAATTTTTTAGTTAAGGTCATGTCAGGTCAAGGAGCTATTCAGGGTCAAGTGACCCAACCTCAAAACCTAAAATTATGATTTTGAAACAGCTCCCAGGGAACATTAGCAAACCGATCAGTTTGGAAACTTCCACAATATAATAAGGTCATTAGGGTCTACATATCTGATGTCTCGGAATTTCGATATTGGTGACCTAAGGTGGGGTCAATTTTTTGGTCACCCTATTATAAGTCTATAGTGAAGAATAGAATGGACTCGTTTTCAGGAAATGCTGGATAGATAAGACTGAAAATCCTCAAACTATCCATTATTACCACGATCTTGACCATAAAGTTTAGTTTTTGAGCATCTGACCTCTCAAAGGTCATATCAGGTCGCGGGAGCAGAGAGTGATTGTTTTGCCAATAACTTCTCACTGAATTGAGATAAAGCTCCCATTTTGCTTGCATTGTGTTTATATTGTCACGGGGAGTCGATTGATATGCAACATGACCATACCAGGTCACTCTGTGACCCTGACCTAGGTCAAGGTCAGGTCATTTTGAATATTTGACCTAGCAAGGTAATATTATACATCATTAGATTGGCCGCGATAAAAGAAATCCAATGATGCATAAAAATTTGCTCTAGCTCTCCTGAGGGCAGATCTAGATAGGGAAACGTACACTGCTCTGTTGTAAGGCTATGGAGCATTCTTTGACCTATGCTGACCACAATATTGACCTGACATAAAAATTATTCTTATAAATTCTCTTCGTCTTGTCAAGAGCTTTCGAACACCGCCCGTAATTTTCCTTTAGCTTTCGTGGGGAACGAGATACGGAGGGGGGCAAAAAACGCCCCCTCCCAGCGGGGTGCGTCATGCAAGGGACCCCAGCGGGGCGCGTGTTTAAGTGCTTCCGGTCAACAGTACGCAGATGGGAGTCGAGCAGCCGGTAGAATAGAAGGGAGGAAGTGCGTTTGATGCGGCTACGCATTGGCCACACCTATGTCACTCATTGACACTATCTGTCTCGCTCCGACCTAAGCACATGCTCCCGATATGGCGAACGACTGAGCGTTAAGCACGTCCTGTCGGATTTTGAAGTTTGCACAGGGCTGCGTGACATCAGAAATCAATTTATCCGTGGACTATCGATACCAGATATTCTTGGTGGCAGGGAAGCAGTCGATTTTAAGCGTGTTTTAGCATATTTAGCCGAGGTAGGCTTTGACGTCATCTATAACCCAAATAGAGCTAGACAAAATGGTAGCGTGTAACCTCTAGACGTCTGTATATGCGAGCTTCAAAAACTGAACCTATTTTTAGCACCTGAGAAGCCACAGTAACGATGGGCACGACATGGCCGAGCCGCTGAAGCGCCCTAAACCCCAACACACACGACCTAAGTAGTCAAGGCGCCCTAAAACTTTAACGATGATGTCTGCTTTAAAAACCGGTCAACGAGAACAGTGTATAGTTATGTTCAGAATACGCAAAATATTCTGGCGTTGAAATAAAAACCATTCCCTTTTGCTGTGCCTCAGCGGTGTTAAAAAATTTTGGGTTCATAAACGCATTGAAATCATACAGAAATACTGAATTTATGTCTCTAGGTAACTGAAATACATTCCCTTATACAAATAGGTACTTCGAAAGGCGGGGAGAAAGTCAGATGTAGGTACTTTTACTGAATAATAGTGCGCAAGAACAGCTACCACTCATATTTTCTCCGGCGTTAGGGAGTCGAAATACACCCAATTTCCTTTACCCACAGATAAGCAAGCTTCCGCGCGGAAGCGTTCAGAAGCGGATCCGGGCGAAAAAATTGGGGGTGCTATCAGGGCACTGTTTTTTAAAGAAAATGTCCAAAATTTGTTAAAATTTTGTAAAATTTGGACATTTTCAGAAAACCATGACCGGACTGCTCCCCTCCTAACCTGGATTCGCCCCTGGTAGTGCTTTTAGCTGGTGAGAGAAGCGAAAGCATAATGATCATAACGGGAAAGAGAGGCCGCGACTGAGCTATGCTCATGGTCGATTTTTGCTACCATTGACATCCCAATGCCATTAGACTGAACCAGTCCCTTAGTCCCTGCAGTAACCGCGTCCTCTCCCTTGTAGCTAATCTGGCGCTCCTTACTTTCAGAAATATTTTTGTCAAAGCATCGGTTTCCAAAAACTCGTAGCCAAAAGCCCTAAAAGTTCTAAGCGTCGCTGCCGGCGCCCGCATCTTGGATACATTTTTCATTGAGATATTCACCCGGTTCACGGCTGTAGAATCGGAGGACCGTTTAGAGTCTTTAGCAGTTTTGAAGAATATATTAAAATCATATGCCTCATTGGAGGTATTCCTAAACCCTTATCTGGAAACCTGTTGGCAACTGTAATAAGGGTGGTCTTTGAATATCCGCCTGGAATTCCGGGACGTGACGTCACAGCCGTTCTTTGAAACTTTTCCCGGGATTCCCGTGGAATATTCCGCCATTCCCGCGGAACGGTGGGAATATAAAAGCAGTCTGCTCAGATGGGGCGCCCATGTGAATTTCGTAACAGTAAGTTCGTGGACTCTGAATATTTATCTGTTGGTCCATTATATGTGTTTGGGATAATCGGAACCTTATAATAACAGCTAAATGAAGGTAATGAAGATTTGGCGTGCACGTCAAATAAATATAAGACTGTCGCACCTGCTTTAGCCGCATTCCGGCCTGCAAGAACGTTCGCTGAACCCGAATATCACGACGTCAACCCTGAATCCACCTCGAATAATAGCCAAAATCGCTCATGCTCTAATACGCACGCGTCGTAAAGTACGGGAAAGAAAAGGACGGGGTCGTGCGTGAATTCTTATGGATTTTGCATTTATTCAGCCGTGTTAAAAGGATATGACGGATGTAAGTTTGCTGCTGCTTTTTTGGGGACTGATGTCTAAGGATATGATAAAATGCCTAAACCTATCTGTAAGGATTGGGGTGCGTCAGAAATGTCTCATTCTCAATAATACTGCCTGCTAGTTGTAATTGCCAGCATAAGGGTAGTTCCGGCGATTAAGAGATATTCAAAATCATAGAGACCATTACAATTATTGAGCTAAATGATGTATATATGGAGGATTGTGCTGGTAATGTTATGCCCTGATACATGGTACGCTGATGTTACTCCGATCGTTCTAGCAATTGATGTGTGACAAAGATCCAATGCTTTTGAGCTGGGAAGTGACTTGCATCTGCAAATAATGAACTAAATGAATATTTTGGGTTGAATACTTCATTTCATAACTTCCAATTAGGAAATTTCGATTTGTTTACATTGTTTGAGTGCAGTTTTTTGATGCCCCAAACTGATTGGTCTGAACTTTCAATGGCTATGTCAACTGCTGAAAGTTTTTCTCTCTAATCTTAAAGCTAATTCTGTAAATATTTGTTTTGGAGTGTCAATTACTTAAATAGAAGGATGTCTTATATGTTTATCTTTTGTTTAATTTCCTTAATAATTTGGTTGTGGGTTTGCTCATGTTTGGGAACAAATGTTTCCATTTATGGAATGACTTTGCCTAAATGGAATGACTTTGCCCAGGGAACATTAGCAAACCGATCAGTTTGAAACTTCACAATATGATAAGGTCATTAGGGTCTACAAATCTGCCATCTCTGAATTTTGATATTGTTGATTTAAGTTGGGGTCAATTTTTTGGTCACCCCATTATAAGTCTATGGTGAAAAATAGAATGG
Source organism: Lepas anatifera (assembly GCA_034440635.1). Classification (NCBI taxonomy): domain Eukaryota; kingdom Metazoa; phylum Arthropoda; class Thecostraca; family Lepadidae; genus Lepas; species Lepas anatifera. Next base: position 269,034 of record JAOTON010000047.1, read on the forward strand.
GCTTATTTTCAGTAAATACTAGATAGATAATACTGAAAATCCTCAAACCATCTATTCTTACCACGATCTTGACCATAACATTGAGTTTTTGAGCATCTGACCTCTCTAAAGGCCATATCAGGTCACTGGAGCAGAGAGTGATTTTTTTAGTCGGAGGATTTTAGGCAAGATTGGACCAGGAGCTAAGCTCGGTCTGGTCGCCATTACCAAAGCTAATCATTTAGATTGGGTGGCGAGTTCAATATAACATGTGATGCGTGCTTGTGTGCCAAAAATGATAGATGATAAACATTTGATTAGGACACACTGATTTCAGTTAAGGTTGACCAATGGGAGCTTGTTCTGCAAAATGTTTGTTGGGGGCTGCAGGGAAGAGAAAAAAAGATGACAATTTAGGCAGAGAAAATCTGATAAGTATTTATCTTATTGATTTAGTTAGTCCAATATTGAACAAACTAGCAATTACATCATTGATGATGGGGTGATCAAAGGCAAACTAGACACCCATACAATGGATGTCAGAGCTAAAATTTTAATATTTAATCAATGTAGTAGAAGTTAGTACTGCTCTATGAGTATTTTCGTGACAACTGTTTTAAAAAAGGTTTTGGATAAGGGTACATCTTCCAGTCTTCTAATTTTAGGGGTAATGATGGCATACCACGTTGTGGTGGCCATAACAAAAGAGAAAACTTCTGGTATAGAGTGGGAACAAATGGTGCATTGAAGTGCGCCACTGTTCTAGTACTATGGGTCTGTGGTCCATTAAGTTGTATTTTGGTTTTGAGAGTAATTGGAATTGAGTTAGTCAAGAAATTGTGGAGAAACATCAGCTGAACCATTTTTGTAAGATCTGTAATTTTGAACAGGTTAAATTTCTTGAAAATCGGTGAGGTGTGTTCTAGGTAAGGTGCATGGTCGATGATGCGAACAGCTTTTTTCTGAAGAGAAAGAAGCTTTGTGTGTTTGGAGGGGTATGTTAAAGACCAAATTTCTGCAGAATATTGAACATGAGGCAGGATCAGTATTTTGCCAATAACTTCTCACGGAATTGAGATAAAGCTCCCATTTTGATTGCATTGTTGTTATATTGTCACGGGGAGTCAATTGATATGCAACATGACCATACCAGGTCATTCTGTGACCCTGACCTAGGTTTAGGTCAGGTTATTTTGACTATTTGACCTAGCAAGGTCATATTATACATCATTTGATTCACCGCAATGAGAGGAATCCAATGATGCATAACAATTTGCTCTAGCTCCCCTGAGGGAAGATCTAGGGAGGAAAATGTACACTGCTCTGTTATAAGCCTATGGAGCCTTCTTTGACCTATGCTAATCTCAATATTGACCTGACATATAGAATTATTTTTATAAAATCTCTTCGTCTTGTCAAGAGCTTTTGAACGCCGCCCGTAATTTTTCTTTAGCTTTCGTGGGGAACGAGATACGGAGGGGGCGAAAAACGCTCCCAGCAGGGTGTGTTTCGCCCCGCTGGGTTGTTTTTATATATTTTATTTATTTTTTTTTTATATTATATATTATATATATATATATATTTATATATATATATATATATATATATATAGGCAGCATTTTTGTTAGAAATTATTTTAGGAGACTTATGTAATGCAAATTGGTTCCCTACTATCATTTTTCACTTTTTTGTTTTGAACAAACCATGTCCATGAAACCAATTCAAGTTATGAATGATCGTTCCAATGCAATTTGTTTCGCGGGTATTTTCCGATAGATTGAGATCTTAGTAGGTCTCACTCCATCAGACTTCATCAAATTTTCTTCAAGCTCGTCTCAAATCTCCTCCAATCTCCTCTCCAAACTGTTTTTTTCGGATCTGCTTGAGAGGCATAATTCTTTTTAATCCCACATGGAAGCATTTTTATTGGCTTGTCGGTCCATGGTCCCGGCCTTTGGTGGCCAGCAGGGAGGCTGACTGACGGTGTTGTGTGGCATGTTGCAGAATGTGGGAGGCCGCGATCAGCCGTCGCCTGTCGGCAGCGACCGCGACCGCGAGTTTGAGCCCACCATCGACATGATGGTGAACGACTTTGACGACGAAGGCACGCTGGACGAGGCCGAGGCCTCTGAGACGGCCGAGCAGCAGCGTGATGAGGCCAGCCTGCTGCAGCAGGAGCAGGACATGCCCATCGAGAAGCTGCTGGCGCTGTACGGACAGTACCCGGGCGGTGGCAGCGGCGGAGGGGGAGACGCTCCCGCCGCCGCCACCGCCGCCGCCGACGACGACGAGGAGGAGAAGGAGGCGGATGAAGAGGAGGAGGAGGAGGAGGCCTCCGGGTCCAGCTCGGCGTCTGAAGAGCGCACCAGCAATCAGGTGATGCCTCTGCTCTGTGGGGCTGTGACAGTAGAATCGGGGGTGTAGGGTATTGAGTGTTTGGCACCAATGTTTGAATGATTCGGTATGCTAGAAGAGATGTTAGTTTTGGTCAGTCGCTATCTTTTCTAATTGCCGCTGAGCAACAGAAAATAGGAGGGCAGCATGTTTTCGGCTATTCGTTTGGTAAGGAAGCCTTTCAATAAGATATAATGTCCATAAAGGCACCCACTTTTGTCTTTACCTTCTGTAGAAATTGACCTTTACGGTAAAATGGCGGAGACTTGAATTTTTCTTGCCAGTACACTCAATGTGGTACTGTTAGGTAGAAAAAGTTCAAGTTTTTAGCTAGTGGCGCAGGGTGTTTTGTTGATACGCATTGGTCTGCGGAATTGCATCATTTTCTATTCCAGTTGCATCATTAGACCTTGCATCATACGATAGAGGTCTGATGCCTCACCGTCAAAGGAAGGAGGAAATTGCGTCATGTTTCCGGCACGTCTATAAACCTTGGAAACGGGGTAAACCGTTTGGTAGTGGCACCTTGACTCAGCAGAACAGTAACCATGCTGAAGAGGTCCATAACTGGTTGTTGAGCGTGCGCCGTTTGGTTGTGAGGAGGCTGACGGGGTTCCGCCGGGTGGGCAGGAGGCAGACAAGGAGGAGTCGTCGAGTCCTCCGGAGCCGACCGGTGAGCCTGACGCCGGCGGCGACGGCCCGCCGCCCAGTAAGAAGCCGCGCCGCTCGGCGCTAGCCGCCCTCTACCCGGAGCTGGAACAGCCGGGCGCCGGTAAGCGAGCGCTGCGCTCCGAGGCTCCCACGGACGAGGCCGCCGGCGAGGAGGGGGCCGACGAGTCGGACTGCTCTGCCGACAGCTCCGGCGACGACTCCAACTGGCGCAAGACCATCATGATCGGCTCGGTGTACCAGGCGGCCATCCCGGAGGGTCTGCAGCGGTACGGCGACACGCCGCCCTACGAGAACGAGGACAAGCTGCTGTGGGACCCGGCGCCGCTGCCGGCGGCCGCCGTCGAGTCCTACCTGCGCGCCGTGCAGCGGTGGCGGCTGCAGCAGGCCGGCGGCGTGGCCGCTGTACCCAACGGCTGCCACGTGCGGGACGCCGAACAGGTCAGCTGACCGCCGGGCCGCAGCCGCGCGGGATCGGGATCACGTGGAGGATCGTGTTTGTTTTATGGTTTTGCCATGTACATCAACGCATAGACTTTGTTACCCGACGTAGGTCGACTGGAAGCTGACTGGTGAGAGGGTGACCTGAGCGGGGCGGCCGTCCCTGTGCTGTGTGGGACGTTAAACGTTGACTTCTAAATTGACCCTTCATTGCGGGAGTTGCTCGTCTGGATGATGGGGTCGGGGTGTCTTTGACAAGCCCTTTGATGACTAGTGAGGCTCCGACTCCAAAAATTGAACTTTCCTCTGCTTGAGAAAAATTTGGAAAAAGGCGTACAGAAAGAAGCGAACAGTTCGTTTGTGTTTACATTTTATCTCTGTTCGAGTAGTTTTAAGTCTCCTCGTTGATCAAAATGGAGCTTGAAATATTTTAACTCGATGGGTTTTGTAGTTACGCATGGACTGCAACCAAATCTAGTCACTGCATGCTGTATCGGCATCTTCTCTGGCAATCGCGTGGAATAGCAGTGTGTTTTGAGGCGGCTCTCTCGGCAGCCGCTGACTGACTGTGCGGTGGCTCTCTCGGCGGCTGCTTACTGTGCGGTGGCTCTCTCGGCGGCTGCTTACTGTGCAGTGACTCTCTCGGCGGCTGACTGACTGTGCGGTGGCTCTCTCGGCAGCCGCTGACTGACTGTGCGGTGGCTCTCTCGGCGGCTGACTTACTGTGCGGTGGCTCTCTCGGCTGCTGACTGACTGTGCAGTGGCTCTCTCGGCAGCTGACTGACTGTGCGGTGGCTCTCTCGGCAGCCGCTGACTGACTGTGCGGTGGCTCTCTCGGCTGCTGACTTACTGTGCGGTGGCTCTCTCGGCTGCTGACTGACTGTGTGGTGGCTCTCTCGGCAGCCGCTGACTGACTGTGCGGTGGCTCTCTCGGCGGCTGCTTACTGTGCGGTGGCTCTCTCGGCTGCTGCTGACTGTGTAGTGACTCTCTCGGCCGCTGCTACTGTGCAGTGACTCTCTGGCGCCGGCTGACTGTGCGGTGATCTCTCGGCGCCGCTGCTGACGTGGGTGACCTCTCGGCGGCTGCTTACTGTGGGTGGCTCTCTCGGCTGCTGCTGACTTGTGTGACTCTCGGCCGCTGCTCCTGTGCGGACTTCTGGCGCCGCTGCTGACTGTGCGGTGACTCTCGGCGGCTGACTGTGGGTGACCGGCAGCTGCTGACTGTGCGGTGACCTCTCGGCAGCCGCTGTTCCTGCTGCAGCAGTGTGGCCACAGCGTGGAGGAGGCCATGCGGCGCACACAGATGAGCACCGCCCAGCCCATCGACACCCTCTCCCTCTGGTCCGAGGAGGAGTGCGCCAACTTTGAGAACGGACTCGGCTTCTATGGAAAAGACTTCTACACGATACAGCAGCAAAAAGTAAGCACTGCCATGTTCCAGATTATTTTTTTTTTTTATTTTATTTTTTTTATTAGGGCCACTCCCAACAGGCACACTTGCCCAATTACAGGGAGTATTGGCGTGGGTATTTAAGGATCCACCACCAAATCCACCGGGCCAAATCGGACACGGAAGGCGGTTTTCCGCCGTGGGAATGGAACCCACGTTAATCCATGGTATCCGATCCGAGGACTGGCAACAAAGCCACTAGGCCACCCCCGGTCCCAATAATTAGGATTATTTTGTCGCTGCATTCATCTTGTTTCTTCTGTGTAGAAAAATGTGGTCGGGTGGCGCAAAGGTACTAATCAGTTTTGTGCGGTTTTGTATCATCATGTATTTTTAAAGCGGAGATAACGGAATAATTGTTCTTATGGAACATCCAGTGAGCAAGGGAGAAAGGCAATATCGATAAACCAGTAATGCTTTTGTGGGCGAAATTTGAGCAGATACCTGATATCGAAAATTTGAAGGTAAAATTACGACGGACGAGTCTACCATGCGGTGGACCTCTAGGAACGGTCATTGACAATGCTGAGGCTGTATCACAGGTCTAAAAACTAAATTTACAATGGAATCCGTACATAAGTCATGATTTGGGAAATATTTGGTCTACAGGGAAAGTAAAGCTATGCTTCTGTACCTTGTGCTTTGGGATTCGTGAATAAAGCGTTTTCTAAATAACAAAGTTTTTACTATGGGTTGAAATGGGCGAAAGAATAAACACTTGAGTTTACAATTTTTGGGCGGAGCAATCTTCCTGTTTATGTTTTAAAGTTTTTGGTCGTATTAGATTGGTATGAAGTAAAGTTGCCAACAGCTGTGAGAATTCTGTCGTTCACCCTCACTTCTATCTTATCACCCTTTATTTATCATCTATATCCAAAAAGGTGCAGAACCCACAAATTGACAATGCCTTGCTTGAACTGCCCTTAGGGCTGGCACATGCTTCACAGAGCGTTGCATTTATTTGTGTCGCGTAGACATTACATGAGCGCTGATTTGACTTGCTGATGCCCATGATCGCGCACCAGTAGTTTCGGAAATACACACTCGTGTTTCAATTCAAAATTTTCCGCAAATTTTATGTTGTCTTTTCGTTATACAAAGTTATTGAGCCCAAAAGTTCTTAAAAACGGCATAGCAAAGTATGTGTCATCTGACCTTGTATGCCGTGGTAAAGTCTCGACCAAATTGATGTATCTCGTATCAATAGTGTTCGAGCAATGGGCAGAACACTAAAATTTAAGCTCATATTCCCTACCTCGCAGGCTGTCTCTGTTCATGCTGAATGCTCGTGCCCACGTAATTTGGTATCCACCATAGCTATAGCAAACATTCATAATAACAGTTCAGTGCGAAATTCATGCCACATTATATGCTGCCGGTATCGTGACATATCCTCGAATTTTCCTGAAACATTTAATCTTTTCAGTACTCAAGGGGCGTGCACGTGCGGCATGGTTATAGTGATGATTGGCGCAGTCCATTATTTTTCTGGCGCAAATATGTATACCAAATTTCAACCTAATCGAGCCAGTAGTTTCTGAGAGGGATATCGAAGAAGAGTGAGCACGTGGCGCAGGAGCTGAAATGTAGCCAATGCGATATTGTTCTTAGATCAACCCGAATGTGTTGTAAATTGCATTACGATTGGATCCATGGTTTTTTAATTATAGAGTTGGTGTAAAATCTATTCTTCCCTTTCTCGTACAGCTGTGCGCGAGCGTTTTGACTTAGGAATGAAATTAAACTTCACTTCACAGCACAGCATTGGTCAGCATTCACAGCTTTGTTGCTCCCTGTTCACCAAGTTTGGGCCTTTTCAGATCAGCAAAAACCGAGTCATGGCATAATAATTGAAGGAATTTGATGGTTTGATGTCCCTGCTTTTGCACTTAACACCAGCTTGGACAGAACCCCACCCATCTTTGATGTGTTCAGTCAGTAATTGGCTTTATTAGGCTGTAACATGGTCAAGATGTGTTGCACCCTTTCGGAGCTTTTTGTTAGTGTGACGGCTGGGCTGGGCCAAGTTGTGTCGCTCATATGTAAAATTGTATCTGCATGCAGGGAGAGACCTCGCGGGCGCTGCACGCCCGCGAGGTTATAACCGTGGGCCGTTCGCTCCCAGCGTGGAATTGGAAGATGGACAAGGAAAGCTGATGTAACGTTAGGCTACTGCCGTGTATGGTGGTAGTACCAGTGCAGGTGCACTACTGGTGGGCTGGCAGGCCCGTATACGCCCGTCTCGCCTCGCTCTGACGCCCGTCTCGCCTCGCTCTGATGCCCGTCTCGCCTCGCTCTGACGCCCGTCTCGCCCCCTCGCTCTGACGCCCCTCGCTCTGACGCCCCTCGCTCTGACGTCCCTTGCTCTGATGCCCCTCGCTCTGACGCCCCTCGCTCTGACGCCCCTCGCTCTGACGCCCCTCGCTCTGACGCCCCTCGCTCTGACGCCCCGCACTCCGGCAGGTACGGACGCGGTCGGTGGGGGAGCTGGTCCAGTTCTACTACCTGTGGAAAAAGACGGAGCGACATGACGTGTTCGCCAACAAGAACAAAATGGAGAAGAGGAAATATGCTCTCAACCCGGGAGTAACGTGAGTTGTTCTTTATCAGGTTCAGTGCAAACTTTGATTGGTGGTTTTATGTATCTTTTATTCGAACAAATTTTAGATCTTCATTCGCATTTTTCTTTGAAAGGGAATGTGTCACCTTCGTCACATTTGAACTAATCATCAGTCGCGCCGAGCATAGAGCAAAAATTGTCGATTCTTTTTATAATGTTCATTTCAAGATTTTCTTAGAAAAAAATGGCAAGCGTCGAGACGAAATATGCGGCTGCAATCAAAGCAATCATGCCAGTATAATTCATGTCGTGCAATGTGCATTCTCCGTGCCGGGAATGAGAAACTCCCAGCTGGTCATTGACATCACGATTTCTGTAGCCCTCTGTTTCATTTTCTCCCCAAAACCTATAACGAATGACTATATTCGCTACTTTGATGTTATACAAGACATTTTTAAGCGAGCATGACTTGGTCTCAGCAAAAATTATGTTTTTTGGATTTGGTATTTGCGTGAACACGCCGTTTCCAGCGTCGGTTTTATTTTAACCCGCGCCCACCGGGGGTCCGGCGCCACCTTCGCCCCACCGGGGGCATCGATGGCCCCCTCTAACTCCGAAAATATGGGCGTTAGCGCAAATCTGCAAAGTGCACTAGAAAGCTCGCGTGAATTAAGTAAGAAATTACTTGCATGTTTTAGTGCTCAGGTCAATGGTTTGACCTCCAGAGGTCAAATTAGGTCAAGATCGGCTATTTTCACTCAAATATGCAATGATTACAAACTGGGCATAACTCTTATGCCATTAGAGCTATTGAGACCTGGTAAAATACATTTGATAGCAAATTGCCAGTACTTTTTCCGCTATGTGGAACGTAAAGACCTCCCGCCAGTGGTTTGACCGCCAGAGGTCCTCGTGACCTAATATGACCTGAGGTCACGAAAGGTCAAAAGTGACCTTGCCGTATATCAAATGAAAGCCAGTGACAAGACAAACACGATGGTGTTTGTTTCACCGCTCTAGCTCAATTAGGTCAAAGTTATTGTCAAAATACTGTTTTTGACCTCTGGTGACCTTGGATGACCTTGGAAAAGTCAAAGGGCAAATATGACCCCTGGGATCCGTGAAAGGGTGTCCAAAAACGTTGTTCTAAGCAGTCTAAGTATTTGCAATCATTTTTGTGGCTTTTATATCATGAAATAGCTTTTCCCATGCTTTTCCAATGGGAGAGGTCGCCTCGTGACCTGACCTCAGGGTACGAAATCAAAAATCCCAGATATAACCTTGTAGACCCCGGAGGGGTCATGAAGTGTAGGAAGTTTCAAATTGATCGACTTTGAAATGTAGCTCTTACAGAGCTCTAAAGTGAAGTGAGGTGACCTTGGTTGACCTCGTCGGTGACCTGACCTTGGGTGACCCGGGGTAAAATTTCAGGGATGATGGGAAAATGATGCAGTGAGAGGTAGAGCCTCAACCGCGGTGCTGCGCCTCGTCGTTTTTCTGCTATCCCGGAAAACCTTAGGGGGCCATCGATGGCCCCGGTGGGGCGAGGTTTAACAGTGCTCCTTAGTCCTATTAATATTAGGGAACCTCAGTAGCCTGGTCCTATTTTCTTTGCTAAAGATAGCCAAGGAAAGATATAACTCTGGTAACCTCAGTAGCTTTAACGTTCAGAAAAATTCAAGATAGAAGAATGGGGATTATGAATTTACATTCCCTCTCTACGGATATCGAATTTTTACAGGGTAGACTTCATAGGATTAAACCAGTCTGTGCAAGCTATTTCCCGCAGCACTGCCGTTTGGGCCTGCGGCCGTGCACGGTTCGTGGTGTTGCTGGGCCGTGTTAACCGCGGGTCCGGATCACCGGCAGGGACTACATGGACCGGTTTCTGGAGGAGCAGGACCGGGACCCCAGCTCGGCGGGGGCCGCGGCGACGGCGACACCGGCCCCAGTCTGCAGATCCTGATGGCCACCGATACCTCCGGCGGCGGCGGCGGCTCCGGCTCCAGCGGGAAGCGGTGGCCCAGCACGCTGGCGCCGGCCTACACAGCCTCCCGGATGCCGCTGCTGGTGGGCAGCGGCAGCAGTAAACCGCTGCTGCAGCAGTGACTGGGGCCCGTCAGAGTCTGCCCTGTTAGCGACGGACTGCTGCCTGCCTCCCGAGGGCGTGTGTTCTGAAGCTAGCGCCGTTTACCAGGAGTACTGAGTATGCGTGGAATGCCGGCTGGTGCTGTTGAGCTGTGTGTACCCGTATGTGAAGCTGTGCCGGCGGCGGGCCGAGGCTGGGGCCGGGTCAGCGCCTGCCGGCGGCGTAGTGCCGGCACCAGCTGCCAGTGTTGAGAGTGCGAGCGGCAGCACCGAGCGGCCCTCCAGTACAAAGCAGCGCTGCGCCGCCGCAACCCGTCCAGAGAACAGTGTACAAGTGCTGGTGTTGTGATGTGCCAGGCGCACGGCGGCTGTCCGCGCCTCCGCCGTGCTGGCGTCCGGGGCTGCGGAGTCAACAGCGGGCGCCCAACCGACGCCGGGCGACAAATCACCAAAACAGCCGACTGCATGCTGAATTTGGCGCAGGGAACCATTTGGCGGTGATAGAGGAGGGGCCAGGAAGATCGTGGATTCGAGGGGGCATTCCGGCAGAGGTATTGTTCGGAGTTTATGTTTGTGCCAACCCCGAGCCTACTCTGACTCACTGTTTCGGTTTAGCCATTCAACTCATCACGGAGCATATAAAGCCCTTAATCTTTACTTGTTCTACAGGCAGTATAATTTTGTGCGGACAAATAGTCCCCCCTATTTAGTCCAGAAAAAACACGGGAGTATCGTGAGGTCAAAGTGTCACCCGAAGTCGGTTCCGGCCTGGTCCAAGGACCCCGCAGCCCTGCCTGAGTCTGAGAACGTGCGTGTGATGGTGTCGCTGCGACCCCCGCTGTGTTGGATGCGAGAGCTGGCGCCCTGAGTGGACGTGCCGCGGCAGTGTGACCGGCTGGCGACGGCGTGGCTGGCGGAGCGCCTGGGGCCGAGGTGAGAGCTGTGGTAGCCCGCTCCTGTAAGGTATTATCGCGGTGGATCGAGTTGCGTAGCTTGTAGAAAATATGCAAACGATGCAAGGTGCTCTTCTCAACTGAGTTGTTGCATTGTGCCGCTGTGACCCTGCGTTACGGACGCCTATTTTTAGAATGACGTGCTTTCGTATGCGTTTTATTCGAGTTGGTGAGCAATAGTGAGATGAGACATTTTGTAAAAGAAAGCTTGCGAACGAGTTGGCGCTCTTGGCTGATTTTCATGCAGTGTTACTGTTCTTGCGTGCTGAATGCCAGCAGACGAACTGAATCGTACCGCACCCCGCAGCGTGCTGAATCCGTTTCATCATTTTAACCTGTGCTGTGGCAGTGGAGAGTGAGGCAGATCCGGACACCGGATGCATCGGACGAGGCATTTGTAACTTCCAATGGATGAGTACTGCAAATACAACTGCCAATTGTTGTTGCGAGTCCGCACTCGCGTCAAGAAAACTAGACGAACAGTGCATATCATAGATTGGCACAGTGAGTTGGGGTTTCACGCAGTCCAATGTCACACATATTCATAAATACTGTACTGCTAATAAGTAGGTCTCAGCGCAATGACACACCCAACAGGACGCTGCACCAGAGGCCGCGTCCTGTCGGCTGCAGGCTGGAGGGCGGTGGGTGTCCGACAGCCAGGAACGCGACGGGGCGGGAGGACGCCGCGGTCGGCCAACAACGGCCCGTAAACTGCCATATAAAAATAGAGCGCGACAACACTGGGATCACAACTACACAAGCATAAAGGGTTTCACAGCAGCCCAGATTTCTTGAGAATCATACTGTTGGGTTATTGAATACCGTTCGAGTCGTTGAACGGGTATCTCCATGGCAACAGTTCAGCGTGCGGTCCAAGCTGACACACAGCAATGAGTGCGGCCAGCTCTATCCTGTGCACTGGCAGTGGCCATGCACCAGTCTTCCTAGTCACACCAGACGTGCAAGACCTCAGGCTAGACTCCCCAGAGAGCGGGGAGAAATTACATTTCTCCCAAAGCAGAGGTACCCAATCACCATTCAAATATTATTTACACTTTCAACGCTCTTTCATTGCATTTACTTCACTATCCTCATTTCTTTACACCAATAAAGTCCTCTTCGATGTGTTATCGTACCATAGATTCACGTGCGACACCGGCATCGCTATACCACAGCATAGGCAGGCGGCCTTGGTTCCGCACTCCGCAGTAACCCACCACCGGGGGTTAGCGCGGTGCGGCGTCAGCACCCTGCCTCACAGCTGTCCCGGTCATCCCGCAACACTAATGACCTTCACCACAGTTCAGAGAGCACATTGAGCGGAACATCTTCCAGCTGCTGCCGGGCATCGTGGAGGTGCTGCCCGGGAGATCTGGAAAGCTAGCGACGATTGCTGCAACACTGGTCACTGACGGCGCACAGTAAAATAGGCGCTTCCGACAAGCTGAGCGAGGCCCTAGAGTGCTCCGCAGGAGCACAGATTTATGCAATGGCGCACTTTAAGCTGTCATATTTGGGGGACTACGGAAGCTCACCAGAAAGGCATGTCGTCCTCGAGGTCGGACCAGCAGGAAAAGTAAGCCCAGTTGTCGACGTCGGCGAGGTAGGCGTCACGCACCGGCGCAGCCTTCCTAGCCTTCTCCCGGCTCACACTGTAGTTCATGCCGCTGTTGTTGTCCCAGAACTCTCCCAACCCGCACCGAAATCCCACGCAGAACTCTATTCGTTCACCGGTATTTGGTGTGGGCAAGTCAAAGGTGAACCGGTCAAAAAGGGCCGGTGGCGCCGACGTACCTCCGGGTGGTGACAAATAGGTGGCGGCATAGTCGCGGTGCGACCGCCACCTGTCGTAGGTGACACGGATGAAGACATGTTTCTCGTACGTAATGTTCTTCACTTGAACGACGCCGGTGAGCTTCTGGTTTATCGTGATCGTGACTGATTCTAAGGAAACGGTGTTTCGCTCCAGGCGGTCGCAGAACCGCGAGTAGTCGGCGGCCGGCTGCGTGAAGTCGAGTTTCCAGGCTCGGACTAAAGGTGGCGCTGGGGGTGGTGGGCCGATGACTGCCGCCCTTAGGTGGTGGAGGGTGAAGTGAGGAGCTATGTGGGATGGCTCCGTCATCAGTCGCGTCTGCCGGAGAGGAGATGAAACAGTCACCTGCTGAGGCGTATCGTGATTCTTGTATGCTGCTGGATATCAAAATGGCCATTGTCTGCCCTTAACGACGCCGAGGACGGCACCAAAAATACACAAAAAACGGATAATGGGGCAGAGAACAGGAATCAACTCCAGTGAGCTCATCGGATTAATTGTTCTAGTAAATTGGTAGGCTATCTACCAAAAGGATAGATAAGGGATATATATCTACCGAAATCTACTAGCGAGGACATGAAATAGAGATACCTCTATAATGCCTCCCCTTACCATAGAATAGAAGTAACTCTATTCTATGGTAAGGGGAGGCATTATAGAGGTATCTCTATTTCATGTTCTAACTTTTAGAGTTCAATAATTAGAGAGTTTGATAAGGACTGTACAGGGCATCAGGGTTAGCAGTCCTCCCACGCAACCTAAATTCAGAACAATTAAGTGACTATTTGTGAGGTAATAGGCACACGCCCAGCGGCGGGAATAATGACGATATATATATATATATATATATATATATATATATATATATATATATTCCAGGCAGCACCATACAGAGCGACAACATAACCGCCGGAGACTGTGCTTTCGCGGCAAATAAACAACTAGATAACAATGGGGGAACAAAAACATAACGCAGTGAAGACTGAGACAACGCCCCCGGGAAATTATGATACATTTAAATGTTACTATCTCACAGCAAAAGGTAACGTGCATACTGAGAACGACTTAGAAGAGTGGTTCATGCACACACTTCCAGTTGTATGGACCTATCTGGGCTTTTCTAGCCCCTATCCCACTCAACAACAATGTTAACGGATAGTCTGGACAAACACCTCTACACCATGAATGGATGTATGTATCTGGTTCAGTCACCCGACCACATCTGCAACTGGTGACTTCCCTCCTGCTGGGAGGTAAATTGAGCATTAGCTGTCTGAAAGCGCAAACCACGCTGCATTTCGACGCATCTATGCAAGCCCATATAGGCAAGAGAGAGAAAATAAAAACTAGGTCAAGTCTATATAAAAAGCTAAAGTGAAAAGCATTATATTCTATGTTTCTTCCGGCCAAACAAGACATACGGTTTCTTTTTACCAATTAAAAATTAAGGTGGCGTTATCACGGGAAACTATCCCTTTTTCCCCTAGGCTGTCTCTCGGCTCCAATTTTATCAATGTTCTTGAATACCTCAATAAAAACTCACTTTCACTATCCAATGGGTTTATGTCGATTTAGACGATTTCAATTTTGCACTTCGGTCTGCCATTAACTTTGCATACATGGCAGGTCAGAAGCCTAACGGAACTTTTGTCGAAGTACATTCAGTGGCAGATCTAGCCGGTGGGTTTGGGAGGGGCAAACCAAATTCAAAAGTCGAAAAAAACGTCACGCCGCAGAAGCCGCACTACAATATCACTTACTGGTAGAATTTTGGGTATTTGAGGCGAAAAGCAATAAAAAACGTCACGGGAAGAAAAATATGGGCTCGAGATACTTTTTCCAGTCGAAGGCCCAATATTTACACCGAACTTAACTGGTTCTGTTTTGAAGTCGAGAGTTGAAGCACCAAAATCTTACCTATAAACTAAAAATGAGTCGGGGGAAAAAGGAGGTCGATCACTTGAGGGGGGCAAAAACATAGTTTTGCCACGCGCTTTTCCGTTTGGGGGTCAAATGTCTTTTTGCCCCCCTTGATCCGCCCCTGAGTGCATTTCACAAGGTGTTAACACCACTTACAAGGAAATATAGGCGTGAGAAAGCCAATACTGCGATTCGTCAGTTTGTTGGATATGAACGGAAACAAATCATCGAGACTGCCGTGAAGTACTAACCAATTAACAACGAAATGGGAATACCCCTGAAACAAATTAATAGTCCTATTTCAATTCATTTTCATAAATTATGTTTCCTGCAATGTCCCAGGGCCTACACCCCACGGGACAGAGAAATGGATGCAGTACGTTTGCGTGGAAATCGTTTTCGACGAACGCCACCAAAGGCTCAATTTTTACCCAACCATGGCAAGTAACCTAAGCACACAGAATGCTTGGCTTCAAGTTGGCGTGGGTTGCATCGATTGAAATGAAGACACTTTCTGACTTATTCCATGTTCTTGATGCTTTTCCAATGGGTTTGTCACGGGACAGACCTGACCCCAGCCGTCGACGTCTAAAATCTCGTTACACAAATTATTATTTTCTTTGACCTTATTGCTTCGCAGGAATCTGGTAAAATCAACAGGCCTTCTGATCTGTCGTATCTATTTTGACTGCTGCTTATTTGAATGCTTTGTTAAAAAACTTTTTCCTCGGACTCTCCAGGGAACCTGGCCTCGCAATGCCACGAAGGGATTTGTGGGGGACTCGAACGCGCCACAATTCAATATGGTAACGCCCAAATGGGATTAAAACATTAATAAGGACATAATTTCGGTGGATTCTGATTATTTTCTTTCTTGATTTACGTTCCCTACTGACTGATGATCACAGCAAGCACTGAAGCCGCGCATGAAACCACACTCTAGTGTTACTTTCTCAAGCAGATCAGTTTTACGCGGGCTTACTACAAATGGGCAGAATTACGGAGCATCTGTGATAAATATTTTTTTGTGATCAGAATGAAACCGTCACATTCTAGTACATAGGCGTATCCAGGGCTGTCATCGGGGGAGGGGGCACCTTCCCGTTAAGGGGCGCCATCTGGACCAGGCGGGCGCCACTTTTGACCGGCAAAACCTATCAAAATCATACCGGTGAGCGCTGATTTTCGCATGCAAGGGGGGGTGGGAAGGGATGTTTCCAGGGGTGCCATGGACATTTTAGGGGGCGCCGTGACCATTTCAGGGGCCACCAAGGGTCGATGGGGTGGGGGTGGGGCAGCTGTCCGCCTTTGGCCCTTTTTCTTCCTGTATCTACTTATGTTCTAGGACTGGTTCAGTTCTGTATGTTCTAAAAATTTTTTATATATATATATAATTTTTCATTCGAAGTTCGGGACTTTATTTGAAGTTTCATTTGTGACTTCTGAAACAATTTGCTTTTCATTTAGCAGCAAGATAATAAAATAGCATTCAGAGACATCCGAAAACAGGCTGAAAGCCAATATATGGATCCTAGACTCTCTGTAGAGGCGCTTTTTGTTAATAAACAATGTCCTGGAATGTTCGATGTGCTAATCCCTCTTTCGGGACTTTCCATTTGTAGAACGGTCATAACTTCAAAGGAGACAAAATTCAGTTATCGGGAGCATAGCTTCTTTAAAAATGGCACAATGTGCATCTAGGCAAGTTCTGAGTGTGATTGACGGGAAGCGGTGCCCGCCTAAGGTCTCGAGAACCGTAGGATCGAAAACGGTAAACGGGTTGGGCTGCACCACTTCGAAACATTTTCTTTTTGTGGTCATTTAAGGTCGAGGTCAAACTGCCGTCTGGGACTTAATTGTTGATTTCTGAAGAAAGATGGCGAAAACTTCACCATATGATTCTCTAGCAGCATCAATTATATAATTTGCTAGGCAAATCAAGGATTTGACCTACCTGAGGTCAGATCGGAGGGTCAAATTATATAAAATGCATATCATTAGAACCGCAAAGTCCAGGCGAGTCTAATGCAGCTAAAATAAATGCTCTACCCATCCGTTACTGAGTTATTCCGTAAACATTTTTCCGTGTATTTCATGGAGAGGTCATGCCTATGCCTGACCTGGTCATTGATATAAATACCGGATTTTTTAGAGACTCGGTGGGGTTTGTGTTGAGTATCGGTAGCCCTGCTCCGCTTTGTATCTTAACTTTTGAGGTGGGTCCTTGACCTGTACTGTGCCTGACCTGATGCCTACTAAATTTTCGGTTGTAAATGTGGGAGAGCCAGTGGCGCTAAAAGCGCATTTTCCCTCTCTCTTGTATAAAGTGGTCATCATATTAAAATTGCTTAAGTACCTATCCTTATAAAATGTTTCCGAGCTATCGAAACTACCGTTTAAAATTCCACGAAAATTGGCACAGCAATGTTTTCCTAATTTTTTCCACTATCATGCTTTCAGGAAGAGTTTCGTCAATATTGACCTGGATGCAAACTAATAGCAGCATCGTGGGTGTTACGAGAATGTGTAGGATCAGGAGTCCCTATTATGAGCGAAGTGTGCCCGAGAAGGCGCAAAGGCAGAGACTTCTCCTTTCTCTCAGGTTCGACGTTTTTTGTTTAAAATTTGATTTATGTTCTCTGTAAGCAAAGCATCACAGTGATAATAAATCTGATAAAAGCGCCGTTTGGAACATTTAAATGCCCCTGTCACTCCCGAATTGTCCTGTTTTCTTCCGTGGTCCCCAGAGAAAACGACGCTCGATGGAAAGACGGCTAAAGCTGAAAATGAAACGCCTAACTGTAAATGATTTTGGCATTATCCCTGACGCGACAATCCTGATTAGGTACAATCAGAATGTTGGCCCTAAAAGACAGCATTTTCAGTTAACGGCACTGTACACTCGGTGGTTGATCCGATGGTTAGCTTTCCTAGTGAAAAATGCACGCTACCATTCTGTTCGGTATTTTCCTATCGAAATTCTCCTTGAGAGTAACCAGAGCCACTGCTGTTTTGCATATGGCGTCCTCGTAGATCATGTTTGTTTGGGCTGGCGATGGTGTTTTGCGGTGGGTTCGGCCGGCTCAACGGGTCAGCTATCTGGGTCTCACACGCGCCTGCAAGGCCAGTGTCCGTCAGAGAGACACACCAGCCCCTCCTGCCTGCCTGATGAGCGCGTGTAGCCTTGCAGTTGCATCGGTATTCAAAGCGTTCATCGCTGTTGTTTACGGGCGGCGGGCGGCCGTCGCCGCTCGCCCGTCGCAGTCTGCCCGATCAGAGCTCGCCGCCCCTCCACAAAAAGTGCGGATCCCGGCCCGAGCGGCCCAGCCGACAGTGCTTCCCCCTTTCACCAGATCAGGCAGCTGCCATGCCCAGTTTTTCGGCGACCGCCGGCAAGGGCAGCAGGGCAGGGTGTCGCTGGAGCTCAGACAGTCGACAACAGGTCACCCGATGGCCATTCATCTCGTGATCGCGGCATTGGCTGCCCGCAGTGACCTACCTGTTCCATTCATCAAACTCTGGCCGACGCTATCACGGTCCCATCCACACAAACACCTCACGTCCGGTCCACTCTCGTCACACGGACTGCCCACCTGAATGGCCAAGTGACCAAGTGAGTCGCCAGCCATTCCTGTCGTGAATGACAGTACATTCCGAAGACAGTCAGGAAGGCAACCGGTTCACATGCCTGTAACCTGTTCGTGAAAAATGGGGGGGGGGGCAGATTCTTCGTGGAGGGGACTTGGGGCAGCTCAGAACTAAGCTAATATTTACCGTTAGTCTCCGAATAGTCTTTTAGAGGACTTCGTTGCCGTCCAAGCACTGTAAAGTATTTCAGGTTCAGCACAGTAAAAACATAAACGTGATTTATATGGGTCAAGTCGTCAGAGCAGTTTTCTCGTAGAGGGAAACGTATAAAATTGTGGACAAATACTAATAGAAAAACAACATAAGCCGGTTCAACCCATCCGACATCAGCCCAGCATAGAGCGGCCGCATGTGTGAGTCCAGGGCGCCTCCCCTCCTTTATGTCCCATCTGTTGAGAAATTAGGTACGCCTGTGAAGATTGGTTCCATCACCTGTTGGCATCTCTCCTCTCCATTAGTAGCTGTAGTCTCCGGCGGCGGCCGACCGGCAAACGTGACTGTCAGTCCCACCGTCGCCATGGCAACACCCAGCACTCATGGCAACAGGGGTAGACACTCTCTCTCCGGTACCATGCGTGAGGTGTCCCCATTTCTCTAACAGTCAAATCTACACCCATAGTGCTGTTACGAGTCCGGCCGTATTTTACGGGCTTGTCCAGACGATTTCGAAACAACCAGACGTACTCTTCAGCTGAAGTTAATCTCAGGCAACACGCAGAAAGTCCCTGAGACCGCAGCCTATTTCAGGCTAACTGCGAATTTTACACTTGTTGGAGAGAGCCTAACTGGGATGGTAAACGAACCCAGCCTATCATAAGTGATCCAAGACTTAATCAGAGTTAATGACGGCTTTAGGAAGGGAGTGAAATGTGAGGAATCGGTTCGACTTTTAGCAATGTATGTATAGGTACATACCTACCTTGCTAGATTTCGAAAATATGTATATCCAATAATCGAAACACACAGGAAGTTAAAGTTAGTTAAAGGGAATGTGGTACCTTTATAACGTGATTTCAACTGAGATAGCCAATTGTATAACAGTGGTTGACAGATATTAACACTTAAACCAACACAGCAGGCAGATGAACGCGTTTCGACAAAAATTGTCTTCTTCAGCATCCCTCCTACCATAGATGCTGAAGAAGACAATTTTTGTCGAAACGCGTTCATCTGCCTGCTGTGTTGGTTTAAGTGTTAATGAGATAGCCAAGTTGTGAAGCATGCCGGAAAACCCGGTACTCTATATATCATTTGTCTTGAAACTCAAAATTTCCGTAGAGAAATGCTATAAACTACCTGAAATGTACCCTACATGTACCCTTAGCAGCAGGCCACAGTTGACAGCCATATTGGTGTGAAGACATATGCTGACGTCACGGCGAGTATCAGCCAATCGAAGCCCTTGAAGCCTGTTGAATATGGTAGTGATTGCCAGATCATGACATCATCCATAGGCCGATATTTATTTATCCCTAGAGGAGCATTTTAAAAATAAAAATACTAAGCTTATTGTACATTTTTCAGAGAAATCATGGACGCTTCCATGATTTTCGGCTTAAAGTACCCCTAATTGCAATACATTCCAGGATTCGACCAAGGTGCCACATTTCCATTTAACTTATACAAGGTGATGTATAAACAGTGCCTGGAGAAACTTACCAAAGAAAATTACGTGACAATGCCCGTAAATACGATTTCACTTTTTAGTTGATTTCTAAGATTACGAGGCTTTTTTTAGCAAAATATCTCCCGTACTGTCAATTATTATTCCCTGTATTTACAAGAATTGTTCTCTCGGCATCCTATCGCTGACAAAACCTCGTTGATTCAGTTGTGACTCTTCCATACAGCATGAAAAACTAAAAGTCTATACACTCTAGTTTCGGTCGAAGGTATAAATAAATAACAATAGATAACACAGGACCGTATCAATTCATACTGCATCCTGATAATGATGACCCTTATGCTGACAGCCTAGAATCTAAA
This sequence comes from Lepas anatifera, assembly GCA_034440635.1. NCBI lineage: Eukaryota > Metazoa > Arthropoda > Thecostraca > Lepadidae > Lepas > Lepas anatifera. The sequence goes on from JAOTON010000047.1 coordinate 288,938, forward strand.
GTCCCAGAGTCATAGTAAAATATATTGATTCTGCAACAGCGGTGGTCTTCACCGCCGACAGGCACGGTTACCAGAGGTGCAGAAACTTGCCAACTCGGCTACTGGGGTTTGTGACACATTTATGAAAATTGATGTGCATAAGTGTGACAAAATAGCGATCGTGACAGTATGGTTCAAAATATAACCGCATATTTTCGAAATACAGAATGAAGTGTGTAGCGATAAATTTAATTTAGCAACTCTGTTCTTCAATTGCACAGCGTACCATCAGTGATACAATATTGGTACTGTGTTCAGTTTCTACTAAAACGAGGGACCCCCGCTGCAGAAAACCCGGAAACCGCTGTCACAGTTGCCAGATTTTAACATGCAGCCCAATGGTGCCGATTGTTAGTAGTTGCCAGAAAGTTGCCGCCTATTGCCCGAAATGTGACAGTCAATTTTTTCGAGAAATACATGATTGTGGGCATATTTAAGGCATTAAAGATAACGCAAATACGTTATCAAGTATTTTTCTGTCCATTTTGTCACGTTAAATAATATTTAAAGTTTGAGTCTCTTCGATTTAGCGGTCCCTATTTCTTTGAATTTAGTATTAAGTACGCCTAAAAGCTACTAAGAAAAGTACTAAATGAGTGGAAGAAATAAACATAGCTGGGCAGCAATTCTACCTAAACTACGCAACAGCGACAAGACAAGTTGGTAATGTTTATTTGATGTAGAGCCTGCCAAAAATGTACAGAGTTGGGAAACCACTCTTTTAGGGCATATTTTTGGGGTATATCTGAGATAAGTGCAGGCTAAAACTGGTTGGAATAAATGGTGCTGCCCATGGCTAATCTAAGATGAATGTAGGCCACTTTGAGACTGATGCACTTTCACATATCAAACTTGGTTTTTCATTCCTTAGCTTGCTTGTGCCTTACTTTATTTGTGCCCTAGATCAAGATTGGTTAGGTAGATTTGGAGCTGGAGGAAGTTGGGAGAGTTGGCGCCAGCAATAGACTGGCAACAACAGTAATTCAGGTGAGATTTCATGATCAAATTATCATGTCAATATTGTACAGATAGCAAATGTGTGCCAATGCAGTCCTCCACAAAGTGTTAAAACACACACACTAACGTGCACTGGAGGGGGGCCCAGTAGACCCCCTTCTCATCTCAGGAAATCGCAGAAAATCTCAGAAAGAAAGAGACTTTGAAAAACGCTGGTTGGGGGTGTGCTGCTTACTACCAGTGGTGGTAAGCAACACACAGGACCTGAACTGCATGGAGTTAAAGCAGGACTTTGACTACACTGGATCTTTCTTTGGTATGAGACTTCCAATACCTCTGTAGGTACCTATTAGGCCAATAGACCTAATTTTACATCTATGCAGGGTAGTTGCCTCAGAGTTTTTACTGCAAGAAGGAATGAACAGGCAGGTGATAATCAGGTGTTGGGGGAAAATTTTAAGCATTTGATCTGTCCATAAAAATGCTACCTAAGGTCCACTTTACCAACACATTTTAGGTAGATCCAAATCCTATGTTGACATTGACATTTTTGTCCCTTTTGTTGATATGTGAGATAGAAGTTCAGTGGGGGGGAAAGCTGTGATCAGGGTTCCCAATTGTGTGTAGGTGCACTCTCCCATTCATAGATTCGTTCCCAATAATAATTATTTTCATGATAATTGCCACATTTAATCATGGGGAAATGTACCATAATTGGAAACACTCCTTCCAAAAATAGAAACTTTTTCAAGAAGGTAAATGCATGTCATTAGGGGAAACTGCAGTCAGAGTTGCCAATAAAAGTTATGATCCCAATACTGGAAACAATGATCCATAATTGGAAATTTTCCTTCCCAAACATAAACATGATCTAAAAATGAAAACACAGTTTAATACTTTCATGCAGTAATGGCTTGGTGCTTGAACCTTGTCTGTTGCAAAAAGTAAGAGACAGGTAGATGACATTTAGCATATTGGAAATAGTATACAAGTATACAATTATCATTTCCAGCTTTTTGTGACAGAGGAGGCATACGTCGCATTAAGTTTGTGACAGCCAGCATACTTTCTGCACCTCTGACGGTTACGGCCGCTGACAGGCGCATAACGCACCCTACAAAGGCATCTGCTCGTTCCGCGAAGTGCGTGCCAGGCAGAGACTAATGTGCACTGTGCAAAAGTAAAGTAAAATAAACGTCCCTGGTAATTGCCATGTTTATAAACATCCCCGCCGAGGGACGGCCTCACTCGTAGCTAGACAATGCAATTGAATGTTAGGAATGTATCAAATGCTAGGATTATTTTACTGAACCTTTTTGTGCTTGCGATGACAATAAGACCAGTGGAAAACGCATTCCCAATCAGGGGATGTTTTAACATGGGAAATGGATATGAAAAAAACGAATATTATTAAGCATGGCGATCATCTTTACCCCTATACCTACTTTGAAATTTTCTTGATAGTAAAATAGTATGTTCCAGTGCTTAAATATGATGCTTAAGTGCATAAAACTCAATTTGGAACAGCGTTTCCTTCCTGTTGAGTGTCTGTGCGAATTATCCGTCATTCTGCACAGTTGGTATCTTGTTCCTTCTGCCGTTCTCCATCTGACAGCATTTTGCATAGTTGGCACTTTGTTTCTTCTGCTGTTCTAGATCTGACAGCATTCTGCATAGTTGGCGCTTTGTTCCTTCTGCTATTCTCCATCTGACAGCATTTAGCACAGTTGGCACTTTTTTCCTTCTGCCGTTCTCCATCTGACAGCTGACCATGTCCGCACGGCAGACGCTAATGTATCATATGTTGACTAACATATGTAGAGGCAGTCATGCAGGTAACCCGTCATCGGATGAATCAAATTCAGTAGCTGGTTCACTTGAGTCTTCAAGGTGAGATCAAGCCCACTAAAAACCGGTTTCCTATAACGTCACAGCTCAGACCACCACCGATTCCATTACCCATCAGTGTGGCACTGATAGCGCTGTTTACAGTACCTGGTTTCGTGACCGTCCCACATCCACAGCACACAGCAGGTGGCTGGGTGCAAACGGTGTTTCCCTCTAAGGCCGCCATTCAGGGCTGCCGCCTCCGTGTTCAGTTCAATCGAGACAAAGCGACATATGTTTACATACTGTCCTCGTTTCTTTGCCTATCCCAGCACCCACACGAGTCCAAGACGTTTCCCAGTGGTTTTCCACGCCAAATCGGCCGTCGTGGTGGAATATTGTCAGGAGGTGCAGACGGCCGACCTGCGCAGGCGTCTGCGCTCGGCGGGGAGCGGCGTCGCTGGACGTCTGGAGCGCAGCGTCCGGTCACGCGGCGACCCGCAGAGATGGGTATCCACCGCCGACGCACACGCGCACGCACAGGCAGCCAGGAATGCCAGTCACTGAACCTGGTCGCCCACCAGTCTCACTCCGGAGAAAGCATGTTTGCGTAGATCGGTTGGCTTCAATGTGAGCACACAGATGGAACGGACAGAGACGCGCTCTCGGCGGCCCGTTCGGTGCACGTGACACAGTGATGAATTCGGCCGTCCGCACCGCGGACCAACTCACGTACCTACCTATCAGGTCGAGAGGAGAAGTGGAGACCGCAGCTAAAATAACACAAGCGGACTAAACACCATTGGGAACGGTTTCCATCCGTTTTATTTTAGCTTCGAGATTTTGGCTCCGGTTACCTAGCGTTCTCTGATATATCAACAACCTTTGCATACTTGAGAAACAGAATGACCAAGAGCATATTATGCTTTTCTTTTAATCATTTGGTCGAGGCAATCATTGAGTCTGCTGCCTTTGCTGCACAGCATGAAGCATGGTGATGCGGCACAACATCACTCCCAGAACTGCTTAGACTTTGTTTGCATGTGCGTAGTTAGGTTACTCACCATCTCGTATTAAATGTTCTAAAAAAATCTGAAGTGGAAACAACTTCTTGTGTTACATCTTTGTAAAAGAATGCTTAGGTGCGTTTTTTAAGCCGGTTCACAGTTCAAAAATTGCACCTACTTAGGCCATGACTCTCCAGACAACCCTCCCCTCCCCTTCCATGGTTCCTACCTATGCCTTTAAGGGGTAAGATGGATATCGCCTTTAAAATTATTTTGCTTGACTTTCAAACATGAATAATAGGTTCATAGGTTCACTTTCAGTACCTATATACGGTCGGGCAGCCCGCTTGATTTCCTTCAGCCGCGCGAAAGGTTCAGGATCACACGCAAATCGCCGACAACATTGAATTCAGGCTTACAATAGGTGTGTCGGAGCTTCGTTTGTGGATGGACCGTGAGCGGGGAAGAGTTTGCACGCTGTGTTCACGTGATTGACACGCCTTGGCCACGTGCACTGGACGTCACAGAGAGCCATCAAAGGCCATCCCGAGGACGCTGGCCGGCGGACCTTTTCAGCCCCCGAAGACCGTTATAACGCTGCCTCTGACCTTGTTCTGACGATACATCAGCAGGCTCACGCTGCTTACTGGCGTCTGCCCCGCTGGAAAGGCTGGTTCCAGCCGCACACACGAAGGCCTTTGTACTAGTTAGAACACATACACAATCATTAAGGGCAATTTAATAATTAATGAAAATTAGTAAAGGTAAAAAGTAAAAAAATTAACAAAAATAAATAAAAAAAAAAAATATAAAAAAAAAAAAAATTTTTTTTAATTTTAAAAAAAAAAAAAAAAAAAAAAAAAAAAAAAATAAAAAAATTTAAAAATTTTGGGGAGGAAAAAAAAAAAAAAAAAAAAAAAAAAAAAAAAAAAAAAAAAAAAAAAAAATAATCAAAATAATGACTCACTGAAATATTTCTGGAGATCCTCCAGGATTTTACTGAAGATCTCACTTTACTGAGATCTCCAGATGTATCATTGAAAAATTCCAAAACCAAGGCCTACTGCCGCCAGGAATAAAGAAAAGCATCAAGAATTGTGCCCACCAGGGCTTAAATTGAAGTGTGTTGGAGTGGCAAATGCAAATACTTGAACAACATCTGTAACCCATAAGCCAATCAATGGATCGAGTGTGGCCAATTACCATCACGCTACCCTGGACGTGCCTGGGCTGCGATATAAGCAGCGCGTGTGGGCACGTGCCTGGCATACAACATCGGCTCCGTGCCAGCGCGCAATCGAGCCCACAGCAGGCGAGCCGGTACACTCCTCGGGTCTAGTTACTAATCGCATTCGAGAGGAGAGATTGCTCACATCAATAGCGTTGGAAAAATGTGCGAAATACAGTGTGTGCATGCGCCACACTACACCTCAAGCGTGATACACCCAGTTCATCATGTATTTGTGTTTTTCCCACGTTACTTGATGCTCAAATTCTAGGCATGCAAGTCTTTCTGAAGTCACCAAGAGACTTGTCTCGGAGAGCCTGACCTCACCACCCGAACGAGCGATCCCCGCAATGACTGGCTAATTTGGAAGCCACAGTTTAACGTTCCACAATGCACAGACGACCGCCCAGCTCAGGTCACTCTCTCGCTAGTCAGTTACCAGCCTACCTACGTCGGAAAAATATTGAGCACCGGAGCGTCCCAGGGGAACCGATCCCAAGCTTTCACCAATGTACTCCATTGCACGGTTTTCTGAAGAGTGGACCGCAGCCCATTGCTCCATCCCATCTTTCTTTTTGAAGTTGCCCAACAATAGCTTTGTCTTTTATTAAATGCACTCTTGTGTATGATTAACAAGTTATCATTTGTCAGCAATTGCGTTGCTTGGGGTATCCGCACGTTTTATGGCCAATTGCCATCTGATTATGTCTAGGTAGATAAATAGTGATCCCCCGGCGTAGCGATAGCAGAAATTCACTCACTGACCGAATAAATTTAGCGATTGGCGCGGTGTAAACTGTAAAAAATTAAAATGTGCTACAAGATGGCGAATTATTTACTTACTCACTTAAGGGCTTTTCATACGGCGTTCTGTGCAGGCGCCTCTGCCCGCCTCTAAAGTGTAACAGATGGCCATTAATACGCAATGCATGGAATATGAATACTCAATGATGAATACTATGATGAATACTCAATGCAAATAATGTATGGACGGACGCATATGTCCAGATGCACGCACGTAGTTACGCAATCATGAGACCCTTATACTAGGGATTACTATTGATCATTACGGTGTGTCCTGAAATTTTCTCGTCAATATCATTTCCCTTTACCAGATATGTGTGCTTTCCAGAAACAATGCCTCAGATTGTTTTGGGAACATTTAATTTGGGGTGAAATCTCCGAAAATGATGTCAAAGATGTAGTCTATGGCTTTCGATGACAAACGACGTTCGGGACATTGAACTATTTTCCCGACTTCCCTGCTCGGCTCCGACCTGGGTCATCACGTCGCCAGCGGGGTCATCTATTACGACCTGGATCATCAGGTCGCCAGCGGGTCATCTATTCGACCTGGGACATCAGGTCGTCGGGGGTCATATATTAAGACCTGGGTCACCAGGTCGCCAGGGGTCATCTATTACGACCTGGGTATGGTCGCCAGCGGGGTCATCTATTACGACCTGGGTCATCGGTCGCCACCAGGCTGGAGCAAGGTTGTCCACTGTCAAATATAGTGGTGTTGCTCTTCCCTTGGATGCGTATGCACATGATAGGGGTTGAAAATATTCATGTGGTCATAATAAAAACTGATAGCATGTCATGACCAAGACAGTCCATGTGCAAGCCTGGTCGCTTCGAAATTTCCCACCTAGCCTTGGGTCAATCCAAATGAAAATCAGGAATATCGATTTAAATTCAATCCATGTCTAAAACTTTGGTGCAAATACTTGGATTTTACGTTCACCAAAAATCCCCGAACCATAACAAAATAAACGGAATATGTAAAAATTTCCTTCCAATCCTATTACTTTGATGTATAAAACTGAGTTTTTCCAGCAGCATCTCTTTATAATCATTATAAATAGTGGTGTGCGGTCACTGGCGAATCCAATTGGGGGCAAGGGGCCGTGGCCCCCACCAAAGCCTTTTATCTTTTTCTCGCAAAAGACACAATTTTTGCCGATTTTTTAAATACCATGGTTTTTATATTTTTCGATTTAGCCCCCTCCCAAAACGTTGGTTTGGTCCCTCCAAAAGTTGCTCCTGGATCCGCCCATGTGTGCGGTTAGACAATTTTGAGTTTCAAACCTGTTATGCTTTTGATGGGCGGTCTAACGACGAAGGCCAAATTCTTGTCAGGCGCTAAAACTGGGGTCCAGGCTGTGTAATCCGTCCGAACCTTCACAGCACTCTCACCTGTACCAGCGCCAGGCCCTTGTCGTCGGCGAAGACCACTCGTTTCTTGAGTCGCGCCGCGTTGTCGGTGTCGCGCGCCGCGCTGAGGATGGAGCGCGGCCAAGCCAGCGCCACGCGCGCCATTTGCGCCGAGAGCGCGCCGGATACGCCACCACCGCTCCAGCAGCGCAGGTCGGAGAGCAGGTCAGCGCCGAGCGCCGGCGCCGGCGCCGCACCGCCCATGCCGCCGCACATGTCCACCTGCATCACCAGCGCGCTCATCGGGACCTGCCGGGCCCGACGGCAGAGGTCAGCCTCTCCGACAGTCTCAGCAGCGGCAGGGAGAGACGCCGCGCCAGTGATGCTGGACTCGCACTGAGGCCAGGAGGCAGCCGTGTGGGGGAGTGGGGTTAGGCGTTGCGCCACTTGCGGACACCGTCCGGTCGATAACAGCATCCGTTTTGGTGTATCCGCGATAGCTAAGCTGGTAACAGGACCGGACTTTTCCAAACAGATAGAAGTAAATGAAGAACTAGAATACGCACTGATAATGCATTCTGAGAATAATATGGGAATTTAGCTAGTGCTAATCAATGGCGTCGCCTCAGATGCTTTTTACGATAAGGAATGTTGGCTTGGGCGAATTTTGTCGAATTTCCATGTGCATGCTCGGTCAGAGTTTGTTGTACATACATAAAGTGGTGGCTCATGCCTCTGTGCATGTATGCCGTACACTACATGTTTTTGTTTCTCGTCGTTTGCTTATTTGTTTTTTGTTTTGGGGAGCTGAGGATCAAGCTCATCTTTTCACCTAGCTGCTAAAACGATTAGATATCCGATTATCTGATCCTCAAACTTACGCCAACCTGGGAGCGTTGTGTTGTTACATGAGGTTTATTGTTGGCACGTGGAGCCTAACGATTTGTATTACCTGCACCGTAATGGGAGTCGCCTTTAGGACACATCCTATTCGTGATTCTTTATTCCCACTAGAACGGTTGGCATTTGAGGTTAAATTTATTACTGAATAAGGCAAATAGGTCAGCATCAATTACATTGGTTCTCTGCTGCTCCAGATTCAGCGTCTACTGGTTTGAGCTTCCTAAAAAGCCAGAAAAACCATCGACTTGATGTCGCACGGGTTTAAATCCCATTCGTTTAGCCATCTAGTCTACAGCTACTCTTTTCTGCTAACGCTGCACAAATGAGCAAATAAAGGTTTCTGACCTAAATAATACTCGTCAAATGTCAACACCATCTCTAATGTAACTGATATTGTGGGTCACAGTAACGATTACGTAAACAATCGACAGTGTAACCCCAGCCGCGCCGTGTTTACAACTAGTCTGCGTTGCCGCCAAGCAGCCGACGGAGATTCTGGGAAGGTGGGGCTGGGGATGGGTGCGGCGCGGGTTAGCAGTGCGACCAGGCTCGTCCTTGGCCCAGATTTATCTGCGCCGGTCACCAGGAACCAGCGATTTACTCCGTCACTCCACGGAAGGCGCCACCAAGGTCAAGTCCAAGCCCGGCCAGGACCGCCTGAGACGCGCACCGTTACCCGCCAGCCTATTTCCGGACGCCACAAACAGGAAGTGGCAGACCGGCCGCAGCAGGGGATCGGGGCTTATTCAATACGAATGGTACCAAGATTAGAAATAAAATAAAATATATGAAACAAAAGACTACCATCTTTCTGGCGCCCCTTGAAAAAGATAGTATACAAGAAGTGTAAGCATCTGGAAACAGGGGAGTGTACTTTCTAAGTAATTGAGGGTGCCAAGATTTGAAACCGTATCAATAACCAGCACAATAAAAGGTGATAACATGATATAAGTTGTACTCTAGCCTTTTCACAGCCCTGCTGAAGAGCAAATAACAATAAGAAATCTTTGAAAGGTAATCACGAAAAATTAAGGGATATTTTAACACTACTTTGACGTTTTACTGGAGGTATCCGGGCACCCCGACAGAAGTGCAAATACACACTGCCCTCAAAGGCACAGCAAATTCGCATAGACACGTCAGCAATTGCAAAACAAAGTGAAATGTTCCTTGGTCTTAAAGTAGCCCTTGCTGCGGTCTCGCCCGGGATCCAAGAGCCTGGCTTTCGGTGGGGGACGGAAAACCGGATGGAAATTGCGAAACCCGATGGAATGGGATGAAATTCTGCATGTTTCATTGAGCACGTCTGAAGTATTTCAGGAAACACGGAATGGGATGGAATTTCTTAGTGAATGCATTTTCTGGGACGGGTAAAACAGGTGGGACGGTATGGGACGCGACAGACATCCGTGGGAAGGCAGAGGACGGGACAGATATAAGGGAATTCCGTTAAAGGGAATGTGGCACCTTGGTTGAATCCTGGAATTTAGTGTTATTAGGCGTACTTTTGAGCAAAAAATAATGAAACCACTCACGATTTCTCTGAATAATGTACAATAAGCTCAATATTTGGTTTTTAAAAATACTCCTCTAGAAAAAGAAGTAAATATCAGCCTGTGGATGATGTCACGATCTGGCAACCACTACCATACTTGAAACGCTTCAAGGGCTTCGATTGGCTGATGCTCATCGTGACGTCAGCATATGTCGTCACACCAGTAGCTCACAACAATGGCTGCCCGGCGACGGGGGGCTGAGGGGGGCTGATGTCAGGTAGGTTTTAGCTTTTTTTCTACGGAAATATCGAGTTCTAAGACAAATGAAATATGGAGTACCGGGTTTTCCGACCTGCTTTACAACTTGGCTATCTCAGTTAAAATCACGTTGTGAAGGTGCCACATTCCCTTTAATGGGACGGGAAAGACATAGTGGGACGAAATGATAGGTCTGATGAAATGTTATCTCATGCTGACCGCTAATCCACGGGAGACCTTGCCCTAGTCATAAATATACCACTCGATATATTTGGCCTGAGAGTATAGTCCAACTAGTAGCAATAGATTAAAGTGTCTTTTAATGGCTTCATTATATCAAAATATCAAGTATTCTGTGTGACAAATACTACAAAACACATTTATCTACATAAAATTTTAGAGATAAACCCAAGTGTAACAGGCAGAAAAATGTTCTTGGGGGCAGCTTTCTATGGCAGTTTCCTCATGTTTGAAGCTAACAAAATGACGAAGTAGCTTTGCAGTAATTAAAAGCTGAGGAAACCTTGCACGGCCAGCATTTTTTACGCCTCGATTGTTTCATCTCACTACGATATAGATGGAGGAAGAACATCGTCACATGCTGTTCAACTATTCATAGAATGGCGACGTTTAAAGGTAATGTGGCACCTTGGTGGAATTCTGGGCTATGGTAGCTTTAGAGGCAATTTTTTTTAAAAATAATGGATTGGACCTCTCTTGTTTAAAAATGGCTAACAAGCCCAATATTTAACCTTACCCATGTTAGCAATAAAATCATCAAAGTTAGCGTAACGTGAAACCGGCGTGAGGCGCTGGAAATGCTTTGTGCCAAATCGAACCTGTTTGATTCCCACCAAAAAATGACAACACAATAAAATTGAAGCATTTTTGCTAAAAGAGGTTGCCATTAAGAAGCAATGTGACATGCATCAATTTCTTCTATTTGACTTGATATATTAAAACATATTTCACGTTTCAAACTAGTCAATAAAGCAAGTTAAACACATTTATAGTGGCAGTATCTATGTCATATTTAGCACGTCGATTTTGAAGATGGTCAAACAAGAAAAACTTGTCCGTGCAGCACGCACGGTGGGGCTTCAGCATGATGTCACTTTCTTAGCATCGCCTCATAGATACGTAAACACCTGGGAAGGACGGGGTCAGTAGGGTTGAGTTTTGGCCCTTTTCTTCGTGAACAGTAAGTTCTGGCACAAGTTAAGTATAGATAAGGAGATTTCTCAATATGCTCTATAACATGGTTATCTCAGTTCAAATCACATTGTCACATTCCCTTTAACACCAAATCAAACCAACGTAGACGGTTGAAGCCGATTGAGGGAAACTAGTGCTTCAAAGAAGTGGAAACAAGCTTGAAAAATGACCGTTGCAGAATGTATTTAGAATGCTAGGCGAAAACATGGTATATTAAGCCTTATGAAAGAAAATCAGCTTAATGTGATCCTGTCGATTTCTACAAATTCGTCTTAAAAATAATGTTTTAAGCGAAAACGCAAGACTCCGATCTCATGCACCAGTTTATTACAATAATCCGATGCGCAAGCTAGAGCAGGAACCTCCCAAGTGTGATATTTTTTGTTCAAACATAGTACACAGGATGCTATGCAGGAACTATACTTGGCTCACGGAGCAAGCCAAGCATAGTTTTCGCTTCAGAGGGGTAGAAGCATGGGACAGTGGGATGAGAGAGAGCTAAGTATATTTATGGTGGGCATTTAGGAAAGAGGATAGGCTAAAAATTAACTAGCGCATTTCTTTAAAATTGTTATCTACAACGGTCATGTTCTGTAAAGCATTGCGTGGTTTATGAAAGTGTGTGCTCCCCATGTGTGCTGTGTCCTTGTAATTGAGGGCTGAAAAGCCATATCTTATGGGGACCTCAATATACATTTACATCTACATCTACATCTACACAGTACTTGAACAGTGAGTAAAAAAGTCCCACGAGACGATCAGGCATAATTAAATCTGCTGTTTGCGATGGTGAAAGCTGTTTGTTCATGTAATATACACAGAAAGATAACTAGCGGTGCACTCTGCCATGGCAGCTGGTTTGCCTTCTGCTAGCTTTACCTTCGCTGTTACGCACACAGCTCACGCAAAAGCAAATGGTGAGAAACCTGCGTTCTGAGGCCTGCTGGGATTTCGTAACGACCAGAGCCACGTCCCTGTGAAGGACAACATCAGAGGCCTCGGCCGCTTGCCTTGCACATAAGGCCATATGCACCCCAGGGCATAACATAACCAGAAACAACGAGCGCAGTAAAGAACTGCATGTTCAGCTCACTCACATAAGTCTTGAAACGTAAGGTATGAAAATCATCGAGAATCAGTCCATGTTGAAACCTATGCGTTATGCTAAGACATATGCGTGTCGGGCAACAAAGTAGGTACCTCTACGTTCCTCTCAGCGTCTGCCCCGGCGATGTTCAGCCATTAACCCTGAGCAAAGAGCAGGCCATCACGACCAACATTGAATAAGTAGGTCATGATATGACGACGATAAGCCCACCAAGCTGCCCCTTCATGTGGTTCGATATCTGTGTCCTCATTCTTACCGCTAAATAAGGCTCTCCTGGCCAGAGATTAACTGCTGCGATAACATTCGTAATTAGTATCGATCACATTCGTAATTAGTATTGCAGCATAATATTATAAACTGTGATCAACACTACCAGCGTTTCCGTGTTTTCCTGAATTACGGTTGAGGCAAGGTCGTCATCCTGTAAAACCCGTGCTCTGCCGATCGTGGGACAAACACCCTTTTTATTAAACAAAGGTTGTTGAGCATCGAAATTTATCATATCATATCTACAAAACCAGTACAGGTAAGATACAGTGGTTACCCGCCCAGAAGTCGATAGGTCCAAGTGTGAATTAATGGACCTGTCAAGTGTGCACTCACTGACAGACAGCCTGCTTCTTTCGTAACTCATTTGACCTTGCACAGTATTTCTGGCGAAAAAATGACTATTTCGTAACAGACGAGCCCATAATCTCAAATTAATCACCAACTGTTTTAAACTGCAAACGCAGTGCACCCAGCCGCTAAGTCACCCCTACTGTCCAGATCTCGTCTTTGCACTATGCAGGTCCCACTGACGCCCCCTCCAACTCACCCGTCTGCGGGGCAGATTTGGGCTGTTGACCATTCTGGCGGCTCTGCTTCCGCAGAGGTGGCAGAAGGACGGACTAGTCTCCCTCAATACCGTGGCGATCGACCGAGCTGCTGTGGGCCGACCGCCCAATCTTTGCACTTCCCTGCGTGTGGGCAGCACGCGCCCCGCGCGTGCCCGCTCAACCCTCCGAGCAGGTCAGCGGACGTCCCGGCCGCTCCCGACGGCTGATGCACAAGGCCACACACCGACTCACGCACACGCACACACACACCTCCGAGTCAGCGATCTCGGCGCCGCGGCCAGACCCGAGTGGGCTGTGACAGCTGTAGCTGACCGCTGCTGGCGAGGACTGCACATGGGACTGTCGCCGCCGTCGCCGTTGACGCTGATCTGACGGGGCCTGGCGGGCGGCCACAGTCAGCGGCTGGCAAGGACGCGCCGGTGCCCTCCGCAGCTCACTCGCCGTGTCGCGCGCGGCGGCGGCGGAAGTGCCGCCGGCGGCGAGCGGCGCATGACGCCACGGCCAAGGTCGCGCGCGCATACTCCCACCCGAAATCACCGGTGGCGCTCTCACTTACCTACGCGTTACAACGCTGCTATCAGTGCGTCTCCAGCTCATGACTAATGAACTACGGCAATCAAAGTAGGAAAATGAACGAGAGATCGAGCGATTTCATCCCTCGTTCACTAATTAGACGGAGGCACAAAACATTTTCGTACGATTCAGGTGTCTTCATTCACTACAGCCTATGTTTGCCGTTGGCTGTCCTCAGTCTCCTGTGCGTGCCGCGAGATCAGTGGGCGGACAAATGTTTTGCCATTCCCTTATGGTTAGATATATTTCGAGCGAGTAACCAGTTGAGAACCAGGTGCCCTAAAAATTTATAGCGAGAACATGACTTTAGTTGGCTTCTCAATCAGGAATACGTGACCGTAAATCGTCGCCGTGTCTAGCAAACGACACAAATGGAAAATTTAACAAGTGAGAAAGTGTGAGCACTACCCAACTATGATTCAAGTTAAGTTGAATAGGGTGACCGCACACATTACATATTTTTATTTTTGGACAACAAATACACCCAAGTGAACAATACTTTAACATGCAGACTTCTCATCGGGTCTGACAATAATATTCACAATTCTTAAGTACACTTTTCAAATACACAGCTCGTTCGACTGTGCCTTTACATCCGCTCATTCAATATACTCGATCTACACTTTATAGAAAGGTACAATTTCCAGCACCCTAAAGATATGTATCTTTTGCAATTTATTTGCCTGTTTGATTTGGGATATGTACGATTAACCTATTCAACTTAATTCTAATCATAATAACCTTGCCACAAGTGATCCGAACAATAGTCTAGCTTGAGACTAGGAGAAATGCGTTCCGAAGCAGCGTTCAGATCTTATGCGTTAATGCTCCACGTGTTTCTCACTTCTCAGTCAGGGCTAAACATGCGCGGACAACTTGCGAAACATTACGGTTCAACCACGCTTCAATAGCTGTCGAAAGTTTCCCACGTCAAGGGAAACGGCAGAAACCCGTGAAACTCAGTTGTCCTGTTTGCCAGCGCATCCAGCCAGGCAAAATGCCGAAGGTAGTCTTTCGGTTTGAAGCTTGATCTATAGCTCTGCCCTGCGTAGCTTTGCTTAAAGGGAATGGACCACTATGTCGAAATTCTACAAAGAACAATTTAAGAACAAGAGAGGTCTAAAAATCAGAAAACAAAATTTTCCCCACTTCCATAGGCTAAAAACAGAAATATCTCCTCTTTTCTAACAATAAGTGACGTCATCAAAATGACAGTTTTAACAATCAGTGAAATCCCAAGTCTTGATCGTAGACTCGCTGTGAAAGCCCATTTACAGCGTTTCCGCATGATACAATTTGTGTGCAGTACAAGAAGTACTGGTGCAAAAACTTACCCTCAGATATCGTTGTGGCAGCCGTATTTATTGAGTGGTGGATCGATAATGCACATTTCTGACGATCTTCCGCACATACAACGAGGTCCTACTGCTACGGTAACAACGATTCAAAGGCCCGATCAAGAACCCATCTTGGTCACACACCCGCCACCGGGGCGAGGGTTAACGATAGATAAATGTTTACGGATGAAATTAATCTGTAACTAACATGTGCAATATATTAATCGTTAATAACTAACTAATTCCAGCCAAGTGTTTTCAAGAGGGGTATATCTTCCTGCTGAAACAACTTAAAAAGGGTTAAATCATTTTACTGGTCTAGTTTTGAATACATGTGCTGGTGGTAGTGAAGCGGCTATTGTTAGCACTTTAGCTTCAGCTGGTATATTAAGAATAGATAACTAACCAATTAAAATAACCCAGCAAGATATTGTTAATAAAAAGGGTAGGTAGTGGTTGGCTGAAATAAATGAGAGGTCTGTCATAATCCTCCTGGTCTAGTTTTGCCCGATTTGGGTAAAGGTACAATCTCTGGGTTATAGCAGGCCTGGAGACCTCTTCTCGATCCAGTGGTGGTTCGGGAGTTCGGAGTGGGTTAAAGGGAATGTGGCACCTTCAGAACGTGACTTTAACTGAGATAGCCAAGTTGTAAAGCAAGTCGGAAAACCCGGTACTCAATATATCATTTGTCTTGGAACTCGAAATTTCCGTAGAAAAAAGCTAAAACCTACCTGCACTGTACCCCTCATGTACCCCTAGCAGCAGGCCACAGTTGTCATGGCTGTTGGTGTGACGACATATGCTGACGTCACGATGAGCATCAGCCAGTCGAAGCCCTTGAAGCTTTTCGTGTATGGTAGTGGTTGCCAGATCATGACATTATCCACAGGCAGGTATATATTTATTTTCCTAGATGAGTATTTTAAAAATCAAAATATTGAGCTCATTGTACATTTTTCAGAGAAATCGTGAGTGGTTTTATTATTTTCGGCTAAAAGTACGCCTAATTACACCAAACTTCAGGATTCGACCAAGGTGCCACATTCCCTTTGACACTGGCACGGCAATACAAGCCCTTTGCGAAGTCTATGGGAGACCAAAAATCCAGGAGAGGGGGGGAGGGTGTCCTGACCACGAAAACCCCGCCTCAGGATCTGCACCCATGGGCGCTCTTAGAGTATCATTGTCACGATATCCATTTTTTAACATTTCGTACTAAAGAGCATTCGTAAGGAACTCAATCCAAGGTCTCAGCTCGCTATGGCCAATAATTTGTGCATTTATCCATTGCCTTATGAAGATTCTGATGAAGGGGTTTGACCGAATATTAATCACAGTGTATTTGCTCCATTTTTCCTTCAGGATTTGAGAAGGCAGGCTATTAACCATCCCATCAATTTATAGGGGGCTATTCAAAAGTGACGTCACTTTTTGGAGGAGTTTCCAACCTCCTCTATACGTCATGGCATTACTTTTTGGGCGGACCCCCTTTGTATCATGAGTCAGCATAATTCAATATATGCATCTACTAAAACAAACTGCGTGTAACAGTCATATCGTATTTTATGATCAAATTTTAAGCCTGACGTTCCAAGCCACTGCCTCCTTAAAGGAGAATTCATGCCTTCAGGTCTCAATCCTATTTCTTGACATAACTTCACCTTCCCTGAAAAAAAACTCAACAAGAACTCAACATTGAAAAAAACGACGCCGGAAAACACCCACCCCGTCTCATGACACGCCACTTTTCGGCCAACCCCTCCCCCCTTATCAGGTGACGTCATTTATGAACAGCCTTTAATCCGTACCGCGGCTCGGCACTGTCAACTCTACCAAGATGGTGGAATACCGAAACTTGCCGGGGTTAATATTTTTCCAAAGCTAACAATTTTTTCCTGGCGATCTTAGTTCAGTGTCTTTTTTCTTATTGGTTCACATAACTACTTCTATGATGATAATAATGTTCATCCGCCACTCCATCCACCATCAGAGGACATCATGCGCGCCCGCCCTGCACGGTCGATACGTGGGCTGCTCCGCCCCCAAATGGTGTCCCCACAGATTCAACTTGAATGATACTTTTCTTCTCTGATGGCCCTTTTGATTCATTCAGTGTTATAGCCCTGCTCAGTATGTAAGTACCTATTTATCTATAGCGGACAAACATTGTCCATAACACCACGTTCAAAGCTCAAACACATCCCACTATATACATACGCATGTACACGTTATCATTTATACACTAACACGCTTCATTTACATTTAGATCACCTCACTGTCGCTCGGCGTACATTAACATCACTTTTTTACCTATTGTACACAAGTGACATCATGTCATGTATATGGATAACAAAGATTTCTGCCAGTGAGCCTCTATTCTGGAGTTGTAGACAAAGGAAGCTATCTCACAGTAACGTGAATAATAACAGAGGTGGGCACCGCTACCATTTTTTAAGCCGCTATCGATGCCTCTACTGCCTTGGAAAGTTCGAACCGCTTCCGCCAATAGCGATATTTTTCAGAATTTCCAAAACGCTACCCACTACTCCACCATCGTTACTTTTTATACAGCACTATTGAAGCGTTGCACAAACATGATTATCATTTTTGGATACATTTCAAGGAAAATGGCTGTTTATCTACATATAAGTCTAACATTTACAACTTCCTTGCCGATAAGCAAACAAAATCACCCAACAAAGTCATGTGTACAATGTTCGGTTTTTTTCTGTAGGAAAAAAACATTTCTCTCAATACCAATCTGCTATTTATCGGTTCCCTCATCAGACTGCCTGTGGCGGTAGCGCTTTTGAATTATTTTGAGTCTGCTATCCGCTACTGCTCCACCTTTTGGTGATGGAAGCCGCTACCGCTACTCAGATGCGATCTGTGGAGTCCGCAAGTAGCCGAGTAGATGAGAAAGAATGCCGCCCGGCTCTGGACATCGATGTTTGCTGTATACACCAGTTTAGCATGAGACGAAAAACAACGACGGCCGTGACGTAAGCTACTTTTCAACTCATGCTTATATTTTCCTTTGCAGTGTTGTGTCAGTAAAACCATTAAATAAGCCGAGCTATTAACCTATGGCAGGGGGCTAATATTGCCCCCCTAAGGTTTTCAAGAATATCTCCGAAACGGCTTGCGATAGAACTTTGAAACTTCCTGACTTTTCCTAAAACTAGTACAGACAGGTTTTCTGAAATTGTCAATATTATATATTTACCAGGGCGGAGCTATGGCTGGGTTTTTGGGAGGTTCTATCCACAAACCAAGTATTATCGTATGCGATGGGTTCTTTGTAAAAGGAAGCCGTCTCTGCTGATCCTGATACCAGTTATATGGTTTTATTATATCATTTTTATGTGAGATGATAGTGCATTCACAATTGTCACTATTTGTATTCATAGGGCGGTTACAGCAGTTCAAAATGGGGGAATGTTATCAAGAAGGACGAAACGTTAGTAGTGAGAAGACTGCTTACAGCCGTGCCAGGGCGAATACAATTGGGTATATGAAAATTCAAAATAGTTATAACCAAATTTAGATTACCAGAGGCGTGTCCAGTCACTACACATTTTCAAATGCATATTCCCAGCCAGTATCACCGCCGCGACTCAATATCGTTGTATATTAAAAATGTGTTTCCAATCACCCCCACCCGCCCCCCGACGAGTCCTTGATCCGCCTATGTCACCCCCTTTCCCAGAGCTGCCTGGAGGGTAAAATTATCAGAAATAAATTTCAACTATCGAGGGACTAATATACTCATGCATACCACTCGCATATTGTTGGATGTATTTTACCCCACTGTTTTACCTTACTGCATCCGCCCTGATGGTTTTTATTTTTTTATTTATTTATGTGTCAAGATGCCACAGTATATCACGGTTCTAATCCGCGTAACAAAACTTTTGGTTGTATATATTTCCCTCATAGTCCTGGTCCTGAACTGCCATTGAATTTCAATTTTTGCGTAACTCAGTATATGACAATTTTGGGTCAATTATTTGTAAATCTGAACTAGTTTTGTGAAATCGTACAACAGAGACAAGGGTTATGGAAAATCTAAAAATACACAAAATTGTATATTTTGCACGACTTTCTCCTTAAAATCAAAATTTTGAAATTTTCTTTTTTCAAAATAAAGTTGAGCGTCAGGGAATCTATAGCACTTTGAATTTTCAAATCGGCCGGTTAGATTACGAGATCTTAGGGGCGATATTGCCCCCCTGCCGAAATATAGCCAGCCTACGGAAATGGGTTAAATTCGCTCTGAGAACAGAGAAGTAGAAAGTGGTTGGTCATCACCCAGAACGTTTTTTACTAGGAAATAGCTGAATTTTCATGTAACAGAACTAATTTTGGGGTACGAACGAGCCATATGATCCTGGCAGTTAGTGCGTTGTTAAACCACCCGGGGTACGACCTACCCCCGGAACGACCACTTTTAATCCTCGCCTGGTACAGGAGGGCTTCTTTAGCCACGTCCCTCTTCATGCTTTTGAACACAGCTCTTGGTCGTCATAGGTAAAGAAATGAAACCTTAAGTACCTGCTCAGAAAGGATTGCTTTGTATTTTTAAGGCAATGAGACAAAAATATTTCATCTCATGTTCTAAAAGTAAGGTAATACGACTGAGGCTCTAAAAAAGGAAAATTATTTTAATGAAACCAAACCTTTAGCAACTAAAAGCGGGGCCGATAGTTACCTCTGACTTTCCTTACACACAGGCCAGGGCCGGGAAAATTGGAGTGATATTATATAATTGCCCTGTATATGCGTAACATTGGCTTTGTTTACGTTGGAAGATCAACCCTATGGTGAGTAAGCAATAGTACCAATAGAAGATGCTGCTGTTGTTGCAAAAATCCTCACCTTGTGGAAAATACAAACCAATAATGCTAGAAAATGGAGGATTCATCACTGACCTCTGTTGATTATGAGCGTCACTCAGCCTGAGAGGTTCAGCAGCTGTTGACAGTGCACATCAGGGCGCCACTTTTTCTCCACTTGCTGTTTGCCTTTCCGCAAACATCTGCTGCCTTTCACAGGTTTCACAAGCCGACGTTCTTCCATGAAATCTTTCCGAGCTAGAAAGCAAAGAAATAGACGCACTGAGCCCAGCTGGTACTCGGATTATGTACAAGAATCCACCGAAAGACACAGCAAAGTTTAGTGGCGTCCTCTGAGGCACCCGACGCAGAGCCGCGCCGACCGGGGCAGCTCCAGAGCGCATCGCATCATTGCCCGTATCGATTCAGGATGCAACTTCGCTCAGAACGCCTCCAGTCCTGGGATGACGTCACTTACCAAATACGTCAATAAGTATTGGAACAAAATCTGGTCAAAAGATGGCGTTGCTGTTTAAAAGCCATTGACAGATGAAATGAGTATCTAGAAAAGTTGTTCGGTGGCTTGAAAAGGCCAATGGCTAACACTCGTAGCTCGGACACTTCTACCATGCCATCCTCTCTCGAAACATATACGAATACCAATCTGCTGCCGGTTGGAAATATTCCGTGCTTCTTCTCGAACATTGCATTATTTTGAAAATAAAGAATGCCGATACATTTCCAGCTTTTTCCGCAAGACAGTGAAGCAAAGCCGTTCTCGACAAATATTGGCATGTTTGACGTTATCACAGTAATACAAGCCCTATACAAAGCCCATCTGAGACCCAGAGTCACAGGGATTCCTGACTACCCAAACCCCCATTGGGATCTTCATCCATGGCCAGGGAGGGGCAAGTGAGCGGATTCATCAGTGCCCGTCCACGGAATCGGTATTGTATAGCACCTGGGGCACTTTACTATATCCATTTTCTCGAGGTTCCTTTTTCCTTTCCATTTCTTTTAAATTTCAGAATACAATCCAGAGATATCGCTTGAGATCCTGAGCCTAAAAATTCGAAAATCACATGCCTCGGAAAAATGTATCTACGCTCATTGCGCACCAAAAAAGACACACATTGAAACATGTCGATCTGGCACCGGTAGGTACCAAAGGAAAGGCAAAAATTGATACAGTTTTTTTCATCCATAAGAGCAAATCGAACTGAAAATTTTGCACTTCAGCTGATTTTAAATTCATAAGCTTAACCCCAATAACTAGGTACCTTCCCAAATATTCTGAGATAAACACTTAATATCTTCACAGGAAATCAGAGAAACAAGGGTAAGAGCAAAAAAACGATAAACATAATCCCAGAAGAAGAGAATGTATGAAAATTTGAAAATAACAATAATAGGGTGAGCCAAGGCGATAGATATCTCGGGCGCCCATTGACTTGCTAATTTGCTCATTTACAACATAGCAAGAGTAAGAAAATAACTGGTGAATTCAACAGGATCTGTCCGTGGAATACACATTATATAACGTCCGGGACACAATCCCATAGCCCTTGCAGTTTGATTCAGTATTCTTTTAGTTTCTTTGGAAGTTTCCTGATCAAAAATTTCATGAATTCAACACCCGGAAAGAATGGGTACCTAATCGTTTCCCGTAGATGATAATTTCTTCGTGCTCAAAACGACTGACCTTCAATAACTTCATATCTATTCAATACCTTCAATAACTTGTAAGGCTGCTCAGCCTGATTACCAAAGTGAATTGAGGTAGAGTCAGGTTTAACATCATGCACGCAGCAACATTTAATTTCCCGAAATGTACCATAAAGCGGTTATCATAGCCACGCTGCCATATAGGTATGGACTAGCTTTGATATTTGGTGACCTAAATCTAACAGCACCTGGTAATAATAATTCTTGGGACTTATCGACGCACCAACCGTCAGGGTCATTTGACGTCGCCAACTCTTTCCCTATTGGAAGAGTTTCTCGGGAGCCAGCTTGCTCCTTGTTCAGCGGTGCCGTCGACCCTTGAACCCGGGTCGGCCGCGTAGAAGCCAGCTGCGCTGACCGCTCCACTACCGCGCCCCCTACCACTTGGTCGGATCGAGAAAAATCAAACTATAAACCAAATAAGAACAAACACTTAAACAGGCACAACAAAATTTCCTTTTGCGTAAATATGATGTTCAAATACTATATGAAAAAATAGAAGATGGGCCCCGGTTACTAAGGGGGCCCCCGACGGTTATCGGACCCCCCTCCCCAGCCGAATCCTGGCTAGGCCACTGCTCAGCAGGTAGTGGAACGGAAGTCAGTGGCTGCCAGTAAAAACAGAGGAGAAATAGGAAAAACGCTAGAAAACAAATATAAAAACGTTAGTAAAAACGCTCCTTTGCCATTCTTACCATCTAAATATAATTTTTAGGCGTCTGTAAGTATTACTCAGTTTATGTATTTTAAGGGAGTTCAGGTTGTCTCTGATGCCCGACATGGGTGCCTGATGTCCAGAGTTGGGCCTGAACTTATTTAATTCAAAAATTTTAACCTCTTATTCATCGTAGAGGATTTGTTCCATACAAATGAAACTCGTTGGTTTGCGCAAAAGATAAATTAGTTTGCTTTATAGCACAGATAACATATCAGAGGAATATTGCAGTTACTGGCACACATCATTCATAGATGGCGTAAGCTGCTAACTGTGGCAGGACATTTCTTAACATGTTAACTGGGGGCCATCTGCCCCCCCCCAGTCGGCCGAAATGCCCCCTAGTGCCCGGAAATTAGCCCCCCAGTGAAATACAGATGACTTAAAATCGACCCAATGAAGACTCACTTAACGAAAATAAGACAGAA
Organism: Lepas anatifera; assembly: GCA_034440635.1. NCBI lineage: Eukaryota > Metazoa > Arthropoda > Thecostraca > Lepadidae > Lepas > Lepas anatifera. The sequence continues at coordinate 311,588 of JAOTON010000047.1, forward strand.
CACCACCTGATAATTATAATTGTTCTATTTCTGGTCCCAAATTGGCAATCCACTAAAATTGTGTAAAAACAATTCCCCCGTGGCTGTCGTGCGATCGTCGAAGACGCGAAGACGAAACAAAGCGCGTAGTTACGGGAAATCCCGGCAAAGCAGCCTCAGCATCAACTAATCACAACGCAGGAGAAACGCTGGCTTACAACCAATCAAACATCCTGTTCTATCCAACCGGAAGCCCACATCCCAGCCAGTACCGTGACATTGCATGATGCTCTCATTTCACACACGGTCAGTTGTCAGCGCTTAGAGCTCGTTCGTGGATTAGACGGGACACAGTGTAGTCAAAGTGCGTAAGACTGGTTGCTGGTGTGGCGGTATGAAGTGCTTAGTCTTTTTATTTATTATTGTGGTGGTAGCATACATAAGCGTCGCCACCGGCAAAAAGTGAGGGGGCCAGCCAAACTTCAACCTGATGCTGACAGCAAACTTTCTACGTTAGTACCAAAAACTTTTCGGATTTGGGCTTCTCGTTGCCTTCCGCAGCGACTGGTTATACAAATTTCTGGTTTACTCACATTTTGACTGAGATCAGGAAAATATTGGCCAAAAAGTAGGGGGAGGGCGATTGATAATGCTAAAAAATGTTCTGGTTATGTGGATAAAATCATTTGATGGCCACGCGGGGTTGGAAGGGCACCCCTGGCTTCGTATTAGATGGGTAGTGTGCTAAAAATATTGCGTCAAGTCAATATCAAACTGTCAACAAATTGTTCTAAACAGTGACACAAGTCAGTTTTTCTGTGGGTTTATGACTATTGCTAGGGGTTGTTATAGCCCCTAAACTGGTTTTGTGTGTTTTTTGTATTAGTGTTTTTGTTTTAATTAGTATAATTGTTATATTCGTTTTCCGTACGATGGAGTGATGTGCCTAAAATTTATAGTTATTTTGCTCACTCTGTGCTCTGGGTTCTCGCTGTCTTTTTGGCCTTTTGTAAATTGCCTGACCGTGGTGTTTTTTTTTTGTACTTTGTTTCTCCTGGGGTGATTGGGGTGTTTGACCCTCCCGGAGGTGGCTCGGCCGGGGGTGTATAATCACCTGGTGATGTTTGTTTTTGGGATCGTGTTAGGCTGTGTTTTGGGCATCATATTATTGTTGTCTTGGGCCTTTGGTTGTGGGGACGGCGCTGGGAGGTTATTTATGTATGTAAATATCTTGGCCCTTTTTCTAACTCGGTTTGACCTCTTCCGCCGAAAAAAACTTGGCAGCCCTGGGCAGCATCTATAATATCTAGACATGGAATAACACAAAAATTGAGAAACATTTTTAACACTAACACGTCTAAGTTTTATTAAGCCCCCTCAAAATGGGGTCTTGATCCCCTGAATACACTACAATGGCCAGCACAAGAAATGCCCCCCCTCCACTGACTTTTCCTTAAAAAATGCCCTGAACTGTGGTGTTAAATAAATATGTTTTAATCTAAAAGTCATCGAAAAATCCAAAGCATCAAGTTAGCAGCTATGTAGGGGAGACTGGGGTCAAATGTAACACGGGGCAATTGTAACACTGGCCTTATTGTCTAAACTAATCAATGGATGGTGCTAGTGGCACAACCGCAAATGCGCAACCAACTGCTGCCTTTTTAACGAAGTTTCAACTCGGTGCGGCGGGTAAGTCAGACGCTGTTCACAATGGCTGTGTTTTTGAGGGTGCTTGGTAAATTTTGAAATATTTAAAGATGATTAACTTATTGATGGGTATGATAAGGCTTAGCGGAATCAGTTTTAGTACATAAAGAGTGCTTAATTAGCTACGATATAAGCACAGAATCTGTCGCCTAGACCAGCTCGTTGAGCGGCAATTTATTTAAAAAATTGCGCGTCACGATGGGGACAATTGTAACATTTCTCTTGGGGTCAAATGTAACAATGTTACTATTGACCCCTATGGCCTTACGAAGTATTAAACTTGCTTCTACTGCGCAAATGCAGAAGCTAGGTTAGTGATTTTATGATCAGGCGCGCACCTAGGATGCTCGTTTGGGGGGACTGACGAGGGGACGTCAGGCCGATGAAGGGGCGCACTTGTTCATCCAAAGGGAACAATCTTCATATCCTGGGGAGGGGGGGTGCCGGGGAGCGATGAACTTTTGCTTCGCTGTTTTTGGGAGGAGGCACTTGACCTGTCGGGCGGGGGCAGGCCGACCCTTGGGAGGGGGGGCAAAGCGGTCTAAAATCGGGAAAACATGGATTTTGAAGAAAATCCACAAAAATCGGGCATTTTGGGGGATTGCCCTGTTTGCCCCCCCTGGATCCTCCAGTGGGGAGGGGAGGATGAAGTGCGGTCCCGCTGCCCTTGTTTGGGTGGGGGGGTGGGCGGGCCCGCTGCCCCTGGGTGCCCTACTGTTTATGATAACCACATTGCTTTCCAATGATATGTTTGTTCGGAGGTTGGTATATTTTTCGGAAAAGTGGTAATGTGGGCTGACCGATATAATATTTCTTACATTGAAAATCAACGATGATAATTGGGGTTTAAAGGCACTTCAGCGGCTAATGCTATATGTACCCGGGTCGAAAAATTAACGAGATTTCAGTCAAATTATACATATTTTGTAAGTAGTCAGTCCAATAGGCAAGTGTGCACAAAATAATACGTTTTTGGTTCTAAAAAGGGCCATTCCTTTTCGGCAGCAAGTTCAAGATTTACTGACCCGACTGATAAGTAAATATTTGCAAACATTTTGAACGCGTTATATGCAGGTCATTTATAGGGATTATTCAAATCGCCGGTATTCGTTTTCGTGTTCATCTTTCTAAACAAAACTGCATCGGCTCTTTTCAAACAAATGCTTTGCACTTTCAGAGAATGTCTCGTTTTCGACCACGCACCACCGAACGCGGGACTCGACTGCAGACGGTCCATGGAGCTGAAGTGAAGGCCAAATATGCAGAAGTGTTCGCATTAGGATGTTTTTTTATGGTACAAATAAATCGTTGTAATTCATACGGTTTCAACATGGTACAATTGACCCCCGGTGCTGTTACAATTGCCCCTCACATGGGGTCAATTTTAACAGCTGAAGTAAATTTTTAGAAGTCAAATTTTGAAACCTAATATTTCTTATTTTAAATTCTTTCTACGTCTATCACATTGCAAAATCTTCAAAGTTGATGCAAATATAATGATAAGTGCTCTAACTTAAAACACTATTTCTCCAGAAACCAGAAATGTGAAATTTGTTACAATTGACCCCAGTCTCCCCTATACAAGATTCATCGAAATGAAATAAATTTCAGCTTGTTCATCAGTACCTATCATGCAATAGAAACAAAAAAGAAGTGTATACATTCTCCTGTATCTTTTAAAGACTGAATATTATATGACTAAGGTGCTTAGATTCTCGTGAAGGTATGCATGTACATACATATGTACCTTCCAGTAAAGGAAATATTGGCTAAAAATAACCAATTTTACACGGGCATTGCTTAATGTGCCGTAACGCTACTTTCCTTCTGTCAAAAGGCATTTATTCCGGATCCTAGCGGGTGCTCAGATGCAAAGTTGACGAACCACCTTAGAATAATGTTTTTTCCTTAGATATAGTTAGACACTACTGTTTTTGCAGCTATTTTTGTCAAGGCGGCGCATTCTGCTGGAAATGAATGTAATGAATGTAATAAAATGTAAATTAAATTGATTCTACCGCATGCCTTGGTAAAAGCGCTTCTATGTATGTAAAGCAGGATTCGGCGTAGATGCAGTATTTGGATTTGTTGCAATGCAGTATGGCAAACAAGCCTCAACTAAAAGTTTCATAACAGTCGCTCTCTCCAGACGATGATTAAACAGTCACAGTGACGAATTCAGCTAGCACAGGCCTTCGTTGAAGTGTGGGTGCAGTGGTGGACCCAGGATTTCATTTGGAGGGGGGCTAGAGATCTCGAGCCTCCCTTGCCATTGCCTCGGAACGGCCTCCGGCTATGCAGTTACTATGAGTCCTCTGACAGCGGGGGGGGGGCTTGAATCCCCTATATAATAAGTTTCTTTTGATGCAAGGGGCTATAGCCCCTTGTATCAAAAGAAACTTATTTAGTGAACAAACTGGTAGGTTCATGCAAGCGGTAAAAGGCACTCCACCGAAATTGTACTAATTGAACTTAAAACGGCGCTTGGGAGTTTAATCACAGGATATAAAGTTAGCGGCTACAATCCATGAACAAAACTTATTTTGGGGAGAGCGTAGACATTGCAAGCATCAATAAAACATGTTGAAACTTATCAATTCGCTGGAGAGAGGCTGCAACTAGGATTTTTGAGCCTGCTGGGTATTTTTTTCCATGGCTATTTTGCCCAGTGTGAAACATCAACAAATACTTTGAAACGGAGAGCATGGCTTTGGAAATGGAGCACCGTAAAAAAGTACATAATCTAAGGATACCTCGGATTAAACAAAAAGGCATTTGCCCCTCCCCGAAAACGGAAGAGCTCGGGGCAAAACTATGTTTTGCACCCCGCTCTCCAAAGCTGAAGACCTCCTTTTTACCCAGACTCCCTTTCAGTTTATTATCAAGGTTTTGGTGCTTGAACTCTCAACTTCAAACAGAACCAGTCAACTTCTGTGTAAACATTGGGCATTGGATAGCAAAAACAAGGATGTTGTGGCCACAACGGTTTTTCCATATTGACTCTTGGACCTACCCCCAAAACCGACCTTCTAGTTAAATTGTGGCATACTCTCACAGCGTGACGTTTTTTCAACTTCGGCCAACTCCTCCAAACCTACCGGCTAGATCCTCCACTGGACCTTCCAGAACGTTATTACCTGAGGTTCAACGTAAGGCTGGTCAGAGATAACGCACCCTCCTGTCGCTTCTACACGAGGCTCATCGTGTAATTGCAACGCTAACAAGCAGCTGTAGTGCTAAACATTCCGAGTGAAATGCCTTCCGATGGGATTATCGAGATTGAAGCCTCATAAAGATGGCTAGTTCCAATTGCTATTCAAGCTCACCTTGTCGCTTCTATTCGCTATTGCACCGTTGGCGTTTTGGAGCGTCGTCGACGTCGGTGGTTTGAGCGGAGCACGTGCTAGGCCGGCGATAGCGGCGGCTGACGCACCCTCCTCGCTGCCCGCCGCGCCGGCGACTCGCGCCGGTACGGGGCGCCGCGCCGCCGCCCCCGCCGCCAGCCTTCCACTCCAGGGCCCACCGCCGTCCTCACTCAGTAACAGGCCCGGTAACGACACTCTCGCTCATGTTGGCGTCCACTTTTAACAAAAATGCACAATCAGAAGACCGATTGACTTGGTCACTGCCTCACATAAATAAATCTGGCAAATTCATTACATGCCGTTGAATGTTTCATATTTAGGTCCCCTGCGTCGTCAAAGCACGCCCAGTCAGTGCTAGGGCCTTATAGTCCCCTCACGCACCTCTGTATTTGCAAAATAGCCAAGCATTAAAACATCTCAAAAGCTAAGCCTGACAGCACAAAAAAAATATTTCACATCTAACTCGATGCCATTACCACTGTGGGTGCTATGATTTATGCTATGATTGTTACATGAATTATCATAAAACATATTGGATTAAAACTCATGATCATAAACGGATCATATACGGAGAGTTTGTGCAGTAAGCATCTGTCTTCCCTCAATTGTTCGAAGCATGCAACCCGCATTTGCATGTACTGCAGTTATTCGTTTTTTGTGGCCTTCCGTATGAAACGCTGATCTGAGGTGCGGTGTGAGCAAACGGCCCAAATTGCCCCCCTTTGTCCATTAATTGCACGAATGTTGTTGAAGTTTCAGTCTTATCATTTTCGCCGTGTCAGTCATGTTTGCTTAGGTGTGCCCATAACTGAGGCCCTGCATTCGTTTTGAAATCAAAATGCGATTTGTTCTTATTTTCCACTACACACAGACGATACGAAGTGAGTTTGGAGCTGTTTTAACGAGATTCAGTTGCGGACTGCCTTCCACATAGGCATGATAGTGTGATGAGCAAGAGGAAGGGGCAGGGGAAGGATGCTAACAAACTAGCTTTGATCAATATTATATATATATATATATATATATATATATATATATATATATATATATATATATATATATATATATATATATATATATATATATATATATATATATATATATATATATATATATATATATATATATACATATACATAACCAATCAGGGACCGTAGAGCCTCTGCATGTCTGCACATCATTCACTGTATTCAGCTCTGAGAGCCCTGCGATTTCACCCTCACAATAGATTCTGGCTCTGCCGCTGCTGTAGAACATTGCCGTGACGCCGACTCTCCACTTCGAGATCCACCGGCTGACGCCCGGTCACGTGAACGTGCGGCCGCAGCCAATCAGCAGTGTGGGATTCCACGCCAGATCAGCTGGGCTCACCTGGGGATGACGGCATGACGTCATGGTCGCTGGAATGTGTATCGCCAGACACACGCCGCAGGCGTCGACGGGGCATGACTGAGCGGCAAAGGGTGCACAGTGGGGGGACTGAAAGGGATGGTGCGCCAGCCCATAGCGTTCAACTGAGGGATAGATACCTGGAGTTTATTCTAGTTGAATGTATTTCAATTTCAGTTAACTGCCTGCTGTTTTCAGAGCGCGGCGGTCTAGCATGCCGGCGTCTGATATCTATGTCGGAGTATCTGTTCTGTTTTCCTTATTACGGCACTATAGTGCTACTATCGTAACATGCTCCATATTGTGCAGGAATGTGTCGGCGTGATGTACTGCATTTATCAAGCGCGGATCAATCAAACAGGTGTGCAATGGCGGATCCAAGGGGGAGGGGCAAAAAGGCATTTTCCCCCAAAACGGAAAAGCTCGGGGCAAAACTATGTTTTTGCCCCCCAAAGCGATCGACCTCCTTTTTCCCCGACTCGTTTTTAGTTTATAAGCAAGATTTTGGTGGGTGCTTTGACTCTCAATTTCAAGTGGAAATATTGGGCCTTGGATACAAAAAAGTATCTGGAGTCAATATTTGTCTATTTTCCACCCCGTGACTTTTTTGCTTCGAATACTCAAAATTCAAAATTATACCGGCAAGAGATATTGTAGCGCAGCTTTTCACTACGTGACTTTTTTTGTTGCTTTTCGACTTTGGTTTGCCCCTCCCAAACCGACCGGCTAGATCCGCCACTGCAGGTGTGCATACGTAGGATACGGGAGTATCGATTCGGGCATAGAAAATTAATAAATCATTGTTTAGTTCCCGGCCTGTATGTTAGTATTTCGCTGCAGGGCGTGTACCTAATTGTATATGAAAGAGAAAACACAGAATGTTTTTTAGTGTGTATGGATTCTCGACTAAGGCAGTCCGTATAAAATCTGGCATATTTTATTTATTTATTTCACTCATCAGGTCGCTCCACACAGATAAATGTGGCTTTTCTTGGTTTGGAACGCATGGGTAAATACACTGTAATAATAATGATAATTAATGGGGTTTAAGGACGCACCAAATGCAAGGCTATACGGGGTCACAAATCTCACCCTGTTGGGAGGTACTTGGGGATCAGATCAACTTATTAATAGGTTCTACGGAGATTTAAATCCCGAACCTGTAACTCAGAAGGCATGGTTGCTATCCACTGAACAACTTATACCATGGGTAAATGCACTGCTTTATAAAAAACCTACAAAACACATATACAACAAAAGAATATACCACTTTTGATCATACTATAGTTGATCAACAACAAGAGACACCCACTGATACACATATCCCGCGCCCCACCGGGGGTCCGGCGCCACCTTCGCCCCACCGGGGGGGCCATCGATGGCCCCCCCTCTAACTCCGAAAATATGGGCGTTAGCGCAAATCTGCAAAGTGCAATAGAAAGCTCGCGTGAATTCAGTAAGAAATTATTTCGCATGTTTTAGTATTCAGGTCAATGGTTTGACCTCCAGAGGTCAAATTAGGTCAAGATCGGCTATTTTCACTCAAATATGCAATGATTAAGCAAACTGGGCATAACTCTTATGTCATTAGAGCTATTGAGGCCTGGTAAATTACATTTGATAGCAAATTGCCTGTACTTTTTCCGCTATGTGAAACGTAAAGACCTCCCGCCAGTGGTTTGACCGCCAGAGGTCACCTCGTGACCTAATATGACCTGAGGTCACGAAAGGTCAAAAAGTGACCTTGCCGTATATCAAATGAAAGCCAGTGACAAGACAAACACGATGGTGTTTGTTTCACCGCTCTAGCTCAATTAGGTCAAAAGTTATTGTCAAAATACTGTTTTTGACCTCCGGTGACCTTGGATGACCTTGGAAAAGTCAAAGGGCAAATATGACCCCTGGGATCCGTGAAAGGGTGTCCAAAAACGTTGTTCTGAGCAGTCTGAGTATTTGCAATCATTTTTGTGGCTTTTATATCATGAAATAGCTTTTCCCCATGCTTTTCCAATGGGAGAGGTCGCCTCGTGACCTGACCTCAGGGCACGAAATCGAAAAATCCCGGATATACACCTTGTAGACCCTGGAGGGGTCATGAAGTGTAGGAAGTTTGAAATCGATCGACTTTGAAATGTAGCTCTTACAGAGCTCTAAAGTGAAGTGAGGTGACCTTGGTTGACCTCGTCTGGTGACCTGACCTTGGGTGACCCGGGGTAAAAAATTCAGGGATGATGGGAAAATGATGCAGTGAGAGGTAGAGCCCTCAACCGCGGTGCTGCGCCTCGTCGTTTTTCTGCTATCCCGGAAAAACCTTAGGGGGGCCATCGATGGCCCCCCCGGTGGGGCGAGGGATATCTCATGGTCCCTTTCAGATGTTGTACGGAGCTTTGCCTTCATCCAGGAAATCAATTGTCTTTTTTAACCCGCGCCCCACCGGGGGTCCGGCGCCACCTTCGCCCCACCGGGGGGGCCATCGATGGCCCCCCTCTAACTCCGAAAATATTGGCGTTAGCGCAAATCTGCAAAGTGCAATAGAAAGCTCGCGTGAATTCAGTAAGAAATTGCTTGGCATGTTTTAGTGCTCAGGTCAATGGTTTGACCTCCAGAGGTCAAATTAGGTCAAGATCGGCTATTTTCACTCAAATATGCAATGATTAAGCAAACTGGGCATAACTCTTATGTCATTAGAGCTATTGAGGCCTGGTAAAGTGCATTTGATAGCAAATTGCCAGTACTTTTTCCGCTATGTGGAACGTAAAGACCTCCCGCCAGTGGTTTGACCGCCAGAGGTCACCTCGTGACCTAATATGACCTGAGGTCACGAAAGGTCAAAAAGTGACCTTGCCGTATATCAAATGAAAGCCAGTGACAAGACAAACACGATGGTGTTTGTTTCACTGCTCTAGCTCAATTAGGTCAAAAGTTATTGTCAAAATACTGTTTTTGACCTCTGGTGACCTTGGATGACCTTGAAAAAGTCAAAGGGAAAATATGACTCCTGGGATCCGTGAAAGGGTGCCCAAAAACGTTGTTCTGAGCAGTCTGAGTATTTGCAATCATTTTTGTGGCTTTTATATCATGAAATAGCTTTTCCCCATGCTTTTCCAATGGGAGAGGTCGCCTCGTGACCTGACCTCAGGGCACGAAATCGAAAAATCCCGGATATACACATTGTAGACCCTGGAGGGGTCATGAAGTGTAGGAAGTTTCAAATCGATCGACTTTAAAATGTAGCTCTTACAGAGCTCTAAAGTGAAGTGAGGTGACCTTGGTTGACCACGTCTGGTGACCTGACCTTGGGTGATCCGGGGTAAAAAATTTCAGGGATGATGGGAAAATGATGCAGTGAGAGGTAGAGCCCTCAACCGCGGTGCTGCGCCTCGTCGTTTTTCTGCTATCCCGGAAAAACCTTAGGGGGGCCATCGATGGCCCCCGGTGGGGCGAGGGTTAAGCTATCCGTCCACATTTCGGTGATATTCGGTAGGCGTAAGTTGTATAGAATAGGAGCTCGGCTTGTAAGCTGCCGCCGACCACCTTCTGTGCGAATATTAAGTAAATGTATCTGCTGTACTTGTCTTGTTTGCCTTAAATGGAAGTTTGAGTAGCGCTGAAGGAGTAAGGTCTAAGGACAGTACTATAGGATGCTTTCCTGTGATGGTGTTCGTGAGTGCGAGAGTGTAATAATCCGCTATTTTCTTAGAATTGAAACAGCCAGGACCTCTCAAGATTCCGATATATGATTAAAATTACGGCAGCCGGAGACGATTTTGAAATTGAAGTTAACTATCTTTTGGATTTGTCGATGGTTTTTGTCAGAAAAGTTTCTGTTCACATACATACACACACACACACACACACACACACACACACACACACACACACACACACACACACACACACATATATATATATATATATATATATATATATATATATATATATATCAACCAATTTAATCGGCCGGTTAAGAAAAACCCTACAAAACCTTTCCAGAAAGCTACACCAGTGCTTATAGGGGATTTAACTGTCTGTAAAAGTGGTCGTATTTTCTCCCTATCCGCTCATTTTTTCCATCTAATAAGTTCATCAAAGAAACCATCGCAGTAACCATCAAGAAATATATATCTTAGCCCAAAAAATATGTATCTTGAATGATGAAAAAAGTTAGATTATGGCCCACCGGACAGGCAGAGCCCCTGGCGGAGGGCGCAGCAGCTGCCTGGCGGCTGGATCGGCAACTAGTCCGTGACAGTTTGCTCGGCGGCTCGGCAGAGGGCTCGACGATTGCCGGCAGACGGGAGCGGCAGGTTCAACGGCTGGGTCTGTAACCTCCTGGCGGCAGAGGCAGACTCCGTTCTCTTGGCGGCACGTTCGATCAGGGGCGTAGAAACCGGTTGAAAACTGGGGGGAACCCTAGAGGGGACTCACCTCAAAGGCAGCCCACAGCCCAAGGGGCCCATAATCATGAGCAGTTTTAAAACTGCTCATTTGGTTTCAATAAGGCACGCGTGCACCCCGGCTTACACTAGGTATTCCATACATGACTTGTTAGATACGTTTTTTTCTAACCGTTCCCTCGCAACACGCTCTGCGGTGTTTTTTCCAATTCGTTGTGGAGGACAACCTATCGACGGCTCGTCACGCCTGTCAATGTCCGAGGGACGGCTGCTGCTCGACGTTTGGTGCGGGGTGCGTGTCCAAATCAGCACTGTGTTGGGAGTGGTCTGGGCTGGAGTTGGATTGGGTCCAGTTTTTGGGGTCCATCTGAAAGCACTCGGTTAGTAGGTGCCTTGGCCTTTTTTCACGAAGTGCTTCCGGTCCAGGGGCTTGCAGAGGGTGGACGACGGAACTGGAACTTTCCCAGACAAGCTGTCGTGTCCGCTTGGGTTTTGTTTTAGATTGCAGTTGCTGATATTTTTATAGGCGTTGCAGGGGCCCTCCACAGAAATGTGGGGGGCCAGTGGCTCTCCTGGGCCGCCCCCTACTGGTTCCCATGCCTATGCCGCTCAGGATCTGCCAAGTTATCGTAGAGGCCCCTAGTGCCCAGACCATGGCTCAGGAACCAAATCAGTCAGATCTGGGGCCCCAGACCAGCCCTTGGGCTAAGAGACTAGTTCATTAAGGGACCCCACATAAGCACAGGACCCTAAAAGCTTCGAACAAGGGGCCCCCAGCTCAGCTCAGGTACCTCCAGGTTGGCTTATTTAGGGTCTCAGAACAGCTCAAGGGGCCTGATCAAGCTCATGGATCCCAGGTCAGCTCAGCGGCCCCAGAAGACTTTAGGCTTCCCAGACCAGCGCAGATGCCTCAGATGCGCACAGGGGGTCTCATATTAGATTAGGGCCCAAATTATCTTTGGAGCCCAGCTCAGCTCAGAAGCCCCAATCTCGACTGATAGAGCGGCTCAAAACAGTTCAAGGGACCCATTCAAGCTCACGGCCCCCAGGTCAGCTCAGTGGGTCCTATAACTGTGCAGGGGGCCTCAGAACTTCTCTGGGGCTGCTCAGTCCAGGACTGTGATAGCTTTCCCACTCCCAACACAGCATATGTACCTCATATTATTTTAGAGCCCAAATTAGCTTTGGGGGACCTAGTTCAGCTCTGGGGCGACTGATATAAGGACTCAGAACGGCTCAAGGGGCCCACTCAAGTGTATCGCCCCCAGCTCAGCTCAGCGGGCCCTATAGCAGTGTAGGGGGCCTCAGACCAGCTCATAGGGTATCAGAGGCCAATCCAGGGGACCCTGAACAGCTCAGGGGGCCCCAGGGCGACTCATAGGACCTCAGATCAGCTCAGTGGTCCAGGTCAGCTTCATAAGAGATCTCCCGGTCAAGCTGTAGGGTCTGTTTGGGTTTCTTGTTTTATTTTACAGTTCCTGATATTTTCATATGCATTGTTGCGGGAGCACCCACATAAAAATGTGGATGAGGGAGGAGGGGGGGGGGTAATGGCCCCCTGCCCCCACCCCGGTTCCAACGCCTGTGGGTTCGATGGCTGCCTATCATTATTATTTGGGACTTGTGTTGACACTGACTTGGCACTTGGCACCCACAGCTGAAGACTTAGTGAGCACTGAATAGTTTGGTTAGTTACTTACTAGGGCTTAGGGGGCGCACCAGCCTGGTACGGCCATATAGCGCCCAGGGCACCAGGGCATTTTTTAAGGAAAAGTCAGTGGGGGGGCTTTTCTTGTGCTGGCCATTTTAGTGTCTTAAAGGGATTAAGACCCCATTTTGAGGGATTTAATAAAACTTAGACGCGTTAGTATTAAATCAATTTTTGAAGAAAAAAATCAATTGCTCAATTTTTGAGTTATTCTAAGTCTAGAGATTATAGATGCTGCCCAGGGCTACCAGGTTTTTCAGTGGAAAAGGTCAAACCGATTTAGAAAAACGGCCAAAGAGGGGCAAAATTTTATTTCCACTAAAATAGCCAAATCAACACAACACAAGCCAGGTTTGAGGCTAAAGCGACCCCTAGCGGTAGTCATAAAACCACAAAAAACTATTTGTATCACTGTTTAAAACTAATTGTTGACAGTTTGATATTTACTTGACGCAATATTTTTAGCTCACTACCCATCTAATAAAAAGCCAGGGGTGCCCTTCCAACCTCGTGTGGCCATCGAATGATTTTATCCACATAACCAGAACATTTTTGGGATCATCAATCACCCCCTCCCCCACTTTTTCACCAACCATTTCCTGATCTCAGTCAAAATGGGAGTAAACCGGAAATGTGTATGACCAGCCGCTGCGGAAGGCAACGAGGAGCCCAGATTCGAAAAGTTGTTGGTACTAACGTGGAAAGTTTGTTGTCAGCATCAGGTTGAAGTTTGGCTGGCCCCTCACGTTTTTGCCGGTGGCGACGCTTATGTATGCTACCACCACAATAATAAATTAAAAGGCTAATCACTTCATACCGCCACACCAGCAACCAGTCTTACGCACTTCGACTACACCGTATCCCGTCTTATCCACGAAACGAGCTCTTAGCGCTGACAACTGACTGCGTGTGAAATGAGAGCATCATACAATGTCACGGTACTGGCTGGGATATGGGCTTCCGGTCGGATAGAACAAGATGTTTGATTGGTTGTAGGCCAGCGTTCTTCTCCAGCGTTGTGATTAGTTGATGCTGAGGCTACTTTGCCGGGATTTCCTGTAACTACGCGCTTTGTTTCGTCTTCGCAAGATGGAGTAGACAGCCACGGGTGGAAATTTTTAAACACAATTTTTGTGGATTGCCAATTTGGGACCAGAAATAGAACAAAGTCATAATTATCGGGCTGTGTTGTGTCACAGCCGCATGACAAAATGCATGGAGCGAAGGGGATTGAGGTTTTTCAAAAGGCTCTATTCTGTATTATTTTCGTTAGGCGAGTCTCCATTTCGTTAATTTTAGGCCATCTGTCTATTTCACTGGGGGGCCAATTTCCGGGCACTGGGGGGTATTTCCGCCGACTGGGGGGGCAAATGCCCCCAGTTAACATGTTAAAAAATGGCCTGCAGGGCACTGAATAGAATAGCATAGAAACAGTCATAGTAACATTACTGGTGCTCGGAAAAAGAAAATCAGGAAAAAATTGAGCAAATGGAAAAAGGAAAAAAACAGAATTTGGAGAAGAAAAAAATCGAGAAATCCGCAAGAAAGAAAACCAAATGCCATCCTGGCAGCAACTAGATTCAGGGGTCATCTGGTAGCTGGTCCGTCTGCTACAATGTGGTGGCCCATTTTGTCGCTAGATGGCAGGCTCCACAGCCACCAGGCGGTGGAATCTACGACTACCACGTCGGCGACCTACTCGAATACCGCAAGGTGGCAGTTGTAGCCAGTTACTGTAGATGATGGTTCCTGAGGTTGTGGTCGCGGAGTGATTGGTAAGCTTGGCTGTTTTATCACAGAAAACATTATCCTGAGGTGTGTCTGTGGCAGGTTTATTCCCTTTTGCAATGATCTAGGTATATGTAGTTTTTTACCCAGAAAGTTCTTCACACCAGCTGCATCTCAGATCCCACCACGCCATTTTTGTCAGCACCGCTGTACTTCTGGCTCGTTACATAATGCACGATTATTTGTAAACACACAGCTAAGCCTATCTCGAATTGTTTAATATAATGATATCTCGCGTACATTTCGAGAGTGAGGCTTAAAATTTGGGCCTTCAGCCCGAGAAAGATAATTTGGGGTCACCTGAGCGCAAGTAATTTCGTAGTTTTTATCCTCTTTATAAATACGTGACTGCTGTTTTACTGTCATTGTGCGGGTTTAATCACTAACAATGTCATTGAATCTTTAGTGATGTCGCGTTTGTTCAACGAATAGAATTACATAGCGAGCGTCTGGTCTATTGGACTTAATTCGTCTCTTCTCCACTCACATCACAAGTAAATTTTCATTATTACAGCGCTCGTGACTAAAACTCGCCGTCACCGCTAAAATGCAGCGACAGCCGGTATACCGGTGGGATACTATATATTATTGTAATATAAGGTCAACCAGTGACTTCGACCTGATCTGTAGTCAGCCCTATATTCCAGCCCAAAATGATTGCGTAACAGATCGTTTGCTTCATCCAGAGAACGTGAGTCATTAGATGTTCTGCGTTTGGTTCCGGCGTCCCGCTGCAGGATCAGCTAAGGGTTCCGATCGGAACTCTGCCGGGACAAACTGGGTCTGTGTCGGAACCATGTTAGGACCAGAGAAGATCGGGCGAACCTTGCTAATACCATCTCGTTTCTGTGCACATAAGCTATGGTTGAAATGTCTTGGCATTTGGAAAAGTTGCAATAGCACCTTGTACCGCAGAAATTTCCTTTACCATTTCAATCATTTCACGCAGGCAAAACTTTCTTTAAAAATGGACCCAAAAGCAGTGACAAAATAGTTCACTCTAAAATAACTATGTATTGTTATTTCACAGCATGAATAGGCTTTCTCTTTTCTCTGGTACTATGTACCTCAGATGCCTTACACTTCTCTTTCAGGTACGTTGCCGGCATAGTCAGTTCTTTATATTCAATCTCAATATATGTTGGTTTCATGTATGCATCATTTGTTCGTGCCGAGATTAGTACCGGCACCAGCTTCGGTCTTGCCGGGACCAGTCGGAGCCTCCCGGTACCGGAACCAGACGCTTGGAAAAAAGGAGCCTCTCATAGCGATATCCCGATTATCGCGTTCCACGCTTCCTGAAATGCTTAACATGCATGGGTAAAGATTTGATGTAATTTTCTTTGCAAGTCCAGCATCAAAATTCACATCGGCGTGAGTAAAATTTGCGCATAAAATGTCTACACTAATCTGTACACACACACACACACACACACACACACACACACACACACACACACACACACACACACACACACACACACACACACACACACACACACACACACACAGACACACACACTCACACACACACATGCACACACACACACACACACACACACACACACACACACACACACACACACACACACACACACACACACACACACACACACACACATATATATATATATATATATATATATATATATATATATATATATATACATATATATAAATACACATATATACACTTGTGTTCATGTTCATTATATATCTAAGATAAAGCAAAGAGTGGGGCTGTTTCCTTTTATTTTATGGTGAGGACACTGGACAAGAACTAAAGAGAAAAGGGTTCCAATCGGAAATGACAATTCATAGAAAGTCTTAACTTTTAATTGATCTAAAAGCAAAACTCTCCTCGCCCCAAAACCATTCTCACGGGTCTTACTTCATAGCAAGAAGCAACAAGCCCAAGAGCCTTACGACGCATAACTGCAGATCCCACTTGGTACTGGCATTTCTCACTATACTGGAGGGGTATACTGAGGGTCAGAAAGTCCTTGTTCAGTATTCTCGCCTGGGATTTGAACCCGGACCCTGGTCAGAGGCACGGCCGCTCGACCCGGGCGTAAGACCAGTCTTCACTCCATCCGCGCTGAAGGCAGAGTACTCAGTATTCGGCAGACACTACTGATGTTGCACAGCATACCCAACGTTAATAAATGCTTGGTGCATTTTCATTCGCTGAGCTTTATTCAAGCCACGTCACATCACAAACAAAAGAGTTGTACCATAAATAACATTGAAAGCACTGCTGAGAGCATCGTAGGTATCTAGTACCGTGCAAAACGACATAACTCATCCATATTCTATGCTAAATCATCATCATCGGAGGACTAACACAATTCTGTGTTCGAAAACTGCACGCCCTTGCTTTGTCGAGGCTTTGCGGTGAGGTGGTATCTCCCCCAGAGATTGCCGCCGCGCCATCGCATCTTCAAATGCATACCGACAAACCCATATGCATGGGATTGTTACGCAAGGCAATCAGGAAATCGACACAGGCGATTTTCACACAAATAACTATTAGCAGCCAACACTGACTAAACTAAACAGCATTCACACCAGAGAACTGGGAAAGATCACGTAAGGGGACATTTTTATGACTTCAGCACTCACAGCAACCAACTCAAGTTCGTGCGCTCTTGATCTCTCGTGAGCGAAAATTCGGATATAGGTAGCATTATTGGAATAAAGTTAAACTTTATTCAAACATACGAAAAAGGCACCTGAGCTAAAACATGGCTCAATAATTCATCTTGTTGAACGTCTAGTGAGCACAGATATATAGATTACTTTCCTTGGGAGCACATCAACACTGCTTTACAATATTCCCAACAACTCCCCGAAATCAGATCGTCAGTATACACTGGACCAGCTATAGCAGATATCTATCGTTTTGAACGTCTGTCCTGAATGCTTCTGGAAGCTCCATTCGTCATGACAGCCGGTGCCAGAGCCTGAGCCAGAGGCCTCTCAGTGGGTGATCTCGTAGGCGCCCAGGTAGCAGTCGCAGGAGGACGGTAGCTTGAACGTCTCGATGGCGAAGGGCTGGTAGTAATCGTAGGCGTCGTAGATCAGGAACCTGCCGGGCACAAAGTTAGGTCAAAGTTCATATGTACTGGATGTATATGACAGTACATACCATACATACCATACCAGGCAGCTGCACTTCATAAAATGTGCAGATTGTCTTTATTTAGTTGGCAGCATCCTTCCTGAAACTGCCATATTACTTGTAACACAGCTACTTCCTGAAACTGCCGTCATCCCTCACTTTTAACACAACTACCGCTACGAAGGAGGGCGCCGGAATGTCCTTGCTATCTTATTTCAACTGCATTATCATGCATACTTATTCAATTACTTGCATGCTCATTCACATTTTTGGTAAACAGTGTTTTCCATCATGACGCTAAGAAGGTATCTACCAAGTTCGATCGAACTACATCCCTTGGCCGCTCAAAATCCCTGCATCTAAGCACGCCAGTCACCGCGGGGGTGAGTGCTTGTGACGCCTGAGTCCAAAACTGACCTGTGATAGACGGCCTTCTGCAGGCAGCTGGACTGGTAGCACTTGGGCACGAGAGGGCACGGCTCCCCGGCGTTCAGACACTCCTCCACCCGGGCCGTCTGGGTGAAGGTATCGTAGTGCACCTACAGCACCATACGGTGGTCACGGCTCAGCCTAGAGCGCCCACTTCTGGGTCTTCAGGAGGTAGGTCTACTACAAAATGGTGGAGCTTACATCGCGTGACTGTTTACTACATTGCATGCCAATGATCTTTTATGGAAGCTTAAGGGTGAATGGTGACAGCTCGCTTCTGTTGTGCTTGGTGGGTTCCAGACCCAGTAAGCAATGATGACTGTGGCTAAAAGGAGATAATTAACGAATGTGATAGGCTTGAGCATAAACGGGCAGGGGAAGTGCTCCGGCATTTTTGGAACTCATCTCGTTTACTGTATCTGGTGCAGGTTAGGTCAATTTTTACACTAAATCTGAAGTCTTTTGCATTGTGTGCATCATTTTTCAGGTTCTTAATAACACCTATATTTCTTATTATTTGGTTTAATTTCCACGCGTAGTAACACTATTTAACATCGGCGGACCCAGGATTTCCGACAGCCGGAACAGCTTGGTCAGGGTCAGGGAAATTCTGGTCTGAAGGGGAACACCTGGGCCTGGACGGGGCGCCATCTCGGCCAGGGGCGCCGATTCTTAAGGTGGGACCTACCAGAGAGACACCAACTAAACTGCATCATGAGGGCACTAATATTTGCACCCTGGGAAAGCGGGGGAGGGATGTTTGGAAAGTGGTGCTTCAGAGGGCGCCAGAGCGATTTCAGGAGGCGCCTGGTTTAATCGATCGGTGGGGGGAGGGACACGTATCCCCTTGCCCCGGATCCGCCTTGGCCTCATAATCATTATCAGTAACTTCATGCGACCTTACAGAAGTGCTATTTTAGAGCTTACTGGCTATGATATGTATGGAAGGGCATTTAGCACACAAATGGAGGACCACTTCTGGCCCCCTTGCATCGGATCCCCGCCTTTCGGATTTTTCTCAACTAGGGACCAATTCCAGTTTACTTCTGATAACTGCAAACATGTTCTTGGTTGGACGAGGGTTGTCGTGCTCTTCAAACAGTCATGCCTCCTAGTGAGTAAATCGCGCCAACAAAAAACAAGACAGGGAAAGAAAGAGCGCTTTGAAATGTAAAACGTGCCCCTTGGAGTCTGCAAGAGTGCTCCAAGTGTGCGAGAGTGCGAGAGTCTTTTGATTTCCAGGGATTTTCGAGGCGAGCTGAACCGATTAAGGACGCTGGTGAATGTTACCTGGACGTTGTTGACAATGATGCGCCATTTTCCGTCGGTGTTCTTGGCCCGCAGGGGCTGGACGTAGTTGGTGGCGCTGGCACACAGGTAAGTCTCTTCCTCTAGCGCCTCAAGCCTGAAGGACGTAGTACTTTACGTGCATGGAAACACTGTCCTTGTTCGGCGATATCTGAGATTGTCAGAACTCAACAATCCAATAACTATTTTGCATCCATCTGGGATTTAAAAGCTTGAGTTGGTATCAGTAGGTACTATTTGAATATGGCTTATTCCACCTAAATACACTTTCCTTTAAAATATAAGTGAAAATTTAACTGATTTACCAGACTATACAGTTTTGATTCGAACTCATCCCTGTCAAGTCCCTATGAATTTTTTAAAACCTAGAAAGTGGATGGTGTTTCGTTGATACCGACACAATTTCCAACTATATGGACTTCTTACTAGTATTTAACCAAATTAAAATGTAATTATAAAGGAATCCATTTGAAAATCATTTTACAGGATTCTTCAGCATAGTTAAGTTCAAAATGTGTTTTGTAATGTCTTTGCATCGCCTGTTTTGATTCATCCGGTCAAATGATTTAACAGATCATTAAACCACGAGGATATAAGTTCCCAATGGAGTCTACCTTTAAGATGGTTACATTGGTGATTGTTCAAAATGCTGTAAATCCCGATAGTTCCAGTTACGTACGGCAAAATGAGGCCAAATCAGAAACCTCAGAAATAAGTTTCCTTTGCAAAACAGTCTTCCGAGATATGTCACTCCATCACTAAGAAGAAAGCTATTTGCTAACGCTTCACAGATGGCGAGCCCAATCAAAACCTTGAAACATCCCGGTCGCTTAACGGTGCTTGCGTTGCCATGGTGATATCACCTGAGCTTAGAACAGGCAGCAGGCCTGCGGGTTCTGACCTGTCCACGGAGTTGCTCGTGTTGGCCACCACGTCCTGGTACAGCGACAGGAACGTGTAGTGGTGGTAGCTGATGGCCTGCGCGATCTGGTAGGTGGGGTACTCCGAGTCCTCCAGGCACCAGTCCTTGGTGGTGTTCTTGGAGCACGCAGGGTCTTCCGGCTCGTGCGTCTGCAGAGGAAGGGGACGCTTAAGAGTTTGACCCTATTGTTGCTGCATATATATATATATATATATATATATATGTGTGTGTGTGTGTGTGTGTGTGTGTGTGTGTGTGGGCAGAGACGTGCGTAAGAAGCGGCGCTAACGTGAGAGAATATATTGTGCTGAGCCATTCATTGGCGGATGCAATGGGGGCATTCTGGCCATGCCCCCAAAGCGCTGGAAGGGGGCCAAACTATCTTTTGGCCCCCAAAGGCCGGATAAATTTGTGAAAACAGGTGTTTACACTAGGTCTGTCGAGCACCCAAGTCGCACGTCCCACCCCTCCCAGGACGAGAGGCAGACGTGGGTTTGCCCCAACCCCCCCAAAGTCGGGTCTGCGTCTGCCCTTGTGCAGAGCTGGAACTACCGAATAAAATTCGGTATTTCGATATTTCGGTACTACCGGCGGTATATTTATCTACCGCTTCCGAATCTTCGGTTCCGAACCACTACCGTTACCAATACTGATACCGAATGGATCTACTGAATGGCTTTCTTCGGTCAATTTGAATTTCCTGCGGCGACAAAGAGTCTTCTTAGCAGATGTAAGTCTGGATTTACCACCGTTGTAGCCCATCGCAGGCCGTACAGGCCTGCGTAGCCAATCAGCATCGAGCCTCGAGTTAGCAGATAACGCTGGTTTTGGCTGGAAGCCCACTCTCTTCTGATCTTTCGATCAGTATAGACTCACGCCTCTCAACTCTCTGATTGCGCCCAAACGTTTATATATATTTATATTTATTATATATATTTCAGTGATTTACACCTTGTGTTCGGTTTGTTATAACAAAGACGTCATCACTCATTGATGGCGCACAGACCTCTTGTAGATGGGACCGGTTGACTCAGTTGCAGTAACTTGTTGCCAAATATCGTTTGCTAGTTTTTATGCTTAAAGGCCTCGGTAAGATTTAAAACATTTAAAAATGGTTGCAAAAGGCGCAGAAATGCTAAAGTAAATGCTTTAAGGGATCTAAAATGTAGTTAAAAACTCAAAATAGGTGTTTTATAGATTTTATAATATATCGAAAGGTTTTCAGTGTGTTTTCCATATAAGGGGCTTTTTAAAATATACCTAGTCGAAATACCGAACCATTCGATAGATTTTTGGAAACTTATCGAAATACCGAACTGAATGGCTTGTTTTCATCTACCGAATACCGATACCGCCGGTAAAAAACATCTACCGAATCCCAGCTCTGATCTTGTGCATTCCGCATTTAAAACGATCTAGCATTTATCAAACCTTTTTCGAGACAGTGATTGCATACACAAGGAAAAAGGTAAGCCAGGGACTCTGCCCCTCATGCACTTTTAACTCCCGAAATTACATAGTTTTAGCCAAATTGAAAATAAATAAAGTTTCGTAATTAGTATATGGAAAATCTATCCAGGTGCCCAAATCCGACAAGCTTTTGCTTCTGGGTGGGAGGGGAGGTGGTTTCTTGTCAGCAGGACCTTGAGGATTGAATGACTCCTCACTTTTTCAGTGGCGACGGTTATGAGTGGTTGATTAGCCTGACGCAACCAGACTATCATAAGATGATGCAATGAAGCGGGTCCAGCAATATGTCCGGTGCAGTAAAGCAGCCTTAGTGTTCCAAAGTTGGGAAACGAAACAACGATTGTATGAACGTTTTGATTCATCAGAAGTAAAACATCATGACATGGTCCGGGGCGCACGTACCGACTGCCCGTAGGCGGCCTGGTGTCCGTAGGCGGGCTGGTGATACCCGTAGGAGGGCTCCGGCTGATAGCTGTAGCTAGGCTGGTAGCTGTAACTCGGCTGGTACCCATAGCTCGGCTGGTAACTAGGCTGGTAGGCAGGCTCCTGTAACCAACAACACAACTAATTCCTGTTGCACTCGTGAAATCTTCCACATTCAGAATCCTTACTCTTGGCTTGGGGGCACTCTTTACTTCCATTGTCTAAGATTTGTGCCAGCTATATTTACCTGCGGGGCTGCTTCTTCAGCAGAATGTTCCTCGGCAGCGGCCTCTTCAGCAGGTTCCGTTAGCTACCTCTTCCACTGCTTCTTCTGCAGGTTCTTCGGCTGCAGTGTCTTCAGCGGCCGCTTCAGCAGCCGCTTCGGCAGGTTCTTCCGCGGGCTCAGCATCAGCTACCACCTCGACTGCGGGTGCTGCATCAGTGGGGGCCGGCTCAGCGACAGCGGCCTCCGTCGCGGCTGCCCAGACACAGAACACTCCAGTAAGTCCATTACAGTGTTACACATTGTACATCTGTGCTGGCACTGGATGAGGCAACATATTATCACTGGCTATGTCTTTAAGAGGGTATGGCGCAATTAAAAATTGACATTGCTGAGCAACTGCGCCAGCATTGTCTCCCGTTAGCGATCCACATCTCTGCGGTTATGGGAACAGCTCGTCATGCAACAATGAACCAGAGTGGTGAACGCCAGACGGCTCGGTGCTGTTGCTGAGCAGCAACGAGCCCACAGTTGCTTCACTCGCTGTCTTTACTGTAGGGCGGCTGTCAGACTCGGTGTAGCTGAGACATTTCCTCGACCGCAGTAGCTTCACGGTGCCGCACCTGGCAGTGACGTCACACGCACAGCAGGTGCGTCAGCGGTGCGTTCACTACTGCTGCCGGCCCGTCAGCGGCCGGAGGCGACGGCCTTCTCAGAGCCCCGAGGCGATGTCCCTGATAGCCCCGCAGCCCTGTCCAGCGGACCAGCTGAGCTGATGTATGGCCCACCAGATGGCTGGCCCAGTTGACGTAAGGAGTCATTTGGCTCCGGAGGCCGGTGCCATGGCGACATCGCGCGATTGTCCTACCAAGCGTGCCGCGGCCTCGACACTTCTCACGCCTTCGCGAAATAGACCGCAGGCAGCGAGGTATCCTCGAAAAAATCCGCCTCCTGCTCGGTTACAACGGCTGTTTAGGTCGGCCCCCTCCATGCTGACGAGTGTGACCGCGCAAAATGCTGCACAAACACAAACATTTGGGGCGTTCCGTATATGACGCAACACATATATTTGGATTTTTACCCCCATCTCCTGTATAAGGCTCTTTGACGCTCCTGTGGGTGCCCCTGGACGGTACTTAATTCACAGACGGCCCCTTTCCACGACATGTCAAATTCCCTCCAGAGAGAGGAGACGTCCGACCAATCCGCGCTCTGGTGAGGATTTGTATCACACATCAGACGTACGGCGGTCACGGGGCTACCTAAACATCGATTACGGGCAATCGCAGATCGGTGGCTGGCAACCGAGCAGAACATCCAGAAAACACAATCACCTGCCAATTCCCGGGGTCGGTTTCGGCACTAGCGACCGATATAGTCTTTGAAAGTTCAAATAAATATTTGGGTAGACGAAGAAAGTGGAGTATGAAGGTCGCCTGAAAGCCGGTTGACTGTTTATCTGAATACCTGAGCATGGCCAAGGCCTAAGTCGGCTAAAATACTGCCTGCAAGACACGCATGGTTTTAGATTAGTTAGACACTCAAATCAATTTCGGAGCATTGCAACCGACAAAGTCGGTCGCGTTGTTCAAATTCAATCATTTTTCAGACCCGCAGGTTTACTGGGTAAGAGGCCACCTCGTGGCCTATTACCAGACGACCCTAACTGACGAATCCTGTGACATGGCCGGCGTATATTCCTTTAAGCGACCGCTTTTTGGCAAACGGTCTCAGATCATATCAAATCAAAGCTGTCTGTATCACTTCTGTGGTATAGGCGAGGTTGTGGGCAGATTTAGACAGTGTCCTCTTTGGTTGCGATGCGACGCTCTTAATTTTTTTACCGTGGCGATGATTTTAGTGACAGACTATTGAAAACAACGATATTGAAGCCAAAAATACTGAACAAGGACGCATAATTTGTTTGGTTTTGTAGGGGGGATAATTCTTACGTTAAGCTAGTGATGACATTTTTCGGCCGGGATCTAACCGCAAAAAGTGGCTCTATTATTTTTCTTAACTGTTTGCTGTCGTCAGCATCCACTGAACTCGAATTACCCACTAGCAGCATAGTTTCTGTTACGTTTTCATTTTTACGGACTAGTTAGAAAGCCTTCAAAAATTCCTATCAAGAGAAAATTTCTTAAAAACAGGGAGTGTCATGTGCTCTTTAAAAGTAGATAATCTATCTCTGCTGATGAAATAAATAGCCATGGTGAATCCAGGGAAAATTGTGTCACAGAAGAACCAATTAACCACAGCCTGATACGAAAACATCCCATTTTCATAATCATGTGTGGTTAAACATACGGAAATGGTCCTACGTAATAGTTGTTTAATGAATTTGCTCCCCTAATCCCACAAGGCTGGATTTTCGGCTTTCAGCTCAGTTCAGTGAGCTTGGTCCTCGTCATACACATAAGTGACTTGGAAATTTGATGACTATGAAAATATGATTTTCTTCGCCGGAAAGAATAAGACAATTTAGGCTGACTTGTAACATTGACCTGACGTTTGTTAGGGTCAATCTTGGACTATGACCTCGCAAAAGTATATGATACCCCATCCAGTATAGGAAAACAAAAGTACCAACATTTATCCTGTCTCTTGTTCTAGTTTATTTTGTTGTGGCTCTAAGATAAAAAGATACTCCCATCGTAACACTGTGCAAACTTCTTTTACCCAGTTACCCCGATGTTGAGCTGACTCACCTGACTCAGCTCGGTGTTATCTCTACTTTTCTCACCAGCTGTCTTCAGATGACTTCACACACATTGATTTAGCTCCTCCGGGAGCAGAACGAGAAGCAGGAAATCTCAGTCTCAGAGGGGCCTTTCCCGTTGGTAACTCTGATCGGTGGAGCCACTTAGGCGATAATTACAATCTTCCCTTATTATCCTTGGGAATAATAAGGATTAAGTATTATTGATATTGAGATAATACATCTGGATTTTTCCTCAGAGGTTTTGACTTTATTGCAGCAAACAAATATATTAACCCTCGCCCCACCGGGAAGGGCCATCGATGGCCCCCCTAAGGTTTTTCCGGGATAGCAGAAAAACGACGAGGCGCAGCACCGCGGTTGAGGGCTCTACCTCTCACTGCATCATTTTCCCATCATCCCTGAAATTTTTACCCCGGGTCACCCAAGGTCAGGTCACCAGACGAGGTCAACCAAGGTCACCTCACTTCACCTTTAGAGCTCTGTAAGAGCTACATTTCAAAGTCGATCGATTTGAAACTTCCTACACTTCATGACCCCTCCAGGGTCTACAAGGTGTATATCCGGGATTTTTCGATTTCGTGCCCTGAGGTCAGGTCACGAGGCGACCTCTCCCATTGGAAAAGCATGGGGAAAAGCTATTTCATGATATAAAAGCCACCAAAATGATTGCAAATACTCAGACTGCTCAGAACAACGTTTTTGGACACCCTTTCACGGATCCCAGGGGTCATATTTGCCCTTTGACTTTTCCAAGGTCATCCAAGGTCACCAGAGGTCAAAAACAGTATTTTGACAATAACTTTTGAGCTAATTGAGCTAGAGCGGTGAAACAAACACCATCGTGTTTGTCTTGTCACTGGCTTTCATTTGATATAAGGCAAGGTCACTTTTTGACCTTTCGTGACCTCAGGTCATATTAGGTCACGAGGTGACCTCTGGCGGTCAAACCACTGGCGGGAGGTCTTTACGTTCCACATAGCGGAAAAAGTACTGGCAATTTGCTATCAAATGTACTTTACCAGGCCTCAATAGCTCTAATGACATAAGAGTTATGCCCAGTTTGCTTAATCATTGCATATTTGAGTGAAAATAGCCGATCTTGACCTAATTTGACCTCTGGAGGTCAAACCATTGACCTGAGCACTAAAACATGCGAAGTAATTTCTTACTGAATTCACGCGAGCTTTCTATTGCACTTTGCAGATTTGCGCTAACGCCCATATTTTCGGAGTTAGAGGGGGGGCCATCGATGGCCCCCCGGTGGGGCGAAGGTGGCGCCGGACCCCCGGTGGGGCGCGGGTTAAATTGCATTGATTTAATTCATCTGAGAAAACCAAACCAAACATTACACCACCATTTACCTCGCTCCTGGGCGTGTTACTGTTTTGTCTACTGCAATAGTTACCGGTAAGATTTGTGTCAACCCAGCAGGAGCCTGGATTTCCAAAAACGATTTGGGGGGGGTGCCCAAACCCAAAAAGATGTTCATGACCACCATAATGTGTAAGTGTACCTAATAGTATCATAACAATAATCATCATAATCATGATCATAATGTTAAGTGTGCCTTAGCCTCTCACAGACAGTTGAGGAGCACAAAACCAATTCAAACAGCTTGATATGAGAAGCGCGAAATTTAACGAATATTTTGAAACTACTTCAATGTTTCACCGGGGGTACCCGGTTTTCGAAACAGTCCGGCAGTGATAAATCTATCGAAATGTCAGGACCAGTGTGGAATGTGGTCTCCACTCCGCAGAGCTGAGATAATCTGGCGTGTTGTCGGGCGGTCGCTATCGCGCTCTCACCTGGCTCCGTCGGGCCCGTGTAGACTTGTCCGGAGGCCGCCGCCGCCAGCATCAACAACAACTGCACCACAGACGGCCGCCATTAGCGACGCAGACCGCTCAACAGTCCGTCAACACTCACATGAAAACCTACTTCAGATAAAAATACATCTCAGTACAAGGAGTGAGCTCTTAGGGTTAGATATCGTTAGGGTTAGATATCATTCATATCATTCAGAGTTTGCTGTATATGTTGGATTAACAGTGTAAGATTGCGGGAGTTTGTTTGTGAGATCTCCTCCGCTTTTGCATCCCGATAGAGGCAACAATCTATTTGGCTTTACTTGGTGCATACGTCTTAACATTACATATCTCTGTTGATACAAGGCTTGATGTCTATGGCACCTTAGTCACTCTGCTCTTGTCTGTCTTGCCTGTCTAGTGATTTCAATTTCAGCTCGATCTGTCTTGGGAAAAGATGCACTATTTTAAAACAGCCTTTTCTTGATCCATATTTTTCGGTAGTTATGTGCTTTGAGCTGTATGTTCTTCACAATACAGTGGGGGGATTTAATTCATCGTCACCATTCCCAATCGATGTTTTGTTTCCAAGTCTGCTAAAGCCCTTAAATAAAAACCATTACTCGCATCAAATACATAGTACCGCACTGTTGCAAGCAAACAATAATATTAAGCACATTGCACTACATTCAATTTATCATGGTATTTTCGTTAAATTCTATAACCTTCTGACTTCATTTGTGCCGGTTTTCTCAGCATCAAAATGAAAGTTTTCCAAAATGCCACAGCAGTTTTGTATCTTATTCGCTTTCAGACGCGTGACACAAAAATCAATACCTCAATATCGTGGTGGATGCGCTGAATTAAGGAATCAGAAAACATATGTGCTATATCACATTTTGTAAATAATTTTTTAGCGATTGTTCCATTAGTCCATGGTTAAAATAACAGGGATCGAAGATTGCGTAGAATCTCCAAAATCATTTTACATGACGGTGGACACTGAATAATGTTCTTATGCTAGCACACACACCCGTTACCTGGAAGCGTTTTCGAGCTGGGATTAATGAAAATACCGCAATCTGTTTCTCTCATGTTTTTTGGTCCAAAACGTCCTATTAATAAGGCATTTAAAGCCAAACTCTTGGTTGGCAATGCAATACCAGCCTTCTTTCTAATAATCTCGCTACTTGCATGCACTCAATAACGATTCTGATACCCATTGCAGTGCGATTCTTTGGTAATTTTGTGCGACATTTCCGACTTTTAGTGCTCTGAGATTTTGGCTATAGACAACGCTAAACAATATACATATGACCAGAAATGGTTAGGGAATGCAGTCACTCATTGGTACCCATACTATCTTCCAAGAAAAAGGAAAGTCACAAATATATGAGTTATCCTACCATGTCATGAAAGATGCAGGTACAAGAACAGGCAGTGGGTGCCGGGGGCGGATCCAACTGAGTAGCTATGGGGTGGAGGGCCGGCAAAATTAAAATGGTGCCGTGAATAAGTTTTCACCGTCAAGGAGGTGCCCTGGGAACGAACAAAAACCATTAAATATATCTTTTTTTCTGACGGGCATCTCCTCCCCAATCGATCAATTATGAAAAACTAGCTTTATTTGGGGTGGGTGTGGGGGGGTGCAAAAGCGGTCTTCCTCCTCTATTTCTGTTGCCCCTCCCCTTCCTGGATCCGCTCCTGGTGAGTAACAATTTACTTGTAACAACCTGCTTCTGTTGCGATAAAATGTAGATACTGCGAGTTAAAATGATGGCCCACTTACAGAAATCCTGGCGACCATGCTGCGAAGATGATGGTCTGGCGATGGAAGCACGGATCAGTTTGACTCATTCCAGCAGTACCCCACGCTTAAATATGGTGCCGTAAGAGCCAGGGCCCGAGGGTTCGGCGGCGACTGGGCAGCGCAGACCGCCGGGGGGCACAGACGGCGCACACGCACCGCCGCCAGCTAACGGCCAGGTGACCGTCTCCCTCATGGCGCGGCGGCAACGCTCTGCTGTCAGGATCCTAGTACAGGTACTCCCATGTTGGTTGATTTAAGCTGACTTCAATTTAAATCTCGTTTATATACCCAAAGGATCACAGCAGCTTTTGCTGAACACTCTTTAGGTAAGATCACAATATATACGAAAATAGGCGAATCCAGGATTCCCGATCCCGAAAAGTGGCACACTCCCGGAAGACTGAACTTACTACAACCTGAATAAGATATAGGTATTCAAAATGATGCTCCGATGGTTTCAAAAGGCCCAATATTGGTTGGATCAAATTATATAAAAAATGATTGAGATTACATTTTCTGACGAGTTTTCAACTTTTGGCCACATCTTTTAACCGTGTTAACTTTCGAATGAGAGGGGTTCATACTGCACCTCCCTCAACTGGGCGAAGATGGCTCACGTTCCCATCTCCAGGGAAATTTTTATTTATTACGAACACTTCTACACATGCGGTGTCTTTTCAAGCGCCATCGTAATGGCTGTGCAATTCCAGAATGGAATGGCTCATGGGGTATTTTTTGTTAGACATTATGAATTTGGTCTTGTATCTGTTGAGAAATGGGCAAAAATTTCAATAATTTGTATTATTTGATTTTCTTAAACTAGATATAAGAAGTTTCCATATCCACGTGATGCCATGATCTGTTAACGCTTTATTCCAATTAAACCTCTTTATTTGTGCCACAAATGAATACCACTACGAATGAAGTGTTCTTGCTAAAGATACTTTAATCATTAGGACCTAAAGTGACATTTACCAATTTATGCTATTTTCGTGATATATATATTTTTTCAGGATTCGATTGTTTATTTATCATATATGCATCTGGCTCATGCAATAACAAACATAATATTTTCGTGATATATTAAGACATCGGGGTATCCAGAATCACTGATCGGGGAAGAAAGCATATGGTAGGGGGTACCCCATCCGGACCAGGGGGTGCTACTTTTGGATCTGTCAGTCCGGACTAGGGGGCGCCACTTTTGGATGACAAAGCCTGTCGGGCGGGTGCCGAATCCTATATGAAGGGCGCCGATACTCGCACCCTGCGAGGAGGTGAAAAGGGACATTTCAAGGGGAGGACACCGTGAACATTGGGGGGCACCGAGGCTCAATCGGTGGGGTAGGGGAGTGCCCCCTTGGCCTCAATGGGTTTGTTTATGTATTAAAACACATTTCACGTTTTGAACTATCTAGTCATTGGAAAGTATTCGGATTTACAGTTGTCAGCACCAAAGTCACGTTTAGCACGTAGGTTTTAAAGAGGCCCAAGTACGAAAAAAATGTATCCACGCAGCGGGTCTTGAGCATTGCATAACTTTCCCGGAAGTCACTTCATGCCACATGACCACTTAGGGTGTTTATTTTGGTTAGGAATGGCACCTTACGTATTTTACTAGATAGCATTTAAGCAAGTCGAACGGATTATATTATTTTCTTGAACTATATTTGTAAAAAAGTAAAACCTACCTGAATATTGGTTTTGTATGTGATGTGACGACATATGTGACGTAGATTATAGAATTAGCTTAGTTTAGTATGGTAGTTCGATTATTATCAGATGTTTATTTATTTTAAGGAGTATTTTAAAAATCAAATATTGTTATTTAATTTGTCAAATATGAGTTTTCATTATTTTTAAAAGTACGCCTAATTTCACTAAATTCCACCCAGCCAATTCCCTTTAAGGGTGACTTTTACCTAACTGTAAGTCTGGGAGAAAAATATTAATCAAGGGGCTTCTCGGCTTGCTCTATCACATGGTTATCTCAGTTCAAGCTCCGTTATAAAGGCACTAAACTCCCTTTAAGACAGTTTTTATCACTGAGATATCAAATATAAATTGCATCACCATGGTTGGCCAGCTTTGACGTGCATGAGTCAGACAGGTTACAAATTCGAGTCTGAGATCACCGTCGAGCCAGCCTGGGGCGAATTCACGGGGGGGATGGAGACAATAGAGGGATTCCCTCTCCCAAACTCTCTGATTTTCGCCAATTTCCTCAGGAAACATAATATTTTTCACGATTTTAGACCTCGTTGTCCCGTTTCCACCCAATTGTTGACCCAGATCCGGTCCTGGATCCACCCTGGATCTAGCTATAGCTATTTCTGCCTCTACACACAGATGTGAGCCAAGCTAAAAAGCCAGTAGTAGCCTTCTCGGAACACAAACACGTGGTTACCGTCCTTAAATAACAAGCTGTTGTCGTTATCAGTTTGCAAATAGCCGTTAATTCATCTGGTTGGTAATGTTTGAATTTGTTAGGCCTCCACAGCGAAAGCTAGCTTCTCACCGCGTCCTTACCACTTACATGGTTTTGCTACCATTAGCCATGGCTACTGACGGCTTGGATAGGGCAAGTGATTGATTCGAAGTGACCCCATTCAGCGGTGGTCCTTATGAGTCGTGCCATCAGACAAAATATCTCTAATGATATTTAGGCTAATTCGCCCACCACCGGCTCGGGTTGCCGGCCGTCGAAAATCCCACTAATGACAGCATATTGACTTAGTGCTGGAGACTGTATCGTGGCATTGCCTCATTTCCTGAATGAACGCCGGGTGATATGCTACGGTCTTGCTTCATGTAATCACTCTGAATGGATGGGAAGCGAGCTCGGCCACGTCCTGGGGCTACCGCCTGACCTTGAAACTCGATCCGCACCGTCTCAGTCAGCGTTACGTCTGGATGAGTTGTAGAGCGGCCCGTTGCAAATCGTTTCATGGCTTGTAAACAGTCAAACAAACAACGATGCAGAGGTCGACAAATCTGTCAATTCGACATCAATGCTGGTGTCAAAAGTAGCTCAAGTCGGCGACAAAGAAGTCATGATTGTGCATACTTTGGCGTGACAAGTCACCACTTAGCTCACTAATAGGTTTTAAGGTTTAAAAAGACTTAGAGGGTCTCGCGAAAAAAATATCCGTTTGGTCCCAGGCTTTGATGTTCTTGGCTTACATGTTTGGTTTCGAATTCCCTTGGTGGCACTTTTTCCAGCCTCTCCAGAGCGGTGGTCCTATAGGACCTATATAAGGGCCCCCAGATTGACGGTGTGAGCGATAGTGTTGACACCGTACCAGCTGTAAAGCCTCAACCTCCGCCCGGGTGGTGGATATGAGCCACATTCGCCAGGGTAAAGGGTAAACAGGCCCACTCTAACTCCAAAACTAAGAATCTGTTAGGAAGATGCGTAAAAGTGTTCTCGAAAGACCCTCTAATCTGCCAGTGAAGTTAACCTAGCCATTTTTTTGGTCAAGTCCACATCGTGGTTACTGGAGGTCAGAAGAGGTCTTAATTTCGAAATATGATTTTATTAATAAACGCCCTTAATTTTAGGAAATAAAAACACCCAAAACTTTTTTCTTGGTGGCATTCAAAAGCGCTTGATTTACTCTTTCTGTTCTACAACATACAACGTCGACTCAGTTCAAATGTTAGGTCACTAGAGGTCACTTCACATCGCCAGTTTTAGAGAATACCTTCAGACTGAAAAATGAAAAGCATCAAACGTGTGTGGCAAACTCCAACACTTGACACTGTACAACTGTACAATGTAAATGCACCAGGGGGTGGCCCAGCCTCTTGTCAATAGTCTGTCAGCAGTGTGTATACTGTCAGTTCTCATGACCGTGGGAGTGCTTGTAGAAGCAGTTAGACTGACTGTGTTTATCGGTGGAGCCCGGCTGTTTGAGCGGGAGTGTTTCTGCTGGGGGGTAAGCGCCAGCAGCGGTGAGCAGTTAGCATCTGCCACACGAACACAACAGTTTGGACACCTGTGATTAAAGGCTCCAATCAGCACAAGCACTTAGGCCACTTATCTTGCAAAACGCTTGGCATAACGGGAATGGGTTTGTCTAAATTTTGTCGCAACAGAACAGCACTTTCATGTCATGGATCAATGATATAAATTTATCAAAAATACTTTTGAAGCCCTCGAGCTGTAAAACGGAATTTGACCTTTTCCTGTGGCATAAGCGTCTCCTGTGCCGGCACAAAAGTGAGAAGGGCCACCTAGCCTTCAGCCTGCTGTTGAACTATCATCCCTAGAACCAAAACCTATCGGACTTAATCCCATGGAAGCTTTCTTCCGCATTTAGCTGGCTATCAATCTTTCCGATTCATCCCCGCTTTGGCTGGAATGTGGAGATTTTCGAACAAAGAAATCAAGGATGTTTCTCAAGGGTAAATCGTATTTAGGAAATTTAGACCTCTTCTGAAATCTACAAGTGGAGGGCGGGCCAGACCACCTGGCCTCTTTCCCCTATTTCAAAGAATGTCCAATAACTTTAAATTTCAAATAACAACCTTAAGCTTTGCATTGATAAAGTTTAAGCCAAAGCACGATATGACACTACATTTCACGCCATATTGCACTACGTTATATGGTTGCAAACAACGAGGCCAATGACTGAAACTCACGTCTGAGCTGTTACGTTTGGCCCTCTTAACACTGAGCTTCATCTAGACTGCATTTGAAATTTCACTTTGATTTTTTTTAGATTCTGATGCCTCACTTGCTCCATACCGAAGATTATTTTATCAGTGTAGGCGCGTGTAGTGGCTCCAAAATAAAACCGTTGACATGTCTAGCAATATATGACTTAATTCATGTATTTTTGCATTTTTTGACGGCTTGTATACACATACATAAAAGCTGTATGTGCATACAGATTGTACATCTGCGATATCTTCATCATCAAAAGATGCTACAGCAATTCTGCGATACATTTTCTGTTTGCGCGTTAGGACCGATTCAGCATCCACATGTTAGAAATAGAATCCGGGACCTTCTCTGAGATCCTGGTGATGCCTGTCCCATGTTGACTGCTCCTCCCGAGCACTGTCGGACGCCGCCGCTGCCACAGAACCTCCAGCGCAGCCTCGATGTCACCGTGTCACACCTCCAGCGCAGCCTCGGTGTCACCGTGTCACACCTCCAGCGCAGCCTCGGTGTCACCGTGTCACACCTCCTCCGCAGCCTCGGTGTCACCGTGTCACACCTCCAGCGCAGCCTCGGTGTCACCGTGTCACACCTCCAGCGCAGCCTCGGTGTCACCGTGTCACACCTCCAGCGCAGCCTCGGTGTCACCGTGTCACACCTCCAGCGCAGCCTCGGTGTCACCGTGTCACACCGGCAGCGCAGCCTCGGTGTCACCGTGTCATACCTCCAACGCAGCCTCGGTGTCACCGTGTCACACCTCCAGCGCAGCCTCGGTGTCACTGTGCCACATCTGCAGCGCAGTCTCGGTGTCACCGTGTCACACCTCCAGCGCAGCCTCGATGTCACCGTGTCATACCTCCAGCGCAGCCCCGGTGTCACCGTGTCACACCTCCAGCGCAGCGTCGGTGTCACCGTGTCACACCTCCAGCGCAGCCTCGGTGTCACCGTGCCACACCTCCTGCGCAGCCTCGGTGTTACCGTGCCACACCTCCAGCGCAGCCTCGGTGTCACTGTGTCACACCTCCAGCGCAGCCTCGGTGTCACCGTGTCACACCTCCTGCGCGGCCTCGGTGTCACCGTGTCACACCTCCAGCGCAGCCCCGGTGTCACCGTGTCACACCTCCTGCGCAGCCTCGGTGTCACCGTGTCACACCTCCAGCGCGGTCTCGGTGTCACCGTGTCACACCTCCAGCGCAGCCTCGATGTCACCGTGTCATACCTCCAGCGCAGCCCCGGTGTCACCGTGTCACACCTCCTGCGCAGCCTCGGTGTCACCGTGTCACACCTACAGCGCAGCCTCGGTGTCACCGTGTCACACCTCCTGCGCAGCCTCGGTGTCACCGTGTCACACCTCCAGCGCAGCCTCGGTGTCACCGTGTCACACCTCCTGCGCAGCCTCGGTGTCACCGTGCCACACCTCCTGCGCAGCCTCGGTGTCACCGTGTCACACCTCCAGCGCAGCCTCGGTGTCACCGTGTCACACCTCCTGCGCAGCCTCGGTGTCACCGTGCCACACCTCCTGCGCAGCCTCGGTGTCACCGTGTCACACCTCCAGCGCAGCCTCGGTGTCACCGTGTCACACCTCCAGCGCAGCCTCGGTGTCACCGTGTCACACCTCCTGCGCAGCCTCGGTGTCACCGTGTCACACCTCCAGCGCAGCCTCGGTGTCACCGTGTCACACCTCCTGCGCAGCCTCGGTGTCACCGTGTCACACCTCCTGCGCAGCCTCGGTGTCACCGTGTCACACCTCCAGCGCAGCCTCGGTGTCACCGTGTCACACCTCCAGCGCAGCCTCGGTGTCACCGTGCCAAACCTCCTGCGCAGCCTCGGTGTCACCGTGCCACACCTCCTGCGCAGCCTCGGTGTCACCGTGTCACACCTCCAGCGCAGCCTCGGTGTCACCGTGTCACACCTCCTGCGCAGCCTCGGTGTCACCGTGTCACACCTCCAGCGCAGCCTCGGTGTCACCGTGTCACACCTCCAGCGGAGCCTCGGTGTCACCGTGTCACACCTCCTGCGCAGCCTCGGTGTCACCGTGCCACACCTCCTGCGCAGCCTCGGTGTCACCGTGTCACACCTCCAGCGCAGCCTCGGTGTCACCGTGTCACACCTCCAGCGCAGCCTCGGTGTCACCGTGTCACACCTCCAGCGCAGCCTCGGTGTCACCGTGCCAAACCTCCTGCGCAACCTCGGTGTCACCGTGTCACACCTCCTGCGCAGCCTCGGTGTCACCGTGTCACACCTCCAGCGCAGCCTCGGTGTCACCGTGTCACACCTCCAGCGCAGCCGCGGTGTCACCGTGTCACAACTCCAGCGCAGCCTCGGTGTCACTGTGTCACACCTCCTGTACCCACCCTCAAAATCCGACTGCCTGTCGCTTCCCATTCTGCACCTGACCTCATTTAGCTCAAGCCATGCTTGGACACACTCAGTCTTTATCATGATTAGTAATTAATTCTAAACACAACCCATTTGCTACCCGTAAGTGTTTAGATGGATACCGGGGCTAGTTGCCTCACAGGTTAAGTCAATCGCCGGGTGTAACTAGGAAACCATGCATCAAACAACGATGCAAACAGGCTCAGAAAGAGCAGCTCTGGGTGAAACCAATTTTAAGTAGAAATAATCCCCCATTGAAGTCTTGGTCCGGAGCAGGAATAAGATTTGATATTTCATAAGCCGAAAGCAAAAATGTATTTACACGTTGAATATTGTTCACACACGGAGTGCGACCAGTTATCTCTAACTTGATTGGATTATGTTGTGGCTTTATGTTGACTTTTATTGCATGCAAGGTTTAACTCTTGTCCTATAATTTGCCTTTCTTGTTACTTTCAGTGGTGTTTGTTTCATCCGGCACTAAGTGAGTCATTGTTTTTGGGGCAGGCTGCAACGTTGGTTTGTGATGACAATTTTGACTTGGGTCAGAACGGAAATGTCCGAAGATAACATATTAGATATATGACACTTGTGTCATTATCATATTTGATAAATATTCATGGGCGGAAAAGTAGCAGATACAAATATAGCACAGTTTGTCATTACCTACTCTTCAAGTTCATTTTGTACGTTGCAACCTGCCCCGGGGAGCCGATTAAAACTGCCCCCGAGGCGGGCTAGTCTGTATCAGCTGCAGATTGATTTTGGATTGTGGAAGAAAGCAATGCATTCCAAAAGGTGTTAAAAGACCCTTATGAGGGTCTCGAATATTCTTTGCATGTATCAGATTGATAACGTGGACAATAATGCGAAAACTAATTCAACCAGTCCTGGTTTCCCCACACGACACTCCATCCTAAGGTTGCCTTCACAACTATAGCATGAACACCCCGAAGATCAAAGTATAATTTTGTGTTTGTCATCCAATGACCTTTTTCTTCAGCAATAAATTGACCCTGATGAGAAATACAGTTCACAAAGTTGGTGTAGAAAACGCTCGTCCGTCCATTATACCAAATAAATAACACCGAAGGGACGCGAACGTCCCTATAGATGTGTGAGAGCTACCGGCGATTCGTTTATACCACAGCAGCCACCGTGAAAGACTGAAAATCCTGAAAGGACAAATTCAGCTGACCCTTTTTCTGCACTGGGAAGCTCATAAGCATTGATTAATTAGACCATCCCATTGAGACAATGATGACAGATGGGCTCATGCTTTGTTAGCTCATGCTCATGCCATGGGAATATTTTGTGGTAGGGAAGGCCGTTTCATTCATTTTCGTTTAATCGGTCCCGGACTTTACAGATTGGGGCAGATTTCTGGAGGACGGAATCACTTAGCGTGCCCAGCTTGAAGGGAATGTGACACCTAATTATAGGGTATGAACTGATCTAGTCAGAGGAAGAGACATGCAATACAACTCTTTTCAGACATTGATTTGTTCTAAAACTCACCATTTGCAGATGAATAGGACGGGTTGCGAGCCGAAATTGACCCCACCAGTCCTGCACCGTGTTCAGTTATCACCAAACAAACAAGAAAAGAATATGATCACCCACTGGAACAGAAATGGAAACATACATGCAGGAATTGACTTTTTTGGAGTGGACGGGGGACATAGCCACGGGGGAAAAGTGGTCCACTCAGAGGGCGAGCGTTCCTGCACTCTCGTCATCGGGGTCTGTAATGTCAGAGATTAATGCAAAAACAAAACAAAGATATAGGCAATGTGAAGAATATAATTGGGTGGTGCCGTTACAATTGTTTCTCAAATATTTCCAGTTCTTAAATGCCAAGAAATAACTATCCAGTTGCCAAAAACTACCTTAATATCCGTACTGGAATGGGGTCTAGCACTAACGCGCACTGGAGCAGGGGCCTGGTAAGCCCCCTAGGATATCGGAAACTAAGAGGCGTAGAAAAAACGCTGGTGGGGGGGGGTTGGATGGGGGCTTTAGTGATGTACATCATGATCAATTTTCATTGGCCTAGGTCAATATCTTTAAGGTCAAAAGAGGTCACAAAGGTCAAATCCTGGCCAGGCTAGGGGCCTATTGGGAAATACCGTGATTATGCAGGAAAAATACGGGAATAAGCAAAAGGCGGACCAGGGGCATAGAGGGAAGATCACAAAGCACCTTTCCTACAATTTTGGAGTCAAGCTCATTCGAGGTCATTTACCTATGTGCCATTGGAATCTTTTGTGGTAGGGAAGACCGTTTCATTCATTTTCGTTAAATCGGTCCTGGACTTAACAGATTGAGGCAGATTTCTGGAGGACGGAATCACTTAGTGTGCCCAGCTTGAAGGGAATGTGACACCTAATTATAGGGTATGAACTGAGCTAGTCAGAGGAAGAGACATGCAATACAACTCTTTTCTCAGATATTGATTTGTTCTAAAACTCACCATTTGCAGATGAATAGGACGGGTTGCGAGCAGAATCTAAACCCACCAGTCCTGCACCGTGTTCAGTTATCACCAAACAAACAAGAAAAGAATATGATCACCCACTGGAACAGAAATGGAAACATGCATGCAGGAACTGACTTTTTTAGTGGACGAGGGGGGGCATAGCCACGGGGGAAAAGTGGTCCACTCAGAGGGCGAGCGTTCCTGCACTCTCGTCATCGGGGTCTGTAATGTCAGAGACTAACGCAAAAACAAAACAAAGATATAGGCAATGTGAAGAATATAATTGGGTGGTGCCGTTACAATTGTTTCTCAAATATTTCCAGTTCTTAAATGCCAAGAAATAACTATCCAGTTGCCAAAAACTACCTCAATATCCGCACTGGAATGGGGTCTAGCACTAACGTGCACTGGAGCAGGGGCCTGGTAAGATATCGGAAACTAAGAGGCGTAGAAAAACGCTGGTGGGGGGGGCTGGATGGGGGCTTTAGTGATCTACATCATGATCAATTTTCATTGACCTAGGTCAATATCTTTAAGGTCAAAAGAGGTCACAAAGTCAAATGCTGGCCGGGCTAGGGGCCTATTGGGAAATACCGTGATTATGCAGGAAAAAAGACGGGAATAAACAAAAGGCGGAACAGGGTCATAGAGGGAAGGCCACAAAGAACCTTTCATACAATTTTGGAGTCAAGCTTATTCGAGGTCATTGACCTATGAGGTCCTTTCCACGCCTCCGATCTGGGCTCAAGTCCCGGCAGATTTCCTGAGCAAGGGGAATCTGGCTCCCGAGAAACCCTTCCAGCAGGGAAAGAGCTGGTGACGTCATATATCCCTGGTAGTTTTTACGTCGATAAGCGATAAGAGAAATTTCCACCGCTGAAAAATGCTACTCGGCTGCATTTGAGACCATTCATGAACGCGTCGATTGGTGAAGGAATTTCGAAAATCAGTCCCTTATCTTTTTTCTTATAGGCTTTCAAAGTCAGACCTATATTTTGAGACCGTCGCAATCGCGCGGTCGCACCAGTGCGTCTGCACCGTAGACCGGGTGGTGATGTTATAACGTCATATAATCCTATTATATGTCAAGTTCAACCCATATGAAGGTGAAGGCCAGGGTCAAAAGCCACAGGTCAAGGTCATTGACCCCAGTTTTACGGTAAGATAGCATTATTCAGTAGGACATATATTATGCTATGACTTCATAGCTAAAGCGCAACCCGGTGGGCCTCCGAGCCCCCCTGGTGGGGGTTTCAAACACCCCCTCGAACTCGGCTCCTATGCGAGGTGGCAAAAAAATTCGAATGCTGGTGGATAGCTCATGCAAATTTATGAAGAAACTACGAGAGTAATTTTTTGGCTCAGGTCAATATTGAGGTCATGCCAGGTCAAAGAAGTTGGCATGTGAGAGAATAGTTTTTGGGCTCTAGCGTCTGACAGAGGTGAGTTAGGATAATTTTTCAAGCACCATTCGCTTCCTCGGGCTACGGCGAATCGAATAATGTATAACAAGACTATGCTAGGTCAAAATATAAGAATGACCTGAACTAATGTCAGGTCAAGGTCACTAACCAACTTAGTATAGTCAATATGCATATCAATCGACTTGCAATAGCAATCCAAAGGTAATGGTAGAAAATGAAAAGCTTTATCGTCATTTCCTGCAAAGTTATTGACCCAAGTTTGAAACCTGCTTAACCTTCGCCCGGGTGGGGGTCTTTTTAGACCCCCCTCGGGTTTTTCCAAAGTGACCAAAAAACGGCGGCGCGCAGCGCTGCCAAACTTGGTCTAGCTGTTCCTTCATCATTTTTACATCTTTCCTGAAAATTTTGGCTCAAGGTCATATCAGGTCAGGTCACCAGGTCAGGTGAAGTGACCTCACCTCAAAAAATACTTAGGACGGCATAACTAAAAGAAGGGTTAATCGATCAAGTTGAAACTCATACCACATCTTGGGCCCACCAGGAGCTACAACATTTGTTCCGGGATTTTTGATATTGGTGACCTAAGGTCATGTGCAGAGCATGACCTCCCCATTGACAATGCATGGGGAAAATCACGAAATGAGCTTTTCTCAGTAAGTATGGATGGAATCAACTTCAAACATCGGTTGCGACTTGCTCTTAGCCCATTTCTGAAGCTGATACCAAAATTTTTGACTTGTGACCTTTAAAAAGGTCACCTTAGGTCAAATAAGCATTTTTTGGTGTTTTTCTCTATAAATTTTGAATAAACTAAGATAGAGCTTGTATTTTGTCACCAAAGTGTTTGTATAGTCACTGGAAGTCAAATGATATACATCATGACTATACCAGGTCAAGTTGGGTCAGACCGTTGACCTGGGTCAGGTCAAATTCTTAAATTTGACCTGGCATAGCAATATCATATATCATTCGATTTGTATTGACGAGGGGATTGCAATGGTGCATAAACTAGGGCTGTATCTTGTTTGGTTTGGCAGCTATTAGCGAAAAAGTAAACGCCCTTATGCATGGGTGGCTATGGACATTCCCAAGAATATGCCCAATATTTAGTGACCTGTAGCTCCCTAGGCTTTCACCTGACACGAAAATGAATGCCACTGTAATGAAAGCACATCTCAAGAGCTTTCGAATGGTGTTAGAAAAATGTTTCTAGCTATCATAGTTTCTGAGATATAGGAGGTTTTCTTAGTACACCTCATATTAGCGATTTTGACCTATTTTGACCTCTGGTGACCTTGATATTGACCTGACAAGAAAAATGACCGAAGGATTTTCGATATCATTTTCGAAGAGCTTTTGATTGCCGTTTTGCGCTTTTTTCTAGCTCTCTTAGTTTTTGAGATCTTGGGGGTCTTTTTGGCCCCCCACCAGGGCGAAGGTGGCTCGTACCCGCCACCGGGGCAAGGGTTAAGTAGCCCCAGATGACTCCTCAAAAGTGACAGTTAAAAAATTGCAACATCAACCTGGAAAGGGGCCGAGGATTCTACGATTTGGAGAGTATGAAGGTATTTGCAGCTGTATCTACACAAATACAGCCCAATTCCAGTTTTTCCATGCATTTCCAATGGAGAGGTCATGATCCGTGCCTGGACCTAGGCCATGGATATGAAAAATCCCGGAGTATGTTTCGTTGTACTCCGTGAGCAATTATGTGGTATAAGTTTAAATCCGATAGATTCGCCCATTTCTTACTTATGCTACCTTAAATATTTTTGGAGGTGAGGTCACTTGACCTGCACTGGTGTACCTGACCTGAGATGACCCAAACTGAAAATTTGAGAAAAATGCGTAATTGATCAAGGATAATGAGTGCCAAGTACAGCTGTGCTTCGCACCGCCGTTTTTTCGTGCGCCAGAACAACCCGAGAGGGGTTGTTCAAACACTCCCCACACCGGGGCGGGGGTTAAGGCTGCTCAAGGTTATAGTGAAGGTCACAGGTCAAGGTCTAATGTTTTTTTAAGATCAAACCCTCATTTCCCGTCTAAAAGCTGCTATAGTGCCAGTTATGTTGTACATTATTGGGAACATGTCATTTTGTTATGTCGTAGGTCATTGACCTTGAATAACGCATGTAATAGCGCATGTCCGATTTGTGGGAGTACTTTTTCAATTATCTTCTTTTTAATCAAAACATTAAGAATACATCTGATGGCTTCAAAAACATGTTCTTTGTGTCCCTTGCTTGCTGCTGTATGATGTATGTCTCAATTTATACTTAAAGAGTGTAAATATTTGTAAAGGCGAGCGGGGTGGTTAATACCTGAGCATCGACCTCCTGACTTATTTACGGCAACTACACTTATTGGAGCAGAATGCATTTGAGGATTTTCAGTTGCACAAATGCTCCGTCACTTGATCCTCGATGCCGATGGTTGCCTTGCATAAGTTTAATCCCATCGGCATACAGCGCCGGACTTTGACACGCATTGCCAAACCCTCATCTGGCTGTGCCGAGACCCGAGATCTGGGGCCGGGCCACCATGTGCTACGGAGTGGCTGCGACACCAGATGCGCCTCTTGCGCGGTGATTTCACCACTCAGTGCCCGCTCAAGGCCCGCTTGCGTCGAATTGCGACCTGGCAGTTCCGCCCGAGTAGGCGCTGATGCGCCTGCTCCACAATTTGGCAGCTGATAAGTCAATTATCTCGATCGCATAGGCTAAGGCGATCGGAATGCCCATGTGCCGGGAATGACAGGACAGTGGCAGTTGATGCAATGCCACGTCGCGGCACATGCGTAATTTCGGACCGCTCGCACGGAGACCGGAGCTGACAGCTGCGCTCACGTTTACGTGTGTGTGGCTGGCAGTCATTGAAACTGTTGGCCAGGGTAACACTCAGACCTGCTTCGCCAGTGGCGGATCTAGCCGGTAGGTTTGGGGGAGCAAACCAAAGTCGATAAGCAAAAAAAAAAAACGCGTCAAGCGGTGAGGGTAACTAGATACTAGGTTTTGGGAGTAAGCCCAAGAGTCGAAAAAAACGTCGTGGGGTGAAACATGTGGCCACAAGATGCATGTCTTTGCTATCCAATACCCAATGTTTATACTGAAGTTGACTGGTTCTGTTTGAAGCTGAGAGCTGAAGCACCAAAACCTTGCTTATAAACTAAAAAGGTGCCAGGACAAAAAGGAAGTCGACAGCTTTGGGGGGGGGCGAAACCATAGTTTTTATCCGAGCTTTTCCGTTTGGGGATGGGGGCAAATGCTTTCCCCCTGGATCCGCCAATGAGCTTCGCTATCATCTTCCATTTGCTTCTGACATGATTCAGTGAGCTTGTAATGATGGTTTCGATTCCAAACTGATATCTGACCTGAATTCGGCATCGTTACCCTGGACTGTCCTAATTTCTTGTTCGTACTAGGAAGTTAATGTGAGTGAATGAAGTGAATGCTATGTGAATCTCGTTGCTGTTCGTCTTTTGTGCTTCCTGAAAATAATGCTGGATAATCAGGACGACAATGTCCGTTATGAGACATTTCGTTATTATATTGCAGGCTCGCTCTCAAGACAGTGGCGGATGCAAGGGGGGCTAGGGGGTTCAAGCCCCACCCCCCCAAATAGCATGGTGCCTATAGTTATTGCATAGGCGGAGGCTGATCCGAGCAGTGATAGGGAGGCTCGAGCCTCGTAGCCCCCCCCATATGAAGTTCTGAATCCGCCACTTTCCTAAGATATACGTTCTCGGCCGATTTTCATGAGGGTTTTATCGACTATTTTATCTTATAGCCTTTGTCAATGGTCTATATTCACCTTTAGACCTGGCTTCGTTAGTCCGAAAGGGACTACTGTTCGTCTATGATAAATCCTTCGCCAGTGTATTGATAGCACTAAGAGTAAGTGCAAGGTAACATAAAACATAAGACCATCGCAAGGGCATCGCTTGTTTATTTATATATTATATTTTTTTTTTTTTTTTTATATATATATACAGTAAGAATATTGCCTGAAAGTTTCATTCCGTAAAACAACATCAAATAATTGATTATCTACCGAAAATCAATTAAAATGATGCTTCTGCAAATTGTGATTGATTACAAATTCCTTGAAATATGAAAACCAAGCAACACATGTATCAGTTCGGTGACACGCGCTGTAAAGGCACGGCTGAGCTCAGTGCAGACAACTACCTCTGCCTTCCTTTCATTGGCAGGAAAAACTTAAAGGTTCTTTTGTACCGAAATTCTTCTGGTACACTGATTGTATAGATCTATAGAGATAGTCGTTTGAATTGGTGGTACTACATTCTCATCGACTATTAGGAGCGACTATGTGTGCTTGCGGGGTGCTTAGTTGGCTTAATCGTACATCCAGAAAGTCACTTTCGACGTCACGTTTTTATATTAAGTGAGGCCCTTGGCTAGTTCTCACAAAGACTGCCTCCAGTAAGGATTAAGCTTGAACTCCTCAAGAACAAGCCGGAGACATTCATGCAACGCCAGAACTGACTAAATGGGACACCAAGCCTTACTAAAAGCTTCACTTTTTGGCCTGCCTCTCCTCCAACATTGACAGGACAATAAGCCAGCAATTATATAGTAGAACGACAAAGCTACCATAGATAGAAAACATACAGACTAACAAACTTGTGCAGAAAACAACAATAATCTACTCTGAAAGGATGATGCAGTTACTATGATAGGGCAAGCGCAGGCAGTTAACTGTGTTCCCAGCGAGGCGACGCCGCCCTGGCGTCCTCCGGCGCACTCCTTCCACGAGGGTCAGAGACCGGCCGGGCCCGTCAGACCTCGTACACCACAAGGATGTGAAACTGGTCACAGTCGAAACACTCGCCGCTGCTCGGGATGCAGCACACCTTGTCCACTGCGTTTACCTGAAAAAAGACGTCAAAAACGTCAACAAAAATATCCAGAAATAGAGATGCGTTACCGGCGATCTATTGATTCTGCAAAGCCAACTGGAGTCAACGTACATACTGCTTCAAAACGTTATTAAAACATGATTGTAACGTCGTTCGCACTTGTAGAAGGTCTTAAAAAGAACTGGTTATGAAAAACCACCTCAATAAATACACAATG
Organism: Lepas anatifera; assembly: GCA_034440635.1. Lineage (NCBI taxonomy): Eukaryota > Metazoa > Arthropoda > Thecostraca > Lepadidae > Lepas > Lepas anatifera. The sequence goes on from JAOTON010000047.1 coordinate 356,204, forward strand.
GATTGCAAAGGAACAGAGAAAGTAATAGTCAGTGGCGTTATTTGAAAAGCTGAGAGCAGCTCACATGTCCAACCACCAGTTTGCCGTCCCTCTCGGCCCTGGCCACGTAGAGAGGGTGGCCGGAGCGGTGGTAGCCTCCCTTCACGGCGCCCTCCGGCGGCTCGCCACTGAACGGCTCCCAGCGCAACCGACGGCCGTCCACAGGTGTCAGCAGCACCTGCAGCACAGGGGAGCATTGGCTGTAGCACAGGGCGAACACCGGCTGCAGCATAGGGGAACACTGGCTGTAACACAGGGGGAGCACCGGCTGTAACACAAGGGAGCACCGGCTGTAGCACAGGGGAGCACCGGCTGTAGCACAAGGGAGCACCGGCTGTAGCACAGGGGAGCACCGGCTGTAGCACAGGGGAGCACCGGCTGCAGCACAGGGGGAGCACCGGCTGAAGCACAGGGGAGCACCGGCTGCAGCATAGGGGAACACTGGCTGTAACACAGGGGGAGCACCGGCTGTAGCACAGGGGAGCACCGGCTGCAGCACAGGGGAACACCGGCTGCAGCACAGGGGAGCACCTGCTGCACAGGGGAGCACTGTCTGTAGCACAGGGGGAGCACCGGCTGTAGCACAGGGGAGCACTGGCTGTAGCACAGGGGGAGCACCGGCTGTAGCACAGTGGAACACCGACTATAGCACAAGGGAGCACTGGCTGTAGCACAGGGGAGCACCGGGTGTAGCACAGGGGAACACCGGCTGTAGCACAGGGGAGCACCGGCTGTAGCACAGGGGAGCACCGGCTGAAGCACAGGGGAGCACTGGCTGTAGCACAGGGGGAGCACCGGCTGTAACACAGGGGAGCACCGACTGTAGCACAGGAGAGCACTGCTGCAGCACAGGGGAACACTGGCTGTAGCACAGGGGAGCACCGGCTGTAGCACAGGGGAACACCGGCTGTAGCATAGGAGAGCACCTGCTGCAGCACAGGGGAACACTGGCTGTAGCACAGGGGAACACCGGCTGTAGCATAGGAGAGCACTGCTGCAGCACAGGGGAACACTGGCTGTAGCACAGGGGAGCACCGGCTGTAGCACAGGGGAGCACCGGCTGTAGCACAGGAGAGCACTGCTGCAGCGCAGGGGAACACTGGCTGTAGCACAGGGTAGCATCGACTGCCAAACACAGGAACACTGGCTGCAGCAAACGGTAACATCAGCTCAGCACAGGGGAACACTGACTGCCAAACACGGTAACACTGGCTCTAGCTCAAAGGAACAGCACCTCAGCACAAAGGAGCACTGACTGTAGCACACGGGAACATCAGCTGCAGTACCTACAAAGCGCAGCCAAAGGTCATTCACCAGAGCCATCAGCACATGCAACACATGAAGTCTGTGAGTGGTCGGTACTCGTGGCAGAGGAGGCGCCACTCCAGGAAACAGCAGTAGCTATACCTGTAGTCTGTATACCGGTGCGAAATCTCTAGGCCAGTGTTGGTATCAAGGGAGAGCGGAGGCGTAACATGAAGCATCCGTTCCACAGCGGTGAAGGTTTAAAGGACTCTTTATCATTCTAATCATGAACACTTTGCACTTGGACACCTGTAGCATTGATAAATCTAAGGTTATATGGCGTCGCCAACTCGCACCCTGTTGGAAGGAATTTGGGGGGTCAGATTGACTTATTCAGAGGCTCCGCCGGGACTTGAATCCGGGACCGGTGGCCTAAAACACAGGGATGCTATCCACTAAGCCACCCATCCCCTGTAACGTTGGTTAAACCAAAGGGAAATTTCACCACCGCACGGTCACGCGGCTCGTAATGGCGTAGGTGTGCACCCACCCATAAAACGTATGAAAGTCGTAGGGGCCTGTGTGTCGGGAGTCAACAGGGTCAACAGTTTAAATCCCATTCCTAATCATTGCCTCCTGTCTGACTCAGAAGCCAAAAAATAAGTTTTCTGCACATAATGAAAGGTATAGAACTCTGTAAGAAGTCTACTATACCCTGTAGATGGTGTTAACATGCTCCCATCCGGTGCGGTTCCCCTCCCATTTCCATCCGGCAGCGCGTACCTCGTACTCGTCCTTGTTGAAGGCCTCGCCGCAGTAGGCGATGGTGCAGCAGTTGGCCCCGGCGCAGATCGGCCCGATGACCACTGCCTGGTCGTGGTGGGCGCGGCCGATGTACTGACCCTCCGTCTCGTAGGCTCCATCCGGCACGGAGCCGCCTGAGCCCGCCGCCCAGTCCAACTCTGCAGGTCAGGACAGAGGTCAGACGGTCCCGCACAGAGCCGCCCAGTCCAACTCTGCAGGTCAGGACAGAGGTCAGACGGTCCCGCACAGAGCCGCCCAGTCCAACTCTGCAGGTCAGGACAGAGGTCAGACGGTCCGGCACGGAGCTACCCAGTCCAACTCTGCAGGTCAGGACAGAGGTCAGACGGTCCGGCACAGAGCCGCCCAGTCCAACTCTGCAGGTCAGGACAGAGGTCAGACGGTCCGGCACGGAGCTACCCAGTCCAACTCTGCAGGTCAGGACAGAGGTCAGACGGTCCGGCACGGAGCTACCCAGTCCAACTCTGCAGGTCAGGACAGAGGTCAGACGGTCCCGCACAGAGCCGCCCAGTCCAACTCGCAGATCAGGACAGAGGTCAGACGGTCCGGCACGGAGCTACCCAGTCCAACTCTGCAGGTCAGGACAGAGGTCAGACGGTCTCGCACAGAGCCGCCAAGTCCAACTCTACAGGTCAGGGCAGAGGTCAGACGGTCCCGCACAGAGCCGCCCAGTCCAACTCTACAGGTCAGGGCAGAGGTCAGACGGTCCCGCACAGAGCCGCCAAGTCCAACTCTACAGGTCAGGGCAGAGGTCAGACGGTCCCGCACAGAGCCGCCAAGTCCAACTCTACAGGTCAGGGCAGAGGTCAGACGGTCCGCACAGAGCCGCCCAGTCCAACTCTACAGGTCAGGACAGAGGTCAGACGGTCCGCACAGAGCCGCCAAGTCCAACTCTGCAGGTCAGGACAGAGGTCAGACGGTCCCGCACAGAGCCGCCCAGTCCAACTCTGCAGGTCAGGACAGAGGTCAGACGGTCCCGCACAGAGCCGCCCAGTCCAACTCTGCAGGTCAGGACAGAGGTCAGACGGTCCCGCACAGAGCCGCCAAGTCCAACTCTACAGGTCAGGGCAGAGGTCAGACGGTCCCGCACAGAGCCGCCCAGTCCAACTCTACAGGTCAGGACAGAGGTCAGACAGTCCGGCACGGAGCTACCCAGTCCAACTCTGCAGGTCAGGACAGAGGTCAGACGGTCCGGCACAGAGCCGCCCAGTCCAACTCTGCAGGTCAGGGCAGAGGTCAGACGGTCCGGCGCAGAGCCAGGGCACAGATCAAATGGTCCCACACAGAGCTGGTGCAGAGCTCAGGTGATTGTGCACAGAACTTCCGGACTAAGACCTGGTCAAGGCCTGGTCATTCATAAAAAGTATTAAAGTTTTTCAGAAGCCGTTCATTAAGTACAATGGCCTTTTTGTTGGATCAATTAAGTAGCTGTTGGTCGTAGACGACCATTAATGGACGAAGAGGGGAGGGCAAGGGGCCATGTCTCCCAAATGGCAAAATGTTGGCCGTTTTTTTAACACTTTTTTTACTATTTCTCCTGGGCTTACCCCCCAAACGGCGCTCCTGCGTCCGCCCCTGTAGACGACACGGCTACTGCTGGGGTGAATAGACTTAACAAGACCAGGATATGTTTTCCGTAATTGACATTACAAGCCCACTACAAGCAATTGACATAGCACGCCTATTATTTATGTTTCTATTTGAAAGTTTTGAATGTTTGTCTTGCTTTATTGAGACATAGCCCATTAGAAGTTTGCATGGGATAGGAAACGGAATGAAAATTAGGGAATGGGAACTAGCAAATGGAAATTAAGGAATGGGAATTAGGGAATGGTAATTAGGGAAATGAAAATTAAGGAATGGGAATTAGGGAATGGGAATTAGGGAAGGAGGATTAAAGGAATGTGAATTAGGGAATGGGAACTAGGCAATGGACATTATGGAATTGTAACTAGGGAATGGGAATTATGGAATTGGAACTAGGGAATGGGAGCTAGGGATGGGCATTAGAGAATGGATGGAACGGGACGGGATGGAACAAATTTTCCAGGTTTCATTCGGGACGGGACAAAAAGGGACAATTTTTTTAATAAAATATGACGGGATAAGAAATGGAACAGCACTAGACGGAACAGTTTTGTACGAGTTTCATGGGACGGAATGGAACAGGCCATACGTAGCCCTATAACGCCACCCCCGTAAACGTTCAGAATCGGTAGAGGGCTTATTCGGACCCCTTTTAGATCTGAGAAACAAAGAGAGTTCGGAAAATGTCCGTTTGGATTATAGTGGGGGCTATAATAATTTATATTTTGGCCAATTTTCATTGGCCTAGGTCAATATCTTTAAAGTCAGGCAAGGTCATGGAGGTTGAATCTGGGTCATGCTGAGAGTCTATTGGGAAATGCCACGATTATACAAAAAGAAATCACGAACACTCTCCAGAAGAGTATGGAGATAATGTCCCCTGCAGTATCCTGTGAAATTTTGTGGTCAAGATCACTCCAGGTCAGTGACCCATACCGTCACAACATAAAATAATCCTCACAGTAGCACTACAACTAGCACTGTGGCAGCCGTCCGGCTGAAAATGAGGACCTGAGCTTTACGAATGACCTTTGATCTTGACCTGTGATACTGACTTGAACAATAAACAGTCTTCGCTACGACGTCATGCTGAGTGACGTAATCAGATCGATAGTACTGGGGTCAATGACCTTGACTTGTGACCTTTGAAATTGACTTGACCTTCCGGTGAGTCAACCTTAACATAAATACCGATTACATAGCGTTCTGGCGTCAATACCTGGTTTAAGGTACGACTGGATTACTGGCGCTTATTAGCTCGTCAACGTGTTCTCCAAAAACTCCCTTAAGGTGCCCATGGCACGGATAAAATTTTCATTCACAAATAATTTCATGCCGAACTAATTTCTTGGAAAAGTGAAGAAGCACCAAAATGTCATCATCTTTCGAGTAGTCACAGCACGAGGAAAACCGTCTGGAGGTTGAACCGTAATACGCCTAACTGCCCCTACACTAATAGGGTTAAATGGGATGGTACTTAACATGTGTCCCATGCTACCCTTCATAGCTTCTTCTCTATTAGCAGGGACTGCATAAACAAAGTCACTCGTCATTGGCGGGTTTTGTCGAGAATTGATTCCGGGAGAATGGCATGAGCAATCGAGTGTCTCCAGAAACACTTATGCAATCGTATTTCTACTGATTCAAGATGCCAATTTTTAGACCGGTATTCTTACACGTAACCTACCCTCCACTGTTTTATAGAAAGCCTGATTTTCAAGCGGCAGAAAACGTCGCCTACCCAAATACCGATAGTCTGCACTGCATCCGGCTTATGATCCCGGACAACCGGCCACGTCACCCTGGTTTCGCTATGGCTCATCATGTTGTGCAACCAGACACGGCTGGCCCCGAAACATAACACTGGGCCTGCGGCAGCACTACCACCGCTGCAGGGCAGAGAGACAAGGCCAATGTGCCGTTCAGATGACACCGACGCAAGGCGAAAACAAACAATTGAAACATTTTATCCTGTCCTCTTAAAAATCGGTAAACAGTTTGGAGAGAAAAAAGGGTAAGAACTGCACGTCATAACCCGACGAAGTGAGCAGGAAATCAAACACGATGCTGATAACTCGACACTTCAAGCTTGCAAAATACACTTCTCTTAAATATGAATTTGAAACTCATGATAAGTGTTTGGGCAATAAAACCACACCTGTGACTCAAGTAGCGCCGTCCTGTATTATTTCAGGCATCCTTTGGTGTCAAAGTAAGATTTTTCCGTTAAATCACAACCAGGGGTGAGTGTTTACATGTAGGTAGTGCACACGAACCTTATGGTTCTACCATTTGAGACGTAAATGAATACCAATGGAGAAAAGCCAAAATACTGGTCGAATTTTCACTCAGCGTTTTTCCAGCCCCGAACTCCAGAAAACAATAAAAATGTCACAGGACATGGAGCAAAAATAATCAAATTTTTTTTTTTTTTTTTTGTGTGTGAGTGCAATGTTTCTGGAACTAATCGCGGTGTTGACTGAGATTCGAAAAATTGCACGTATCCACGAAGAGATCCTCCATCTTGAGCCGATTCGATACAATGTTGTGCCTATGCAGTAATGCCAAAAATGAGGAGTCTGCTTACTTGTGTTATGTCGCAGTCGATTCAGTAGATCCGACATTATCGCGATTATTCTTTGTGACATCCAAACAATTACGTTTGTATATACCCAAAGTCACCGGGGCACCGCGCCCCATTAACTGGTAAATTCTAGCACTAGCCTTCTGGAGTTGAGTGCAAACAAATGGGCTGAAAATCGACAGCCTCCCCCTTACGAAGCTAGACCCTACGATACAACTGGCGGAGGAAAAAAGGTCCATGATCGTGAGAAAAGAATTGTTTTTAGAAAAGATTGACTGGTGTAAAATGGGGTCACTGATTTAATACATGTGAATATAATAATAATTTTTGCTTAGCAGGGTCAACTCTTTCCTGTTAAGTCCTTAACCCTTAACCTCGCTCCGACCCCCCCCACATGTGAATATGCATCCACCTCCTGCATAAGGGGAATCGTCCTCCAACTTCCCAGATTTCTAACTACTGCTGCCGCTCACAATTAACCGTCATAAAGCAAATCGGGCCCGCTTACAACGATAAGATTGGGTGTAGGCGCAAACAAAAAAAGCACGTCAGGGCCTCGTGAAGTAAATTTACTTTCCACTCAGTGGAAGTATATTGTACCACAGGAACCAGGGCAAGATAGCGCATTATTCAGCGGATACTCGCCGGCCACTGGCACCATCAGAGACGTCAGGCTCGACCTCCCATGGCAACGCCTGAAGCGTGCACGGTCACGGCTCTCCTCTAACCACTGTGCTTATCAGCAGCCTAGCTCGTGCGCTAAAGTACCGCACACTAGTTCTGTCTCCAGTGGGCAGGGGTGTAAAAACAACCACTTGCGATTTTTCTAACGGGGAAAAAACGGCAACGTCGTGCATGGTTCAGCTTGTTCTTAGTTTCCAAAGTGGGTGAGGGGAAAGCTGATAGTTTTCTTAATGCTTCTTATTACTGAAGCGGCCGTAATTTGGGCCACTTTTCTCTTAAGTCTCTAATTGTGTGTCGACACAAAAGCCATTCGATTCTTCTTGAGTCTGGGGTTGAATTTTTGCATTGTAATTTGGCGAGATCAGTTTCCATTAACTAAGAATTAGGCCTGTGTCACCTTCTTCAAGTTGCCGATACGGGCTGACCGGGCCCGTTGATACAATACGCGTGGCTTGTCGATAACGGTCAATGTCCTTCTGGGTAAGCACATGGTAAAACTTTTCTAAAATAAATTATTCAGGTGCCTCTGGAGAGAACCATCTATAAATGCCTCCTTTGGGCGGGACAGGTCTAATTGTGTCCGATAACTCGGAAGCTCCTTTAACTCTCCTTTTATACAGAACACACTGGTCGGTCAGCGGGCATCAATCATTTCTTTGGCAAAAATATGTTTATTGTTCACGAAGGTTAATCTGCAACTTTCTATAAAAGCCAAAGTTGCGCCAGAGATGGTTTACGTGTCAGCGAAAAATCACAGCACGTCAGTGCATACCAGCATGCATTTTTGTATAATTAATTTCGCTGCATCTGCATACCCATTGTATCATGATGCCACGCTTTACATTATACGTAAGCCCATTCGGAATCCGATACAGATTGGCTTATTTCCCTTTTCATTCTGTGACTTCACACACAGTGTTTAGTCCAGTAAGTATCTAAGATTGATAGTTAGAACTTAAAATAATAGCATTATGAATGTATTGACCAGGAAACAATGACTATACTTTTAGTTATACCTATTACAAAACCCGACAAGTTTCGGCTTCCGCCATCTTCTTAGGCCGCCTTACAAAATTATTCCCGGTTCATCACTCCAAGAAGATGGCGAAAGCCAAAACTTGTGGGGTTTTGTAATACAACTAAAAAGGATAAATTCAGCTTTTCCTGGTCTATACGTTCATGATATTATTATTTTAAGTTCTAACTCTCAATGAATAAGCAGGAAATAGAGCGATTTTTCCTTTGTATTATCAGTTCAAGTACCTACGATAACCCGAATGATCAAAGCCGTTTCGTGTCTCCACCCTCACCTGTCATGGCGTTTGGCTGCTGTTCCGCCGAGCTGTTCCTACCCCGAACTGACCGCGCCCTCTGCAATGCTGCTCTGACACCCCCACCCGCCACGCGCGCCCCCTCAGCCGTGCAGCGCCCCGAATAAACAGCTTCAGAGGTGACGACGGCACGGCCGGGCCCCGCGGCGGCAGCGCAGACCAAGCAGAGGTCCAAAATTAGCCCAGTCTGCTACTCTGCTTCTGGGAGCGGGACAACAGAGGCTCGGACGCAGCCAGCCTGACCTGGGTATCGGCCTCAGCACGGACTGCAGTTCTGATGCACGAGCAAAGAAGCCTGTTCTGTGGCTGCGGATAGACCTCTGGCTTAGGGGAGGTGAGCAATGGCATCCGGGTGCCAGCTCACGTTCGTTGAAGCCCCAGCAGTTTTTGCACAGCGGGACACCGCCGCTTGTAGGAACGCCCAGAAAAACACCCGCCTCCATCCCACATAAATGCATTTTAATGAGAGGAGTAGACTGTTGGCTTCGTGGGCATGGGTGCAGCACATCAGAACCTTCGTTCATGGCGAAATAGGACGTATCCTAACATTTCTCCTCTTCAAAACTTCATATATTTTCTATACACTAGCCTCTTCTTAACCATTGCTTAACAATCACTCTGGAGAGGATTCTGGTTCTAACGCGCACTGAAAAGGGAGAGAGGTAGGCCTCCTAAGATATAGAAAACCAAGAGACGTAGAAAAACGCCGGTTTTGGGTGTGTGTGGGGAGTATGGTAATGTATGTAATAACCCACTTTAATCATCTTCAAGTCCAAACGAAGTCATGAGAGTCAAGTTTTGACCGACCGGTGGACCTATCGGGAAATGTTCTAATCATGCAGGAAAGCGGGCAAAAGTCATACGGGGAAGATCCCAAAGAATATTTCCTGACATTTTGCAGTCAAGGTCATAAAAGGTCATTTACTAACGCCACGGTGTGGTTTATTCCTCATAATGTACGAACATAATAACGAGCGCTAAAGTGTCCGTTGGACGGGAAATGAAGATTGACCTTGACTATGACCTTCGAGGTTGACCATTACATTGAGTCACCTTAACACGCGCCCTGCTGGGGGACGGTGAAATTTTCCCTCTAATCCTGATTTATACATACATACATCTATATATATATATATATATATATATATATATATATATATATATATATATATATATATATATATAGAATAAATACATATAGGTGTGGATCTGAAAGCTTATAAGTAACAACAAATAGACCAATTTTCAAACTTTCCCCCCATTGACGCACCGTTAGATTCTTTCCAAGGTGATCAAGTAGCATTGTTCACCACGAGCTGATATCCGATCTCCTTAGAAGAATAGGCGAAGGTCTCCGAGCCGTCCTCTCCAGTGCGCGTGTTAAGCCCCAAACGCCGATATCAGAAAATAGGAGCTTTTAAGATTGTTCCGAGTAATGACGAGGTCCACTGTCACTGCTCCATGGTCAATTATTCAGTGGCGGTGGATGGTCTGGATCTAAGGGGGGCACCATAGACTTCTCAACCCCTTGCTTTCCAGTCAACACCAAAGGGTTAGTGTTAAGATGAATCCTTGAAAGGGAATGTGGCACCTTGGTCGAATCCTGGGATTTAGTGAAATTAGGTGTACTTTAAGCCAAAAATAATGAAACCACTCATAAATTCTCTGAAAAATGTTCAATAAGCTCAATATTTTGTTTTTAAAAATACTCCTCTAAGAAAATAGATAAATATATGCCTGTGGATGATGTCATGATCTGGCAACCACTACAATACTTGAAATGTTTCAAGGGCTTCGATTGGCTGATGCTCATCGTGACGTCAGCATATGTCGTCACACCAGCAGCTCACAACAATGGCCGCCCGGCGAGGGGTTGATGAGGGGCTGGTGTCAGGCAGGTTTTAGCTTTTTTCTACGGAAATATCGGGTTCCAAGACAAATTATATATGGAGTACTGTGTTTTCCGACTTGCTTTACAACTTGGCTATCTCAGTTAAAATCACGTTATGAAGGTGCCACATTCCGTTTAAGATAGGCACGGTACCACGTTAACCCCTAGTTCCACTGCCTATGATGAAAGTCGATGTTTCACCCGCTTTACAACGCTTATGCTTACAACTAAAAACTTGACAGATATATGCAATAACCACTCTAGGTTCAGATTAACTTTGAACTTAGACCAAAGTCACTCTGCAATCCAGTCAAGTCATATTGTTGATCACCATGGGTTAAGACAAGCACATTGACACAAAAGGGTGTTTTGTGAACATACGGAATCCTGAGCTATGAGAGATCTACAAAAGCGACCAAAATTGGCCCATCTTGGCTCACTGTACCATTAAGGGCCATGCGTAATCTAAATGTTTATATTTCTTCTACATAATTTCGTTTGAAATAAGCATAGTTATGCCATGTAAATGTGTTACCCCCTTTTAGCTGATGACTTCACTTGCCTGTGGATTTTACTCATTGGTGATGGGGCGGAATAAACAATAAAGAACAAGTATATAACTGGTACAAGGGTACAAGGTGCATCCAGGCAGCAACACCCTCAGAAACACCCAGGCGGTGATAGGTTAATCCGGCATCGCCCGGGACCTTTCTGTACCTACCACCACACCACCTGGGAGGAGGTCCGATTGGCCCCCAACGATCTCAGGAGCCGGCGGTGATACAGACAAAAAAACTGAACAGCAATGTAAGCGCCTTACCGTCTTCTCCTTTGAAGTCGAGTTTGAACGATATCTGTTGGCTCGTGACGTCACAGAGGACCAAAATGCGTTAAATTGAGGCCAATTTAGGAAATCTCTTATAACATAGAGTCATTAGACCAAAAACAAAACCAAAGGCATTAACACGCGCATTCACGGTGGGCGGGTACCCGCCCACCTCGGGTTTTTTGGAGACAAAGGCGGCGCGTAGCGCCGTCGTACTGGGCATACCTTTTCCCTGATTATTTTTACAACTTGCGTAAAACTTTTAAGGTTAGGTCATGCCAGGTCAGGTCACCAGTACAGGTCAAGTGACCTGACCTAAAAAAGTTTAAGATAGCATAAATCAGAACAGTGTGAACTTATCCGATTGAAACGCACATATCACATAAGGGGCCCACCGAGTTCTCTAAAATATGTTCCGGTATTTTTGATATCGATGGCCTAAGGTCAGGTACGATCCATGACTTCTCCATCGGAGATATATGGGAGAAATTTTTTTTCTGAATAACTTAGTAATGTATAGATATAAAACGTTCATTTTAACTGCATTAGATTCGTCTAGTCATTGCAGTTCTAATGATATGCATTTTACCTCATTTGACCTTGACCTGACCTCTTGTTAAGTCAAATCCTTGATTTGACCTAGCAAGGTTATATTATACATAATTCGATTTGGCTTGCTGCGATGATTCATACAGTTCAAATTGTTTTGCTCTATCTTTACTTGTTCAGATATAATGACCGAAAACCTTCATTTATATGTTATCCCTATGATGACATGTTTTGACCTTTAGTGACCTTAAATGTGACCTGAAAAAAATAGTACAAATATTTTCGATTGAAAAGTACATGGGCTACCCAAAACTGTTTACCGTTTTTCCCTATCTAGCGTGGTTCTCGAGATCTAAGGTGGCTCGGACCCCGTCAATGCGCGTGTTAATGTATTCGTCTTGATCCAAAAACTCAAATGATGTGCGATGCGAACTTGTAAGTTTGCCATGTGACCTTTGCCTGGCCTTTAATTTACTTCAAGGTAAAACATGAGTTCCTTTCAAGGTCATATTGTATATCATTCGAACTCTTGGACCATGCTCGCTACTGTGATACCAAATGTATTGTTGTATCTTGTTTCATACAAAACTTATAGACACAAGCCATTTCGTAAACCGTGGCATTTGGTACCCTCAGATGGCTTTGTGATGGCTTTGACCTTACCTCAAAATGAATGACATCATCCTGATCTAAATGGACAAGAGTTTGTGAATGATGCTTAGAAACCTTATCTATCTCTTCTAACAGCCGAGTTACACCCTTGTTTTGTCAGTCTGATTTTAAAAGAACAGAATTGCCTTACACGAGTTTAGAGATGACGCCATAACTCATTGACTTACGTAACCTGATGGCAATATCTATCATAAGTTCTTAAATTAACCACCAGGTATACAAAGTGACTCGCGTCTCATTTAAATAGGCTCGGAACCATTCGCGAAACACCGAAGGTGAGGGGGGCGATCGGACCCCAAACCTGAAAACGAAAAAAATATAAATAATAATAAAATAGTTCAAGTCAGTAAAAGACAATTTTTCTACCTTTTTACACCCTTTAATTTTATAAAATCTTCGTCAAAAAATAATCTTAGAATTTATAGTTGTACGATATGTCATTAATGATGTAAAGTGTTTAAAAAGCGAAAACTGTTGAGTTAGATCATTAACATATAAAGCTCTAAAAACTGAATTCATAAGAACGCACCTTACTATTGCGTATTTATGCTATCAAGTATGCTGGTTATAATATTAAAGTCAACTACAAGCTAATAAAGAGAAAAAATATATATAAATTTTAATGTTATCATTTGCAATATGTAAAATGCATGTATTTATTAGATTATAACATTGGGCTTGTATTAAAATATCAAGATAACCACTGTTAAGCTTTGACGCCAAACGCAACAAATTAAAGCGACTTTTTCAAATCAAGAGTATTACAGCGTTCAATCTATTGGTATATTAGACTGCGGTCTTTTTGCAAAATATTCTCGATGGTCCTTAAGAACCATTGTTCCTACCTGTGTTTTAACTGGATGACAAGGACGTGGAAATATTAATGTCAAAATTTAAGTAATTAAAAAGACCGAAAATATATCTAAAGTTTGTCATAATTTTCCAATTTATATCTCATCGTTGTCCCAATTTAAGGCTGGTCAAATTCTTTAGACGAAGGTTTATGAGAAGAGTAATCGTTTAAGTATTTATTAAACGAACTGACACTAATACTTACCAATCACTGGGAACCGGCTGATGTTCAATATGACAGTCTATAACCGCCAAAGATTAACGAAATCATTTAAAATAACATTTTACAAGGGAAGATGTAGGTTAAATTAATTTTTATCTGATCACCTAATAAGTATTGAACTGACCTAATATCCTAATTACACTAATACTGCTTTGTTATTCGATTTACCCTCCTGCTTCATTTTATTGCTCTTAAGGGTCATAATAACGTTAGATATTTACCTCATTTAAATGTGTCATTTGATTGACAAAAATAATAAGCGATATTCGCCTCATAACACCCGCCGACTACGGAACACTCACTAAACTGTTAACTTTTTTCCGTTTGCAAACCATAAAATTCAATAATATAATACTAATGTGTTTTTGAGTTAAATATTGATTAAATTTGTTAAATATATTTATTAAATGAACTACTGATTTAATAGAAATATTTGTAACCAGGCTGCAAACATCCAGTTTGTGTATACTTTATGGATGGCGAGGTGTGCACCTGTATTAACGTTTTAGATTACGCTTTATTTCTACCGATACTTATTTGAAAGGCAGAAGAGTTATTGTCCTGTGAAACTAATGTGGTACACTAGAGGAGAAAATAATTATGGTTTCGTCCAAACAATTCTCAAACGCATCGCAACATTTTATATCAATTCTGAAAATCATTTGGCATTTTCGTCCCTTTTTACCCGTCATCACTTGCCCAGGTGGTGAAGGGTTAGCTTAAAACTCTAACAGCTCTTACATCGTAAACCCCAATCAGCTTACCCGTCATGTTTTCCGACCTGCGGGGAAAGCTACGTGGTGAGGCTCTCGCGAATGTGTCCACAACTGAATAAGTGGGCGGCGGCGGCACGCCCCAGGAATAGCCGGTACCGTGCTTATCAGTTCTAGTCCGTATCAAATCGATGTTATCAGAACTTGTTTGAGAGCATATCACTGCCGAGAAATGGTGCTTTATGTAGAGTTTGCCTTCTGATGGAAAAAGTCAGTACTAACATCCGCCCCGGCCCGGTGGGCCTCCGAGCCACCTTCACCATGGTGGGGGGGGGTGGTTCGAACACCTCCCTCGAACTCAGCACCGAGGCGGGATAGCGAAAACACGAAAGCTGGTGGATAGCCCATACAAATTCATGACGAAACTAAATTGGTTACTTGTTGATTCAGGTCAATATTGAGGTCACGGACAGGTCATAGAATGTGATATGTTTGAGAAGAGTTTCCGGGCTAAAGTGTCTGACAGAGGGGACATTCCAGGACAAAACGACCAAAAATATTTCAATTTGACACCACCATGTCTAGTAAAAATCTGAAACTTTGTCTCCGGGGTAGTTTTGGGCCAGAAACACGCCTGTGAGAATCTTATCCCCCTCCGACCAACGGTGACCGAGTTATAGCCCGAGGCATTTTCGGGAGGTCACCTTGTAGACTCACCTTTGATGCTTCATAACTCAACAACGCATTGCCTTATTAACAAGTTTTGTATATCATTGAACTCGTCTTGAACCATAAATTATTTTGAAAAAAGAAAAGTTTAAAATTTAAAAATTATTGACTTTTAATTCGTTTGACCTTTTCTTAGATGACCTAGCTTGACCTTTTCACAGTTGAAATTAACCTTTTAGACACCTTAAAAATTTTGCTTCATAAATTATCTTTCGATAAAAAATTTAAAAAATGCGTTCTTCCCATAAATTCCAAATTTTTAGCACCTAATGTAGGTATGCAGACGGTTTTTGACCACTGCAGTAGTACAGTCTTATGTTTAACACTGCAAACAAAGCGATTGCTTTTGGAATCGATTGTTTGCAATGATATTGCATCGTCTTTGCAAAATTTTCATCTTGTAAGTGTTGGGGTCTATGAGAAATTAACAGGCGCCCACACGAGGGGGCGGGCAACCGACCTCCTCAGGTTTCCACAGGTAGAAGAAAAAACACCATCGCACACCGCCACCGCACTTCATCTACCTCTAACCCGACATTTTTGCACCTTCTGGCAAAATAATTTAGGTAAACTGGCAGGTGGAACGTACCGTAAATACCGTAGGTCAGCTGGCAACTGTTAAGAGGGTGACCTGAGGTAGGCGGCCGTCGTTATGCTTTGAGGGGCGTTCAACTTTGGTTCCTTAATTAACCCTTCATCGTGGGAGTTGCTTGTTTGGGTGGTGGGGTCGGAGTCTCCGTGAGAAGTCCCTTGATGACTCTAATGAGGCTCCGACTCCTAAGACTGAACTGGCAACAACTTGGACAAGATTTATAATAAAGAAAAATAACAGCCATTAAAAGTGATAAAAAATATCCATTGTTTCGAGGAGGACGAGGGAAAAAGAACTTATTAGTAATGGGTTATTTAACCTTGCACCCAAATTTATCAATAATTGTAATGAGTATAACCTATCCTATAAGTACCACTAACTCACACAATTACGTCGTTCTCGGACATGGAAAAATAGTATCGATGCAAGGTGACCGAGTGCAGCACAGCATACATTTGGGAGCAATCATACAATGTAAAAAACTTGTCTGAAGGGCTTTCATTCCCAGGGGGTAATTTGGATCTGCTCATATATGCGAAAAAAATTTGTTCTGAAATCATAACGCATTCGACTTGATCACTTGAACAGGCTGCCTTACATGAAATTTTTAAAAAAAGGTGATCATTTCATAGCGCCGACGCGGATCCCAGTTCAAACGCCACTTCAAAAGGATTTTGATTAGTGTTTTTTAATGATTGGGGTTGCTAAATTTGAAACAATATCGAGAGCTACTACGTGAAAATAAATAGCAAAATTTATCATGTTTTTAGCCCTCTCATAGACGGGTTGAACTACATTGAACCAAGAAGTAGTATTTGAAATGCAAAAAGGGAAAATTCAAAGGATGTTTTACCACTTTTACCACTGTTTCCACGTTTCATTGGAGGTGGTCGGGCACCCACAAATAGATATAGTTCCACACTCCTGATGCTTTGCATTATCATTGAAGAATAAGGGAATACACTGAGATGACTTCAACACTGACACTGACTTTTTCCTGCACAAGCACATTCATTCACCTGCAATGATGGCCCTCAGATCACGCATTACTTAAGCCAAATAATTTATACTAGTATATTGAATATTACCTTTGCTATGGGCATTCGTCATGACTAAATTTGCGATCATTGACGCCGCAACCATAAAAGAAAGTCTACTTGCACAGCACGACACTGTTTGGTTCAAACATAGGTATACGAAACACGAACCTCTCTTCCTTTGTATAGATTACATGCGCAGTGATGGATGTCTTATTTACCGCTGGTATTCTATGAAACTTGTATTCATTTTTCCATAATTGCATTGGCGAACAGGTTTTTGGAGCTGTGGAGTCTCGCAACATTGGCTATGCTTGATTTTAAAATGCACTAGAACTTAATCATGCCGAAAAATGTGTGCGCAAGAAAAACATGCTTACCTTTGACATCACGTATTTGATTTTTCACTGGACTTTTTAAACCATCGTGAAATGTTGCCGGTTTGGCCGTGCTCTCGATATAGTTGCAGGCGCCCTTGCTATGAGACTTAGTGAAAACGCTTCATTCACATAACTGAATTTTGCTTCGATATAACTTTTGCACTGGAATTAAACATTTGCATTGCTTTAGAATCATGTGCATGTTGGTACAATTTGATGAAGTTAATACTTTTGCATTGTGCACCACAGCTCTCCGTCAGATGTACATTTTTCAGTCATTTCTCCCACTTCAATGCTCCAGGCATAAGTTCTGAAAAAAACACGAGCCATCGCAGTGATGTGTTTGGAGCCATCTGATATCACACAGGCTCTGTGGTCTAATTGATGGTTATCTCTGCTGTTCCGCAAACCATGTAGAATGCACAGTGCACTGGGAGCGACGGCACCAAATAGCCCGTTTTAATCTCTACCGACAATGTTACATACCATCGTTTGCTCGGGTCACCTTTGAGGTCGCTCGAGGTCAAAGTGTTCCTTGCAGGAACAAAATGGAAACCAAAATTTTGTGGCATAATAGCTGACAGAGCAGAGCCGTAGACAAATTTTCAGCACCATTGGAATACTCTTGTCGAGCTCGATCGGATTATATATCTTATAATCTTGTTTAGTCAAATTTCAAACTTAACCTGCTTTGGCCTAGAGCCGGGCTTAGGTCTGTATGGTAGAAAGAATATTAATCAAACTGTAGTGAAAAGTCAGACGCGGCAACGTAGAAATAAAACCTCCATCGCAATTTTCGACAATTCTCAATTCTCGCTAAATTTATCCAATTGCCCCATGCATTTCTAGTGGAAGGATCATGGCCCTGACCGTGTCCCAGGTTATCGATATGGAATTCCTGCTACGAACAATTACCATACTCGGTGACCTTACTATGTGATGTGAATCTAAGGAGAATAGCTTAAATTTGATCTCTTGGTCTCTAGGTCTCTTGACCTACGTTGGCGGTCTGGCCTGATATGACCCAGACCTAAAATTTTGCCAGAAGTTGAAAAAATGTCGGGTTAGAGGTAGATGGAGTGCAGTGGCGCTGCGCGGTGGTTTTTTCTACTACCAGTGGAAACCTGAGGAGGCCGGTTGCCCGCCCCCTCATGTGGGCGCGTGTTAATTCTCATAAGCTCTGACACTTACACGATGCAAATTTCGTAGACAATGCAATATCATTGCAAGCAGCCTATTCCAAAAGCAATCGCTTTGTTTCCGGTGTTAAACATAAGACTGTACCACTGCAGTGGTCAAAGACCGTCTGCATACCTACATTAGGTGCTAAAAATTTGGCATTTATAGCAAGAACACATTGAAAAAATTATAAACATAATCTATGAAGTAAAATTTTTCAGGTGTCTAAAAGGCTAATTTCAACTGCGAAAAGGTCAAGCTTGGTCGTCTAAGAAAAGGTCAAACGAATTAAAAGTCAATTTTTTTAGAATTTAAACTTTTTTTCAAAATAGTTTATGGTTCAAGACGAGTTCAGTGATAAACAAAATTTGTTAACCGAGCAATGTGTTAGGGAGTTATGAAGCATCAAAGATGAGTCTACAAGGTGACCTCCCGAAAATGCCTTGGGCTATAACTCGGTCACCGTTGGTTGGAGAGGGCTAAGATTCTCACAGGTATGGTTCTGGCCCAAAACTACCGCGGAGATAAAGTTTCAGATTTTTTCTAGACATGGTGGTGTCAAGCCCTGGTTGATCTGTCCTAGAATCCCCCCGAGTTGAGTTAGAATCATTTTTAGGCACCATTCGCTTCCTCTCGTTACGGCGAATCGAATGATATATAATGTGACAATGCTAGGTCAAAACATAAACATAATCTGACCTGAGGTCAGGTCAAGGTCACTATCGGCATAGTCAAAATGCATACTAATCAACTCCAAATAACAATCAAAAGGTAATGGTATCAAAATAAAGGCTTTATCTTCGCTTCCAGCAAAGTCATTGACCCAAGTCGAAAACCTGCTTAAGAAGACTCAGATGGCCGCTCGCAGACGTCAAGGGTAAAAATTGCAACATGCACTTGGAAAGTGGCTAAGGATACTACAACTCGGAGAATACGAAAGAAATCTTCAGCTGTATCCACACAAATACAGCCCAATTTATGTATTCTCCATGCATTTCCAATCGGGATATATCTGACTATATCTGTATCTGACCCTAGATCATTGATATAAAAAGTACCAGAACATATTTTGTAGCACTCGGTGGGCCCATTATGCTATATGAGTTTCAATTGGATAGATTAACCCTGTTTTTACTTATGGGGTATTCCAGAACAGATCAACCAAGGCTTGACACGGTCATCTCTAGAAAAAATCTGCAGCTTTGTCTCCGGGGTAGTTTTGGGCCATGAACACGGCTGTTAGAATCTTAGCCTCCTCCCACCAACGGTGACCGTGTTATAGCTCGAGGCATTGTCGGGATGTCACCTTGTAGACTCATCTTTGATGATTCATACCTAAAACACGCATTGCCTCATTAACAAATTTTGTACATCATTGAACTCGTTTTGATCCAAAGTTTATTTTGAAAAAAACATAAATTTTAAATCTTATAAATATTGATTTCTAATTGGTTTGAACTTTTCTTTTATAACCTAGCTTGGCCTTTTGGCAGTCTAAACTGACCTTTCAAACACCTCAAAAATTTTGCTTCATAAATTATCTTCCGATATAAAAAATGTGTTCTTGCTATAAATTCCAAATTTTCAGCATATAAGATATCTAAGATATCAGCACCTAAGATTGATTTGCATCTCTTTTGGCAGACGAGCCGTGTGACTGGTAAATGGTCCGCTTGATTTAAGGCCCCGCCTTCGGTGGGCGGAGCTTGGAGGACGTTGAATGCTGTCGGTGGAAGTTTTTATCATTGGAATAAACTTATTTTGTTAATGCTGGCTAAACTAGTACAGTTGAAGTTGTCGGTGTTTTTGTGAATGATCTATGCTATATGAGTAATTTCGATGTGGGACTGTTTTATATCTTAACAGATTAAAGTAGGAATGGCAGGGTTCGCAAGCCTCTTCGTAAAACGGTCATTTTTACATAAAATGTACGCCTAGAGCCAGTGGCGGATCCAGGGGGGGCAAAAAGGCAATTGCCCCCCAAACGGAAAAGCTCGGGGCAAAACTATGTTTTTGCCCCCCCAAAGCGATCGACCTACCTTTTCCCCGATTTCTTTTTAGCTTGCAAGCAGGATTTTGGTGCTTCAACTCTCAACTTCAAACAGAATTAGTGTAGTTCAGTGTAAAGATTGGGGCTTGGATAGGAAATAAAGTATCTTGAGTGCATATTTTTCACCCCGTGGCGGTTTTTTTTGTTTTTCGTCTCCAGTTCCCAAAATCCTACCGAAAAGGCATATTGTAACGCAATTTTCACTGCACGAGTTTTTTTTTGCTTTTCGACTTTGGTTTGCCCCTCCCAAACCAACCGGCTAGATCCGCCACTGCCTAGAGCGGAAAGAATATATTTAATGGTGGTTTACATTTTTGTGAATGATGCTGAATGCGATGGCCGCGCTTGAACACCAAAAAAACGATGATAAGTATGTAATAAAGCGTTTGTTTAGGGTTCGCCACGCTTTTTGGCAGGGCGGCTTATGAAATTGAATTTCAAATTTAAAGCCAGGGGCTGGAGTTTAACGAAGTTTGTGTGAATTGTGAACAAGGGCGGACGCAGACCCGAGTTTTGGGGGCAAACCCATGTCTGCCTCTCTTCCTGAGGGGGGAGGGTGGGAGCGAATATTTTTTTGCTCTACAGACCTAGTGTAAACACCTTTTTCAGTGCTCGACAGACCTAGTATAAGCTACCTCTCCAAGTACATAATCGCTCTCGGGGGGGGGTGGGAGCGAAGACTTTTTTGCTTTACAGACCTAGTGTAAACACCTTTTTTCGAAAAAATTTCCGGCGTTTGGGGGGGCAAAGATAGTTTGGCCCCCCTTCCAGCGCTTTGGGGGCCATGGCCGGAATGCCCCCTCTGCGACCGCCAATGATTGTGAATCATCTATGGTGTCAATGGAAGGCGCCAGACCCGAAATTACACGTCTAGCTCTTTTTGTCTTAAAATTGTAGGGTTCGCCAGATTTTCGAGTTTTACATTTTGGTGACCTCTGGAGGCCAAACCGTTAGTTGTGAACAAGAATGGTTTTAGGGGGTTACTAGGGACGTGCATAGCAGTGTCCATGCAAAATTTCAGCGAAATCGGAGGTTACTCGAATACGAATTTGAATACGAATACGAATACGTTGCTAAAATCATGGACATCCGTTCAGGGCCCTTTTGGCGCTGTCGCAGGGCCCTTTTTGGGACGCCGCCCCTCCCTGAGCGAAATCCTGGCTACACCCCCTGGGGGTACCCGTCCCCGTCAGAAGGTGGCTCAGACCCCGGTCGATGAGCGCGTTAAGGAAACCCCGGGTCTCTGCCCCTGTCCTGGTTCTGGGCTTGATGGAAAATTTGTTAGATGTAGCTGTAGTTGGAAACGTTGGAAGCCTGCCACCGATGAATATTGGTGTTACATGCCCATTGGTGCAAACATGGCCAACACCACAACACTATTGTAGGTAGCAGAAAAATGTGGTGTACCCTTCTCTCCTACCTTGCCTGCAACCATTTGATTTAGATCAAATGATCCAACTTTCCAGCCAGGGGCGCAGCCAGAGCTTTCGTATGGGGGGGGCACACCAACTTTGAGGGCCACCCCGGGAAAAAAGGGCACTTTTTAACGTAACCTAAAAAACTTACTATATCTTTGTTTATACCATTTTTTGGGCATCTTTGGTTCAATAACAAATGCAAAGAAATCATTGACGGAGAAGGAAAATTCGATTAAAACCGAAAAAAGGAACAAAATATCACCAAAATGCCATGGAAGTAGCCAAAACACTACTTTTTGGGATAGATTTAAGGACAGCCAACTCATGCAAATACTTAACATCAGCGGAGCATGTGATATCTGTTACAATGTGCAGGTTAAGGCATATTGGAGTCGAAAAATTTTTTGTTATGCCCACTGGTTTTGTCGTGGCGAGTGAGCCCTGGCTGAACACGGATTAAGTTCCTTGCCTCCCACAATCGTCGTGGGACGAGGAGTGGCATAGTGTCTTTGGAAGAACACATTTTTGCTGCCGGAAAAAATTTGGGAGATAAATTTTGAACTCGTTTATTAAGTTCCATATTCTCAAGGATCGGTCCCAGTTAAGAGTAAATACAAGGTGAACAGGCCGGTGGTTTAGATGGGGATGGTGTGACAGGGCTGAAAATTGCAACAACTAGTTCTTCATTTAAATTAATTAGTAGAAATCCTGGTTTAGGGGACTGTGCTCTGAGCTCAGGGGCACATGCCTTTTTATCATCCCTTCCCAGAATCCACCAAGATAATACGCAATTTATATAACCTGGGGTGCCTAGGTATCACAAGCCGTTTTAGAGATTGCTCATTCCTCGTTAGCTCCGTTTTACAAGGGGAGTTTCCATTGTGTTCTTATTCCCCATCTATTTAAGACCAGCTCTGGGGCCCCCAAATGTGGATCAGAGGCCCCCAGAGCAGCTTCCCCCATTCCCCAGTTGTGCCTCCAGGGACTAAACTAGCTCAGTGAACCCGCCCCGAAATGATGGGAGTTGGCCTTGTGTTATTATTATCTGTCTATTCAAGACCACCTCAGGGGCCCCTGATGTAGATCAGGCCACAGAGCAGCTCATTCTTCACCCAGGGATTAGACTAGCTCATTGGCCCCAGAGATGTGGTCATCAGATTAGCTCAATGGACCACAGATAGGCTCATAGGGCCTTAAACCAGTTCAAGAAGCCCCAGAACAGTTTAAGGCGCCAGATCAGCTTCAGGGTGCCTCAAGCCAACTTAAGGGACTTTCACAAGCTCAGCGCCCAGACCAGCTCAGGGTACACATCAGAACCTAGACCCACTCTTGGGCCCCAGATCAGCTCTTGGGGCCCCAGATCAGTTCAGGGGCCTCAAGCCAGGTCAGGGGCAGGATCAAGTCAGGGCCACTAAATCAGCTCAGGAATCCCTCACCAGCTCGGGGCCCAAGCAGTTCAAAAGCCCCAGAGCTGCTCAGGGAACATCAGATCGGCCCATAGGGCACCAGATCAGCCTCGGGGACAAAGAATCAGGTCAGTGGTCCCCGACCAGCTGGCCCAGATCAGCTCGGGAATACCAGATCAAGTCAGGAGGCACTTAATCAGCTCAGGAGCCCCATACTATCTCAGGAGCCCTCACCAGCCCCTGTGGGCCCAGTTCTGCTCACGGCCTGGTAGCTGCTCAGGAAATCACGTAATCAACCCAGGAGGCCCGGGTCAGCTTAAATGGCACCATATTAGCCATGGGGCACCAGACTAGCTCAGAGGGAATAAGATGGGCTCAGGAGACACACTGATGACTCAGCAGGCACCAGATCGACTCAGGGGGCATTAGTTAAGTTCAGGAGGTAGTAATTTGCTCAGGGTGCACCAGATCGATCAGCACTCAGTCTGCGCTGACCTGTGCTCGGGTCAGGACGTGCCCTGATAGCGCTCGGGCATGCTGTGACCAGTGGGCTGCGGGGAGCCGGGCGCCGGGCGGTGTAACTGTGCGCGATGGCACCACTGTACATCGGTGAATCGCTGGTACCCGAGATGCAGCGAGTATTCCAGCAGCTGTTAGCTGCTCGCAGAGTGGAGAATGGTGCCAGGATTGCTACCGTGTTTTCACGACGCGGTCTGGTGTACTGCAGAAGAACCAAAGGAGGTAACAACATCTGGGTGAGAAGCGAGGAGCATGTTAAGGCCTTGCTAGGAGGTGTACTGCCCAAGCTTCCGTTCCGGGATGGACAGCAGAGCGGCGGACGTACGGGTGGACGGGGAGAGCCGTCTCGGAATGAAGCGGGACCTGGAGGTGGGTCGCAACCTGTCGCTGGCTCGCTTCCTGCGTCGGTGGCCCACGCGGCGTCCGGCTCGTCGGGAGCGGCGACGGCTTCGACTGCGGCAGGGCGTGGTCAGGTTCGGGATACCGATTCGCACGTGAATAGCCTCGGGGCGGGAGCATGGAGCGGACCTGGTGGTGCACCTGCAGCAGACGCTGACATGGCGTCGTGAGCGATGAAAACCACTACGATGAAGGGAGTATTTCATAAGAATAAATGTATGTGTATTAAATATGTAGTTGTTGTAAATCTTATTGTCAAAAGTTGTAACTTTTGCGTTATCAGAAACTAATCATTTTTTCGTGAATGAAACTTAGTTTGGGATTTTTATTGAGATAACGTGACCTGATAACCTGGGAGCTCTGCCGTTTTGTGGAGGAGTTTGAATGTCACTGTGGAGGCGCTCATTTGAATTCTTCCGAGCTATACAATCCAGGCTTACATGTTCCTCTGTTGAAGTGTCTCGATAAACTGATAGATGAAACGCACGTTCAGAGGGAGCATATTTTTGTATTTTATTGTCTGTTCTAATTATTTGTATAGAGTCAAGCCGAAGATTCTTTCTATAGATTGATTGTCGATGTTGAAGCTTCTATTGTCTTCAAATATCTGGCAGGAGCATGTGCTAATGATTGGCTTGTATCGCGTAGTAATTAACTTTTGCGCGATGTAAAACGTTGGTATTTCACGATTGCATGCAATGAAAGACGACAATGTACAACAGGAAATGATGTATGTACATGTGTTTTCTAAGCTGAAGGTTCAGGTTAGTTTTGCATGAACAGTTCGTAGGCTAATATTTCTGACTCCATAGCGAAATCTATTGAAATTGCAGCGAGTGTGAATGACGAGTCAATTGATGCTTTGTTTGCAGGTCATGTGCGGTGGCGGAGCGGCCGGGTCCCTTCGGCGGGCGTCCCCGCTGCGCCGGGCGCTGCTGTCGTCGGCTGGGCTGCATCTGATCTCCCTTCTGATGGTTCACCGGCGCTGCGGGGGCTGCGGGGCGTCTGCTGGGGGCCCGGCTCGCGTCGTCAGGAGCCGCGCATGGTTACTTGAAATGGTACGTGATGCTTCCGCTGATGTCATCGTGAAATGTTTATTTTGAAGCGTTACATTAGTGAGAGCTATCAGGAGTGTGATTTTTGCACTCTGTTACGTAGGATGGCGATGGTGGTACCAGGATAGATGGATGTGGATTATTTGACTCCTTGGTTAAAAGGCTACATAAATGTTGAGATTGGGAGCTTAAAGCATGTCTCCAGGTATTTACCGTTTATTGGCCGTCCGGGGCCCGGACCTCGCTACCAGCATCAGTTGGTACTGGTATGGTTTGGTGCACTCATGGGAGGGGTCGGTTCGATATCGTGGATGGGATTTCATTAGGTGTGTGTGCATACTATGTAGCATGCTTGTTCGTCGATGTGGGGTCTGGATTAGCATTTATAGTTCCTATAAATTTCAGAAGGCCATTGCTCAGTGCCACTAAAACATTCTATGTATTCGAACATAACATTGAACTCTCATACGAATTCATTGAAATAGGACACTTCCTGGTTGCTTCTGAATTGACATTGTACCGTTTGGCAAATTGGCTAACCGATAGATGGCGAGTAAACTTGCTAGTTCCTCTTTTTCCCGCAAGGTTATGTTTGTTGTTCAACGGTAGCTCGGGAAGAAGAGAAAAACATTAATTCATTTTAACTTGTATGTCTGATCTTAAAATCCTAACATTTAATGCTCGTGGAATTCGGCTGGCGTCCAAAAGAAGAACATTGTTTCGATTCATACATTCTCACTTTCCCAAACACATAGTGGTAATTCAGGAAACCCACTCATGTGACCGCGATGTTTATGTTTGGCAGGCTGAATGGGGATCGGATATAATTTTCTCGCATGGAAAGACTACTAATGAGTGCGGAGTTGCCATTCTTATGCCTCGGTCATTGCAAGGAAGTTGTGCGTTTAATGTTTCACATTGCTCCAATGATGGTAGGCTTATTATCGTGGACTTGAAATTTAGTAAATTTACGGTAAAATTAGTCGCAGCTTACGCGCCAACTCAGCGGCAAAAGAGCCAGCAAAAACATTTCTTTCGTTTGATCAATGATAAAATAAATAGCATGTCTGAGGCTGAAAAGTCTTACATCATTTTCTGTGGAGACTTAAATACACATTTATCACGTCGAGACACCTCAAGGTCCGATTTTCGTGTTTCGCCCGCAGCCAAAATATTACTTAATTCAATAAAGGAACATAAGCTTATTGATCTCTGGCGTGACAAAAACCCTGATATGCGACGCTATTCATGGCGCCGTTTAACACCGCAATTACAGCAATCCAGGCTGGATTACATTATCATAAGCGAATACATTAAAACTCACCATGTTGTAAGCAAGGTTGAGATAAGGCCTGGGGTATTAAGCGATCATAGCATAGTAAGTGCTGAATTTAATATGTTTTCCTCTGATAAAGGTCCAGGGCTTTTTCGATTCCGTAATGAGCTACTTGAAGACACAATCTTTGTAGGATTAGTCAAGACCGAAATAGGGAAAGCAAAACGGGGTCAGGAACTTTATAATAATGTTTCTGAATCTGGTCTTTTGTTGGAACTTCTATCTAGTCAAATACGAGTAGCTAGCATTAAAAGATGGAAAGAAAGAGAGACTGCAAAACGCGAAGAAAATAATAGGATTTTGGAATCATTAGATAAGATCGAATCCGAAATAGCCACGTGTGGTGATGATTCTTTACTAGAAAGGTATAGACAATTGCAAGTACGTGCGGATGAAATACAAGAAGAAAAGGGTAAACTAGCCATGATTTACTCTGGCGCTAAGTGGCTTGAACAAGGTGAACGCCCTACTCGCTATTTTCTCAACCTGCTTAAGCGAAGGAATATGGATAAGAAAATTGAGGTGCTGCAATCGGAAAATGGTGATTTCGTAACGGGTAACAAAGATATTCTAATTATGTGCAAGGAATTCTTTAATAAGATATACACAACACAGTATAGCTATGATAGAGGTAGTGAATCAGCCTGTGATAAGTTTTTGGGAGAACTGGATTGTCCTAAGGTTAGCGCCGAGAACAGAGAAATATGTGACGCTCCCATCACCGGCATCGAATGCAGGTTAGCTCTTGATGGTATGAAAAACAATAAGGCACCGTCGGTTTCAGGCTTCACTAAGGAATTTTTTCGTTTCTTTTGGGAAGACTTAGAACAGATCATTGTAAGTTATATTAGAGAAGTCAAAGAAAATGGACTACTTTTCGTTACTCAAAGGAGGGGTATTATAACGATGATTCCTAAACAGGGTGATCAAAAAGTTTTGAAGAACAAACGAGCGATCTGTCTCTTAGATATTATATATAAAATAATCGCAAAAGTTATTGCAAATAGGTTAATGTTAGTAGTGAGGGATTTAGTTGCTCCTGATCAAACAGGTTCAATACGAAGGCGGAATATTGGAGTAAATTTAAGAACAACTTCTGACATCATAGAATATTGTGACGCCGATAAATTAAGTGGAATACTTATGGCATTGGATTTTCAGAATGCATTCAATTCTGTCGAGCATAAGTTCATTGAAGATACTCTGATAAAATTCGGATTTGGAAGTAATTTTATTGAATGGATTCAGATTCTGCATAGGGATATGGAACTCGCTATCATAAACAATGGATTTACATCCTCATGGTTTAAACCATCGCGTGGTCTGCAACAGGGCTGCCCTGCTTCCAGTCTCATATTTTGCTTAGTTGTCGAAATTTTGGCTGTTAAGATTCGTGCAACACCTAGGTTGAATGGTATAATAATTTCTAATGAGGAGATAAGAATCTCACAATATATAGACCATACAACTTTGTTCGTAAAAGACATTGACTCAGCCAAGAATGCTTTGGAGCTAGTGAAGGAATTCGGAATGTACTCCGGCCTGCAATTAAATCTAAATAAATGCAAATTTATGTGGTTAGGCTCCCAGAAACGCTCAGCGGAACGTATTTGTGGACAAGAACCTAATGAGCGAGTAAAGATTTTAGGCGTTACATTTAGTGCCTTGCATGAGTGTAGCGACATTAATATTCAGCCAGCTATGATTAAGATTCAAAATGTTTTAAACCAGTGGTCCCAGCGAAATCTCACGCTTAAAGGGAAAATAACAATAGCAAAAGCTCTCGTTATTTCTCAGCTAATCCACATGACCTCCGCAGTAATTTTTCAAAAGAGACATCTGGACACAATTCAAAGTAAAATTATGCGTTTCATTTGGAGGGGGCGTCCACCAAAAGTTGCCAGAGAGGTGCTGTGTCAAGAAGTCAAGAATGGGGGCTTAAACTGTCCAAATGTGATAAATCTTTATAAAGGGCTGCGTTGCTCTTGGATGGGCAGAATCTTGTGGAATATGGATATAGGGTTCGCAAAAATTTTTCAGAAAAGGATTCGTGTTAAGTTAGAGCACATATTGCATATGAATTACAATTTTGCGTGGGTTAATGACAGAAGAGTAGCTGCGTTTTATAGGGAGATGTTATGTTGGTTCAGAGAAGCGGTCCCCATCAAAGAACCTACTTGTGGAAAGGAAGTGCGTAAACAAATAGTGTGGAATAATGAAGCTATTCGGGTGGAAGGGAAAATTATTTTCAATGCTGCATTGTACGAAAACAGTATTGATCTATTCCACACTCTGTGGTTAGATACAAGATACTTCTTCGGAAAGAACAGTCTGTATTTGGCCGTAGCCACTGAAGCACAACCGCTCCGACACCGCGCCGCCGTACGACTCCGCGCGGCCTAGTCCGCGCGCCATCTACCAGCGTCTGAAACTAACTCGGTCCGAAACTACGGTACACATCATTCCTCCCCCCTAGTGTGTGAGACACACGATTACGGAGAAAAAAACCGAGCCAGAAACAACCGCAGTGCCCAGCAAAAAACTTAACCTGTCGGAACGGAACGCAGGACACAGCGAGTAACGGCACAGAGCCAATATGATGAACGCTCAGCGGGGTTTAACGAAAACGACGCGGTTTGACTATCACCCGACCAGAGCGACGAACTGCGGGTTCAGACAGGGACTGCCTTAAATCCTGAACTGACGGATCTGACGCAAATAGCTCAGATGGCGGTTGCACAACAGGTGACAATGCAGATTCACCAATCTCTGGAACTGACGGCTCTGGAGGAAAACTCGCAGGTGGCGACGGAGCAACACATGACACCGGAGGCGGTGGAAGGTCACTCCCGTGGGCCTCCAGTCGAGAGCCAGCACCATCACGAGCGCGCAGGTGATCACGATGACGGCGGAAAGTGCGACCGTCCGGCAACTGCACGACACATTGATGCACGTCGGCCGTGAGGACGACCGCAGGGAGCCAGCCACGGCCATCGATAGCCGTGACATACACAGAATCACCACGATGGAAAACACGAGGTGTCGCGTGCTGATTGTTTGCCTCAGTTTGACGCTCTTGCCTGTGACGAACACGGTCACGCAGAGCGGCATCAGGGTTGAGGCGAGACAGATGCGTAGCAAGCTGTCTGCCGTACAACAACTCAGCTGGGGTTACACCAGTTGTGGAATGCGATGTCGTACGATAGTGAAACAGCACGCGGCTGAGACGGGTTTGCAGTGTGCCACCACGCTGTTTCGCGAGACCACTTTTGATCACTTTAACACCAGCCTCTCCCTGACCATTAGACTTCGGGTGCAAAGGAGGCGAGAACACATGCTGCACACCATTGGCCAGGAAAAACGCACGCATTTCCTCACTCGTAAATGCCGTGGCATTATCACTCACCACGGTACGGGGCACACCATGCTCCGCGAACGTTATGCGTAGTTTCTCAATGGTTACTGCCGCTCCCGTAGAACGGGTGATGTGTGCCGATATCCACTTGGAGTAGCTGTCTACGATGACGAGAATCATCTGACCTTCAACCGGGCCAGCGTAGTCGATGTGAAGGCGATCAAAGGGAGCGTCTGGGTACGGCCAGGGTCGCTCAGGCACGGCCGGTGCCTGCGGTCGTGTCAGCTGGCACTGCGGACAGCACCGCACTGCTGACTCGATGGCTTGGTCGAGGCCGCTCCACCAGACATGAGAACGGGCCTTGGACTTCATCGCTACAATGCCAGGGTGGCCCTGGTGCAACAGGTTGAGTAACTGCTCCTGGAGCGACGCCGGAACCACGATGCGGCAGCCCCACAGCAGAATACCGTCCACTGCGCTGAGCTCCAACCGCCGCTGATAGAACGGCTTCAGCGGGGCCGAGTCTGGCGCTGCAGGGTCAGGCCAGCTCCCACTCATCACGCAGTTAAAGACGCGCGCCAAGATCGGGTCTCGACGGGTCTGTTGCCGAATCTGATCCAGCTTCACCAGCCTGTCCACTGACTCAAGAAGCAGGACAGTGTCTCCCGGCACTGGAACGTGGACGGGGCAGTCCGGCAGTGGCAGCCGACTGAGGCCGTCACTGTTTGCCTGTCGGCTGGCAGGTGAGTATTCCAGCTTATACTGATAAGCCTGGAGGGCAAGTCGCCACCTCGCTACACGGGGCGACACCATTACTGGCAGAGGCTTGTCAGCACTCAGGAGCCCCAGTAACGGCTTATGGTCAGTTTTAATCACGAAGTTTCGACCACACACAAACTGATGAAATTTGCTGACACCGAACACAACGGCTAATCCTTCCTTATCCAGCTGACTGTAGTTGGTCTCCGCTGACGATAAGGTGCGAGACGCGAACCCCACTGGCCTCTCAGTACCTGACGTATCGATGAGAGAAAGCACAGCGCCCAAGCCATATGGGCTCGCGTCCACAGACAGCACGAGAGGGGCCGTCACGTCATAGTGCGCCAGGCACGGTGCCTGCACTAGCAGCTGTTTAGTGGCAGCAAATGCTGCCTCCTGATCTGGTCCCCATTTCCACGGCTGGTCGGCCTTCAGCAGGAGGTAGAGCGGTCTGGCCACGGTGGCGAGATCGCTTAGGAACCGACTGTAGTACATCAGCAGCCCCAGGTAAGACTTCAGCTGCTTGACATCAGAGGGTTGTGGTGCGTCCAGCACTGCGCGCACCTTGTCCTTGTTGGTGTGGATTCCATCACAGTCGATGACGTAGCCTAGGTACTCTACCTTTGGCACCATCCACTCGCACTTAAGCGGATTCAGTCTGAGTCCAGCTTCGGAGAGGCGCTGCAGAACGGCCTCCACGTTCTGCCGGTGCTCTGCATCCGTCCTGCCCGTGATGCATACGTCGTCAAGGAACACGGAGACGTGTGGCAGCCCAGCCAACAGGTTCTCCATCATCCTCTGGCACGCAGCCGGCCCTGAGGAGATGCCGTACACGAGACGTGTGGCAGCAAAGAGCCCACGGTGTGTATTGATCACCGTGTACTGCTGACTTGCTTCATCCAACGGGACCAACAGGTAAGCCTCCCTGAGGTCCAGACGGGTGAACTTTTGTCCTCCGGCGAGCGTGGTCAGAAGCTGGTCGATGCGTGGCAGTGGGTATTGCTCCACGCGAGAAGCACGATTCACGGTTAGGTCGTAGCTACCGCACAGTCGAATTGACTTTTTGTCTGCCTTCAACACGGTTACAACGGGCGCAGCCCATTGTGATGTCTTCACAGGCCGCAGGATGCCTCGCTCGATTTGGCGGTCCAGCTCTGCATTCACCAGCGGCAGCAGAGACAACGGCACCGGGCGCGGCTTGTAGAAACGCGGCGGCACCGACGGGTCTATGTCCAGGCTGACCTGTTCCTTGCAGCAGCCTGTATCATCCTCAAACAGTTCTCCATACTTTGTGCGCAGGTCAGCTAGCGGCGCACCTGACTGTAGCTGGAATAGCGATGACCAGTTCAGACGTATCTGACTGAGCCAATCACGGCCGAGGAGGGACGGTCCCGTACCCCGGGCCACGATGAGGGGCAGTTCCCGAGTCTGCTTCTCGTACTGTACTTGTACCATCAACCGTCCTTGCACTGGCACTGGCTCACCAGTGTAGGTATGCATCGTTTCTGTCACCGGGGACAGTGGTTTTCCACCTAAGAGGCGTTGCCATGTCTGCGTACTGACAATGGTTTGGCTGGCGCCTGTGTCGACCTCAAACTCGATAGTTTGGTCATTCACAAGGAGCGATTCCTTGATAGGCGGTGTCCGGGGTGTGCCACGAACATTATACATCATGTATCCGTTGTCGCTTGGGACGTCTGTGCCTTCCGCTGGCTGACCCGTCTTGACGGCAGCAGCGGTCTCATCACGGACGTGATGAACACTCATACAAACGTTCTTGAGGTGTCCAACCTTCTGGCACTTGTGGCACTTGTAAAACTTGAATGGACAGTTTGGTGAGATGTGGTCAGACCTTCCACACCGCACACAGGGTTTATCCCCACCCTGCGCCGTCCCTGGCGGCGCCCGTGGCGTCAGCTGACGTGACAGCTGCGATCTACGCTGAGTCCCACGCTGATAATTTTCGCGCGCATGGCTGCCGTTCCCGCCACCACGTTGCCACTGCAGACGCGAACTTGGCGGACGATTATTTTGGCGATCGACGCGATGCACGGCAGGCGCTCCAACAGCACCAGACGAAATCGTTTTGAAGTCTGCCGATGCAGTTTCCAATGCTTGTGCTATCTTGTACGCTGATTCCAGGGTCAGGTTGTCACCTTCCTGTAGAAGCCGCCTCTGGATAGGACCAGCGAGAGAGCCCGAGACAAATCGGTCTCGCAGACGTTCGTCTAAATATTCACCGAAATTGCAGTCTGTTGCCAAACGTTTCAGCTCGGCGAGGAATGCCCCAGCCGACTGGCCTTCCTGCTGGAACTCACGCTCGAATTTAAACCTCGACACGATCACTGTTGGCTTCGGTGCATAATGTTCTTTGGCGAGGGTGATCAGCTCCTCGAACGTTTTGTCCGCGGGAAGCACTGGCGCACACAGACTTCGTAGCAGTTTGTACACATTTCCGCCAGCCACGCTGAGAAAAACGGCTTTCCTCCTGGCAGCGGTGGTGATGTTGTTTGCCAGAGCAAACTGCTCGAAACGCTCCACGTACTCACCAAAATCAGCACCGGGTGCAAACTCCCCTATTGTTCCCAGCAGGCCTGTCGCCATCTTGCAAAACTTGCACTCCAACTGAGCGAAAAATAATGCAACCGAGAATTTGGGTAGACGGATCAATGCCCAAATCTCATGCTGGTCGCCAGTGATCTATTCCACACTCTGTGGTTAGATACAAGATACTTCTTCGGAAAGAACAGTCTGTATTTGGCCGTAGCCACTGAAGCACAACCGCTCCGACACCGCGCCGCCGTACGACTCCGCGCGGCCTAGTCCGCGCGCCATCTACCAGCGTCTGAAACTAACTCGGTCCGAAACTACGGTACACATCAAGTATATTGTTCCTTGATGCATTTCTTAATCATCAGGGACGAATCTTAGATTATAATTCGTTTAAGGAAAGCAACAACTTGACACGATTGGATCCTCTTGTTTATATGGGCTGGTGCCGGGCCATTCCTGCGATATGGAGACGGCTTGCCGTTGGCAGTGAAACACTAACCGTTGAGGAGAAGGTGCTTGGCCGTGGCATAGAAGTGAAAGGAAAAGTTGTCCCGGTTCAGTGGATTAAAGTTAAATATTTTTCAAACAAATTTCTAAAGGAGATAACCCCCAGAGCGCAAATAAAATGGATAAGTGAAGGAGTTGAATACGGAGAAGACTGGTGTAAAGTATACTTACTTCCATTTAACATCACGAAATCAACAAAGCTTCAAAATTTACAATATAGGATAGTTCATAGGTTTTTTTTCCAACTCGAAGATTCTTGTGTATACGAAAAGTGATAGATGATCCATTCTGTGATAGGTGCGGTAGCGTAGAGACAATTGAGCATTTCTTCGTAGAGTGTGGAGAGGTTAGACGATTTTGGGATGATCTAGTTAGAAAAAATTAACTCAAAGCTTGCCACAACAAAACAGTTCTTAGGCAACGTTACAAACATTCTCTTTGGATCATTAGGAACATTGAATGTTGTCAATTTAATAGTTTTGGCTGCAAAACAGTTCATTGTGAATCAGAGGTTTAAGGATGAAGAAATAAAGATGGGAGTTTTCTCAAAATTTCTGGAAAAAACATTTCAAATGGAACGGTGCATTGCAAAGAAGGACAGAAGAATTGACAGGTTTAACGAGAGGTGGCTACCATTTATCAATGAACATTTTGAGCTTTGTATTTAGTTTGTATAATCTGGACCCACTTCGGCGAGCTGCATGTGGTGAAGGAGGTTGTCGTGATGTGAAGTGATCTGTGAAGTGTATGGAATCAACGTGATTGCACATTGTGGGAGAGTAGGGATCGGGGGGGTGGGGTGGGGTAGGGTGAGTTTGGTACCGAGGCGATGGTACGTTGAAGCGCGACGTGGGATTATTACTGTGACACCAGTGGCAAGGTGTGAATGAAAATTGTTCAATTGCCTCGCAAATTTTACAGCCGTTTTTTGTGAAATACATTCTTCCAACAGAAAAAAAAAGATCGATCAGCACAGGGAGCATGTTCAAGTCAGGGGCACTAAATCAGCTCAAGGATCCCTCATAAGCTCGGGGCCCAATCAGTTCAAAAGCCCCATAGTTGCTCAGGGTACACCAGATGCCCATAGGGCACCAGATCAGCTTCGGGGACAAACAATCAGATCAGTGGTCCCCGACCAGCTCGGGAATACCAGTTCAAGTCAGGAGGCACTTAATCAGCTCAGGAGCCCCATACCATCTCAGGGGCCCTCATCAGCCTCTGTGGGCCCAGCTCCGCTCAGGGCTTTAGATCTGCTCATGAAATCACGTAAGGAGGCTCAGATCAGCTTAAAGGGCACCAGATTACTCAAGGGAGGAGCATCAGATGGGCTCAGGAGGCACCAGATCGACTAAGGGGCATTAGTGCAGCTCAGGTGGCACCAGATCGATCCGCTCGGGGTCCAGATCAGCTCCCAGCCCCCAGACTATGGCAGGAGCCTAAATCAGCTCAGGGAGCAACATAACAGCTCAGGGGACATAAGGTGGGCTCAGAGCCCACCAAACCAGCTCAGGGGGGACCAGATCATCTAAGGAGACATCAATAATCAGTTGAGGGGGCACCTAATCAGCTGAAGAGGCACCATATTGACTTAGGATACAGAATCAACTAGGGGAGGCATGAGATCAGCTCGGGGCCCGAATCAGCTCAAGGGGCACTAAATCAGCTATCAGGGCACGAAACAAGCTCGGAAGCATTAGACTAACTCAGAGAGCATTATATAGGTTCAGGAGGCACAATTATTTGCTCAGTGGGGCACTCGATTGAATCAGGGGCACCAGATCAGTTTAGAGGGCAAGTAATCAGCTCAAGGGTCCAAGACCAGCTGAGAGGCCACGAGATGAGCTCAGGGAGCACCAGATCGGCTTTACCCGTACGATTATTGGCGACAATGAGGCATTAGGTGGACACATACTAGGTGCCCATACTCTTCCCGGGCGCTTGGAAAGGCGATATAATACCCTACCTGACCGAGAAAGGTATTAAGTTGTCCAACAATAGTTTCAATCGCTACATGCGGTCCAGTTACATCTAGGTTCAACGGCTAGGGCACTAAATTTCGAGCGGCACGGCCCAAATTGGGTACACCACCTGGCAATCAAAAGGGCACCCCGGCAGTGATGGGGGCACGTGCCCCCTGTGCCTTCCTGGCTGCACCCCTGGACAGTAGATCAACTCCGGGAGGCATTAAATAAGCTCAGAGGGTCCGGATAAGCTCAAGGGGCACTAAAACAGCCAAAAGGACTCCAGGCAAGCTCGGAGGCATCAAAATAACTCGGAGAGTATTTTATAGGCTCAGAAGGCACACTTATTTTCTCAGGAGGGCACCAGATTGACTACGAGGGCACCAGATCAGCTCAGAGGGCACATGATCAGCTCCAGGGGACACCAGATGAGCTCCGCCCGTACGATTATTGGCGACGAAGAGGCATTATCTGGAAACGGATTGCGTGCCTATGCTCTTCCCGGGTGCTTGGAAAGGCGACAGAATGCCCTGGCTAACCAAAAAGGCACTTAGTTGTCAAACAATAGTTGAAATCGCTAAATGCAGTCTAGTTACATCTAAGTTCAACGGCGCAGGGCACTAAATTTCGAGCGGCACGGCCCAAAGAGGGTACACCACCTGGCAATCAAAAGGGCACCCGGCACCGATGGGTGCACGTGCCCCTTGTGCCCCCTGGACAGTAGATAAACTCCGGGAGGAATTGAATAAGTTCAGAGGGTCCGGATCAGCTCAAAGGGGTACTAAAACAGCTAATAGGGCAGCAGGCAAGCTCGGAGGCATCAGACTAACTTTGAGAGCATTATATAGGTTCAGAAGGCACAATTATTTATTCAGGAAAGGGGGGGCACCAGATTGACTACGAGGGCATCAGATCAGCTCAGAAGGCACATGATCAGCTCCAGGGGGCACCAGATGAGCTCCATCCGTACGATTATTGGCGACGATGAGGCATTATCTGGAAACGGATTACGTGCCTATACTATTCCCGGGTGCTTGGAAAGGCGACAGAATGTTTTAGGTGACCAAAAAGACACTTAATTGTCAAACAATAGTTGAAATCGCTAAATGCGGCCTAGTTCCGTCTAGGTTCAACGGCGTAGGGCACTAAATTTCGAGCGGCACGGCCCAAAGAGGGGTACACCACCTGGCAATCAAAAGGGCACCCGGCACCGATGGGGGCACGTGCCCCCTGTGTCCCCTGGCTGTGGCCCTGGACAGTAGATAAACTACGGGAGGCATTAAATAAGTTCAGGGGGCCCGGATCAGCTCGAGGGGCACTAAAACAGCTAATAGGGCACCAGGCAAGCTCGGAGGCATCAGACTAACTCAGAGAACATTATTTAGATTCAGAAGGCACAATTATTTTCTCAGGGGGGCACCAGATTGACTACGAGGGCATCATATCAGCTCAGAGGGCACATGATCAGCTCCAGGATTCAAGACCAGCGCCCAGGGGGCACCAGATGAGATCAAGGGGCACCAGATTTGCTCTGCCCATACGATTATTGGCGACGATGAGGCATTATCTGGAAACGGATTACGTGCCTTTACTCTTCCCGGGTGCTTGGAAGGGCGACAGAATGCCCTAACTGACCAAAAAGGCACTTAATTTTCAAACAATAGCTTAAATCACTAACTGCAGTCTAGTTCCATCTAGGCTCAACGACGTAGGGTACTAAATTTCGAGCGGCACGGCCCAAAGAGGGCACACCACCTGGCAATCAAAAGGGCACCCCGGCACCGATGGGGGCACGTGCCCTCTGTGCCCCCCTGGCTGCGCCCCTGTTTCCAGCTTTTCTTGCCAAATCTTGGCACATGCTTGAATTTTGATGATCAGTATCATTTGATGGACATTCAATCAAAGTACCTACTGTTTCAAGATCATGGGTATTGAAAATGAATAACTATATATTTTGATATATTCTGCGTTTGAAAATTAACATTTTCTTCGGTTTTTATGTCACTTTTCCACTCCAGTTCCCTGGCAACATATTGATCGCGAGGGTTTACCCACTATCTAAACTAGAGACGCACAAGTTGTTGATAGGTAGAACCCAAAGTAGTAGAAAACGTGTTCTGAATAAAATGACTTATTTGACAAATGATTTAATCATAATTAGAATTGAAAAGGAAGCCTTTTTATGATATCTTCATTTTTTCTCCAAAGATTCTATTAAATCCACGGTAATATTGGTTTTAGCATTTCCCTGGGTTTTACTGTCGTATAAACTGCAGCTCTATAACAGTCACGAGAAAAGAGATGAGCTCGACAATTTCGCCGCTCTTTCTTCGAAAATTTGTGAGAGGACGATCAAGAAAGAAGTGCGAAGGGCGTTCGTTCATTGATCCAGTTAGGGTGGTATTACTGTGATTGAAGCTTAATTATTGAATCGAATTCTGTGTTTGTAACCCTAGACATGGATTTCTTAAAATTGCTCCTACTGCTTGTTACATTGACTTCGTCAAATGCGGAACGAAGTGCTCCAGTTTTGGTATGGGAATCCACCAGGTGAGACATATCACTATTTCTCAGTAAATCATAGTAAAATACTGGAGAGAGGGCGATGGTCTCACAGAATTTCATGCGTCTCAACTGAGGAAAACAATTCTTAAAATTCTCAAGAATTTTTTTCTGAAACTTTGAAACTAAGTTCTGTGTTTGTGTAGACAGCCGCCAACTCTCCTGATAAGAATTGTTGATAGGTTAGGTCAGTGTCGGGTAGGTATGGCTATGTTATGCTACCCATGAAATATTATATTAGGAAGATGTTAGTGCCACACAGCCCCCTCCAACAGCAAGTGCAGATTATAGGATGTGATATCACACCTTGTGGCATATAACATGGGAAAATTAAATTTTTAAATGTCCAAAATTTTGCAAAGAAAGGCCCAGAACTGAGGTTGAGATGCTTGTTTGCTGCATTTGGGATAAAATTGATAATCATGTATTGTCTCAAATTGGTAAGCAGGCAGTGCTATTATTAGCAGTTTGACACACAGCGTGAGGATGAAGGAATTCCTCCATGCCTGTGTGATGTCACTTGGCATGAAAGAATCCTCTTTTATGTACCGTTAAGTAAAGGTATATTGAGTGCCACCAGCAGGTTAGGTGTGTTGCAAGCGGCTTGCTGAAATTAGGAAAGGTTAGGTCAGGTTTTTTCATGTTCACTCTGAACCTTTTCTTTCAAAATCACCCATTCATAGTAAAATTGTAGCTTGTTGAAGTTGAAAATACCCTCCATCTCTCTCAATGCAAGCACGGATCAGCCCACTTTATGAAGCAACATAGTCAAAACTGAATGAAGTAATTGAGCTGTACTTTACTTTTGATTTTAAAACCAATGAACCATGTTTCTTTGTGGACTCCATAAACAAAGCTTGCTGACCACTGCTCCTTGAGTGTTTTTGGCAATTCAGCTTCTGCTTAGATGTACTTACTTTGCTCAGCTCCCAGTTGCTTTATGAAACAATGTGATGTGTGACTCAAAAGATGATTATATCAACTTTTCAGCACCAGCTCCCCTCTCCCTGGTCTTGCTGCTTTTCCTGCATCTTCAAATGCTCAGCTGAAGAACATGCTGGACTCCCTTGACACAGAAGCTCTGGTCATGTTTGTCATGAATGAGGTAAGTATTTTTAAGGATAATGATTATCAGTTTCCATGAATTATTTATTTACTAGCTCAACATATATGGCTTGGGTTTCACTCATTTACTGTTCCATAACATTTTGTACATTTGAAATATATCATTCTGCATGTAGTTTTCTCTAAAGTACTATTCTCCTTTTTGTAAGATAACTTATTTTGCTCAAGACCAATTATTCTAAATAGTCAAGTTCTTCCCAATGTAACCTGTCTCGGGCGAGTGTGGTTCGTGTGAACGCCGGCTGTGTTTGTGAGAGTTGCTGAGGGACACACTGGTGTACACTGCAGCTGAACGTGGAGGACTTCAGCGGGTGCGGGGACGCGCTGGGGCAGCTGCAGGCTGAGTTTGAGGCCTCCCAGCATGTCTACGCGCCCAGTCTGCCGGACCCGGCGCAGGTGAGGCACCCTCAGGGTTATGGCGGTGCCGAGAATGGCTGCTGCTGTACTAACCTCTGTCAGAACTGGCTACCGGCAATGGACGCTGTGGTTTGGAAAAATTGTCGGGTGTCCACCTCTAATTCTGTCCATTCTCTCGATGTCTATCGTCATTTGTTTTGCCCAGGACGGAGCAAGCCATATAGGGACTTATTTTTCCTTGGATGAAGTTATTAACAACGTCATCAAAGACGATCGATTATATTCGCTAGTCCTGCTTTAACTTAGGCTGGCATCATTTGTTGTATTGAGCAAGACCTAGGGCAAGCATTATGAGGAAATTACTGGTGATCTAGGTAGGAGAAGATACGTCGGTAAATTTCCTTGACCGGGAAGCAGGATACCTGTTTCCATCCTAAACTCCGATTTTTTATGACTTGGCTGGTTTTCGGTGCTGGGCCTTGCGAGGGCCTCCGTGCCATCCCGTGGCCTGACGGCCATTGGCCTTGTCGCGCTGGTTCCCTCCCGTCTTTGACGTCTGTTAGCGGGCTGACCCGAGCCCCTCCTTCCCCTTGCGGCATGACCCGAGCCCCTCCTTCCCCTTGCGGCGTGACCCGAGCCCCTCCTTCTCCTGGTGGCGTGACCCGGGCCACTCCCTCCCCTGGTGGCGTGGCCCAAACCACTCCCTCCCCTGGTGGAGTGGACCCGGGCCTCTCCCTCCCCTGGTGGAGTGAACCCGAGCCCGTCCTTCCCCTGGTGGAGTGGACCCGGGCCCCTCCCTCCCCTTGTGGCGTGGCCCAAACCACTCCCTCCCCTGGTGGAGTGGACCCGGGCCTCTCCCTCCCCTGGTGGAGTGGACCCGGGCCCTGTCCTTCCCCTGGTGGCCTGGCCCCGGTCCGGTGACGTCTGTTGGTGGGTTGGCCAGGTGCCGGCGCTGCTCTCCTCCTACAGCCGGATCACAGTGAACGTGGACCAGCTGGAGGCGCTGCAGCTGGCCCCCGGCGCCCAGAAAACACTGCTGCTGGTATTCATCGAGGACAAGCCGGGCGCCGACCGCAGCACGGCTCTGCAGCGCTCCGGTGGGTGTTAGCTCTGTCCGGGCCGCGCCGGTAAGGAAACATGACGCCAGGGCCGTCAGCTCTGTGGTAGTATGTGCATCATCTGCCTGCTATTGACGAGTTTATGAATAGATGTCTGGAAAAAAGGTTCACAGTAACCGGACTCCGCTATAATAAGTTAGCATGCAGTCAAGCCGGGATTCTGTCGATACAATTTTGAGAATTACCATTTTCTACGAAACAGGGCTACGTGCGCATATTGGAGTTCATATGGAGAGTCCTGTTTTCTAGCACGATGATTTTTTACCCTTTTCTGTTTGGTTGCTCCTCGGCCAAAAATCCCTCAGCTCTATGGTTGCATTCAGCGGATTTTGTATCCGGTACGATAACCGGCGCTGTGTGGGGTCGTACACTGCTGACGTCATCGCTTGACTGCTCTCTGCTCGACAGACGCCATCATCGCCAAAGTTCTGGCCCGAGTGCGGCAGCTGACCAGCAAGTACTCGGCTGTGCTCACCGGCAAGCGCACCTCCATGGTAACGCCACCGCGTCCGCCGTCAATGCCGCCGCTGCCTCCTCTAACCGCGCATGACATTGTCGCGGATCCTGATCGTAATATTCTATTAATTTCCCTGATATGCTTGGCGTCAGGAGGCGGTAAAATTTTCAGTAACACATGTCTTGTCTATCGTAGATAGAAACGAGTGCCACCAATACCTTATTTGTAAAGTGGAAACAATAACATTCAGTCTGTTCGAAAGTCTCACTCTTTTCTTATGGTGCTGAACCGTCTTGGACAGCCCGAATCACCACCATTGGGGATCTGGGACGCCGTGGTAACGATGTCTATGATGCTGATTAGGTGGCCTTCAAACCTCTTTGGCAGCTTGCTGCCCGAATAAAGCAGCAATACATCCGAGTCAGTCAGTACATTCAGCCTGTTTGGCAGTCCCTGAGCCAAACACCGCTTGAACAGGACTGTGTGTCTGGGTGTGAGTTCAGGCGGTTGCCTCGGCTCTGACCGGCACCTGCCGTGGCGTGGTGCGCAGGGTGGCGAGCAGAGTCGGCGGGTGGCGCGCAGTCTGCAGGCGGTGGCCGACGAGCCGGCGCTGGCCTACTTCGCCAACTTCAGCTGCGTCTACCTCTACACCTCGACGGCTCCTGTCATCCGGTTCCCGCCGCAGGGCGATAAACCGTCAGTACCGTTAAAGTTGTCTGTTCAGAGGCTGCACTGTCCCACACTTTGACTGGGATTTGAACTGAGCTTCCAATGGTGTAGAGCATAATAGAAACGCATTATTTCATATTTCGTTTCTCTCAGAATTCAGTTTTTACCCCATAAAACGGCGCTTCATAACTCGACTGCTTTCTGAGCGCACGGAGGCCTATGTACAAGTAGCCCGCCGCCCTCTGGGACTGACGGCCAGTGTCGGACGTGTAGAGTGCGGTGCGACTCCTCTCTCGAACTGATGGAGTGGACACTCTCTAAACACACCCTTTTTCTGTGGGTCACTCTTACGCCCCGTGCCGTCACGCGGTGGCTACTGCCAGCAGGGCGCTGGTCCCCCTGTCCCGGGCAGGGTACAAGTCCCCCGTCCCGCCCCGTGCCGTGACGCCGTGGCTACTACCGGCAGGGCGCTATTCCCCCTGTCCCGCTCTGTGCCGTGACGCAGTGGCTACTGCCGGCAGGGTACAGGTCCCCCTGTCCCAGGCAAGGTACAGGTCCCCCTGTCCCAGGCAAGGTACAGGTCCCCCTGTCCCAGGCAAAGTACAGGTCCCCTGTCACAGGCAAGGTACAGGTCCCCCTGTCCCAGGCAAGGTACAGGTCCCCCTGTCCCAGGCAAAGTACAGGTCCCCTGTCACAGGCAAGGTACAGGTCCCCTGTCCCAGGCAAGGTACAGGTCCCCCTGTCCCGCTCTGTGCTCTGACGCCGTGGCTACTGCCGGCAGGGTACAGGTCCCCGTGTCCCGCCCTGTGCCGTGACGCCGTGGCTACTGCCGGAAGGGCACAGGTCCCCTGTCTCGGGCAAGGTACAGGTCCCCCTGTCCCGCTCTGTGCTCTGACGCCGTGGCTACTGCCGGCAGGGTACAGGTCCCCCCGTCCCGCTCTGTGCTCTGACGCCGTGGCTACTGCCGGCAGGGTACAGGTCCCCGTGTCCCGCTCTGTGTCCTGACGCCGTGGCTACTGCCGGCAGGGCACAGGTCCCCTGTCTCGGGCAAGGTACAGGTCCCCCTGTCCCTCTCCGTGCTCTGACGCCATGGCTACTGCCGGCAGGGTACAGGTCCCCGTGTCCCGCCCTGTGCCGTGACGCCGTGGCTACTGCCGGCAGGGCACAGGTCCCCCTGTCTCGGGCAAGGTACAGGTCCCCCCGTCCCGCTCTGTGCTCTGACGCCGTGGCTACTGCCGGCAGGGTACAGGTCCCCCCGTCCCGCTCTGTGCTCTGACGCCGTGGCTACTGCCGGCAGGGTACAGGTCCCCGTGTCCCGCTCTGTGTCCTGACGCCGGGGCTACTGCCGGCAGGGCACAGGTCCCCCT
Organism: Lepas anatifera; assembly: GCA_034440635.1. Taxonomy (NCBI): domain Eukaryota; kingdom Metazoa; phylum Arthropoda; class Thecostraca; family Lepadidae; genus Lepas; species Lepas anatifera. Next base: position 399,112 of record JAOTON010000047.1, read on the forward strand.
GTCTCGGGCAAGGTACAGGTCCCCCTGTCCCTCTCCGTGCTCTGACGCCATGGCTACTGCCGGCAGGGTACAGGTCCCCGTGTCCCGCCCTGTGCCGTGACGCCGTGGCTACTGCCGGCAGGGCACAGGTCCCCCTGTCTCGGGCAAGGTACAGGTCCCCCGTCCCGCTCTGTGCTCTGACGCCGTGGCTACTGCCGGCAGGGTACAGGTCCCCCCTGTCCCGCTCTGTGCTCTGACGCCGTGGCTACTGCCGGCAGGGTACAGGTCCCCGTGTCCCGCTCTGTGTCCTGACGCCGTGGCTACTGCCAGCAGGGCACAGGTCCCCTGTCTCGGGCAAGGTACAGGTCCCCTGTCCCTCTCCGTGCTCTGACGCCATGGCTACTGCCGGCAGGGTACAGGTCCCCGTGTCCCGCCCTGTGCCGTGACGCCGTGGCTACTGCCGGCAGGGCACAGGTCCCCCTGTCTCGGGCAAGGTACAGGTCCCCCGTCCCGCTCTGTGCTCTGACGCCGTGGCTACTGTCGGCAGGGTACAGGTCCCCGTGTCCCGCCCTGTGCCGTGACGCCGTGGCTACTGCCGGCAGGGTACAGGTCCCTGTGTCCCCTCTGTGTCCTGACGCCATGGCTACTGCCGGCAAGGTACAGGTCCCCCGTCCCGCTCTGTGCTCTGACGCCGTGGCTACTGCTGACAGGGACACGTCCCCTGTCCCTCTCCGTGCTCTGACGCCGTTGCTACTGCCGGCAGGGTACACGTCCCCCTGTCCCTCTCCGTGCTCTGACGCCGTGGCTACTGCCGGCAGGGCACAGGTCCCCTGTCCCGGCAGGGTACAGGTCCCCCTGTCCCTCTCTGTGCTCTGACGCCGTGGCTACTGCCGGCAGGGTACAGGTCCCCCCGTCCCGCTCTGTGCTCTGACGCCTTGGCTACTGCCGGCAGGGTGCTGGTGATGCTGAACTCCACGCTGATTACCTCCAACACCAGCTCCTGTGAGAACTCGACAGAGCAGACTGCCAGCCTCACCTGGTCGGATGTGCAAGGACCCAGCGGCGACTACCAGCTGGACACCGTCACGCTGACGTGAGTACCGCTGCCTGTGTCCACTAAGCCGGCTCAGTGACAGTGTGGGCGCGTGGAGGGGGAGATGCTGCACAGCGCGGTCCGAACCCAACCGAAAACTTACCGAGATGTACACGGTGGTGAGATGGATGACAAGAGATATTATGCAAGGAAATTTAGTTTTGAAAAAGAAAAAGGGGGGGGGGAGAGGAGAAAACCCAAAAAAAATTGTGGGGCTAAAAAAAAAATTTTTTTTTTTAGTTCTCTCCTACCCATGGATAGAGCAAACAGGAAGAAATCTTCTGCACCTGCCAGGGACTTTGACAGAAGGGGGTGGACGGGTGGGTTCAACCAGGTCATGCTTTCTTCTTGAACAACTATTCAATTTTAATTAAACGTTGTTGGGTGCTAAAAAGGGAAGCTCGAAAATACGTCATATACCTCATTTTCTCACGGACTTAAAATTTGGTTCTCGTTCAGCTTAAAATATCGTTCAACGTCGCTGGGTGGCGGCAGAGTCCCTGAATACGTTTTAGGTGAAGACTGTGTGTAGGTTTGATCTCACCGGACGGTTTTCTGTAGGCTTAGCCCCGTGGGGCGGCTGTTCACTCCACCTGGCTACTGTTTGCAGGTTTAGCCCCGCCGGGCGGCTGTCTGCAGGCTTAGCCCCGCCGGGTGGCTGTCTGCAGTTTTAGCCCCGCCGGGCGGCTGTCTGCAGGTTTAGCCCCGCCGGGCGGCTGTCTGCAGGTTTAGCCCCACCGGGCGGCTGTCTGCAGGTTTAACCCCGCCGGGCGGCTGTTTGCAGGCTGAACTTTGCCGGGCGACTGTCTGGCCGGGAGGGCGTGCCGCCCTCGGTTTCGTCGTGGACGCTGCCCGACGTGCAGCTCAGCTACACGGGCACCGTAGGTGGCCAGCAGGTGACGGACAAGCTCATCATGCTGGACATGGACGAGGTGTACGCGCCGACACACTTAAGCTACCACTGCACCTCTCGCAAGTGGGCTGCCAAGAACAGCAACGACTCGATGGACGCGACCTCGCTGGAGCTGCCCGGTTTCCAGGTAAGGACTGCCGCCGCCGTGTCCGTGGTGGGGTCCGGCCAGGCCAGTGTCGCCCTCCTGAGGGACGGCCTGACCGGAGCTGCCCATCCCCAGTTGTAGTATGTACCGGAGTGGTCTTCATTCGCTGCCGGAATCGGCCGGCAGAGGGTGGACACTCAGTGAAATCGTGCTGAAGGCTATGGCGTTTTCCCTCAACACATTTGATGGGTCGCTTGGACCCCAGAAGTTTTTGTCGGGAGTAACATTTTACGTGAGGGGATTAATTGTCAACTACTTGTGTAAATGAGCTTTTCAGAACAGTTTTTTCATCCCAGGCGTACACTGATCTGTGACGTGGCTGGCTGGTCTGACGCCGCCCTCCCGCCTCCAGGTTCAGGCATTCTTGGGCACCGATACGTCGTTTGGACGCGCCTGGGACTGCACGCCCTTCTTCACCATTCCAATCTGGTCGGGCCTGTTTCTGTCGCTGATTCTGCTGCTCATCTTCATCTGGTCCATGTATATGCTAGCCAGCGTGCCGACCAGTGACCGGTTCGACGACCCGCGGGGTCAGCCGCTGCACGTGCCTACCAGCGACTAGGCGGCGCTGGCAGCTCCCGCCAGACGGCACTACCAGCCACAGCCCGCCAGAGAGCGGCCGTCATCCACCGATTGCCGCTGAAAACACAAGCACACTGCGGGGTGTTGCTCCGCGAAGGAAGATTGGTCTGGAGTGGGAACCGGCATGGGTAGCTCTCAAATCCACGTGTGTTGTCTTAGGAGCAGAAGCAAACCTGGGGTGGACTGTCACCAGAAAGCCTACCCACTTCGGAAGCATGTGCTTGTTCTGCGGCAGAAACCAAATTGGGGTATATCGCCACCTGGAGGTGAAGTAATTAGATAAGCACGTGCTGGAGTTGTTGCCTTGCCGGAGAGGCCGCAGAGGCGTCGGACAGGAAACAGCGGGCTGGCTGGGTGTGGTGGGCTGCTAATTACAACAGAGCTGAGCCGAGATGGTCATTGTAGTTTTTATGTGTAGCGTACGCAACATTCCACTGCACCTGCTGGGGTGTTTAGCGAATTTAATGTGTCGGATACCACCCGCCAGCGCGGTTCTTACGAACCGGTGTGTGTCACGATTATGCTAGAGGACAACTCGGATGTCAGAGTCGGCCTCCTACCGCTGGTGGTCGTGTGAGTTTGGATATCGATACTTTGTGGACATGTATGTGACGGATTTTGTTTCGTGTGTGAAGTCTTGTGACTGCGTTCTTAACAGAATTATACTAAACAAGTGGCCGCTGAGATCAACAAGTGGAGAAGGCTGATTACGGCATGCTTTGCACCTGTTAACGGGGCTGCCTCGTGCCGAGTGCAAACCATAATATATGTATCTACGCAACGCAGTCGCTGTTTTCTGGTAGAAGCAGGCTGATGCCCGTGAGAAATAGGCAATATAACAGGGGCGTTAACTTCTTACGCTTCTCGAACCTCTCTGTAGGCAATGATTCTATTTATATATATTTATATTTTCTTGCGGTTCCAAGCCTTGATTGCTTGAAAATGGCTAGTGTTTAGTAGCTCAATCGGCGAGACACATTTCCGCGCAATTTTTGATGATAATCGTTAATCGTCATTAGAAAATAGGCGTGAAGTGGCCGTGGTGGTCGTGTGCTAAAATTATGATGCTGTGCTCGGACGTCACGGAAGTTCGTATCGGTTTCCTGTGATTCCACTGAAATTCTGGTGCTGTATGAGGCTTAGCTGGATCGAAAGGAACTGGTGTGAAGCATCAGCACCAGAGGCCTGCATGCTGAATTTCACCGAGTGGTCCTCACTGCAGTAGGACAATGACTACTGCTACTTGTGGTTTGAAATTATGAGATGCTAATGAAACCGGAAACGCATGTACCAAGTCGTGAAAGAGGTACACAACCGGGCTTATTGAGGTAGATTCAAGGTAGATCCTGGTAGGAGAGCTTGCACTTTTCCGGAACCGCTGACATTTAAAGTGGCGCTGTAGTGAACTTACAGGCTCGCTCCGGCTGTTATGCAGTGGTACGGCGGCGCCGGCGCCTGCGGCCGGTGCTGCCACCTGTGCGTGGTGTGGCGAACTAGCCGGCTGCGGCAGTCGTCGCGTGGCCGCACGCCTCAGTTAGCGTGCACGTGCGGGGACCAGTGGACGGAGTTCGGCGCGCTGGGTGAGTACTCCTAACCGCCGTTCACGAGCTGTCACCCACGGTCAGAGTTACGGCCAAATGAACCGTTTTCCACTACCTGCATGCCGTAGTTGTCGTCACCATCAATTTCACGCGGGTTGTATGTATCTCATGTAGAATATGTGGCGTTTTTTTGCGGATATCCTGTGTGCTTACCGTTTTCCAACATTTGGGATACGTCCGACGCCTGGATTGTGTGGGTGGCTACCGCTAGTAGGCGTGTCCTTTAATTATTTTTCTCCATGAATTCCATCGGTGTATATTCCTCACTTGAACCGCCAAAACATAGCAATAATAGAAAACAGTATCGCTGAAATATCACTAAAGCCCGTTTTAGAGCCAGTGTTCTTTCATATATGCGAATCTCATTTTCGTTAACGCCTCAATCCCTATCTGTACCAGTCTAACCAGCACCCACAGTTGTATCGATATTCGTTGCGAGCGAGTTTACACTTACAGAAATCGTAGTTTGAAATTAATTCTAATAATATCTTGAAGTTTTTGGAAGCCTGAGTGTGACAATGAAGCGGTATTAAGAGCGTGCCACAGGGAAATTTAGTAATTTTTTATTTGGAGTTTTTGCATGAGTGATTCCTTGTTTGTATAAAGGATAAATGCATGCGGTCGGCCGGAGATTTGTTTTTCGGTTATCGCTTCCTCTAAAATTGTCATCTAGGGGATTTTTTTAAGATGTGTATGTAGTCTTGGTTACATTTGGTCATTGGCAACACTAAATGTAACGCTCCACGTAAATGTAACGCTCATTATAATTTCCCGTGTAAGGAAGGCCGCTTTCAATTGTATCTACTGCGTGTTTCAGAAAGGATGATAATTTTGAAACGTTCAGAAAAGGACTGAAAATCTTCCAATTCGTCGAGAACAGTCAATTTAATGGGGAAATAATGGGACATCTTTGGAGAAAACATTTTTACTAACATCAACTCTTTTTCTCACATTGAATGCACTCGGAGAAAGGATGCATAAAACGTGATATATTTTAGCTCATATTCGGCAGCGCTCTAAAAAATTTGATTTAGCATGAACATATGACACGTGAACATGGATATCAAAAGCACAATTTGTAGGAATGTTGCACGTGTAATGTTTGTAGCCAACGTTTTTTCCAACATTCCATGTGAATCGCTCAATGCGGTGGACACAACGCAGAATATCTCACCGTTCACAAGAGACCAGGACCAACCTGGCATTGTTTGCTTGGGCTCGGGCCTCCCTGAGCGTGAGAAGTGGGTTTTTTTGAGAATTAATTGCAAGACGCAGTGTGTGTATGTGAGCTGTGATGTACAAAATTCATAAGGTAATGTTTGCAGTGTCATACTTGTCGTGTGGTACGCTCGTGACTTTGTACGAACAAATTTCGGTGAGGGCAAAATATACAAAATTTTCAACTCATTTTTAAGGATTTCTCATGGTAGTAGAAGTATAAAAATTGCTATAAAAATATGCATAATCGGAAATGTCTCAATAGTTTTCTTTGGATTGATGTATTGATTCGTACCACAACAACCTTTTTATAGCCTTATTAGGATCTTTTCAAAATAATGCTCTTTCCGAACCAGCCAGTAGTCTCGGAACTCTGCACGTATCTGACAAAAATTTGATTAGTTTTATTTTCACAATCCATGCAATGTCATGTCCCAGAAATGAATTAACAGACGAATTTCGTTACGAAGCAAACGCTGAAAAGTAACATCGAATTATCTCACATATTCTTCTCGTGCCCTCTTTAAGTGGTGGCGCCTTGTTCTGTCATTAGCTGGCATTTGAAGGTCACAATTAACGAGGAAGAAGCCACAAAAACCCGCAGCAGGCTGGTTTTTTATAGCTTTACTTTAACCGCTGCCACTGACTACTTAATGTGCACGCTACTCCTGCGGGTGTGATCGACCCCCGAATTCGAGTCGGATGTGACTTCCCATCCGTGCTGTCACTAACTGAATCCGGCACTATCTCCACTTCTCCTTAAAATTGTGTTCATTGCGTTTCTCAAATGGATGATCCTTTTACTTGGCAGCCCACATCATTACGGTGGGCTCGATGTTAGTTTCGTGCCTAGAAAGCTGCTCGTTTGCTCTTCCAATTAAGGGCATCAAGTGAACATCGCCCTGGAGAACTACATCAGCGACAAGCAGCCTGAGTTGTAGCGCTCGGACAATAGCTCGGGGAGTGTTCAAATTCATGCTGCTTCATTTGCAGCCAATGCTGTGTCAGTCTACATGGTGTATGGGGTGTTTTGACTTGTCTGGCCGCCGCCTCTGTTGTCAGATGTTGATCCTGGTATCAGTCGGCTGGAACAGCACTTCCCGCTGTGAATCAGGAAGAACGCGTTCCATATTTATGAGATTTAGTCCGGTCTGATGCCCTCCGAAGGCTGCCGGGCAACCCTGCCGAGAACGGCTGCAGAGACTGCGGTTTCTTATCATTGCAGTTCAAAGTCAGCCTTTTGGGTGAAGTAATCACCTACTCAGACTTTCTTAACGGGGTGGCTTAAAGGGAATGTGGCACCTTCATAACGTGATTTTAACTGACATAGCCAAGTTGTAAAGCAAGTCGGAAAACCCAGTACTCAATATATAATTTGTCTTGGAACTCGAGATTTCCGTAGAAAAAGCTAAAACATACGTGCAATGTACCCCTCATGTACCCTTAGCAGCAGGCCACAGTTTTCATGGCTGTTGGTGGGACGACATATGCTGACGTCACGATGAGCATCAGCCAACCGAAGCCCTTGACGCGTTTCGAGTATGGTAGCGGTTGCCAGGACATGACATCATCCACAGGCAGATATTTATTTCTTTTCCTAGAGGAGTATTTTAAAAATCAAAATATTGTGCTTATTCTACATTTTTAAGAGAAATTATGAGTGGTTACATTATTTTCGGCTAAAAGTACGCCTAATTACACTAAATTCCAGGATTTGACCAAGGTGCAACATTCCCTTTAACGGGGTGGCTTAAGACAACGACATTGACCTTGGTATTTGGGTGGTGTGTTATAAAAATCAGATGGCCCCATACTCAGCCTACAAGGCCCTCGCTGAAGCTCCACTGCCCACGGAATGTCTTCAGTGCTTTGCTTGTCAGCTTGGCGTGGCAAGGTCTCGGCTGTTGCAATGTCAAATAACGCCACCTATCATAGGATCTAGTGGTGGAAGACGATGCTTGGTGACCGGGCCTTCCATTCTCACTAGGTCGGACTGTGATGTCCATTGAGTCGAATCGTCATCGTGATAGCCTGCTCGCTGCGTGCCTCACCTTGTGGGCTGGGGCGGCGCCAGTTTCCCGGCTGTCAGCGCTGGCGCGGTGTCGCGCAGCGCGGTTTGACATCTCTGCTGGACTCTGGTCTGGCGTGCAGGACAAGCGGAACAGGGAGTGTCTGCTGACCGGCCCTCGGCCTGTCGCCCTGGTCCGCCCACCCCGCCGTCCCCGAGCCCTGCCCTGTGTTGTGCAGGTGTGGCGGTCAGGGCGGGCTTCAACAGCGACGCACACCGCCGGCACTGCGGGGCTGCCGTCCCTTTAGACCACCAGCTGGTCGGCGTGAGAAAACTACCCTTCTTCAATCCTGCTTCCAACCCGAGCGACGTTTGTTTCTTGCGCCCGCCTTGCGTGCTAATACAACAGTCGCTGCCTACTAAACAACATCTGGATTGAGTTCTTCATGCCTTGGGACTTTATTGCATTGGATACTCCTCAACAGTGTCCATAATTAGAAGGAAATCGACTGTTTTCGAATTCATCATGCATCCCTGTCACCCTAGGTACAGTCCTCGAGGAAAGTAGGGGTAGGTGGGCCTTAACTCGACAGCTAAAACTTTACATCATTATTAAACGACTTCAAGTAAACCGAACAACCTTCATGTACTACTCCCTGTCATGTGTATGTCAAACACTTGGTTTGGTGTATTGCTTGAAAATCGTCAGGTTAGTATTTATGTATTGAGTAATGATGCTAAGCTATAACTGTCGAGCTGAGACCCAGCATTATCTTTCCTCGGGGGCTGTGCAATTAACAGATCGCCCTGAACCTAACTCAGGTAAAATAAATCGCCAATCTGATAAAGTATTGCACTACATCCTGGACTGAACTCTCGCTCCAGAATCTACCATTGCCGTCTGGAAATCGAACGGAAAACGTGAAAGCGTGTTTATTTCACGCCCTGTCATCCCTGACCGTTGCCATAACAACCATGCGCGGCGTCCAGCAGCGCTGCGTCCGTTGGAAAACCCCAGCGGTCAATGCCGGACTCAGTAATTTTCGACGGTGTTTTCGTGGAGATAATTTTGGGGATGACTGGTATGCATCTGTTAGTTTTGTGAGACCTCCGTTGTAGGAGTTCCTATTTGCAGAGGCGGAGACCGCTACCAGATTTTTTTTAATTGCTTCCCCTACCTCCGCTGCCTTCACCAGCTGAAATCGCTACTCTACTAGCGCTACGTTTTAAAGGCTGCAAAACCGCTAGCCGGTGCTCGGCTATCGCTACTTTGTATCATAAAGCGATGCCCAAAAATAAGCTTTTTTTTATATATTAATCTGCTTATTTAATATCGCATACAAACTAATATTTTTGTGAAATATGCAAATGAAATCACACAAAAAACATTCGTTCAATCTTCTATTGTTCTTCTGTTGGAGACAAGCATTTCTCTCGATGTCTGTCTTATTTTTTTACTGACGGTCCCCTTTGCGAGCGGTCGGTAGCGATGATGGGTTCGAACTATTTTGAAACCCGGAACCCGCTCCTTTCTACTTTTGGTTATAGAAACCGCTGTCGCTGTTCCGCTATCATTTTGAGAGTCCGCAATTAGCGGAGCATCGGATCGTCTGGAGCTACGTATTTGCTCCGTGCTATCCCCAACCGCGGAAGTCAACAGCCCGCTGGATATTTCGACCATATATTTAACATTTAATTAAGTTCAGAGGTGGAAAGTGCAAACAAACAAAAATTACAATCCCGCTGATACTATATTTTCCCAAGCACTGGCAGCCCGAACAGACGGAGCAGATCAGACTCGCGGAATCAGAGCCAGTACCGGGCTGGGGCGGCCGTCTCACCCGTCCATCAGACTCGCGGAATCAGAGCCAGTGCTGGGCCGGGGCGGCCGTCTCACCCGTCGATCAGACTCGCGGAATCAGAGCCAGTGCCGGGCTGGGGCGTCGTCTCGCCCGTCGATCAGACTCGCGGAATCAGAGCCAGTGCCGGGCTGGGGCGGCCGTCTCACCCGTCGGATACAGGGGCGTGGCCTGTGACCGTTGGACCCGCTCCGCACAATAGCGTTCATCGGCGGTGGCTCCGTGCCAATCCGGTGGCCATGAGGCCGGTTACTGACCACCGGATTAGCTGAATGTCCGTCCACGGCCAGACTCATTTCCTAGTTGGATTGGAGAGGCTGGTCGGCGCGGGGAATTCTCACAACCAGCGGTCGGTAGTGGGGAAGCAGAGGACGTGCTTTCTCCGGAGACGTACATACATCGGAGGTGGGCCGGAACCGAACGCCGGCGTTTAATCAGTCGCGCGTTGTTTAACCGAGGCTCATTTGGGCCTGTTCGGTGAAAACTCCTAGTGTATATTGTGTTCCTTTCCCACGAGTGGTTCATACTGAGCAGGTCGATACATCTAAGCCATGACGAAGTCAAGAGAAGTAGAACACGCGATGATTAGGGTATGCATAAGTGGAACGGAACAATGATTGCAATGGTGGTATTCTTGAGGTCTGAATAGCCGGAACAAAAGGACATGTCGCATATTTAAGGGCGGCGCAGGTCCAAATATGGATAGAGTTAAGATTCTGGTTTCTTATCTCTGCCAACGAGTTGTATGGTTTCATGATTGATGTCCGCCATAAGAGTTCACCCGGATTCTCTTCCCGGAGAAGCCGTTTGCCATTCTCGCATTGGTATGCAAACTAAAAGAGATGCACATTTGGCTTCTCTCCTCCCACCTGAAAACGTTTCTGTCTCAGTGGGTGTCCATCGCTCTCACTAGTACGGCCGCAGAATCGTGGCGGCTGTAGCGCGCTTCGATAGGCCTTTCCTGCCTGGTGGAGCGGAAATGTCTTCCGATTTGAGTTGGAATTCCAAGAAGAAAGCTGGAGATATTTTCGGTGTTGATGGCGTTTACTTTTCTACCTCGTCCTTTTATCGCAAATAGTCACAGAATTAGCATCAGGGTTCTAAACCTGTCCCACAAATCGACCACTTGTGAGTAAAGGCTGTGCATTCTCGGGTGCAGTCCGGAACTGCGGTGGCCCTTGTTCCGTGTCGCACTGCTATTTACTGCGTGAGAGTCGGCGGACACTGCTGCGCCGGTAGGACCTCCGCGGCGCGAACTCGGCCGCTGTGGCGCCGCGATGTCTCCGACTGCCGGCAGCCATGCGCAGCCGTTCCGAGAAGCGGACCGCCGCGGCACCGCCTGGACAGCGCTCAGGGTCGCCGTCACCCGCCGGGAAGCCGACAGCCGTGCCCCGAATAAGGTCGACTCATATCCGCGCGAGGATGGCCAACGCCACACAATTAGGACGGGACGGTGTCGGATGGGTTCAGTGTGAAGGGTGGGGAGTGAGGTGCGTTCGACCGTTCCGAGGTCACGACCGCGTTCAGCGCCAGTTCGACACATAACGGCGGGGAAGAAGGGCGACAAAAACCTCTCAGCGCCGAGTCAGCTGGAATCCGATCGGCCCTGTCCCTCGCGGCGGCCCAGATATGACGGCGCAGTCCTACACTGAATTTCCATAGCTGAAATGAGATGACTTGTCATTTTCATTGTGATAAATGTTTCCCATGGTTTAAAAACTGTGGTGATGCCGCGCAGTATGTTTATCACTGACATTGGAAATGTCCGTAAAATGGAACGTAAAATTGTTTTACTTCGTCGAGGTTCTGAATAACATTCTACGGGGTTATTTGTAAACTATCTACCTCTCCTCTTATTGTTAATAATTGTTCATTGGACACCAGGTGAATGGCTAATAATTTTCGCATGACCTGAATGTGACCTTAAAATTTACTGAGCCTTTAATGGCTGTTGGTGATGGAGAGACTCAATTGACACCCTGACACCCCAGTACCGTGTAGGCAGTGTGGTGCTATTAAAACGCGCTTCACTTGACACCTGCGCCCAGTCTTAGCTCATTACGTGTCGTTTAATAATCACCCACATTTGGAAGGCTAAAATGGGACCCAGAATTTTCTGAAACCTCCCGGCTTTACGTTCCTTTGCAGCTACCACCCTTAAAATTTTAATCACTAACAATGTACTAGCAATATGACTGCACACCCCGAGATGTTCAGACGTAACAACGCAGCCCACGGAAGCGGAGGCACTGCTCCCAGCGCAGGAAGACCCTTGGATGAGCTATAAGCTCCATGACTCACTGCCGCCTTTAGCATCCGCCAGTTCTGAAGTCCTTCCCAGAAGCCTATTTATGGCTCGTTTACCATCGGAGCCGCAGCTGTTAGGTAATGTAGAATGTTTACGCAGCTGTTAGGTAATGAAGAAGGGTCACGCACTTGTTAGGTAATGGAGAAGGGTCACGCACTTGTTAGGTAATGAGGAAGGGTCACGGCAGCTCGCTCGATTCTGGAGTAGATGTGTATCCCGAACCAGGGCCCTCAGCTCCTCTTCCTCTTCTGTTTGGGATCATTTCTGGGTACCTGGGGTACCTGGGACCCTGGGTATAAGGGAGAGAGAACCACACACTTTGGCGAGAGACAGGAGCCTTTTGCTATGTCAGAGATGGTTGGTCGCGACTCCCGTTTGATCGAACAAGTGCTGACTTTCCTGAAGGCCATCAATTTTAGAATCATCTATGACCGTGGTTAAGCACAACATGCTCTGTGAGGATCTCAGATGAACACTGTTTGGCACACTGTAGCCTAATGCCTTGTGCACATACCCTGGGGTCCTCCGGGTGACGCTGCGCGGAGGGCTGCCTGGCGCGGAGCGCCTGACTCCCCTGTGGAGTCTCACGCCCCGTGCTGGGACTACACTGCCGTCCGGCGGAGGGCGGGCGTGTATCACATGAAATGTGGCTTGCGCTCGTCTTCCGTAGGAGGGCAGCGAGGGGAGTCCGCCTGGGTGCCCAGCTGTTTGCTGGGCGCCCGGGCGGACTCAGGGACTCCCGTACTCCCGGGCCCCCTGGGTCCGGGGTACGGAGTGGGCGTCGGAACTGACGCCCCGACGCCTCGTGCCGGGCGCTCTCTGCGCGGCGTTACCTAGTGGATCTTGTGGGGTGTCGGTTTTTCAGTACAGGAGGGACTGATGTTAGTAGTGTGTGCACTTCTCTTTTGCTTTGCCATTCACCCGCACAGCGAGGTATTGACACCGAAAGGGGTAATGAGTCTCTGAATCACGCGTTCTTCTTGTTCCAGATGGAACACTTTTAGCGACTGTACTGTTTTGGGCGCTATATGGCCTTGCCAGGCTGGTGCGCCCTTAAGCCCAAATAACTAACTAACTAACATTTCGCTTTTGAGTCTCTCGGAAAGGAAAATTTTTTTCTGAAATTGTGATGAAAATTTATTGTCGAACTGGCACGTTTTTCAGGAATATAGTAACCTGATGGCCAGAGCAGAGGAATGGTGTAGGACAAAGGATTTTTAGTAAAGGAAAGCCCATAAGTAACGTTCTGAATTATTTGTATATCTCCTGTAGTGCCTGAATATTTTTAGAACAGCGAAATGCAGCATGAATTGTAAAGACATGTGTCTGGTTTTTTAGCCTCTTGTGCCTCACCCGGCTCCGGAGTTCGGACTATTCTTGTTTTAGCTCAATAAAGAGGACATTTCTCAGTAATGAGGTGTGGCCTATGATGGCGGATCCCTTCTGATCAGCGAAATTCCAGACAAACGCTCTCAGCTTTCTCGGGGGCTCTAGCTGTATCTTGGATTTCATGAACCCAGAATTTTGACTCTCACTCGCTCAGTGGCGCATATACATAGATAAAAAAGCAGAGTGGTAACATTCAGTTTGCTATTTAGATTTGAACGTACAATGTACACTGGGAACTGATTTTGTAATTGCTCTCCGAGGTCCTAAACGGGGAGAATCGAGGTGCCGTCTGTTCAGTCCTTGTTGTTTACTTTACACAGACTTTCCAGTGTATGTATGCATGTATATACATACCTGTAACGTTTGACGCTAGGAAGTACACGGGAACTTGCCACTCTCCTGCCTACGGACTTATTTGCCCGAGTAACGTTAACGTGAGCTTAGTCCCGAGTTTGTGGTAAATTGAAACTAAAGTCATATTTGACATTTTTGAGAAGTATCATTATCAATGAAAACTTAATCGCAAACGCTGCATATTATCACCACACCGGGCGTAGCCAGGATTTCACTCAAGGGGGGGCGGCTGTCCCTGCTGCCCCCCTTTGGCTACGCCCCTGTCATCACACGTCACCAATAACTGTACCTATGTGCTAGACACAGGTGGAAATAACCAGCAGACTGCCGCGCATCGTTTTATGCGGAGCATTGGTCGCTTAGCTAAAATACAATAAATGGTGTTGAATAACAGAGGCGGCCGGTCCGCTGCTCCGCTAGTCAGTAGTGCTTGTAGCAGTACCGCTTTCAGCTACCCAGGCTAGCAGAAGTATCCGTGGGGGGTTTAACAAGTTTGGTAACTGTACGCCCCTCTTTGCAATTGTAACGGTTGGACGTCAGTTGAGCGATTGAAGCGTCAGTTGAGCGGTTAGACGTCGGTTGGTACAAGCTGCCTATTTGTAGCCTCTCCACGTGCCGTGTTTTGATTCTGCTTTTCTCTGAGTACGGTACCGATCTCCTGTGTCTCGCGGTCTGCCTTACCTCCGCGGGCCAAACACTTTTCCGTTCACTAATTGGAGTTGTATTGGAATGAATTTGGATTGAAGGTTTAAATTCATGCTTGTGCTATCTATGTGAAGACAAAACAGCACACATCGGGCAAAAGGTGCAAGGCCGAAACGACACCTATCCAGTATGTGTCTGAGTCAAAGTTCTAAGGCCATTGTCAGTCTTCAGTGGTCAAAAGACCAGTGGATATAGGAACGCGTGGGCAGTCGAGTCAGTCGTGCCCCGCAGGGTTGGGGCTTGGTGGTTTTGTTCAGGTAAACAGATCATTGATCGATGACGGTCCAGCTACCACATAGTTATACACCAGTACATACACAGCACTCGTTCCCTTACATAGCACTTGTTCCCTGACATTATACGTGTACCATGGTGTTCCATGGCACGCTTACCTGGGATGGCCTCCTTATTACATACCCGCGGAGGTATGTCGTAAATATCAATGGCAACTAATATTGACGCATGTATGCTGGTCGCGGCCCGCTGGTATTGGAGGTGCCTCACAACGACAGGTAAGCCATCTAGAAAAAGAAACCTGTGCAGGCACAACACTGACGAGCCAACCCAAAGTGAAACAACACTACAGATATAAGCCACGGGGAGCTATCATTGCGCAAACATTCGATATTGTCGAGTACCTCGTTTTTTATGGAACTCAAGAAAATTCATATCATCGGGACGAAGTTCTATTTTTTAAGACTGTATTTGTAACTCCAGGTTCAACAGAAAAAGGAAAAACAACTTACGGGCAGGGTCGTGCAAAACATGCTTTCTTTACTGTTTTCTAGATTCTCCATTACTCTTGGTCCTGTTGTGCGGTTTTCACAAAACTAGTATGTATTGGCAGAAAATAGATGCAAAATCGCTATATCTTTCAGTTACACACAAATTCAGAACTCAATGGTGGGTTCAGGGTCTATATGGTGAAAAATACACATTAAGTTTTCTGTTGCATATATTAGCAAACGTCAGATACTGTGTTACATCTTTGACGTTGCGATAAATGAAATTCCAAGAAATCATCAGTGGCGGATGCAGGAAAGAAAAATAGCGAGGCAAGATGCATAGTGCCAATGTACCAAAGACATGGACCTACACATATTTCTCAGCTAACGATGCTTCTCATCCTGTCTAACCTTTACCCACATATGCCAGTTCTGGGGAATTCTGAATTATTTTGCCTCCTTGATCTGCCTATGGATGAACTTTCCTCTATGCGGTCTTGGAGCCAAATGTATGCTCACGATACTTGTCGCCTTCATTTCACTTAGTGTGCTTAAGTACGCTTTCACTTGCTTGAAGCTCCCTTAATTGTGATATCTGAGAATGCCTATGGAATCTTATAATCTTATGATATAGGGTTGGGAGCATGGTATAGTTACTTTTATTCCTCCCAGCTGTCCTGTAAGCGGTCTACTCACTTTGGAACAGTACAATACAACTACATGTAATAAATACATACATAAAATCCCTATTTTGAATTGCAGTAACCGCCCCTGTTAAAGATGTATCTGAAAATATAAATGAGCTTTTATCTGACATCTCATTCATAGAAGTAAAATATTCTAACTGCTCTCAACATTGTTACAGACGGCTTTACTGTACGAAGAGGCGCCGTGCACGAATGTACTCAGTTCGCAAATAGATCCTCCCTAAATACCGAGCCATAGCTCCGCCCCTGGTGAAGATATAATCTCAATATACAGAGAATCGGCCAAGCCTAGTTTCCGGAAAAGTCAGAAAGTTTCAAAAGCCTGTTACTAATAGTTTTAGAGATATCCCAAGAAAACGTAAGGTTTCTGGTGTCTGGTGGACAGAATCTGGCCCCTGGCAGGAATAGGGTAAATAACCTGCACCACGCACTTTTGGAACATACATTGTCGTTGTTTTGATAGTGTGCTCATGAAATCGACTGAACAACTATAGCCCATTGCGTCCCATGGTTTTGAATAATTTCAGGACACTACAGTTGGAAAAATGTAAAGATTCAGAAGGATTATAAACAGTAGTTCTTTTTGGCTTTGCAAATCATAGGAACTAAAGAACCAGCCGCGTAATTCTAGACAGCAAATACTCCTGAACACAAATGATGCCTAGAATTGTTAAAGAAGGTTACTTCTTCAGTTTCAGAGGAATTTTGGCGCACTGACTGCATGTTATTAGGAAGCCTTTCCACATTTCTTGTTCAACCTTGAATAGACTGAGAGGAGCACTGTGTTTTAGCTTTACTGCCAATGCTCTGCTATGAACATCTGAGTCATCGTCAGTACTACAAGCTTTGCAAGCTTATGGGCTTATATGCTAAGAAGCCACGGCTCGTATCTTGTATTTCATGCAGCTAAGCTAAACAATACCTTAGATATCCCTAGCTAAAGGACATGCATTGTAGCTACCACCAAATGACACTCAGAATGTTAAGTGCATTTTTAATTTGATGCTTTATTCGTGCTAACGGTCAGGCCCCATTCACAGAGCCACCTTCAGTGACAACCACCGTTACAAGGAGCCCGGAGCTGGCTTAGACCGGACCGCGATCCGGCCTGCAGCTTCCGCAGCTCACAAACAGGGCATGGGTGACCTGCGAGCTCAGTTTATGGTGGTGGGGGCTTTGTCCTGCATCCCTCTGCCGAGCGCTCTGCACGCCTCAAAGAGCTGGTACCGGTTGTGCAACATTCCTCAGAGTGCTCTCGCCACATCTCGTTGTGGATGTTGAAACGCTCTTCAGGTACTTTAAGACATGTGCAATAAATGTGAACGTAATAGAAAATATCTGAGCATAGAAAAGACGAAACACTTTTTGGAGGAAACTGATTGCTTCAAAAGGCGGGCAGTTAGCGGTTTCTCCCCTCGTCACGGCTCTTGAGTACGGTGTTAAAGCCCCCAGGGCTGATCACCTACGCCGGGGTATTGTCCGGAGAGAATCAACAGCAGCAGCAGCAGCGGCTGCTGAGACGAGCCAGCGCCCACCAGCGCAGCTGACGAGCCCTAGAACTTCAGTCACCATCATCACTCACCGGTGCAGTTCGCAGCTGATGCATCTCCCAGAGCTGGCACGCACAGACCTGAGCTCCGATAGCTCTCAGCTACAAACCACAATGTCAGGGAATCCCAATGGCTCACAATTGCGTTACCACCTAGCTAGGAAACCCCATCGGTCCACGTCTACATCGCCTCATGGCTATGGGATACTAGTGTCTTAAAACTACATCGCCACATTATAGGGTGCATTAATGGCTCAAAATTGCATCACCAGTTACCCGGGAATTCTCTGGATTGGCGGATCAGGTATTGGCATTTCATTAATTACTCGGTGTCACGCTGGATATGTCTTATTTTCCGATTGAATTCCGACGTTTGCCATATATTTAATCAGTTCCCCAGGGGCGGAGATGTACCGGATTCATACAAAACTTATGTGGTACGAAATACAGTTTTGCCAACTTGCTTCCTTATGCGGCGGGAGAACGAGCCCCAACACGGTCTTGGAATTTACCGAGTACACTGGCGGCGTGGCGACGAAAATGGCTGCGGTAATCCGTCGGCATTAGCATGAATCTGTGCAGAGGATCCATCCCGTGATCTGGTCAATCTATGTGAATAATTGCAAGTTTGATTAATGTCTTCAAGCATACCATAGCGCAGGTGATATCCACAGATTCAGTTCAAATCCAACCTCTTTACTACCGGCTTTAGCTTCCGGTTCGCATCCGGCGCCCAGAATTGAAATCAGCTTCCCGGGTCTCCCATTCATAACTGGTAGTATTCCTCACACCACGTGACCCAGACGTCTCAGCCAGTCCTACGTTTTCCAGTCACAGTAGGTGATGCGGTGCCATCTAACTTTGAAGTCAAGCTGCTGCTCCGGTGATAGTACTTATCCAGCCTATTGCCGGGGGAGTTAACATGTGATTCCAGTTTACTGACCTCGGAAACCAGGTGCATTTAAATGGACAAAACATCATTTGGAATGAGTCCAGAATGGATGACTGAGCACTGAGTATTGAGCATGCTTTCTTGTTATCCCTTTGTCTTGAGGACTGGTATCCGACCTTAGCAAACCGTCAGTGCCATTCCCTGGGTCCATTGATTCCTTAAAGTTCCGAAAACTGTCCTGTCTGCCTGGTCGCTACAGGTCCGGCAGACCCCAGCGGCGCCGGCTCATGCATGCATGCATAGAGCGTCGGTGGCCGGCGAGTGTTGGGCCGCCGCCGCCGTCCTGCATGGCGGGCGGTTGGCGCGGCCGGCCGCTCCCAAATAAGGCGGCCGCCTGCCGAACCCGTCCCAGCCGACCGGCCGGCCGCCAATCGCCACCAGCCAGGGGCGCGTCCAGGCTGGGCTCCGGCCTGACCGGCCACCGACGCCGGCGCGCTCCGGGCTCAGCTGCGGGACGCTACTGTTTCAGGAGTAGACAACTAGTGTTGCTGCTGCTCTTGTGGCTGCGACCTCCTGGACGGTGCATGATGATTACGTTGTTGTCAACATAGCAGTCTCGTGTGGTCAACGAACGGGCGCGTGAGCTGGCCAGAGATTCTCCCACGGATAGGGCGACGGACGCCGAGCTGGCGGCGCCAGATGGTGTGCCGAAGCTGGGCGCAGGCTGGCCGCAGCCCAGGTGCCGCCAGGGCAGAGACGCTGCCTCACACCAACGCACATAGGCCCTAAATGCCTCCGTCCGTGGCCAATATTACTTTTCGTGGAAAACTCCTTCGCAATACCGCAAATTCCCCCGATTTTTGGACAAAGGAGCTCATTTGACAGATAATTGAACAGCGCATAAAACTTGCATTCGACATATAGGTTTTGTTTTACATGGGCGTAATCAGAACAGTGAAAAGAGGGGCATTTGGAGCAACTTAATCCAGCCCAAGGTGTCCGTAAAATATTTTGCAGATGTTGTCTGGCGCCATGAATTGTGACCGAATTGTAGTTTGAAACACTGCAAACAATTAACATGTAATCCATGAACAACGATACAGCAATCTTAGTCTGCCATAAATTCATAAGCGTCACCACGAACAACAAAACGGGAGGCATCATAAATGTGTATTTGAGCTTGGTTTTTCTTTTGGTATAATTGTAGCACCTTTTCTGCGTGGGAATGTTCTATTATAACCGGTATTCGAGTGATTATTAACAACCACACTGGAGAGGGGTCCGACATTAACGCGCACAGGATGGGGGCTGGTAAGCCCCTGAGATATCAGAAACTTAGAGGCTGAAGAAATGCCGATTGGGGGGTGGTTGGGGGCCATGGTGATCTTCATCATAACTAATTTTCATTGACCTAGGTGTATATTGTCAAGGTCAAACGAGGTCATAAAGGTCAAATTTTGGCCATGCTTGGGACCTGTTGGGAAATGCCCTGATAATGCGTGGAAAAGCCGGGAGTAAGCTAAAGCCGGACCACGGTCATAGACGTTGTGTCGAAAAGAATCTTCCCTTCATTTTTGAGGTCTAGGTCATTCAAGGTCATCGACCTATGATGTCACAATATGGTATATTCCCTATTATGCACACTTAAAGTAGCACTATAGCAAACTTGTGCTGGAAAGGAGGATTGACCTTTACCCATGATCTTTAACCTTGACCTTTGACCTTGAACTTACAACTGGGTTACCTTTACTATGACGTCATAGCATAATATACGCCAGACTGGGACACGTAAAGCACCGGGGTCAATGACCTTGAAATTGCTGGTATGACTTTGAACTTTGACCTCGACCTTCACGTGAGGTGACCTTGACATATCATCTCGTATATATATATGTATATGACATATATGACGCTACATGACACTGTGACATCACCACTTGGTCTCCAATGCAAGCGAGCCGGTTCAACTGCGCGGTCGCGGTGATTTCAAAATGTAGGTCTGACTTTAGAAGCCTATAAATCAAACAATTTTCGACAAATTTTCAAAATTATTTCACTATTCGACGCGCTGTTAAATTTTCTCAAATGCGAACGAGTCCCGTGTTTTGGCTACGAGCAGTTCTCCGGTCATCCCGGAAAAAATAGTTGGGAGAGTATCCGAGGCCCCTCCAGTGCGCGTGTTAACACGCAGAGTCGAAGAAAGGGGTAGAATATATCCCTACATTGCGTTTCCTCAACAAGGCATATCAAAATATCAGACCGTGAAGGTCAGTACGTTTCTCCCTCCCCCGCCCACCCTCCGCTACATAAGATATCGCGGTATCGCCAACTAAGGGACGTAGGTCACCTGAGTAGCCCGAGCGTCATCTTACGTCAGCTCGTGACAGTGGGAACGGCGAGGAAATTCGATTCCCGATTGGATCCCTAGGACACCTCGGAACTCCAATGGTTACGGCGACCGTTCATTTGGATGAAAGGGTATGACTTGTATTCACCATATGTGGTTTAACGTGTGATATGCAGCAAAACAGGATTCTTAGGTATCGTTTTTTTGCTGTCCTGGCATTGCTTGAAGGTGTTATGATAAATGTCTGAATCCCGGGATCACGAGAGGCTTAATCCCGTAATTGGGGCTTTTTGAAAATAGCGGGATCCCAATTCCGAGATTGACATACCTAGCAGGA
Organism: Lepas anatifera; assembly: GCA_034440635.1. NCBI lineage: Eukaryota > Metazoa > Arthropoda > Thecostraca > Lepadidae > Lepas > Lepas anatifera. The sequence goes on from JAOTON010000047.1 coordinate 419,823, forward strand.
ACATTTCTCATGCAATAAATGGTTCGTTGTCGGTAGTCCCTCCGGGTATTTGGATAACAGTCAACACAGCCGTCAATACACAAATTTAGACGGTTATAGTGCTTTGAAATTGTATAAACTAATTTCAGCACTTCTCGGCATTTATTATAGCGTCGTTCCCTGATAGTTCACTCATATTGCTCATTCTTGGCCGGTCCATGCTTCCATTCGGTAACCCACGGCGTTGAGTTAGCACCGCAGCGGCTTGGTTGGGGCCACAACTGAGTTATCATATGTCATTTGGAGCACGGGGCTGCAAGTGGACGCAAGATATTTTGACTTACCCTTGTAGAGCACATCCTGGGGAATCGTTTGATGGTAGTCTTATGCTGGGCCGATGCTGGCCAAGTTTTAAATCCCTCTCTTTGTATTTGTAAATCGAACAGTTTTTGAGATATGCAGTATGCTGAGAGAATGGTCTATAAAATAGTTGCCAAAACTATTTTTGCATTATTTTATACCAAAACCCATTGCAAAGGGCTCACACAACAGTGGTATTGCCATACTTTGACCTGTTCTTGCTTTCATGGTCAATTTTAAGCATAATGAAATGTACGTAGTTTTCGCTGCAGATCTCTGGTCCGAGGGTGGCGCACCTGAGTGCTTACTTCACGCAACTCTACAAAGACTTCCAGAGCACGGTGTGTGTTTTCAATGCCTGTTTCAAGTGCAGTGAAGAATTATCTATCAGTATATGTGCTCAGGAAATGATTTAGAAAAAGTTGCGTTTTCGTAATATTGGCCACGGACGGAGGCATTTAGGGCCTATGTGCAACGGCGCGAGCCGGGCCGGACCTCAGATCTCACCAATGGGTCAGGTCTTTATCGCTCTGAAATGGAGAGTTGGGAATCATCTGGCCAAGAGAACGTCGCATGTTTTGTAAATATCGGTTTAAAATTGTGCTACAACAGGAATATTTTCCAAGCCGGTGGACGGAACGGATCCAGTTTAATCTGTTTCACACATCACCTGTTCTCATTCGATATGGTTATTGCAAATACTTCCGCACCATTAAGGTGACTTTTCAAGGGCTGTCATAGTAAGCAGGAGATTATGGAAAACTATGAAAGAAGACGGCAAGACTGTAGATAGCTGAGAATGCTGAAAATTCGGTCACTGACTTCCTGGAGAGGCCGGCGCTGTCACGCGTGCATACGCTTACTGCCTTCAGATATAGAATACGGAAGCGAATCAGGATTCTGTCATTCAGATCAAAATCCCACTTACAATGCGATTGCAAACACGCATACATATTCAAATTTAAAGAAGATGAGGCTTACAATTTAATGTTTGCTCGGCTGCAGGTTCATTGTGCCATCGGTTTCATAAATGCCACTCCTTGTGCCTTAATATCATATCTTCATGCTTTCTTTTCCATTGGGTTTTATGTTGCGTTTGGATTGAACCCCTCTTAACCTTATTGTATTATTTTTGGCTTCTCATTTCACTTTTGATACTAGACGTAGCTTCATATGGAATATGGGTGTATGCCACCTTACAGTAGGATTTAAACGGGAATAACAACATTGTAAATCATTCAAAAATCATTTTTTTATTTCATGTTTGTCCTGTTGTTAAAAACCTGGTTGTTTTTGCAGAAGTCGGAATTTTCGGAGCGGAGTTGTGCTCCCTTTTTCGTCCCACCCGCGGCCAACTGACCTCCCGGGAGACGACATGAATTGAGAGCGGGGAGGGGAGGCTGTCCAGTGCTCAGGAAACTCTCATTTTTGTCACAGCTAACTGCTAGGTTCGGGAGAAGGTATATCAGGCTTAGGCAATTAATCTTCCCTCGCTGCATGCCTCTGGGCAAGGGTGTTGGCATGCACTTTAAGCTCAATATACCCTTCCACCCAAATGCAAAATAAGATGTTGTATTCCCTGAGCTACATCACAAGGCACAGCAGAAGGACATGACTGAAAATACAAAGATAAGCAATTTTACATGCATCCTTTCAATAACCACGACCTTGCATTGGCCCTGCCTGTATAGTGTTCAGTTCATTACGATGCACAAATACCGTAAGTTGGGCAAGTATTGGTATGCAGACTGAGTTCTGAATTTTCTTAATAAACGGAATATTCGGCTTTCTTTTTTGGCTCGTCCACTACAGGGTTAATGTACTTTGTATTTCTTCTCCCCATGTAGCCTCGTTTGTAGATTTTTTATCAAATATCATTCATTCACACATCACTTATTAGGCATGGCATAAGCAAACTCTCACCGCTTGCCAGCCAGAGTGGCACCGGAACATTAGCTTACTTACTCGTAAGTATATAATGTTGAAACTAACGCTGCACGGTTGTGGTGTGGACAAAACCATCTTAATTTGAATTCAGGCATCCGGAGGTGGACTGCAGATTTTTCAACATTCAACAATCGTTTTTCCCAAAAGCATCAAGAGAGTGTGACTTGGAAGAAAATTTAAAGAGCTGGTGAGAGGGTTTCACAGCAGTGAAATTGAGCAGCTGTTCAGCAGGTACTTCCGTCCCAGCAGAAGACGCCGTGTACGCAGGCAGCTCCCACGTGCGCACCTGTCGTTTACAGCGCTGTATTACCTCTCAGCCTATCTTCCCACGCGCCGCCAGCACGCGCCGGCGATCTTGCAACAACAGTGTGCAACAGTGCAGCCTGCCGCGCGCTCACTGCCCGCCTAATGAGACGGCGGGCTGCAATAAACTGCCCGGCTACGAGCGTCCGAACAATCAACCCAGCAACCATCCCTGCGCCGCTAATGGATGAAGGCCGGCAAAACCAGCGTTTGACAAATGATACGGCCATCACGAGCTGCCGACAAAGCCAGCCGATCGGCTCCGAGTGCTGCCTGTTTAGTCTGCCAGCTTTCCAGGGCTTTCGAATTTGTTTGATCTTGATTTACTGTTGCCGGGTAGATGCGTGCGGTAGATAGCCTATGGTCAGAAGTCTTTGATTGAGGATAAGGGCTTCTATTCTAACAGCATTACATTATTGAGGCAGTTGTAAGTAGCACGGGTTCATTTGGAGGCTGGACCGTGGGAACTAATCATCTCCAAATCACAGCGGTCTAGAAACTTGGTCCATCAATTGTATAAGGATGTCTGTGATTCATAACTGTTTGGTAATCTTGAGGCTAGGTTTGTAACATTTGTCAGTGATAAGAAGCGGAGAGAAAGATTTTGTACCACTAACCGCATCTTACCCGATCATGAATTGGGCAGAAACCCGAAATTTATTTATCTTTAACTCGACTACGTTTCTTGGGGTTTCTCTCCACAATGATAAAAACCCCAATCACCTGGAAAATTAATAACCTGGAAGCAAAGTCACCTCTAAACGCATACTTCAAGGCTAATTGAGCCCCATGCCTATTACCAACCTCCATTAATTTTCGCTGTGAATGAATAATCCGACCTCTTACCCAGTCCCATGAATAACGAGGCAAATCCTAATTCCGAAAACTCAATTTCCTCATTAACTCCTACTATGTATTCAATACAGGTTTTAATGAATCACCCAAGCGTTAATTGGCAAAGGCAATATGTCACATCTTTCCCTGTCAAATCTTGTTATCAAAACTGGTTTAATTTTTCGACGCTTCCTGTCTTTTCCTGTGAAATCGATTTATCAAAACTGTTTCTCTGAGTAGATAAGATTTGGGAGCACCATTCTAACTTGATATTCCTGACCGCTTCTGGGAGTGACAGGTTATGTCTTTGCATTTTGGGAAGCTGAAGATAAGTGAACGGAACGCACAAGGATGATGACATTTTCTGCTTTCCTTGTCTTGGTGAAACCAATTTTCGCATCAGTGATAGGGGTGGACGTAGACCCGAGTTTGGGGGGCAAACCCATGTCTGCCTCTCCTCCTGGGGGGGGGTGAATATTTTATTGCTCGACAGACCTAGTGTAGACACCTTTTTAAAAATTTTCCGGCCCTTGGGGGCCAAAAGATAGTTTGGCTCCCCCTCCAGCGCTTTGGGGGAGGCATGGCCGGAATCCCCCCACTGCGTCCGCCAATGATCAGTGACATTCGATGGGACTGGGATATTGCCATCCGTATCAGGGTCAGTAAGTTTCACTCTCAATAACTTAAACAAAATTCCCACTTAGTTATCAGTCAAGTATAAAGTACTACAATTTATCAGCATGGTAGCATTTCATCCATCTTTTCCTTTACCCTTGCAGCGAAAATATAAGTATGATTGTGTGCGAATATGCCTATGAAGGACTTCTGAAATGTGAGGATTGAAAACCACTTCATTTCGTGGTGTCTAAAGCATATGTGGACAGTTGGGGATCGAGGGCTACATTTTGGGTGGGGGGCCTAGGGGCTCTCGAGCCTCCCCTGTCATTGTCTCAGAACAGCCTCCGTTTCTGTATTTGCAATATGCATTCTGACATTTGGGGATGGGGGGAGGCTTGAGCCCTCTTAACCCCTCCCCTTGTGTTCGCCACCGTATGTGGAGGTATATTCAAAGTGTTTGCTTCATCTCCAAGGCCCAGCGCATGTAAGCCAGGCCCTGCGTCGCTAGTGTTTGCATTTTTAGTGCCGTATGCCGTTGGCTGTTGTGATCTTATAGGGGACGGGCGGCTCAATCGCGCCAGTCATCTGCTTTCCATGAGCATTGCATCGGTTCATGTTCCAGTGGGTATTCTGGAGAGCATGCAACGGGGTCCACGAAATTCCTACCGACAGATTATAAGTCGCGGTGCTAAATAGCCTAACAAGCAAGTTTGCCTCGAACCTCCAAAAGAATGGCCGTATTGTAATAATTTACGTACCGTTTTATCAACTAAGACCCATCGAGATATTTTTCTTATGTCTCTGTTATTTTCTATCGAGGTGTTTCGAATATACCCTTGTAAAAGTCTAAATTTTGGAATTTCTGTAGCTTGAATCCTCTTCAGAGCAGTCTAGCTGGCTCTTTTGGGGTCAAATATCTCTGATTTGGCTTTTCTGTGGTTGGCCTCTGATTTTTTCCGGCTGGCCCTTGTTTGGATCTATCATTTTTGGCTCCATTTTCTAGCAGTTGGCAACCGAGTTATGTTCGGTTGGTCCATTGATAAATTTTGCTTCTTTTCACCTAGTTGGTGTTGAATAAGGATACCAACACCATCGATATCAAAAGCAACAGACCAGAAGAAAAAACCACGAGCGGAAGCATCTTCCACACGTTAGGAAGTCTGCATATTGGCACTTGCAGTGTGGCCAAACATTTTTTGGAGCCAATATAACGCATATACTGCTATTATCCAATTTCGCTGTTGGGTAAATTGCGAGTTGTCTTTTTAACCTTCCATAGAATTGGTGGGGAGAGCAGTGCTTGGCCAGAATTGAAGAAAGCCGATTGCCTTTCTACATATGGAGCACCTACCAGCTGCTTGGAAAAAAATGAAGCGACCTATCCGGATTTACGAATTATGGCTTGGATTATGTACCTATACTATATTCGGAGATTATATCATTCTAGGAGAAAATATGTCAGTTAAGCTGTTGTTTAAGCAAAAAATTTATCGCTGATTATCGAATTCAATTGTAAAGGGATGACTGTATATATAATCTGTTTAAGTGGTACCTACCTATACCGGGCGTACTGGAACCGGCACCATATGCCTAGTATTGGTAGTAACGCAGTTGAGTTTTTTTCTTTTGTGTTTTATGCTCAAACTAAAAAGATCAGAATGCAAAAAAATTGTTTCCAAAAATATTTCCAAACCATAAAAGCTCACAGGTTTAGAACATGAAGAGCTCTTGAGAAAATAGTTTTCAATTCAAGTGTGAAAGATTCAAGTCCTTGTTCTCTGTTGAGGCAAGTGACAGCCTATACCTACTGAGACAGTGTAACTGTCGGATACAATACCAGTGGAAGTCAACATCAACTTGTCAACACTTAGACTCGTTTAGTAAAACCAAGTTTGACTCTTCTTATCTTCTTTTCTGACTCGGTTTGTCTCTTTTCCGCTAAAAGCTGGCAGTCCTGGTTCCTTAGATATTATTGCCGACACTGATGTCGCCCGTGCGGGGTCAGTATCCATCACCGGTCATAACCCAGCCACCCCGCCTCAGGGAACGGCGGTGGCCACCCTCTGACCTGTGTGCTTATGCAGGTAGTCTAAACCGGAGCATGCGTCTGTGACAAACACCATTGATACCTGGAGCCACGTATCCAAACACTGCTGGTAAGTTGGTTCTCTGAGAGGCAGAATCGCTTCCATTACTCAGCAGGCAGCCAGTCGGCTCCCTACCTGCTGAGCCGGCAGTATGGTGTATGTGAATCATTTCCGGAGTCTGCGCATCGCCAGTGGGCGGCTGAGAGGAGCTCCCCGGGACTGACTCACTTCTCTCCGGTGACGCAGGTTAATGCCAGTATCCCCACTGAGGAATTATCGCCATCAAAAGCGAATGTGCAGTATATCTGTTACATAGCACAGATGTGGAACTATGGAGCCCTTTGATTAGCACGTAGGGGAATGTACTCGGCTCCCGGTCAGAACAGTTTCAGTTACCTTCTCAGAACTAGCAGTTGGACTGGAAAGTCGCCATTCTTTCCATTATGTTGTAGGGATGTGTGGCATGCCATTGACTTTCCAATGCAACTCCCACTTAAATGTATTTGTGAGGGTGGAAAGTTGTTGCTGTTCTAAATGTTTGACTATTTTGGGGACGTTTATAGTCGGTTTAAGGCACGGCTATTTAAGTGTAGGTAGCACACTTCTATTGAGTTATTTTAACCCCCAGCTTTTAGGAACCGCATTTTGGACTGGAACGGGTGATGATTAGAAAATGGTCGACCGTAGAATTCGTCAGCTTCTCTTGATGGGATCAGCTCTGTTGCCGGTAGACAATTCACTATGGATCTTCTATTTTTCCGAGGGTGGCACATGCTCCTGGCTGTCTCAAATGCTATAGCCTCCTCGATGTTTGAAGACATTCGTGACACACTTTTGGTGGATATTCTTTTTCTGATTTTCGTAACAAAGAGGAGCAAAAGTTCCCAGAACCGTTCAAGTTCCCACTTATGGACGGCAGTGCTGGTTCAAGGCTGGTGTCACCACCGGGGTCTAGTTGAAAAGGAATAGGGAGTACCGGCCCAAAGAAAACTAGATCTTGTCATGGCCAAAGATCCCCATGAACAGACGTCATAGGCGGATCCAGGATTTCTGATGGGGGGAAAGGTCCGGGGGCACCATCCGGATCAGGTGAGTGACACTTTTGGACGGAAAAACCTGTCAGGTGGGCGCCAAATTTTATTCTCCCGAGATGAATGTGACATGAACTTTTTTTATAAAGCAGGAAGGTGAACCAGGGAGCTGATTAATATGATTTTTACTCTCTTAGTGTTTGTAATAAGGCCCTTCTCACTTTTCCCCGAGAGCTGATCTGACTGGGACCTGAAACAGTAGAGGCTCCGAAATAAAAAATAAATTAATGCATAAATCAGAATATCATTGTGATCCAGAAACCGCATTCTTAGCTGTGATAAATCCACTGGCATCGTGCTGACCATCAATGAGGTGGAAACATTGCAATCTGACATCTTCAGAACACAGTTTTGTCCCGTGAATGGGTTCATATATGCTCTCTCCAGTGTTCCCCATCCTATATGTGAGGGAGAAGAGGGTGAAGGAGAGAGAGAGAGGGGGAGAGCGAGGGGAGCTGTACCTGTATTACAGACGTCTGTGGTGATAGTAACTCCAAAATCACGGCCTGGCATAAAAGTGCTTAACGCTTTCACGGCATGCCTCTCGCGCATGGTAATTTTGCTGTTATCAAACAGAACGCACATTGAAGGTTATACTAAGTGTAAGCTTCCCACACTCTAAATGCACGCATAAGCTCAGGTATTGATTGAAGAGAAGGTGAGATAACTAAACAATAACAGGTACACCGATTGAATATTGGAGCGTTATGGCCGCACGGTCATCAGTTCATAAGCGTCGGAAAAATGGGGGTAAGGGGGCCTGGCCCCCACTTTTTGGTCCTAACGTGGAAAGTTTATTGTCAGCATCAGGTTGAAGTTTGGCTGGCTCCCTCACTTTTTTTGCCAGTGGCGCCGCTTATGCAGCAGTTGTCCAAAGTTCGGATAGCATTCTAGTGTAACCTTGTTACCAGTCCAATTGAGTTCAAGGTACTTTTCTGTGCTCAGTTGAAGTCTAACTGGGTCGTGATATCTTTCTGTGCTTGGTTGCAGTTTCCTCGCTCAACCAGCGCTTGATGCTCCGTAAGGCCGAAGATGACCATTAGGGTGTCCCTAAAAAAACAAAAACAATCACAAAAACTTCTTATTTGGAGGAATGATGTATCCATATGTAAGTATCATAAATGCAGAGTTTCAGATTTTAATTTTCATATTTGGCGATTCGCTGCACTTTTTCCTGAATGTGATTTTTACAAACTTAGCACATATCCTGGCCTGCCTAACTTGAATAAATGAGTGCTGCAAATATACTTCATACTCGCTAGGTGTACAGGTTTCTTGAGTAGGATGCCCCTAAATAAACACAAAAGGATCCACGGGCGTATCTAAGGGGCGGCCAAAGGGGCCGTGGCCCACACTAAGGCAGAAAATAGTATATTTTTCCCCTCCCAAAATGACCAAATTGTGACTGTATTTCTTTACAAATACCGTTTTCATGATTTTTCCTCGATTTGCCCCCCCACGTTGCTCTTTGCCCCCCGCAAATGGTGGTCCTGGATCCGCCAATGAAACCATTACACATACGTCTTATTTGGAGGGATTATGTATTCATATGCATGCATGTTAAATCCAGTGTTTCACTGTTCAATTTTCTGGTTTCGCAATTTGCCGTAACATCTTGCGTTTCAATTCAACTGCATTGCTAGGAGAGGCGGGGGCATACATCACTAGGGGGTGTGCATCAGTTGGGGAGCATACATTACTGGGGGTATGACTTGGGGTGTCACTCGAGGGTGGGTATACTTCACCAGGAGGCGGGGTATGCACACAACACGAGTTAAATCTAGCACAGCTCTAGACTGGCCTTGGTGGTGTTCTTCACTCTACCCCTGAACTCCTCTACCACCTGAAAGAGCGCCTGGCGCTGATCCTCGGACTCTACCCTCTTGATGAAGTCGGTGGGGAGGTGAACTCCACGCTCCGCCAGGTCGTTGACGATTGTGAGGTTCCTGGTGAACACTTGCAGCTTCCTGTAGTCGGGAGAGCTCTGCCAGGTGGAGACAGGGTCAAGCAGCCAGTCCTGGGAGCCTTTGAGCTGCAGAAAGTCGAACACCAGCCAAGACTGAGCTCCGACCAGGGTTGACATGTTGCCTCTTGCCTCGGTCGCACCGCTGGGAAGTACAGGAAAGGTTGGCTTGCCTGTCTTCATTCTCACCCTCTCGCTGCTGTGCAGCTCCCTAGCCATATCCTCCCTACTTTTATCCTCCAGTTCAGTGTCAGTTAGAGCTAGGGTGATGAGCTGCGGGGTCAGGTACCATAGGTGGCGGAAGGCAGAGCTCAGTACTTCAAAGGTCAGCTCAGAGTTCACCTTCCTGTACTCCATGACAGAGCTCATGAAGTCCAGATCCTGTCTAGCTGCGGAGCCAGCAAGGGGGGTTGTGAACCAGTACTTTGCACAGAAGAGCAGAATGAACTCCGCTATGGACTTGACCTGGAGTTGCTCCTCCTCTGACATCTTGAAGCTCTTACTAAGCAGCTTGATCTTGAGGATGTAGACACATTTACTCATCCAACGAGCGTGATGATCTGGACCCGGAAGCTTGAACCTGAACCCCTCTACCTCTCCTCCTAGGCTGACCACCACCAACTCCATGAACTCCTTGTAATCATCCCTAGGGAACGTCGCCCTGGCTAGCTCTTCCTCTGCCCAGCTCAACGCATTCTCCGCTGCTTCGTTTAGTCCTGGTGCTGCTGAACTGAAGTCTATCATGTCCAGATCACTGTAGTCGATGACCAGGTTTCTCCACTGGGACCTTAGGCGGCGGAACAGGGTAACAACTGGGTCCTTGGTGCTACCCATGACTTGCTTCACAGCGGTTCCCAGATGTAGCTCGGCTACATGTCGCCTACAGGCCAGCCACAAGACGGGAGTGTCCAGCCAAACCTCCAGGTACCTGCAGGGCCTGCAGGTACCTGGTAAAGGGTAGAGTGAAGAACACCACCAAGGTCAGTCTAGAGCTGTGCTAGATTTAACTCGTGTTGTGTGCATACCCCGCCTCCTGGTGAAGTATACCCACCCTCGAGTAACACTCCTGGTCTTGCCCCCAGTAATGTATGCTCCCCAACTGATGCGCACCCCCTAGTGATGTATGCCCCCGCCTCTCCTAGCAATGCAGTTGAATTGAAACGCAAGATGTTACGGCAAATTGCGAAACCAGAAAATTGAACAGTGAAACACTGGATTTAACATGCATGCATATGAATACATAATCCCTCCAAATAAGACGTATGTGTGATGGTTTCATTGGCGGATCCAGGACCACCATTTGCGGGGGGGGCAAAGAGCAACGTGGGGGGGGGCAAATCGAGGAAAAATCATGAAAACGGTATTTGTAAAGAAAAACAGTCACAATTTGGTCATTTTGGTAGGGGAAAAATATACTATTTTCTGCCCTAGTGTGGGCCACGGCCCCTTTGGCCGCCCCTTAGATACGCCCGTGGATCCTTTTGTGTTTATTTAGGGGCATCCTACTCAAGAAACCTGTACACCTAGCGAGTATGAAGTATATTTGCAGCACTTATTTATTTAAGTTAGGCAGGCCAGGATATGTGCTAAGTTTGTAAAAATCACATTCAGGAAAAGTGCAGCGAATCGCCAAATATGAAAATTAAAATCTGAAACTCTGCATTTATGATATTTACATGTGGATACATCATTCCTCCAAATAAGAAGTTTTTGTGATTGTTTTTGTTTTTTTAGGGACACCCTAATGACCATTTACCTTGCCTGAATATATATATATATATATATATATATATATATATATATATATATATATATATATATTAGGCGACATGCATGGCGACACTTATATATAAGTGTCGCCACCGGAAAAAAGTGAGGGGGCCAGCCAAACTTCAACCTAATGCTGACAAAAAACTTTCTACGTTAGGACCAAAAACTGTTCGAATCCGGGCTCCTCGTTGACTTTCACAGCTGCTGGTTATAAAAATGTTCGTTTTTTCCATTTTGACATATTGTTTATTGTTTATTGTTTATTTGTGTCATGAGCAACAGGTTGCCCCCAATTACAGCTCATGTCGTATCGAAGACGATCAAACACGAACGACGATCGAACACTCAGCTTATACAGGATACAATGATCCACATACGCACTAAATACAAATAAAACGTCCTAAGAAAACAAGGGGAGATCACTACAGACTTTTATATACGCGCGGACCTGAGATCTGAACTGACAAAATGTTGAACTGAATACATCTGAATTTTGACACACGGTTAAGAAAGAGTTCATAGCACCAGCCGCTCGACAAAATACACCTCTTTTAACCGTATCCACCCTGGCGAAGGGAACGTGGAGCAAAGTACCGTTCATATTCCGAGTGGGTCGCGCGGGGACGTGAAGGGGGAATGTCCCGAGCAAGAGAGCAGAGTCCACCTTCCCGGCTAGAATTTTGTGAACGAAAAGTACATCGTACTGATACCTCCTGTTTGAAAGGCTGGTTATGTTAAAAGTCGCCAAAAGGTCTGAGTATGCCAAAGACGTTGTTAATGTACGAGTAGTGGAAGCGAGCCAGATAAGGAATTTATGTTGAACCCTTTCAAGTCTTTCAAGGTTTGTTTGGGCAGCACCCCCCCCAAATCACGCAACCGTATTCTAGAATTGCCCGAACGTTGCCAAAATAAGCTGCCATGAGAGGTTCTGGTGACAATTCTCCCCCTGTATGGCAAGATTGGAGGGTTCTAATCATCACGCCCAGAGCTCTGTTTGCTCTAGTTACCGTGTTGTTGATGTGGTCGGCGAAGGTTAATTTGGTGTCCAGCCATACCCCGAGGTCCCGGATAGAATCTACCCGGTCCAGAGCAGTGTTTTGAATTTTGTAGGTGGCCAGAATGGGGTTCCGTTTCAGAGTAATTGAGAATGCTTTGCATTTCAAAGGATTTAGTTGGAGTTTCCAATCATGGGACCATTGTGTGAGAGCATTCAGGTCTCCCAGAAGCCGCTCAATGTCCTCCAAAGAGATAATTTGGCTGTACAATTTTACGTCGTCCGCAAAAAGAAGGCAGTTCGTTTTGATCACGTTCGGGAGATCGTTCACAAACAGAGCAAAGAGCAACGGTGAGAGAATGCTACCCTCTGGTGTTCCAGAGATTACCCTGGTCCAATCCGAACACTTTCCGTTGACAATGACACGTTGCTTTCGATTGCTCAAATAGGATGATAGCCAATTTAGTGCCAGGTCAGTGATTTGGTAAGAGTGCTTGAGCTTGTATAGGAGAAGTTTGTGATTGACGCTCTGGAACGCCGCAGAGTAATCGGTATAAATGACATCGGTTTGGTGGCCAGAAGAGATCGAATCCCACGCTGTTTTTAGAAGAGAGGCTAAATTTGTTTCGCAAGACCTGCGTGGGACAAAACCATGCTGTTTGTCTGACAAGACGGGTTGAACATGGAGTATTAGTGAATCCCGTATACAGCTCTCCAATAGCTTTCCGAACAGGGGCAGGAGTGAAACGGCCCGATAATTTGATGGTAATTTTTTAGATCCCTTTTTGTGTATTGGTACAATGTTAGCCTCTGCCCACCTACTCGGGAACACACCCTCGGATACGGATTTATTGAAGAGTATGCTAAGTGGGGTTACAAGCTGGTCAGAGCACTCCCTTATAATTCGCGCACTGATGCTGTCTGGCCCACAAGCTTTGTGGGGCTGGAGATCGTGCAGGGCAGACCTAATGCTGGCAACACTAACCGTGAAACAGTTGAATCGTGGGAGGTCGTGCCTCGGGGCATCAGGAAGGACTTCTGCGTCAGGCGTGGTGAATTTTGCAGCAAACACTCGGTTGAGTAAATTCGCCCGCTCCACATCTGAGGTGACTTCCCTATCTCCGTTCAATAAAACAGGTAATTGGCCCTTTGCTCCCTTGACACATTTCAAAAACGACCAGAAACGTTTTGGGTTTGATTTAAAGTCTCCTATCAGCCCACGTATGTAGCGTAAGTACCTTGAGCCAGAAATTTCCTTAAAATAGCGACGCTTGACCTGGAAGTTGTTCAGAGATTCGGGGTTTTTGTTCCGCTTAACACGGTTGAATGCTGTTTCTTTTTCCCTCAGAGCATGTCTGACCTCCTCGTCAAACCAGGGTGGATATTTACGTTTTAACACCACAGTAGGTATATGGTCACGAATCGCAGCTTGGAGCGTGTCATAAAATGAATCCACAGCATCATTAATGTTCATGTCCTGCAACGCATTCCAGGGAATAATATCTAATGACTGTCGAAGACCATCGAAGTCTGCTCTCCTGTAATTTAGTGCAGTGACCCGATTAGTCAATTGCCCCCTCTGAGAGGTGACAGCAAATCGACATACGATTTCATCATGATCAGAAGGAAAGATTCCAGGCCGAACATTGGCTTCTACCTGAGCGTGTCTACTGAAAATGAGATCTAAATAATTGTCACCTCTGGTCGGCTCCCACATCAGGAAATTGTTCGCCAAAAGTGAGGGGCTAGGCGCCCCTGCCCCCTTTCCGACGCTTATGCTTGCAGACACAAAATCTCTCATTAGAATGACTTATTTGTTCCAATGGGAGAGCTCTACCTGGATGAGTATCTTTTGTGAATGAATGTGCTTTAGTTTAGCTATTGACTTACGCTGTAATATGTGATCTCATAGGCCTACAAATTGACCTAAGATGACAAATGATATACAATAGAAGAGGCATGTAATACGATTTCTCGTTGACTTCAGTTTACGGTCTCTTATCTTTGTTAATTCTCAGACGGCTGGGGCGGGGGGGGGGTGTTGACTCACTCCCCTGTTATAGGGTGAAGGGCTAAGATGCCCCTGGCCAGGCGAGGATTTCAGGTCGCTTGACCCAGCCTCACGATCTGACTCTAACGGATGGCTCAGACTAGAAGTTCCGAGAAAATATGCGAAAAAGACTAATGAACATCCAGGAAAAAAACGGTGATGCTGCATGCTACCGTTTTCTATTGGCCGCTTCGGAAAACCAAGGAACTAGGTTTGACCCCTTCACTCGGGAGAAGGTTAATGGAAAACCTGCTTGCACACTGTCGACCACACTCTTGACGTGACTAAATTTACGGCCTCCTACAGTCGGCTTAGTCCGAACGGTGTCAGGCGTATCCAGGCAACAAGGTGGCAGTACTGTCAGCGTAAAACAATCGCCAGCGTTGTTCTCTGCTGTGGGAGCAGGCGTCTCGGCTCTGACGTGCATCGGACGAAAAGTGATGGGCTGGTGGAAAAAGTATTTGCACCGTCGGATGCTGAGATCGGGGTATTGCTCAGTCCATGTATACCGGCGAGGGTACCTGAACATGGCGCGACGAGGCCCTGGAAACCAAAGCACTGTAAGGAACAGCCCTAGCAGGGGCGTAGCAAGGATTTCGCTCAAGGGGGGGGCGGCGCCCCAAAAGGCCCCTGCGACAGCGCCAAAAGGACCCTCATGGGTGAAAAGGGCCCTGCTTGTTACAGAATAGAGTGCTTAAGAGAGCCCTGTCTCGTATGCAATTTCAAAGTTGGCCACAGAGCATAGTGCGGGCGAGCTGCGCTTCGCTCGGCCCGTATCCTCAGGGGGCCTTTCGGGCCCTCAGGGGGGGTGGCTGTCCCTGCCGCCCCCCCTTGGCTACGTCCCTGGCTCCTAGTGAGTAGGTGACTCTTACCTCACAAGCAATGTTATATACACTCATTAGTAGGAAGGTGGCTATGTGAAGACGCTCTCCCAGACAGTTGTACTGATGAAACTGCACCGATATGTGCGGGTGCTCCCCTGTCTCGTTCTGGGAGGCGGCAGAAGTTTCGGGGCGCCGCCCGGCTGAGGTCGCCGGAGCCCCGCTGAGGTCGCCGGAGCCCCGCTGAGGTCGCCGGAGGCCCGCTGGGGTCACCTCCGCAGCGAGGCTGGCGCCGGAAAACAGGTCGGAGCGCCACTCTGCGTAACTCACAATCACAGTAAACATGTCGGCGGCGCCGTGCGGAGCGGTAAGGTGGGGAGTAGCTGTTTGGGAGCGGCGCAGGCACTGCATCCCGCGCCTGACAGCTGTCCCGCTCAGCACCCGCTGGACTGGTGGACGGGACGGCCAGCCCGCGGCCGCGCCGGCACAGCCAGCACTACCGGCACTCAGGGCCGATGGCTGACTTGGCCTCAGTACCTCGATAGGACAATAGGCGAAAGTGCGTTCAGGCTCTTGACCGGTCTACTTGACTTGACTTAAAACTTGACCGGTCTACGTTACTTGATAAGTTATTTCCCGTTATGTGCCATCCATCTAGGTCAACGTGTGCTCTGCAGGCGTTAATGAAACCTGGCTTTGAATACCGAGTCGTAATAGGCTACCATATCTACCAATAATGAATAATCTACCATATAATGAACTTTACATAAAGTCAAATTCTAGGTAATTCTCAACTTGAAATTAATCTTCATCTGTAATTAGAATTCGATATGCTGGAAAAGATCTGCATATGACTGAGTCATCAATGCTTGATAGAAATAACACAATATATAACAATCAGTATTTCCGTTTAGCAAAATTATATGTATGGGTGGATCCAGAGAACAAAGGGACGTGTGGCCCCCTCCCCCGGCAGAGCCTCGGCACCCCCAAAAATGACCTGAGCATTCCCCCATTGAAACGTCCTTAGCACCCCCTGAAACGTCGCTTCCTCAGGATATGAATATCAGCGCCCCAGTGATAAGATTTGGTGCTCCCTGAAAGGTTGCACCGTCTAAGTTGGCGCTTGCCTGGCTCCAATCTCCCTGTAACTGGGTGCCTGCGCCCCCTTGATCAGATTGCCTGGATCCACCTGTTGGTCCATGCGGCATGTGATTAATTTCCATGCTTGCCTTATTCTTTTCTCATTTGAAGAGTTCGTAGTTTTGTCACCGTCTCATCGACACCGATGTTGATGTCTTGCCGTCTTTTTTCGATCCTTTGGATAAAACACTTGTTTTTTTCGGCAAAATCAGCCTCAGCGCGCCCTGGTAGCTGCTAGTCATAGGTTTGGTTTGGTTGGACGGTCATCGGTGCGCAGCTTATCTAAGGATGTTAATGTCGGTGCCTCTCGTTTTTAGATTTAAGGATTTAGTCTGTTGGGTCAACTTTAGGTTTCTTTCGTTTGTTCCACTGAAGTGTTTGTGTATTTTTATTTGGGGGGGGCAAATGCACTAAATTTTTATTCTATTGTGACATACCTGGGAAATTATGATTAAATTTGTTTTTCAAGTTGTTGCAAATTCGGTTTTTGGGGGTCGAAGCCATACTAAAGTCATCAAGGAGCTTCCCACGGAGACCCCGACCCCTCCATCCGAACGAACTATTCTCGAAATGAGGGTTTTATTTAGAACCCAAAGCTTAATATCCCGCATTACATCCCCATTAACGCCCACAAAGCACAGGGACGGCCACCACGCTCAGGTCACCTCTCACAAGTCAGTTTCCAGTCGATCTACATCGGGTAAATATTGAGCGCCGTAGTGTCTCAGGAGAACTGATCCCAAGCCTGCACACGCACTGCCACTACTTGTTCCTGAGCAGCAGACCGGAGCCTGACGCTCTTCCAACCGAGCTTCTGGGGCGGGAAACTCTCTTTAAGCTCATCTTAATATTGTTGCCAAAAAATTCTCAATCAAATTTAAGGGAATTAAATGGAAAAAATACGAATGACGGATGTAAAAGGTGTAGTAAAAGCATCTCGTCTTCGGGTTCAGCATATGACACATTCTGCACGACTGCACGAATGCCACACCTGGAATTTATGAAAGATATTGGTCTGGTGACATCATGTTCCAGATTGAAAATGATGCACATATAAACGTGCGTTGTCTCATTGTTTCATCAAAACTTGATGTGCAATCACCCTGCCAGAAGATGTATTCAATGAAAGCTCGTTGAGGAGACAAGCAAACATGTTTATATGCTGTGATGCAAACATGTTTTGATGGTCGAATATATCATCGTAGGAAACCGTCCATAAACAATTGTTTAAACTCGCAATGATTAGGTGCAACAAGCGTTTATTGTTCATTTTGCAATTATCCTTTACAACAAGGCTCAAATGATAGTGTCAAAGCAAAATTTGTGGCTACCACTGATTGTTTTATCCACTTGTATTATCCCCTCGAGTCCTGCTTCCTAAATATTTGATCGATGATGAGCATCGCCCCTTGCACTACAAACACTTCCCGAATCTTCCATACGAAGAAAGCCGTCCAAGAGATCGCTGCGTCCGCCAAATTGCCACCGGACTGCTGGAGTCGGTCTAGTTTCTGAGTCCGACATTGCCTGTCGAAGGCAAGGTCACCCATCCAGCAGTCTTGCAGCGTAGCTGCAGAGCTCCGTGGGAGGAGTGTTTTGATGTCTCGAGCCAAAACGGGTTTACCAGCACTTCTTCCGGTGGTTTGTCACACATGCAGTTTAAGGACGGCGGCTGGGTGTCACAGTGTAGGACGACCTCATTCCTTGTCTTGTTGCAACAAAGACTGGGCCGTGCCTGTCGCTTCTTTAGGAAAATTGAAGATGCAGGGCACGTGTTTGACATGTAGTAGGACATGACCACAAGGCGTACCCTTCCATGTGCAAACGACATACCTGGTTTGCTTGACAGATTGAAGTTCATTTGATTTCCCCATTTCTCTCTCTCTCTCTCTTTCCATCTCTCTTTCTCTATCCTTCTCTCTTGCCCTATTTGTCTATCTTTGTGACTGTTTTACCATTTTACTTTATCACTCGTCATTCAGTCTACTCTTTGAGATGCCATAAGCTTTTGCTAGCTCAGTACAGCCATGTGAGGAAGGCGTCAAACGCTGACAACTGATAAGCTCTGTGCTTATACGAAATAACCTCTTAATTTGATACCAATATCACTTCTGTAGGGTTTTTGCCACTGACCCTAACTGTGGCGTTGACTGGAAAGAAATGGGTTGAAAAGCCCATGGTTCCCCCTTAAATTCCGACGTTCCGCCATCACTGGATACAAGGAGGATCATGCTGGGAAAGATCAATACCGGCCAGTGCCACCAGGTCCGCGGAGGAACCATTTGGTTAACCATTTCGGATCCGTTACACACAATAATACCAGACTTAACACCCACACTGGAGGGGAGGGGCTCGGAAGCCCCCATATATATTTTCTAAGGTAGCCGGAGAACCACTCGAAGCTAAAAACGATGCTAGGCCATATTTAACAGCATTTAATCGCATGTCGGTTGGTGCAAACATGTTGAAAATCGGTCTACAACTGTTGTACCTATAGGATTTCAAAGTCAGACCTACATTTTGAGATCGCCACAATCGCACGGCCGGACCAGTTCGCTTGCATTGGAGACCGAGTTGTGCCGTCATAATGTCATTTAAGCAGGATGATATGTCAGGGTAACCTCACATGAAGGTCAAGGTCATATAAGAAATTTCAAGGTCATTGGACCCAGTGCTTCCGGTCAAACGGCGTTACTCAGTCTAACGTATATTACGCTATGACGCCGTGTTAAGGTAACTCAATATCAAGGTTAAGGTCAAAGGTCACAGGTCATGGGTAGAGTTCCATCCTCATTTCAGGCCCAAGTGCTAATTAAAGTGTACATTACAGTGTGTATACCATATTTCGACGTCATAGGTCAATGACCTTTAATTAACTGACCCCAAAATTCTAGAAAAAACATTGTTTATGACCTTTCCTTTACTACCCAGGTCTTTTTTTATAATATTCTTGACATTTTCCGCATAACTACGGCATTTCTCAATAGATCCTAAGCACGGCCAGAATTTGACCTTTATGACCTCATTTGATCTTGAAGATATCGACCTAGGTCAATAAAATTGGATATGATGTAGGTCGTTATAGCCCCATCCCCCTCCAACCGGCGTTTTCATACGCTCTCAGTTTCCGAGATCTCAGGGGGTTGGGCCCACCAGCCTTCCTCCAGTGTGCTTTGTTGCCAGACCCTATCCAGTGTGGGTGTTTAGAACTCTTCCTTAAATTGTACCACGTGTGCTATAACTCTTACGGAGATGGGTGTTCCTACGGGTCGACTCTGCTTTGCTTATGGCTTTTTATTAGGCGTTCTGTGCATAGCACCTTTGCCCGCCTCTAAAGGAGTGTGTGGGAGAATTTTAGAATTTAGTGTGAGGGCAAGCTACGTTAGTCTGTTAAAGCAATGGGAGTTATTTCAAGTAATGGGTTGCAAGATGTTTTAGCTTGCAAGTGGACGGTCGTGGCAATGGCATAGCCATGCCAAGGGAGGGCTTTTAATAAGTTTAGACCCGCAGAGTGCGAAGGTTATTTCTGTGGTTGAAGACCTTATAAATTTAGAGTTTGAAATTTAGAATTTGGAATTTAGAATTTGGAATTTAGAATTTAGAATTTTGTGTGTCAGCTATTGATGTCCGCTTGTATACGTTACTCGAAAGCCTCCGTTAACTCAATAATTTCGTATTTTAGAAAGTGCGCTAAACACCTGGCCAGGGTGCCGCGATTTACCCTGCAACCCGGAGGTGAAGTTGCAGCTCCCCTCTTCGGCTGGGCAGCCGCCGCGCAGAGAAAGAAGTGTGAGAGGATAGTTAGATTGTTAGTAAGAGTATAGGTGTGGTTAGTATAGACCCGCAGTGAAAGGTATCACTGCGGTGAAGAAATCTAGCCTATCTAACCTAACCTGATTTCAAAGTTAGCCTAACATAACCTATCCTTAGCCTACAATGAACCATTTAAAGGTTACAAAACTATTGCTTAAATTTCGCAGTGGATCAGCTATGATTAGAAAATAGGCAAGTCCTACTTTGGGGGTGCACCATGCACCCTCATCATATATACTGGGAGGAGTGATTTATAGAAACTTCTCTAGCCCAGAGTCCTTTAGAAATGTAAAGACTTTTTCGAGAAGTTCAGGATGGTCGTTACCGAGCAGAGTTTTTAGGTCTACAGGGATGTTTTGGATTCGGCAGTAATCTAGCATGGGCTGCCGATGGGTATTGTGCTGGGGACAATCGATGAGAATGTGATGGGGATTCTCCATTGCGTCGCAGGTACCACAGGTACCCGCGTTCCAATAGGCATTTAATTTTGTGTGTCCATTTCTGAGTCTGGTTAGAATAACCTCGCGCCGACGACTCTTTTGGTTGGAACTGGGCCAGTAGCCGATGTTAGGCTTGATATAAAATAGGTGGGCGCTGTGGTTTGTGGTCCAGTTATGTTGAATTTGCTTCCGGATGGTGTCCTGGAGGAGAGCTTTGCTATCGTCTCCAGACCACTTTAAGGGTTCGATCTCTCTAAGTTCTAGGGACTTTTTTGCCTGCTCATCGGCCTTCTCATTTCCTTGAATTTTGCAGTGGCCCGGGATCCAAAGAAAAGAGACATCAGGGGTATCATCGATACCTTTCTGAATATCTGCTATAACGTGGTGGTTGGGGTTGACTACGTTACTGATGGCCTGCAGGACAGATTTAGAGTCTGAACAGATGACGGCTGAGTTGATATTTTGGGTTCTGATTATAGCTAATGCATTTAGGATGGCAACAGCCTCGGCTGTGAAGATGGAGCAGTTGTCCGGAAGTCTTTTCTGAAGGCAAATGTTTTGCCCCCAGATGCCGAGGCCTACTTTTTCGCCTATTTTGGAGCCGTCTGTAAATATAAAGGTCTTTTCCGTGTTACAAGATCGGAACTCTAGGAATTTTTGGGAGACTTCTTCCTCTGAGAAGTCCGTTTTACGGGAAGTGAAAAGAAATTCCACTTTGGGCTCTTTTTCGAGTCCAGAAGCGGGAGAGTGGGGGTTTGCCTATTGTCGCTGGCAGTGCAAGATTTAGGCTTTCCAGGGTTTTCGCTACTCTGTGCTTAAATGGGGGCCACTTCTGTAGAGTGGCTTTATTTGCTCGTCTGGGATGGGCAAAACATTGTTTTGCCGGGTGATTTTCGGTGGATTGAACCTTAATGTAGTAAGAGATAAGCTGGGCGTCGCGTCTTGTCTGTAGAGGGCACAGCCCGCTATCAGTTAGCAGGCTGGTGATGGGGGATTCTCCGAGCGCGCCTGTGGCTGCCCGGATACTGGCGTTTTGGACTCGCTCTAGCTTTAATTTATTGGTCTTGTTCGTCGAGTCAAAAACGAACGAATTATATTCGAGAATGGACCGAATCAGGGACTTGTAGAGCATAAGCAGGGTCTTTCGATCCCCGCCATACTCTGTGCCGCCGAGCATGCGGAGAATGTTGACTCGCTTTTGACAGCTAGAGACGACTTTGGTGATGTGCTCATTGAAACTCAATCGGGAATCTAGGGTGACGCCCAAGAATTTGAAGCTATTGGTGCATTCAATAGGTTTACCCGAGATTTGGAGCCGTGGAGGGTCGTGTCTGGAATGCGCTCTGGCAAAGACAACGACTGATGATTTTTCCGCCGAGAGAGATAGACCCATTAAACTACACCAATTATTGATGTCGTTTAGGCTATCCTGCAACTGCGTAGTTGCGTGTTGGAATTCTGGTTCGTTATACCGCCTGGTATCGATTGCAGTGGTTTTCCAAATGGCGACATCGTCCGCAAAGAGGGAGTAATTTATTCCAGGCGGTAGCTTTTTGGCGAAGAGATCATTGATCATTACTAAAAAGAGGGTGGGGGACAGAACGCTACCCTGGGGTGTGCCTTGGTCCTGGGTTGCCAGGTAGGAGAATGTGGTGCCACAACGGACTTTAAATTTTCGGTCCTTGAGAAAGTTTTCAATGAATTTTGCAAGGTGGCCACGAATTCCTAGCTTGCTTAATTTAAACAAAAGGGCGTCTTTTTGTACGCGATCGAACGCCGATTTAATGTCTAAGAATGCAGCTATTGTTACTTGCTTTTTGTAAAAGCCATTTTGGATGTCACTGACTAGTTTCACCAAATTGTCAGTGGTGGCTCGCCCGCGCCGGAAGCCTGATTGCATAGCATCAAGCTTCTTTTCGAGGATCTCGTGAAGTCTAACGTTTACCATGCGCTCGACAAGCTTGCTAGCACAGCTAGTAAGCGAAATTGGGCGATAACCTTTGGGTCTGTTTTTTCTTTGCCAGGTTTTGGAAGGGGGGATGATAATACTCTCTCGCCACGATGTGGGGAAAGAGTCGCTAAGAAACATGTTGTTAATGGCCGAAAGCAGGTACTTTAGTGCTGTTTGGCTGAGGTGTCTGAAGAAAGAGTAGTGAATTTCGTCAGGGCCCACTGCAGTGTTTCCACACTTGCTAATGGCGTAATTTAGCTCGGTCATTGTAAATGGTACATTATAATACTCTTGATTACCATAATTGATGAATGTGTGCTTTTTGCACCATTCTGCCTGGTCTTTGGAGCGCTGGCTGTATGAGTTATTAGCTGCGACACTGGCGTAATGATCAGCAAATTTATCCATGACTTCCTTAGGTTCGGTGATGGGTTGGCCAGCTATTTCTAGCTGAGGGAAAGGTCCACGGGGTGGTCGCCTCGCAGAGAAAGCTCTAATGGTTTTCCAAACTTGGGTGGTGGGAGTGAAGCGGTTGAATTTGGAGGCAAAGGAGTTGAAACTGTCCTTTTGAACCCGCTTGCACGTGTTTCGAAAGTGTTCTTTTGCTGCCCGAAGTGCGGATCGAGTAGGGCTGTGTGCCCTCCTCTCATATGCCTTGCGGGCTCTAATCATTTGAGCTTTGGCGTGTGCCGTCTCTGCGTTCCACCATGGGGCTCCGTTTTTCTTTCGGGGTCCTCTGGTTTTTGGTATTGCTACTTGTGCTGCTGAGCTTATGGCTCTTAGTATTAATTCAATGTCTGCCGAGTGTGGGTCACCTTCGGTGACCAGTGTGAGGTCGACCTCTGCCTCAAATTTTGTCCAGTCCGCTCGTTTTAGACTCCAGGAAGGGGTAAACAGATCAACGCGGTCGAGTGCTCCTTGGGGGACATTGATTTTGATTGGGAGGTGATCGCTCATGCCTGGGTTGTCTTCGACATCCCAGGTAAATAGTGACGCAATTCTAGGCGTGCAGCACGAAATATCAATGGCTGAGTCTAAATGTCCGCTTTGCGTTGCTTGGCGGGTTGGTGCGCCGTTATTTAGGATAACTAAATTTTGAAAACCTATTGCGTCATATATAATTTCACCTCTACGGTTTGGCGTGGCGCTGCCCCAGGATGGGTGGTGACCATTCAAATCTCCAAGTAATAACAAAGGCCCGTTAATTTGATTAAATAGTTGTGCGAGTTCCCGATCCGTTGGATCAGGGTCGCAAGGGGATATGTATATTGAGACAACCGTCAATTGGACGTGTTGTATTTTCAAACTAATAGCTACACAGTCCAGTGATGTTACCAAAGGCACGTGACTGTGTGGGATGCTATTTTCTATTAGGATGGCCGTGCCTCCCTTACGGACAGCAGCGTTTACGTTATGGCGATACCAAGAGTAACCCGAGATTTTGTATTTATCGTTATCTTTATCAGTAAAGTGGGTCTCTTGTAATGCTGCTAGTGCCGGTTTTTTCTCAGCAAATATTGATGAAAAAAGCGGGAATTTCCCGATAAGGCCATTTGTATTCCATTGTAGAATTGAACCCATGGTGGTTTTTAACGTTTGTGATTAGGGGATCTACGCTTACGAAGGTTATACGAGCACCTGCTGCTGCTGCTATCGCTAGCAGGAGAAACTGGGGTGGAGTGTCTGGAAAAGCTAATTTTCCTTGCTACGGGTGAGCTGCCGGGGCTGGAGGAGCCGGGGCTGGGGGTTTCCAGGAGGGGAGCTCTGGAAGAGTTTATAACAGTTTTTGCAGAGCTCGTCTCTGAAGCACTGCTGGTGTCAGAGACGGTCTCTGTCCCGGACAGCTCGTTGCCAGACTGACTTTTGTCGTCTGACGTTTCAAAGTCACTTGAGAACTGAAACTGCATATAATGACCTATGAGGTCGGTTTGGGATCCGCAAGTGCGGGTGGTTGGTGCTGTTTGGAAAGAAGCATCGCTTCTTTCCAAGGAGAGAGGAGCAGTTTCAGTTTGGGTTGAAATGTTTACTTTTTGGATTTTGGTTTGAGTGGCAGCCGTTTTACCCTGAGGGGGTAGGCTGCCACTCGTTAAAGGCCTTCTCGGAGCCTGCCTTTGGCGGCGCCTGGGAAGGGGAGCACCGGTGAATTTAGAGTGCTTGGGGGCAGGTAGCGAGGGAAAATCAGACTTTTCAGTCACTCGTGCAGAGTGGCTTTGCCACCCTGCTGCTGGTGTCCAGGTCTTCCTGGTGATTTTAGGTGCCTGAGGGGCGGGAGGATTTTCGGTCGGAAGACCTGGCGGAGAACTAGTGCGGGTCGGGAGATCCTCCCAGCCCGCAGCGGGCGTCCACCTACGCCAAAAGGTGATTGCGCCACGTGGTGGGGGGAGGGGGACGGACGGCCTGATGGGCGCCAAGAAAAGGGGCTCCATTAGGGGGCGGATGTGGCGGCTTGTGTTTTTGGGTGGCTGAGGATGTTTGGAAATGGGGTGTTCCTGGCCGGCTGTGCTGGGGGCTGCTGTGGTAGCCTTGCTACCACAGCTTTTTGGGACTGTGCGGCTCTTTTCTTTTTGCAGCACTTCTTTGCGGGCCAGGTCAAACGGGAGCTTTTTTCCTCAGCCAAAACGTTAACTTCTTTTTCTCGGAGCCAGGTCGGGCACTTGGGATTATCTGCCCCGTGAGCGCCGCCACAGGCAGCGCACTTGAGGCTTTTTGAGGTGCAATCTTTAGTGCGGTGCTTAGCACTGCACTTGCCGCATCGTGGGGTGGGGTTTTTACAGTTTGATTCTACGTGCCCGTACCTTTGACAAGTTTGGCAACGAATAGGGAGGGGGTAGTACGGCCTAACTGGGTAGACACAGTCGCCCAGTTTAATTTGGCCGTAGTCATCCCGACACTTTGTGTCGAAGGTGACAATAAAACGGTGGTCTCGTAGACGTGGGTCTTTTTGCGGAGAATTTTTGTTGGGGTTCAATTTTTCGAGGGCTAGCACATTTTGACCTTTAAAGTCAAACATGTGCTCAAGGTCCACATCAGAGAGATGGGACACTTCCGGGGCATTGATGATGCCCCGGTAGAAGTTAAGGGAGTGGTGAACAGAAAATATGACAGGTTTAGACCCAAAAGTTTTTGTGGCCAGCAGGGCTCGGGTGGATTCCTGATTAGAGGTTTTGATGAGGATATCTTTTTGGTGCTTGATAATCTCAAAACTACCTTTGACTTTTTGGCTGATGGCCTTATCCAAATTAAAGGTAGACTCTTTTGCCAAGTTTTGGTGCGCCGAAAGGTAGGTGCCAACCAGCCAAGCTCCGCTTGGCAGGTTGGCTTTGTTTAAACGGGGGCTGGAGGGACGGAAGAGAGAGGTGGAAGCCATGGTACGTTGTAAGTTTCAATGAGAGACTTGGTATTAGCTTTGCTAACACCTTTTGGGTAGAAATGGCTAGAGAAGTTGAATTGAAGAAAGTGGTCCTAGTTTTACTAGCAAAGCTAATGGGAGTATTAACCTAGCTAGGGTAGGGTGATGGGAGTATTATCCTAACTGGGGAGTGCTTAGAGAAAGCACCTAGCCTTAGAAAAGTGTGAGCAAAAGGCTGACTCAGCCACTAAGAGGGGGTTTAAGTCGGAGGGGAGGCAGGTGCCTCTTCAGGACCTAACAGGGGCCTAGGTGGCTGACTCAGCCTCTAAAAAGGAGCCTGACTGGGGCCTATGCTTGTGAGTCCCTAGGGGCAGGTACCGTGGTACCCTTGCACAGACGCAGCCCGGGTGGAGGGTTTGAGAGGGGCCCCGCTTCTATTAAGCGGGGGTGAAAGTGAGATGGCCTTACGTATTAGGGATTTTAGCAATGGAGGACCGATAGGTCCAGCCAAAGCCACACGCCCAAGGACTGACGAGGTCCAACAAGCGTGCTCACCCCGGGACGCAAGCGTCCCACCACTCGGGTTTCCGGCCGAAGAGTAAAAGAGATAGAAGAGAAAGAGTAGGGTTATGGGACTGAGAAGAAGAGGTACCAGGTGGCCGGAATCCAAGAAACCAAGACCACCTGGACCGATAGGGTAATTACCGAAAAGACCAGCTGACGTCCAACAAAACCACACCAACCAGCTGTAAAAACAGCGGCTGGTGAGGCCGGCTGGAGTCAAAGTACCGCACCGACCAGCTGTAAAAACAGCGGTCGGTGGGACAGACTGGTTGCAGCGAAGACTCGAGCCGGGAGCAGGTCTTGAAAAAGTCTTCTACTCCTTCTTCTTGTCTTCGCAGCAGGAAAACGCAGCAAGCAGCAACGACAGCAAGCAGCAACGACACCAGACCTGCCGGCAAACGCTCAAGCAGGGTGTCAGTCAGGCAAGCCCCTTGGGTCGACTCTGTCGGCTGTGCTTGCCAGGGGCGATGTTGTGATACCGTGGCGCACCTCTGCGTGAGCCGCTGGGACGGCCGCTGCTCAGCCGCTCCCGTTCCAATTAGATAGGAGGTAGCCCGCTGCTGTGATTATGTTGTGCCGGCGGCTGATGGATGAGTGGTGGCGGCGGCACTGGGCAGCAGACTGCCTCCACCGGTCTGGAACCACCCCCGCCGCCGGCCAGCACTGCTGACTCCGCGCTACCCCACCCAACCAACGGCACTGCTGACTCCGTGGTACCTCACCCATCCAACGGCACTGATTCCTCGGTACACCACCCAACCAACGGCACTGCTGACTCCGTGGTACCTCACCCATCCAACGGCACTGATTCCTCGGTACACCACCCAACCAACGGCACTGCTGACTCCGCGGTACCTCACCCAACAAACGGCACTGATTCCTCGGTACCCCACCCAACAAACGACACTGATTCCTCGGTACCTTAACAAACAAACGGCACTGATTCCTCGGTACCCCACCCAACCAACGGCACTGATTCCTCGGTACCCCAACCAACCAACGGCACTGCTGACTCTGCAGTACCTCACCCAACCAACGGCACTGATTCCTCGGTACCCCACCCAACCAACGGCACGCTAACTTGCAGTACCTCAACCAACCAACGGCACTGATTCCTTGGTACCCCACCCAACCAACGGCACTGCTAACTCTGCGGTACCTCAACCAACCAATGGACGATGCCTCGGTACCTCACCCAACCAACGGCACTGATTCCTCGGTACCCCACCCAACCAACGGCACTGCTTCTGCGCTACCTCACCCATCTAACACCCTGATTCCGCGCTCTCTCAGCCATCCAACACCGCTGATTCTGCGCTCCCTCACCATTCCAACGCCAGTGGGAGAGTTGAACATACGCACCCGGCCCTAGCGGGATCGATAGAAATAATGCCTCAGACATGGGCATTAAAGGGAATGTGGCACCTTGGTTGAATCCTGGAATTTAGTGTAATTAGGCGTACTTTTAGTAAAAAATAATGAAACCACTCATGATTTCTCTGAAAATGTACAATAAGCTCAATAACAGCAGGCAGATGAACGCGTTTCGACAAAAATTGTCTTCTTCAGCATCTATGGTAGGAGGGATAAGGAACCCGTCATCAAGACATTCAGCAGTTTCATCGTTGGGTTTTTGTGCAAAATTATCGTGCGATAGAAATATAAAGGCACCGTTTTTGAGGATATTCCAATAATGCTTCTTGAATTATTCTGAAATGTATACAGAAGCTTTGATATGAGACAATCTAGCCTTATCACTGTTTTAAATAATGTTCTATATTTATTTTATCATCATTATTGTTTTTGTTATTATTATATAAAACTTTTTCTCTCTCTTTGCTTAACCAACCCTAATACAGCCGCAGATTTTGCCCATTTCATGAAGCCTGGCCTAAGATTAAAAGTATCATTTTTAGTATATGTGCTGCTTCTGTAGCTTTCCTATTATCTTTGTTTTTACAAACTGCTATAATTTTAGCTCTATCCCAGTTTGGTAGATGATTTGTTTTCATGGAATGTATGACAAATGCACTGAATTCTGAGTTGTTTCGAAGGTCTCTTCTATGTTCTTTTAATCTTGTTTTTAGACCCCGTCCTGTTTACCTATGTACGATTTCGTACGACCCGCACGGCACCTGGTACACTACACTTTTTGGTTCTGACTGAGTGACCGTGTTGATAAATTTGTAACTATGTCAACGTTCCCGGCTTCTTTCCATGGACTAGCATCGCACAGATTCTTCAGTTTTTGTTTGAGTTTCGCTTTTTGTTTGTCTTTGAATTTGTTGAGCTTTGTTCGTAATGATATCGACAATTGTATTCCCTTTAGTTCGTCTTTTAGAACATATATCTTGTCTTTTATATCAGCACATGCTTCTTCGAGGAAAGAGCGCAGAAGCACTAAAGGGATGATCTTTTCTTTTAAGTTGTTGAGGAGCTGATTTTGGTAAAACTTGTTCAATGATACAGTCTTGAAGGAATTTTAAACGATTGAAACTGCTGGATATCTTTTTCTGGTGACGAATTCTTGTTCTCTGTGGTGTTGGTTTCGATGTTCATGTCAGACAATTGTATAACAGTGGTTGACAGATATTAACACTTAAACCAACACAGCGGGCAGATGAACGCGTTTCGACAAAATTGTCTTCTTCAGCATCTATGGTAGGAGGGATAAGGAACCGTCATCAAGACATTCAGCAGTTTCATCGTTGGGTTTTGTGAAAATTATCGTGCGATAGAAATATAAAGGCACCGTTTTTGAGGATATTCCAATAATGCTTCTTGAATTATTCTGAAATGTATACAGCAAGCTTTGATATGAGACAATCTAGCCTTATCACTGTTTTAAATAATGTTCTATATTTATTTTATCATCATTATTGTTTTTGTTATTGTTTTTGTTATTATTAGAAGCATTATTGGAATATCCTCAAAAACGGTGCCTTTATATTTCTATCGCACGATAATTTTGCACAAAACCCAACGATGAAACTGCTGAATGTCTTGATGACGGGTTCCTTATCCCTCCTACCATAGATGCTGAAGAAGACAATTTTGTCGAAACGCGTTCATCTGCCTGCTGTGTTGGTTTAGTGTTAATATCTGTCAACCACTGTTATACAATAAGCTCAATATTTGGTTTTTAAAATACTCCTCTAGAAAAGAAATAAATATCCGCCTGTGGATGATGTCACGATCTGGCAACCACTATCATACTTGAAACGCTTCAAGGGCTTCGATTGGCTGATGCTCATCGTGACGTCAGCATATGTCGTCACACCAGTAGCTCACAACAATGCCGCCGGCGACGGGGCTGAGGGGGCTGGTGTCGGTGGTTTTAGCTTTTTCTACGGAAATATCGACTTCCAAGACAAATGAAATATGGAGTACCGGGTTTTCCGACCTGCTTTACAACTTGGCTATCTCAGTTAAAATCACGTTGTGAAGGTGCCACATTCCCTTTAACGGCTGCTTCCCAAAACATAAAGATGACGAATGATGCCAAGCTACTGACAAGTAGTGGCATATGGGCTGGTTCGATAGTTAACTGTTTCCGCAAGGGTAGTGAAAAGGGAAGTGGGTAAAATTATGTGTAACCCTTACTTTTCTCTCTACGTTAATTAGTGGGAGAGGTTGTCTGTCAGGAGATAGTCGAATCAGGTTTTGGAGATCCTAACTTGCCCAAACGGTACTTTATGTTTGCTTTCATTTGCGTATAATCGCTTTAATACGAGTGGGTTAAGTCTACATGCTTGCCTTATTAAATTAGAGCAATTAATTATCTTTCCTGTGCGCACTGATGGAAGGTCACATAAAGAGCATAATGAGGTTACAAACAAGTACGTTTGATTGCTGTCATAACGAAGTTTTGAAAGGATTTACATATTTGGTGGGACTGCGTCATTGCTAAGAAAATACTGATCCGATCTGGTCCCTGCCCGAAGTTTCACCAAAAATTCAGGCAATCCATCCGCACATGATGGAAATTAATTAAAACCCGATCCATCTACGAAAAATACAACTAAATCGACAAAACGGGGAATCCAGAGCCATATCCAGATGGAAAATAAACCGGGTTCTCTGGCCAATTAAAATCAGTCTGCCAACAGCTCGGGGATTTGCGGGAATTTCCGATCCATGACGCATTGTAGTGGACGAAGGTACGAGCCTTCCAGCCCTTCCTACGCATTAGCCGTTCCAAAACACGTAGGGATGATACCATTTTGACCAAAAACATATCACAGTGTAGCCTTGGTAACAGGCGTAATTTTTATTTCCGGCTGAGGTAATCTTTATCACAGGCACAGGCACTCTTCTAGTAATGTGATAGCCACAAAGTGGCATGGACACTGCTTGGACCATATCTGAGTTCAGTGATAACCCGTGAAAATGTTTTAACGGCCCTCTTTGAAGTTAAATGAAAAATTTAGGGGCCGATTGAGAAGCTGTAAAAATAGCACCTTTTCAATACATATGTGCTTATGCAGCTTAGTTACCGTCGGCCTAAAAATGAGAGATTCGGAAATTCTTCAATCTGCTGCTGAAAGGAAACTACTCACTCTAATACTAAACAAATTCGAACTTGTTTCATTAATGCCTCGGTTTGCTATAGCTGCATCTTATAAGAAGTTCCATTCTTATAAAATACAAACAACTCTAATACGTTTTGGGTCTCAAATAAGGAATATAACTTCCCATTAAAGTGATTTCTCCATGAACTCATACCGCTTCCAAAGATTTTGAATTCAGGAAAATCGCATCATATCATTACCCTGCGCGCATTCAGAGTTTACTTCTTAACTAAATACTTCCCTGCTGAAGGGTAGAGGAGAGACGAGAACTCTGTCTTTTTAGGCAATGCTTGCTTGGTATCATTTTGCTAGCACCTGGTAATGCGTCTCTGTGATTGCTCCGCTTATCGTTTCCGTCAATTTCCTCTCTCTTTGGACCCAATCTTGATCTTTAAGAAATTGACTGATTTGCAATTGCACTGTGAATTAGATGCGAACGTTTTGTTATCTTCAGAGAAATGTTCACTATTCTCGTTTATCAGATTATCTTTGTTTGCTGAAACTATATGTTTCATTATTCTGTGTACTCCGATCATATGGTACAAGGGATTAATGGTTAAAAAATACACACTGGCTTTAGGGTCTGTTACAGCCGGCTCCGTAAAAAGCCTTGCAGACCAGGATACGTGATAAGTGTTATCTAATACCACCATGGCAACCATGAATGTATAGCAACGTATCATGTGATATTAGCTTCTAATGTTTTCCTTGTTTCCTACACAGACATTGGCTGTGTTGAAGTTTGCTGAAGGAAGTTGGCTGATTTTTGCCTGTCGAACCAGTTTGGAGGTCCCGCAAACTGGGACCGTCGCGCCGCTCCAAACATGATTGATGGTCTGACAGCGGCGGCCGGAGAACGGCTTTATTCGCCCATTGCATGCTATGCCGATAATAGGCTGAGGTAAACGTGCAGTCTCATCAGGTGCCACTTGCCAACCAATAATGCCATACACTTAGCCCTATTCCCGTCAGGCTCCGGACTATCCCTGGCCCTATCAGTGGGGGAGGGGTTGGCCCCCTAAGATCTCAAAACATATCCGCTCAACTTAAAAATTCAAACTGGAATCGATTTTTCTTACAATGAACTCAATATCAAAGAATAATATTTCAAAACTTTGAAAATTGGGGGCAGAGGAGTGAAAGATATACAGCTTTGAACCGTTTTTACGTTCTCAATAAATCTTGAAACTGTTGCTTAATTTTCACAAAACTAGTGCGTATTGGCCAGGGGTGTACCATTGTGAAAAGGTTTAGGGGTGTTTTTCCAAGCTGGCTCGTAAAATTTCATTGATGGGTTAAGACGTGGCGGGCTCTACCCCCCCCCCACTCACCGAAATGTAGAACCGGTTGGCCGGCAGGTACGGCTTAAATGTCCCGGAAGTTTTAAGGGTGCTCTTCCAAGTTTAGGGGTGTTTTAAACTTTTGAGGGTGCTCGCTCATCCCTAAAAGAATAAAAAATTACACTCCTGGTATTGACAGATATTGATGCACGATTTCCATTATTTCAGTTACATGAAAATTCAAATATCAGTGGCGTATCCTGGGCAAAAACTATATGGTGAAATATGTATAATTCACCAGTTTTTTATTGCATAGATTCGCAAACTTCAGATGCTGCGTTACAGCTTTCGCATAGAGACATATTTTATGGAATAAAAAAATATCAGAGGTGGATGCAGGAAAGCAGAATATTGGGACATGATGCAGATACCCAATGCCTAGAGGAATGTACATACATAAGCTCCTCAGCTATTAATACTATGATATTACCCAATCTTTATCCGCCCATGGAAAACCCGGGTGGATTCTGAATAAGCTTGCCACCTTGATCCACCTATATATGAATTTGTCTCTATTCGGTCTTGGATGTTTGTCCCATTCATTGCACTTAGTAAACTAAAATACGCTTGCTCATGCGTGAAACAACCTTAATTACGATACGATACCTGGGCTCACCTATGGCTTCTTATTATCATATAATATTGGGTTGGGAGTGGGATGTGGCGGCTTCTGCTCCTCCCAGCTGTTCTTTAAGCATTCTACTCACTCTGCAAGAGTACAATTCAATTACATTTGAAACCCCCAATTTTATGCTGCTGGAACCGCCTCTGTTAGAAATTTATATAAAAATGCATCACCTGACACCTGATTCATTACATTCAAACATTCTAACTGCTCTTGATATCCCGGAAAGACAAGAGATGTGGGCAGAACTCACCCAACCCCCACCCCTCCTCCCCCTGTGACAGAAATAGGGTTAAACGTCCAGCAGCCACAGAATATTGTACTGCCCTGTTATGTTTTGCCTCCAAAAATCCGTCAGATTAACTGCACTTTGAGCTTAGAGGAGTGATGTCAGCTCTCAGGAATTCTCAGGCAGTTTGGACTCGTCTGTACACTGCACAATCGGGACATGGAAAGATAAAATACATAAAAAAGTTCATCAGGTCCCACCCCGACTATAGTGAAGAATAATTTCGTAGACCTTATGAAGTCCTTGGTCGACAAAATTGATAGGTAGGTACATACGCTTTGCATGTTCTAGAAATTTGTTTTTCTCGTACTTCTCTACTTCTCTGTTCGCTCAGACTTTTTGGTTAGACTAACCTCGGCTGGCTAACACCTGCGACGATGTCAGTCATCCCCACTTGAAGTTCAACAAACTACATGTAAAAGTGCATTTCGAAGGCTGCTAGATGGCGATTGCTGCACAAGGAGCGTGATTATAATGGGACCAGATGCCATATGATTTCTCTTCTGAATCCAGGATGTACAATTGAGGATTGAAGGAGATGTGCCTAACACCTTATCACCTGGAAATACATTTTTCACAGCCCACACGTTCTGGATATTGAAACGGCCATGGTAAATGTGAATAGTTAATGACCTGCTGTGTCAGTAGTTAGAGAACAACAATTACCGAAAGATGTTCCTTATGTCCAGAAATTAGCTGTATAAAATCACATGTTTTCATGCTATCTGGCATAAGGTTCCAGTTGTCGAGCATTTACTCAGAATGTGGGAGGAAATCTCGGTCCAGCCAGGAAGTGACTTCCTAGTCGGTCGGCTGGGCTCAGCGGGACTGGGTAGGAAACATCCCACCCAATTAGTATACTAGGAGAGACATTGATTTGTGAGTCATTTGTGTTTCATTAACCTTCACCCGGGTGGCGGCTATGAGCTACTTTCGCCATTGTGGGGTGGAGGGGGGACGGAAGTGAAAAATCCCAATCCTGCCAACTTAGTTTTGAAAAGTTTCAGTGAGCCAGATGATGGGGTATTTACAAAACTGACACTGGCACCCACTGAGGTATGAATAATGCCTTCAAGATGGCAATGTATCAAAAGGCACCTGGTGCCCAGTCTGCTCATTCTGCGTGTTGGGAACAATAACTTTCTCCCTCGTACGACTCCAAAACATCACCTTCTGTTTGTTAAGCTGCCTTATCTCGGGGTGAAAATTGGTCTGCATCGGGAAAAATAAACATTTTTCTGACCTCTGGACTAAAAAAGATAACCTCTAATCGTAACGGTGGAAGTATAAGGGCGGCACTGTGGCACAACCCTTCCCCCTTAAATTATGAATTTTAAAACTAGGCCTAGTTTTGCTTGAAAGAAACAGGTTGAGAAGTCCAGGTTGCCCCCCTCCCCCCGTTAAATCCGGGCGCTCCAGTGCATCTGCCTCTAACTCGGAAATTGAAAGGACTGGAAAGACGCCGAAAAGTTTGTTTCTGCTCGCCGGCATGGATTAGCTCCCCCTCAAATAAACAGACTGTATCTGCCCCTGGCCCCTACCATGGATAGAATAAGTATTTTGAGGTCAATCGAGGCCAGGGTCTATGTGTTTAGCACAGGGTTAAACCTGATATGGACATGGTATATATAAATATATTCGAGCGATGTTAAAAAGTCAATGTCAGCGAAACAAAAGCATCCTCGTTCAGGGGAGCGTTATTGGCTGAGTTGCCAAAAATGACTAACTTGACCTTAGCTGAACTTCCAAAGACGATAGATTTTTGGCTTCAGCCTCAGAAATGGACCACTAGCGCGCAATGTCGCGATTTTGAGTTTTATCTGAGACATATTTACTGAAACGGCCATTTCAAAATTATTCAATGGGCTTACAATGGGGAGGTGGATGGACACGTGCCTGGCTCTAGGCCATCAATATATCGATTGTGATATCGATGTGATGTGATAGCGATTCTTTATATATAGGGAATCGCGTTATCACACACTGTGACAGTCGGTAACCTATTATGTGCTGTGAACCTCAGATCAGCACACTGAGCATGCTCTGACTGCTGCCACTTGAAACTTTTTTAAATGAGGTAACTTGACCAGGCCTGATGGCCTGACCTGACATGGCCTTGACTTAGAGTTCAGCGTAATGACGCAAACAGGATAAAACATAGCACTGCATACTAAATGCGGCGGCGCGGCGCCCCTCCGTTTCCGTCCACCTTGGTAAAACCTTAGGGGGAGGGGGTAAAAACTCTTCCTCATCCGGCCGAAGTTCAATAAATATGTTTGGCTTGAGCAAAAAATTCCGCGTGGTTGTGCGGTATTTCTTTTTCTGGAACGAAGGAGCAAGCATGGTCGATGAGAAAATAGGCCGCTTAATCAAAGTAGCTATACCGTGGGCACAGAATGTAACTGTACCGACAATTTTGATATCTAATTTTTCCGGACCCCTCATCATGTCAGCCCACTGCCACGCAAGTACTACTTGGAACCCACTATCAGTGCGGCAGAATGTCCGAATTTAAGGGAGGGAGGGGCACCATGGACTTTTCAACCCATTTCTTTCCAGTCCACGCCATAGGGTTAGTGTTAAAATTTCTGATTTAAGGGGGCAACATGCCCGGTGCCCCCCTCCCCCAGTTCCCCGCCAGTGCCCACTATATAGCAAATACCACTTGGAACTCGCTGTATCATGTTTTGAGAACTGCATTTGGTGGTTAAACTGTGGCCACTCTGCATGATTTGCTGTGTCTACTGATATTTTATCATAGCATGTCCAACGCTGCTTAGTTAAATTTGACATCCAGCTAAGAGTACATGATCTAGAATACATCTAACCGAACCGCAGGTATTTCACAACAGTAGTTTTCATACAGCTGGGAGGCCATCCAGCGGTGGCGAGTGTTGCAGAAGTGCGGAGGTTACGGAGAGCACACCGGGCCGTGTCCGGCTGTACGCCGTCCCAGCCGGTGTCAGCGTCCCGCCGGCTGCACGCTGGGCAGTGCGACGCTGCAGACGGGTCGCGGGGGCACGTGAACACGGCGGCGCTTCCCCGGCACAGAGCACAGATTATCCCGGCTCTGCAGTGGACAGCTGGAACGAGTCGACTGGAACTGCGGCACTCGTGTGTTAGGTCGAAACACAATAGCTCATTAAGGGGCGGCAGGGAGAGCAATGGGTCTGAGGCCAGTGGCCGATTCCAGAGTACCACTGCAGGGCTGACGTCAGGTCTAACCTTTGGCCGGGGGCAGGGACGAATCCAATCGGGGGAGGGAAGGGAGCCGTTGTTCCCATAGGTCCACAGAGGCGCCCTTGTACATGTTGGGCGTCCATATTTGGCGCCGAAGACGCCCTATCTGGAGGCCCGACACCTATGATTTGCCAATACTGTGCGGTCTAGGTTCCATGAAGTTAACTTTCGAGGTTGTCCCGGCCTAACCACCCTGTTCTCCGGAATCCTGCATTATCGTCATCCCTCCATGGTCTACTATTTACTCATCTTTCTCCTGACAGGGGCACCCTTTATCGAAATGAGATCCATTAGTGCCATGGCCTTTCCTGAAATTCCGCCTCCATTCTAAAATCTCTGATTTGTCACTGGCCAACTGCGTTATCCTTCGGTACTGCCCCTGCACGACGGTCACAACGGAAAGACAATTTTCAGCTCACTTCATCCCTCCATTTCGAGGATTGTGCTAAGCCTCATCCAAATACTCATAAAACGATTGGTGTTCAAATGAGCAATTGTCTTACTTTCAGCCACGACGTCAAATTTGCTGTGGAAGGATGGATGGCAGAACTAGGGGGGGGCGAGAGTCAACATGCCTGCGGGGTCCAGTCTCCTATGCTTCCTGGTACTTAGATCGGACCGTGTATGGAGCTGCAGTGTGCGCCGGAGTGACGTCAGCGGCGCCTGTCCCGCCGCAGGCGCAGGACAGACCGCCGCTGGCAGACCACGGCGCCCTCTCCCTCTGCGTCGGACCGCGGAAACAGCCGCCCCCCTCTCCACCCAGCAAGGTCACGGTCTGACCCCGGCCCGACGCCGACAAAACACCAGCGCTCCGATCGACGTGTGATGCGGGCCCAGCCCTGAGGTGGCACAGAGGCAAGGTCAGGCCGGGCTGTCGGACCGCGGGTTAGCGGCGCCGTCACCGCGCGTGACCGCCGAGCCGGGACCGCTCAGCACCAGCGCCGCTGCCGGCCTTTGTTCGTGACACTCTATCGGCGATCAGCAATGGTTCTGTTGGCGACGGAGTGGTTTAAGACTGGTAGTTTTCCGTCGCCATACATTTCCGCGTCACTCCAGGAAACTGGTCATATCTTACACGCTGCCTGAGTTCCTCAGATTATGAACACACATGTCATGGATAGCGTCCATGAAATGGCAGTTCTATCACCGGTTATACTATACAGAAGGCAACGGCGCTGCTTAAATTCAAGCATGGGTACCCGATGGCGAAAGAGATGAGAGGGGCATTGCATTTCTTTGGAGTGTCCTCTTTAATCCGTCGCATGGAACTGAAAGAACAAACACACCAAGCTCCGCAAACAAAGACTCCTGAAAGCTACCTACAAGATCTCCTGACATTATCATAAGCTCAAAACAAGTCTCCGTTTGTTTTGGGAAGCCCAGTCCTCTCTTGGCGGTGACGAGCCAGAATTGGTGGGGATTGTTCTGAGGCTGCTCCCACGTTGCCGCAGCCAGCAGGCTGGGGCTGACCGGGCGCCACTGCTCCGCTCTTCCCGGCTCGCTGCCATACCTTGCTTCCATGTCCAACCCTACACCCAGTGCGGCGCTGGCCGGAGCCAGGCGTCCACACCGTGTGACTGAGCGGTCATTCAGGCCGCGGCGGTAGTCCAATCGGACTGTGAATCAACACTGAGTGAAAAATGGCTTTTACGGCGCCTTAACATGCGATGGAGGAGCAGTTTTCGGCGGCGCCTCGCTGCCATGACAACAGGCGAGTGGCTATGGTGCAGGACGTGGGTGGCGACGCAGCTGCTCCCATTCTGTCCGGCCCGCGCTGGGAGGGCCGCCCGGGGTGGGCCTGCGGCGGGGAGTGACCCACAGCTGGACTGGGAGAGAGTCCTCGCCAGGCCACGAGCGGGGTCGGTCAGCACGTGAAAAGGTGACGGCAGGAAGCCAAGTCACGCCTCCGCCCACGGCCATTGGTAACTCAGCTCGCCGGCCGCTGATGGGGCGTCCGTTAAAGAGCAGAGGCTCCTCGGTGCTCACTGAACCGGGCTGGGCAGCACATAACATTTTCGTACCATGGAGTAAATGAAATGATGGCCCACTGCAAATTCATGGTTGATAGGTCCACCGACGGAACCGCTGACTCGTAGAAACAGGTGATTCGGCTACTATGTATCACTTGCCGTCATTTTACGGACATATACATTGCTTACATTGCCCTGCTCGATATTTAAAGGAACGATAGCTGAGGCTGGTGCCACATTGTACCTGCTAGCTAAAGAGGACTAGATGTGAGCCTCATATAGCTCGCTTTATTCTCGATAAACTATGTCATGTCCAGATTTTATAGCCAGCATTCCTCCACATTCTATGTATAGAGTTCAGAGAAACAGTTTTAAGCACCTAATAAATTGAATGAAGCAGACGATGGGTGCCCCAGATTTCAGAGGGAATGCAAGCTCCGTTACACTTTCTCATCAATGTTGAGAATGCGGTGAAAGCCTCACAGGATACATCCTTTGGCTGTTCTCAATCGTTCACCACACACACTGGCAAGATAACACTGAGTCATCGTACCATCTCCCACCGCTGACCTATAGAAGCTCCACGGCTCCTCTGCAGCCTTAATGCACAAAACACCCAGCTGATGTGTCCTGTTGACTCTCTCCGGCGTGACAAACAAAGAGGTGGCGAGGCGCGGCGCGGCGCGTGTGGTTTGCCGTCCCCTCGACACCCGGCCACACCGCTACGTCAACACACTGCCTGCCGGCCAAAACGTGCTGCCCAAATACTGCCAGTGACGTCACTGGTTCCGTCTGCTCCCGTGCAGCACCTGTCGCACAGTCCGCTCCAGGAAAGGCTGCCGGTATGCTTGCTACTGCGGCGACCAGCGCAGCCGTCCCAGTGATACAGGGAAGCGTGCCGTCGGATCAAAGGAGGATTATGCACTGTTAAAACGCCAGATCGCAATACGGACGTGACTGGCTGCTTCCTGGACTCAGCTGGTCATTGCTTACCTTTGAGAAGTGCTGTGTTATCGATGAATATCAACATAACATCTGGTTCAGGATGGCACTGACACCACGTACGTGGCTTTATTTCGTTTGCCTAGACGGTGCACGTGGCTAGACCATGTGATGTTGTTCTGCGCCTACCTGGCTTCTTTCGTATTGTTCAGCCAACTCATTGTTTTCCTCGTTCACCTATCGATAAAATGGCTGTGGCGTTACCATTCCGAGAACAATCACGGCAGCAGTAATCTCTAGTGGCTGGTCCAGTCTGGTTCGGCACTGTTAACGGGCGAGTAAAACCCCGCCTGCTTTTACATTTTGCTGTCTGATCTGGTCACGCAGTGTACTGCAAAAAATGTATCATAACCATGATGTCACGTGGCAGCCGTGCAAAAGGAGTGCAGAGGCTGAATAATGCATATTTGGCGTGATAGGACGCCACCTGTGTCTGCGTGCATTATTGATGGCCGTAACATTTATACTGATGCGCTCTCCTCATTGATGATCATACATTATGGAACATAGTCCATCTTGCCCCATACATTCCATTTGGTACCGAGTAAAATAAGTGAACATTAAGCGTTATGCATCCGGCCATGGCCGGGTTCGTTATGTGAGGACTCGCACCTGTCAGAGCATTGGGTAACATCAGGGCAGAAACAGTGATCAGTTGTATCGCCTTGCGCCTGCGTTTCCGCACTGTTTGATTGTCCTCACAAGGTGAACTGGACATCACACTGCTAATGGGAAACCAAATCAGAGAGATCGCGCCGACGGGTGACGGACAGGTGCAAGTCTCATTTGTTATCCAGCCCGTCCATTTGCATACGATTTAGGGCGTCAGATGGCCAGCACCAGCTCTCTACATGGAGCGAGTATGCGGGAACACGTGTCTGTCGCGGAAGGTCGGCTGGACAAGGTCAGGTCGCCCCCCTACCTTCGCCACCATCGCGGGATACCGCTCTACATTCCACACGCGCGCCCGGGTACCGGCAGACCAATCGGGCGGGAGACAGACGCAGGGCTCTCCAGCACACTCACGCTCTCCCGCTCTCTCCTCCTGAATGCTAAACAAACATTTGGAGCTAACTATCCATCACCTGACTGAGTCGACAGAGTTGCTCCGGCTGACCCAGAACGGGGCGGTCAAAGGTTATATCAACTATTCAGTCTGCGACAGGTTTGGCAACCGATGATTTTCTGTCTTCGGGGAGACGCCCGATCAATGGAGATCGATGGTGGCTGCTTCAGTCCCAAGGCTCTGGAACTTTTCCTTCCTGGCCATATACGCAGGCGACCTCTTAGTCAGGGTGCAGGTTATGAGGACAACTCGCTTCAGTTTTATGGGCGTTTGTAATCCCTTTTAGTTAAGAGAGTTGCAATGGCTGATTTTTTAAGAGAAGCTGCTCCGCCGATTTTCCAAGAGGAATATTTTTCGAGCCTCACGCAAGCTGGCTGCGCACTTTGTTGTAGTTGCGGTTCTGTCAAACCTACGGACGCAATTAGTAACAAATTTAACAGTCGTCCTCTTGACTAGTCAGCTTACATTTAGCATTCAAAACAAATTATTCCACAGAGTATGCATTTATTGTGCCCGAATATATAATCCAACTCTATTATATCCATTTTGCATCCAGGACTCGAGAAGACAGGCCAATAAACATCTTGTCAACTTAGTATGCATTCAATTTAAGTTTGCTTGACGACTAGCTTGCTTTTTTATTTCCTAGAGATATGAAAATAAGAGATGTGAAATTGATAGGAGGGAAATATGACAGGACATGATCAGACTTGTGACCGAAGCTGGTGGTTTAGGGGTCTTGAGAGTGGGCTTTTAGTCCAAACGAGGAGGCTAAAGACATCGGGAGTCCATTACGCTAGATTCTGATGGTGATGGCCCGCGGAAACC
Organism: Lepas anatifera; assembly: GCA_034440635.1. Taxonomy (NCBI): domain Eukaryota; kingdom Metazoa; phylum Arthropoda; class Thecostraca; family Lepadidae; genus Lepas; species Lepas anatifera. The sequence goes on from JAOTON010000047.1 coordinate 460,831, forward strand.
TATTTGGCTCGATTAAGGCAGAAGTGTATAATGCGATCCGATAATAACCCACAGCCTACCTTAATGAGAAGCCAAAACGTCCAATTTGGACAATTCTGCTCCAAGGAGAAGATGGGTTATCCAATTAGATAGCGATTACTGGTGTTCAAATTACAAAACATGATGACCAGGCTCAGTACTTTAGAATTGATTCAATCCAATGTTGAGCTTCAAGTGGAACCAGGTAATGGAACAGTTTGTGAATTGGAAGGTCTTAGATATCGACTAGCACTTTTGTCTCGATGCTGGCAATTGCTTAGCTGGATCCAGATCAATCTTTGTGGATTTGTGCGCCAATAGGCCAAAATCAGGCGCGTCACCACGTAAAAGTCAGGCGCGTCACCACTTAGGGACCAGGGGCCTGGCCCCTCACGTTTCCTCCGATAATTTTTCCATTTCAGTTGGGCTCTAACAGAAGTTAAGAACTGTACCGTGGTCATAAGCGAGAGGGTACGATGAGCTTGAATCTAAAAATTATCTACAAGGGCAAGTTTTATTTCAGAGAGAAGTCAAAGTTTCACTGACGGCCCCCGTCCCACCCGCATACTTTTCCGGTGGCTTCCCCCCACTCACACACTTTTCCGGTGTCTTGGTTTGCATCAGTTTGCTTTAGCTGATCTTATGCTTCATTGTACGTGAAAGGTACTTGACGTAAACTTGGTTAGAAGGCTGTCCAACAAAAAAACGAGGACTATTTTTTCAACTTTGACAATCGACTATTTACTGCGATAGCCTGAAAGGTTGACACGCGGTGGGCGGGCTGTTCGCGGGGTAAATCGCACCGAGAAGGCCGAATTCAACTGATCACGAGGCACGGGGCTTTGTTTCATGCTAGCTTGGGTTTTGCGCTCTTTTGCTGTGTAAAGCATGTGTATTATAACTTTATCGCTAGGTTAGCTTTGTACAGATGTAGGGAATGGGAAAATGTTAATACACGGTTTTAACCCATCGTAATCGCTAATTTACCTGTTCCCATTTGAAAAATTACGAGCCCCTCACAGCCGCAGCTACCTGTCAGCACATTTGAAACACTCACCGCCGGCCTAACCGCGTGCCGGTCTGCGTCACCTTTGGCACCCTATTTGAGTCACCAGTGTGGCGCCAGTGCCCCCGGCTCTGACAGCGGTCCGGTCTGTGTCGCCAGTGCCTGAACACGGTCCGGTCTGTGTCGCCAGTGCCCCCGGCCTGACAGCGGTCGGTTTGTCGCCAGTGCCTGACCACGGTTCGGTCTGTGTCGCCAGTGCCCCTGGTCTGACAGCGGTCCGGTCTGTGTCGCCAGTGCCCCTGACCTGACCACGGTCCGGTCTGTGTCGCCAGTGCCCCTGTCTGACAGCGGTCCGGTCTGTGTCGCCAGTGCCCCTGTCTGACAACGGTCCGGTCTGTGTCGCCAGTGCCTGACCACGGTCCGGTCTGTGTCGCCAGTGCCCCCGCCTGACCACGGTCCGGTCTGTGTCGCCAGTGCCTGACCACGGTCCGGTCTGTGTCGCCAGTGCCTGACCACGGTCCGGTCATCATGTATTACTAACACTTCCACACGATTGAGGAGGCTTTTAAAGTGTTGTCGTGATGAGTATGAAGTGATTATAAACTATGGAAGGAGGTCTGTATCGCCAGTGCCCCTGACCTGACCACGGTCCGGTCTGTGTCACCAGTGCCCCCGGCCCCCGCCTGACCACGGTCCGGTCTGTGTCGCCAGTGCCCCCGACATGAGCGTGGTGGCGAACGACATCATTTTCCTGCCGCGGGAGAGTTTCCGGCCGCGGCTGGCGCTCTCCTCGCCGGTGGCTTCGCTGGACCTGGTGAAGCAGACCGGAGGCGGCAGCACACTGCGGGAGGCGCGCCACTTCACAGAGTTCGACCACCAGGCCAAGTGGCAGGCCAAGCACAACGAGAAAAACGCCAAGTACAAGAAGGTGAGTTCGGGGTCGGTGGGTGTGACGGAGGTGTGGCAGGCGGAGAAGGGGCCACAAAAGGTCTGTGTACATAAGAGATGTTTGTGGGGTGCTGACGGTGATGACAAGCGATAAACTCGGCTGCGGGACTTACTGAGACTGTTGGTGTTTCAACCTATTCTCTCATGAGCATAATCTCTATTTACGTGTCCATGAAAGAGGCTGTACAAAATATTTAAAGGATAATCGTTTTTTCATAACATGAGATAAACAAATATAAATCATTGGCAGATCCAGGAGAAGGGGGGCATGCACTCTATAAACCCCGCACTTCCTCTATCAACCCTCGACGCCCCTGCAATGATCACCTCCTCCCCCCGATCAGCAATCCTGGATCCGCCTCTGATTTAAGTGAGTCCAATTCTATGATCCGGGTTCATAGTTTCGATCACCAAAGGCCCCTGAAGAGAGCCTGAAAAAATGCCGCTGAAGCTATAATACCTATGGGGTCGGCGGACCTGTTGACTGGTCGGACAAGATTCAGAGAAGCTTGAAATACAGCTTCGGAAGGGGACTTACATGATAAGCTGTGGAGTTATGTAACTGTGTCATGACGCAACATATTCTAGAAGATAACTGGAAGCGACAATGGTTCATTCCAGGGCCCATAGAAATAGTGTGACCAGCCACCCTGGTGGTCCTACAGCTGTCTATTCTGCACGCTCGGAATATGCTAGCGATCTACATATAACAATCTCTGGAGAAGCGAAAACGACCAGTTTCAACTCGTATAGAAGTACTTATAATATTCTGTCCGTTGGTATAGTGATACCTAAACTAAAACCAAAACAAATCATACTACGATCTGAATTGTGTCTGCTGAAAGTTGTTATGGTCTTGCTCCAAAACTTTCCCTCGACATTCGAGTTCCATCTCCTGGTGCGATCTTGAAACCGAGAAAATCTTATGTTAATTAAGGGTAAGACAGCACACCGAGGTTTTTAACTGAACTAAAATAGTCTTTATGAAGGTTATGATGAATTAAACGCGCGAAACACCATATATAGAAATGATCTAGATAAGAATATCATGTTTTTTACCAATCAAATTTCCGTCCCTGAGTGGTCTGAGCAATGCAATCTGTCTCGAGCCAGAGAGAAATCGACGCGTGGGCAGCGCCGAACTGATGGATAGATCAACCAGATTCAAAGGCCTGTGATTTATCCGACATACCTGTCGTAAAGTTTCACGATATGCTCTCCGAGCTTAAAACACGCATGTGAAAGCTGATCGAAGATTGTTCATTCTTTTGCAATTCAAAAATGCTATGCCTAATGTCTTACCAGTGATACCCAGTAAAAAAAGCTCAAACTTTGTTTGACATTTCTAATTTTTTCTGTTTTGCTGCAAGGACAGGGCGGCGGAGGGACGCCAGAGAGAACCGTAAACCTGCTTTGTATCCAAAAGCGTGGCCAGGATTCGGCCAAAGGGGCGGGGTCTGGACACCGTCTGGGGCCTCCTGCAGGAGGGCCCCTAGGCTGGAGACTTACCTGAGCCGTATGCCCAGGAAGGATCACCTATCACGCTTGGTTTCCAGGCTTAGGCGAGACTGGGGCCAATTGCTTCTTTTTTACTAGTTCGTTTGCGGAACCAACAATTTTACCCACAAAGAAAATGCACATTATCACCGTATACCTTCATGTTTCGTCCTCCTTAAAACCGAACAACTTGTTGGAAACACCCAGTTTTTAACTTTAAAACTCGAGTTTCGAAACCTCTCTGCGCCCGTTACAATTGATTCCCAGCCGCCGCTCAGTTGTAACTGCCCCATCGATTCTTTATTTCACCTTCACATAAAGATAGGTCAACAGGAGCGAAAGAAGAGAACAGCAAAAACACATGACAAAAGCAAGCAATAAGAAGCAACAGAATAGAAAACATTTAATATGCACACGTGCAGAAAAAATAAGAACGTAAGTAGGCAAGCATGCTGGTAGGCAGGAACAAATAATAAGTAGACAGGAACAAATAATACCAGTCGATAAAATAAACACAAAAATCGGCAAACAAATACTGCAATGGAACAAACGGAAAAAACCAGTACAGAACAAAATGAGCATACAGATAACAGAAAAACGCCTAAATAGGAAATAAAACATGGAGAAAAACCAACAATATGCTGCTAGTTGTTCCATTGCAGTGCCAATCCATACTATGAAAACAACTTATGGCTCGATATAAGCCCCAATTCGCCCTAGTGCATTGTTTCGTGTGTGCACATAGCATATTTCTCACCATGATATGGGCCATTGAACGTAAAATGCTCATTCTAGTTACATCATATAAAATACGAATAACTGTAATTCAAAATATATACCTAAAAACGCCGTAAATTTAAAGGACGTAGTTTTAGATTTGACTCTGTTACAATTACCCTGTCATCCTGCATCATCGTGAGGGCAACTATTTGTATAATAATAAAAGCGCACAGGCAGAATAAACCGAACTCAAGTCACAAACAGTTGTTAGGGCTTCCAGCCTCCAGTATTTTAAGTTCACAGCTCGTAAGGAGCTGAGTGGATGACGGGGGCACAGGTGAATCATTTTACATCGAGCCCCCCAAAACTGTATAATGGGGATATAATGGAGCTCTTTTGACCAATTCATGGCCAAAATTCGTTCATAAAGTTAACATCAAAATGCGCATGGTGTAGAAGCTGGTGTGATTCTTTTCAAGGTTTACCATATAAAGCTGCTGTTACAATTGCTCCCATGTTACACTTGGCCCCAGTCTCTCCTATACGTAAAAGTGTGGTTTAGATTTTCCAGAAAAATAGTCTCTATAAGTGAACATCCTCATTTTATCCAGTGCCCACGTGCCGCCAATACGCATTTTTTACGTTTTTTATGAATCGCGGGGCCCCGAGACCAAGCTCGAGCCCCGATCCCCCACAAGACCAAGCTTGGGGACTACTTAATCAAAGTTTGAGGGGCTCCCGAGATCAATGTTCGGAGGCCCCCGAGACCGATGCTTGGAGCCCCTTGTGACTAAGCTCGGGGGTCTCAGCCCAGTTTGTGGAGCTCTTAAGATCAATATTCCGGGCTCAAAAATTAATGTTCTCCACCCTCTCCCCTCTTTGAGACTGATCCTCGGGAACCCACTGAGCCCAAGCTCGGAGGCCTCCTGAGCCCAAGCTTTGGGACCCCCGACTCCAGCTCGAGAGCTCGTGGCCGTTGCTCTGGAGCCCCTCGATACCGATGCTCGGGTCCCCATGAGACCAGGCTCGGGGGCCCCGAGACCAATGCCTTTGCTTTGCAGTGCACAAAATCAGCCCCAGGGAGCCTCCATGAACCCCAAGGACCCCTCTTGGCTACGTCACTGTTTGGATCATCCTTGCGCACCCCGTTTAACAGAGGCAAACACCTCAGCTTTTCTTGCGTGGCATATTTGTCTGGCTGCGTTTAAGTCAAACAAATACTCACCAAAACAACGATTTTTCAGACCTCGTATTTGTAGGCTATGTATTTCGCACGCGACGTGCAGAATGTTTTAAGGCTGATGCGGGCCGAAGTCCTGGCACCTCCTGAGGAGCTGGCTAGGGGACGGCAGATTTGAGGTCGGGCAGCCTTGACTCGGTGACTCGGTGTCTGCCATTTGTCAGGCGTCATCAACCATCGACGTAATTGATTTCTCACGCGGCGACTGTCGCCTGCGGGGCGTGCGCGGTGAGAAATGACACCGGACAAGGCGACGAGCCACACGCTCGACGGGTTCTTCCAGTCCTCCGATGACTGATATGCACGGCACTTGATGCCACTGTCAAGCTCATATCGTCAGCTGTCATTTTACATCTGACGTCTGTATTTGGCTCGCTGAGGAAGTCAGCGTCTAGAAAGCTATTTGAACTTGTTGTATTTGTATGCGACAGAAAATTGGCCTCATTTGTATGAATTCCAGTGACATGGCTCGGCTGCAAGAACTGATTGGGATCATTCCTTAGTGGATTAACCCGGAAGCCCAGTTATTGGGACGAGTCTCACATTTTCGGCATTTCATTGTTCGTGCCTTGATCCTTCCGCAACGTACGTAGCTTTACTAGGTCATCTCCAGTCTGATAAGCCAACTGCTGACGCTGGGGGCAAGGACAGTGTACCTGTCACATCGAGGCCTCTGAGCAGCTCCAACGAATAGACTTATCTCCAGTATCCGAGCGCAGGTTTTATGGGCGGCTCTGATGCGCAGCTTAGATGGGCGCGCGCGCGTTCCCGCGGGTGCCGGAAACGGCGTCGACCTCGCGCGCACGCCGCTCGTAACTGGGGCTGCAGCTGCCGGCGGAGCTGCTGCCTGTCCACACGAGCCGGGGCGGCCACTGCACCGGCAAGCGTCAGAGGCAGCGGCACTCAGGGCCGCGCCGAACCTGCAGCGCCGTGGGATTGCTAACTGGTGCGTGCACGTGGGAGGAGCTGCGCACTGTTTACCTCGCGCCGACTCTCAAAATGAATTACTTCCCACGGAAATGCAATTAAAGCCACACACTTATGCTCTACGACGTCCTTGCATATTTCCTCTTCGTGTTTTCGTTCTACAAACGGTTGGGAACATCGGGTGCCTTCGAGCCCAGCCTTACATGGGGTAGAAGTTCGGAATATGACACGTGAGCTGGAGTAATGGCGCCGTTCGTTTAATCTTGATATTGCTATACTCGGTAGTAGCAGAGCGGTCAGACCAGTGTTTTCGGCTGACGAACTGCCAATTACGCAGCGCAAGCAGTCACATCCCAGACCACCGCCCGAGTCATTCTCCACACAGTGTAAACACTGCGAAGAGGTCGTGGAGAGATCTATTTGATGGCCGCCGGACTCGGAGCTGCATTTACGTGTGCTGTGTTTAATATGTAAAGGAGTTGTAGCTGAGGGAAGGCTTCTATTCATTCCCGATCGAGACTGAAGCAAAACATTTTTTATTGAAATACCATAACTTTATCAGGTTAAAAGCTGTAGACACAACTTACAGAGGTTCGAAAAGGTCTGGTATCAGTAACGAGATTTCAAACCACATAGGCATCGCCAAAAATATTGAGGTCTGGCATCAACAAGTGGATCGTTTTCTCGACGCTCCGAACGCTTCAGAATCTTGAAAAGCGCATTGACAGACTGATCGTCAATCCCGTGCGATAGGGCGAGCGCAATCTCACCATTTTTACTAGGGTGCTTTGGCAGGTTTTAGTGCTTGGGTTGGTACTCGTAGGTTTCATTGGTAGATGAAGGCGAGGTCCGTGTACTCTGAAACTTAGTCAAAGTCATAACTGAGAGAACAGCTCTATAATGTGGTGGACCCGCGACCCGCGGTAGCATACTTACCATCTGATAACGATCAGGTGGAAAGTAGCTTCGCTTTCGAAAACTGCCAAAGTTGATACTATCACTGGCGTAGGATCGAGTACCTTTTCAGAGGGGTATATAGTAAATACAACTTTTTCTTCCTGATTTTAACACGTGCACTAGAGGGGGCCTCGTAGGCCCTCCTCCACTTATTTTCCAAGATGGCCAGAAAACTGCTCATAGCCGAAAAACGATACTTGGCCACATTTGAGAGAATTTAACGGAACGTCGATTAGTAATCTATAATTTTTTTCTTAATCGGTCGACATTTTTTTACTGACAGGCTTTCAAAGTCAGACCAGTATTTTGAGATGACTATCAGGGACGGCGGATTCCAGGGTGCAAGTGGTGCAGTTGCACCACTCGATTTTTTCCAAGTGGTGCAAAAGTATCTTTTGCACCACTTGTTTTGGCTTTGTGCAGGGAGGCGCCCCCCCAGGCCTCAGCCGGCGCCCCCGGCCGGTCAGAGAAAATCAAGCCTAATTACCGCCTACTTGAAGAGGTAGGATCCTCTGCGAAAGACATTTTCATACATGAATTACGCACCTTGACATCAAAACTGCGCCCTGGAAAGCAAAAGGCGCCCCCCTTGAGTAAAGGCGCCCCTCTGGATAGCATAGGCGCCCTTGAAAAGCGTAGGCGCCTCCTAGACAGCTGAGGCGCCTCCGAAGAAGAGAAACGGCGCCCCTAGATATCACATGCGCCCCCTGGTTAGCACAGGCACCCCTTGACAGCAAAAGGCGCCCCCCGCAGAGAAAAGGCGCCCCCTGGACAACATAGGCGCCCTTTGATAAGAAAGGCGCCCCCTGGAGAGATAAGAGAGAAACCCCCTCCCGAGAACAACGGCGGCAGGGACGGCGGATTCCGCAGGACAGGGTGTGCAGTTGCACACCTTGAAAAAATGATGGTGTACAATAGTATATTTTTGCACACCTGGTTTTGACCTCGTACGGGGAGGCCCTCACGGATTTGGGTGGCACCCCCGGATTTTGCCGGCGCCCCCGGCCGGTCAAGAGAAAATCAGACACATCGCCTGTCTGAAGGGGTAGTACCCTCTGTGTAAAATAAAATACACTTTCAAATATGAATGGCGCCCCTGACATCAAAGCTGCAACCCTGGACAGCAAAAGGTGCCCACCCCTTGAGTAAAAGCGCCCCTCTGGATAGCAAAGGCGACCTCTAGATAGCAAAGGCGCCCCTGGACAGAAAAAGGCACCCCCAATTGAAGAGTAACGACGCCCCTGAATAGCATAGGCGCCCTCTGGTTAGCACAGGCACTCCTGTACACTAAGAGGCGCCCCTCCCCATAGAGCAAAGGCACCCCTCTGGATATCATAAGCTCCCTTTAATAGCAAATGCGCTCCCTGGACAGCAGGGGCGCCCCTCTGGATAGGATAGGCGCCCCCAAAACAGCAAATACGCCCTTTGATACCAAAAGCGCCCCATGGACAGAACACACCCTCTGGATAGCATAGGCACCCCTGGACGGCAGAGACGCCCCTAAAGAAGAGCAACGGCACCCCGGGATAGCATATGCGCCCCTGGTTAGCACAGGCACCCCTGGACAGCAAAGGCGGCCCCCGTCCCCTGAGTAAAGGATCCGGGTCTCTGGATAGCATAGGTGCCCCTGGATAGCGCAGGCGCCTCCTGGACAGCAGAGACGCCTCCGAAGAAGATCAACGGCGTCCCTTGATATCATATGCACCCCCTGGTTAGCACAGGCATCCCTGGATAGCAAAAGGCGCCCCCCGAGAGCAAAGGCGCCCCCTCTGGAAAGAATAAGCACCCATGGATAGGAAAGGCGCCCCCTGGAAAGGACAGCAGAACATTTTTTAAGGAAAACTCAGTGGAGGGGGGCGGTGGAGATTTTCTTGTGCTGGCCATTATAATGTCTTCGGGGGATCAAACCCCATTTGGAGGGGGCGTTAATAAAATTTAGACGTGCTAGTGTTAAAAAAATGTCTCCTAATTTTTTTTATTCCATATTATAAAGATTAGAGTTGCTGCCCAGGACTGCGGGTTTTTTTCAACGGAAAAAGGCCAAACCGGGTTTGCGAAAAGGCCAAAAGGTTCAAATTGTATTTGCACTAAAAAATCTTGTTTTTTTATAAATTTCGTCTAAGTTCTTCCCAGTACGGCTGTTGGAGTCTGAGTCTCATTAAAGTCCTCAAGGGACTTGTCACGGAGACCCCGACCCCACCACCCGAACGAGTAACGCCCACAATGAAGGGTTGATTTAGAAGCCAAAGTTTAACCTCCCACAAAGCACAGGGATGGCCGCCTCGCTCAGGTCACCCTCTCATCAGTCAGTTGCCAGCCGACCTACGTCGGGCAAACGATTGAGCGCCGGAGCGTCTCAGGGGAACCGATCTCAAGCCTGGACATGCACTGCCACTGCATGCTTCTCAGCAGCGGGCCGGAGCCCGACGCTCTACCAACCGAGCAACTGGGGCGGCCAAATGGCCGAATAAATACCACAAAAGCCATATTTGAGGCTAAAACGAACCCTACCGGGTGTCATAAACCCACAGAAAAAGGACAGAGCACTCTTGTATCACTGCAGTGAACAGTGCACTGTATAAAACTAAATGTTGATAATTTGATATTGACTTGACGATATATTTTTAGCACACTGCCCATCTCATAAGAAGGCAGGAGTCCCCTTCCAATTCCGTGTGGCGACCCAATTATTTTATCCACATAACTAAACAATTTGTTAGCATCATCAATTATCTTGGCCGCACCACTCCCCGCTAACATTTGATATCTTCCTGCTTTTTTCTGTGAATTGTTTGCTCTTGAACAGTGACGGATCCATAGGCAGATACAGGATTGCCAATCGGAGGGGAGCACCTTCCGGGGGGCGCTATCCGGAGCAGGGGCGCCACTTTTGACCGGAAAAACCTACCAGGTGGGAGTAAAATCCTATCGGTGAGCACCGATTTTCGCACCCTGGGGAGAGTGGGAAGCGCCACTTCAGGCGAGTGCCATCGACCTTTCAGGGGGCGCCGTGACCATTTCAGGGGCGCCGAGGATCGATCGGGGGCTGCATCTGCCCCTCCCCTTTGCCCCCTGGATCCGCGTATGGGCGGATCTAGAATTTTAGTAAGGTGGGGGGGAACGCGGAGCCTCAAAGTGGGCACTTTACCATCAACTTCTCACCCAAAGGGCGCCTATGGCATTCGGTTTTCGGTTGCCGTCATTTTGGTGGATCGTATTTTTAACAACGTCCTATCCCACCCTCTCCCAGCCATAACAGTTTGTACCAGCCAAGCAAGATGCCTATTTGGCGTGATATTTGAAACAATGAATTGCTAAACAGTTCAGTCCACACTTTTTTCGGCACCTCTTGAAAAATCTGTAACTGCCACTAGGTCATGGAGAAATTCAAGACACTTGGGAAGATGCAACAGCTGAACATAAAGGTATATATCGGAGGATTTTTCTATTAGTAAAGAGGGGTTAAGTTTATTTTAATATCAAATATGATAAGCATCATTTTGCCTTTCCACGTGGCCAAGATTCGTAAGATAATGGTGAGAGGACATTGAAAATAATCGCAGCGAATGTGAACCTGGCCTGTGCGCTGTCCAAGAAAATTATCTCAGCGGAAAAGCTTTTAAGTTGTAGGAAACACAAACCGGACTTTAACCCACATTATTAATTGCTCCTAAAAAATAATGTTTGAACCAGATGGCAGACTCAAGGAGATATAAGGGAAGTTGAAACGTTAAGATAAACACAGAATGAAGTAGGTATGTGGGCATTTTCCATCGACCTTTATCTATATTCTTCAATTCATCAGCATGGGAGAATTGCTCTTGTGCGTGAAATTTCGGAGGTGTTAAGAGAATTTCGGTAGTCATGTGATTGAATGCTGAAATAGATCATGCCATAGGCATGTGTGATTTGTGACATAAATGGGCCCTACTAGAATAAAAAGAAAACAGTTTCAACGTGTCCAAGTACTCTCTTGATGAATTGATAACTTTTTTTCGTTTATTGCCTGTAATTTGCGCGTTTAATGATCATGTGCAGTGTTCAGATCGAAGTGAAAAGACCATTCAGATTGATAAAACGAGTATATTTTGTCACTGACCATCCACTTATACCATCAACCATCGCCTTCAGGTCAAGTTCAGGACTCATTTAAGAGAAGAGGTGAGCGTGCACTGTGCATGCCCAAATCGAGACACAGCCGCCCTCCCGATGGACAGACCGCGCAGAAATACGTCCTCATCGCGTTTGATTTCGCGCACGCATACGACGTAGTGGACCACCACCTGCTACGCGTTCGCCTGCTGTAGATGGGGCTGTCAAATTGCACGGTGGCCTGGATTTGGCAGTGACTCCGGGACCGAAGAGTCCAGGTGGAACTAAATGGTGTGCTTTCCAGTGAGCGCATTTTTCCGAACTGGCCTGCCGTAAGGAAGTGTCTTATCGCCAGTTTTATTTTGTATGGGCGGCTCGGCTGGTAGACGCACTCTGCGCGGTTCCCGGATGCTCCCCTACATGTACGCCGATGATACGGCGGCTCTCTGCACGGGCAACAACATCCAAGTCGCCAAGGACCGGGCGCAATAAAGCTGCTGCTGGCACCCTCATGAAGTGGACCCGACAGCACAGAATGGTGGTATCAGGAGCCAAGATCCAAGTACTGGTGAAGTCCCAGTGGGCCAGAGACGCCGATCTCTTCAATTTTAAGGTCGACGGGAAGTCTGTCACTGCTGGAGACACCCTACAGCTACTTGGCGTCACCATCGATCGGCTCCTCCATTTCGGTCCACACTGTAAGAGACTGTGGGAGAAGGTCCACCCCGCATCTCCCACCTACGTCAACTGTCCGGCTGCAACTGGGGTTGCACGAACAGCACCTCCGAACCGTCGCTACTGGCTACGTGAGAGGAGCGATGGAGTAAGCGGCCGCAGCGTGGCTCCACGCCACACCGCCATTTCATGTCGAGCTGCTGGAACGCAAAATGAGAGCGTCGGCGCGTATCATCATAGGATGCACCCACTCCACTCCCAGCCGAGTTAAGACTCCCCGCTTAGCGGCCAGAAGGAGGGTACTCGCGACCCGACTGCTGGTGAAATTCCATACCCTGCCGCCTGAAGACCCCTTGAAGACGTGCGGAGGCGACAGCGCCCTCTCGACTCTCCTCGGTGACCGGGTGGCGGCAGGTGGGCAAAGACATGTGGGATCAAGCAGGCATCTCCCTCCCCATCGAGTCTTTCCTTCCTCGACGTGTTCCACTGTGGGTATCAGGAGAGTGAGTCACATTTCAACTAGACGTGGGCTCACTGACATCAGGAGCGCCACCTGTCCGGAAGAAGCGAGTAGCTCTCCCCACCTCGCTTCCCTGACTCAATGTGCCACATGGGTGTGGACCGACGGGTCAGTGCACGGAGGGGTCACGAGCGGGGAGCTGGGTCTTCATCGAGTCACCAGACAGAGCCCAGCATGAGCTCAGGCGACCAGCAGACTCGCTCTGCTCGAGTTTTCAGGCTGAGATGGTAGCCATCCAAACTGCCTGTGTCTTCCTACTGGACTAATCAGTGCACACAGAAGATCCAGTCATCTTCAGCATGGCCTGCCAAGGTGACGACGCATTATAGAAATAAAATGGCTTCAATGTCTGCAGATAAGACAGCGAATCGGTAAAAATCGCAAACTTCCTCACCATCAGCTTAGACACCTGGTCCAAACAGCAAAAAAATTGAGTACAGCTCTGAAGTAAAAATGGATCCTTCGTAAGGCAAACTAGAAAACTTCTCAACATCGTCACCAACAAATGCACGCCCTGTGCCATTGTCACTTTCTTTTGCAACCGTCTATATAGAAACAGACATGGTTTTCGAACGGCTCCGCAAGCAAGTTCATAAATTACTGGCGCGTCGGTTCATGAGGCAAATTTTTGCTTTGTTGGCGTAGGTTGTGTTCGTGTTAACTGTCGAGATGAGCTATGGTTCAATAACAGCTGCTTCATGTGGTTTGACGAGATTGCTGTCGATACCAGCCTGTGCCAGCCAGGCACAGACTCTCACTCCCTGGTGACGGGTTGCAAAACGCGAGCCACTGTCTATCTGACTGAGGTAGGCGTCGCCAAAAAATGTTTGGTATGTGGGGCGTGCTGGTGACTTATTTTAAAGGGAACGTGGCACCTTGGTAAAATCCTGGAATTTTGTGTAATTAGGCGTACTTTTAGCCGAAAATAATGAAACCACTCATGATTTCTCTGAAAAATGTACAACAAGCTCAATGCTTTTATTTTTAAAATACTCCTCTAGAAAAATGAATAAATATCTGCCTCTGGATGATGTCATGATCTGGCAACCACTACCATACTCGAAACACTTCAAGGGCTTCGATTGGCTGATGCTCATCGTGATGTCAGCATATGTCGTCACACCAGCAGCTCACAACAATGGCCGCCTGGCGAGAGGTACATGAGAGGTACATTTCGGGTAGGTTTTAGTTTTTTCTACGGAAAAATCGAGTTCCAAGACAAATGATATATAGAGCACCTGGTTTTCCGATTTGCTTTACAACTTGGCTATCTCAGTTAAAATCACGTTCTAAATGTGCCACATTCCTTTTAATGGCTTAATGCAAAGCGAGTATCTTACTGCGCATTTGTAGCGATATTTCACTAATTTCCACTAGCATGCTTATTATGGGTGAAGCTTGGAACGCTCCTGTTACTATTCTGATAGCGAGATGACGGACATATCGATAATCTTTTTCGCGGACTAAGGAGTGGCCTCATACGCAACCCCGGTCTGCGACCTGGGATAACCCCCACCGGCGCAGGAGAGCGGCATGACAATGTGCTGAAATCAACCATATTTCATTCTCAATGTATCTCTCCATAAGCCTGTTGGTCAGTGCCATCATTCTTTTCTTTGAAATAAATAGTAAATATCCCGCAGTCAACCCCGGATTCGACCCCCGCACCCCTCATCACGAGACAGGACCTCTAACCACTAGACCACTGCGCCACACTGTACCGACTCCCACTAACCCTACACCTGTGACCCGTCAGGAGGTCACTGGCCGGTATCACGCAATCAAAACGATGCCGTGATCGTGGCGCCGGGTGTTGTGTTCGTACAGAAAAGGCATGGTATAAAGCTGCTTCTAGAAGACGAACCAAACATTAGATTCGCCTAGAATCACTTGTATCGGCGACCCAGGACCCTAAGCTAGCTTTATGCCAAATTGCATACACTTCCATTCATTTTGAGGACTTGAAACCATGGTGAGAAGCAAACATGTTCCGAGAAATTTAGCTCCTTGAAATACCCTTTCGGACGAATTACTCGAAAGCCGTTGGAGATAAGTGGGTAGTGTAAATGAATTGAATGACTGCAATTAATTTTTCCTATTCAGCCATGTCAATTCTGAGCTTGTGAATGACATGTGCTCTGAACCGAAAAGCTGCAAATAAAAGGTTTTCTACTAAAATTATATTTATACATATAAGACAATGAATTTTATTATCACGATATCCATCTCCGAATATTATAAGGCGGAAGCAATGTTCTTTCATTATTTGAAATGAAAAGTCAAATCGGCGCATTAGATCGCGAGAGATTAAGATTTAAATGAAAAGAGCAAAAATGTAGTCCTCCGGCAAAATGGCAAAAACTAGGTCAGAATTTTACGTTTTCCACTGGAAACTATGCCTAAGCACAAGAAAATTGACGTAGCTGCCTCCACGTGGCTGTCTTTAAACTAACTGAAGCGTGCCTTCTGACATTTCGAGCTTACAAGTCGGCTGTCAAATTTCAATATCTTTTTTGCTTGTACTAGAAATACTGCGTTTTGGCGTAATAAATATTGTCGGACCAGTTCGAACTTTTTTCTTAGGTGGCCTTGTTGCTTATTCAAAAGGAGGCAAATTTCAAGTTCGTCGCTTAAGAAATAAAAATGATAAAATGCAAAATTGAAAACATTTGTTCCAAAATTTCTCAAAAACTATTTTGAATTTAAATTCGGGGCCTTAGTTTGGGCGTCTAGCGTAAAAGGGCAATCACCCTACACAATTGCAGAGCCCTGGTATCAGCTGTCAGAACCGCCAAACGGCCAGAATAGAGCCTCTTGGGAAATCTCAATCCGCTTCGCTCCATGGATTTCGTCATGCGGCTCTGACACAGCCGTACTCGATCTTCGGACGAATAAGTGATCTATACAGCATAAGAAGCTTATAACGTAGCGTATAACAATGAGCGTATAACGTGCGCATAACGTATATATAGGCGATAAGCGTATAACGTGTATAGCATGAGAAACATTTCTCTATCTGCACGGTATCTCATCCTCGTCAACACCTTCAGTATTTTCAGCGTATTGAAACATTTTTTTGCGGAAATCCTTCAGGTGTGGCACATATGAAAGCTTATCGAGTGTGAGCCTGATAAATCTGGTTTCTGCTGCAACGTCGCTCGGATTTCCGCGAATTTACAAAATCGGGTATTCAGTCTCAATGTCTATTATAAAAGTGCATGCACTATGTCTTTGAACTTGAAAATTTCAGTCCATTGCGTGTGATCCATTGCTGCAATATGTCAAGGCAGCTGCAGCCGCCTCTGCGCAGCTGCTGCAGTAGACACTGTCACACATATTGTGAAGTCTTCAACGAAAAACACGTGACGTATGTTTGTGGGAAGTGTCTGCAATATCATTGGTCATAACTGCAAACAAGGCTATGAATATCGCAGAATCCTGGGCTATGCTACTCTGTTGCTGATGCCAATCCGATACGACTGAGTTTACGCGAAATCTAAAATACCTATTTTTCGGAATATTAGAAATAAACCACCCCAAGTGGCCTCGCACGCCGAGTCCAAGAGTTTCTGCAGAACGCCATTGGATAGCAAAGGCGCCCCCAAGAGATGATGGCGCCCCTGGGGAGGAAGGCGCCCCCTGGGGAGGAAGGCGCCCCTCCAGAAAATCTTGCACCACTTCTCGAAAATGGAATCCGCCGTCTCTGATGACTATAATCATGGAGACTGAATAGTGTCGTCATAACACTATATAAATGGGATGATACGTCAAGATCAACTCACATGAAGGTCAAAGTCTAAGACCACAGATCAAGGTCATACCAGCACTTTCAAGGTCATTGCCCCCAGTGATTCTGTTCCAATGGCACGACCAAGTCTGACCTATATCATACTATGACGTCATAACTAAGGTCAAGGTCAAAGGTCATGGGTAAAACTCAATCCTCATTTCTCACCCAACAGCTGGTATAATGCTACTTATAGTCTACATTATAGGTAGTATACCGTATTGAGACGTCATAGGTCATGACTATGAATGACCTTGACCCCAACGTTTGAGGAAAGATTCTTTGCGACCTTCCCTCTGAGACCCTGGTCTGTTATTAGCATATTCTTGTCTTTTTCTCGCATAATTATGACATTTTCCAATAGATCCCCAGCACGGTTAAGATTTGACCTTTATGGCCTCGTTTGACCTTGAAGATATTGACTTAGGTTAATGAAAACTGGCCATGTTGTAGATCACCATAGCCCCCACCCACCCTCTCAGCGGCGATTTTTCTAAGCTTCCTAGTTTTCAAGATCTACCAGGCCCCCTTCAGTGCGCGTAAGTGCCAGACCCTCTCCGGTGCGGGTGTTAAGGCGAAGCAAAGCAAAAGAGGAGTTTGTTTTATCAATATCAAGGAATCAAAACTCTTTTTAGATTCCTTCATTATATTTTCAAAGATTCAAAAGTGACCAAATACATTTTTGTCTCCAGCATCGTACACAATTTGGCATATTGTTCAACCTCTGATACTTACGCTCAGAAACAAGAGAAAAATAAGCGAAGTGATCAAATGTCCTGCACTTTTAGACTCTTGCCGACCTTTGAAATCGAAATGTGAGAATTGAAAATTATATCTGTGTGCTTGATTGTTGGGCAGCGTAGGAAAATTAACAGGCGTATGCATTTACAAAATTTTCCGACGCTATATGAGCCCAGCCGTTTGTGCGTCATCAAAGCCCCCGACTGTTATCAATTTCATTTTAAATTGTATGTTCTTCAATTTGTTGGTATGCACGGCTTCCGTCGTACCTACTCTGGCTGCCAGAGCTCAGGTGAGAAAGCAAATAAGAAATAAGAAAAAATTTTTAAGTCTTAAAGGCTTCCCAGTGGACCCTCTGCTTAAGTTTAATCTGATCAAAGCAGTTCTTCCCAATATGTCGGGATAAGAATTTAGATATAAAACAGTGAGAATATGCAATACGATGTATATGTTTTAAATAGCCGAACAATTTTCAAACTTTATAAATATTTGTAGGTCATGGGTGGATTTTTTTTGGAGGGGGGAGTCAGGAAAACCCTGAATTTGTAGTCTCCCATAGGATTTGTATAGGGCTTGCATTGCCGTGCTAGTGCTAACTCATCCAGCCCCCCCTGGATCGAGACGAGAGTCCCAGCCTTGCTGTAAGCTCTGATCCCTTCCTCCATGATGGATAAAGCCAGCCACATCAAACACTCGATTGCTCGCTTGTGCAGATGTTTTTGGTTTGATTTGTATCCCTTATCGATGTATTCCTTCCGATATTTTTCTGTCAACGCTCTGGAGGCAGAAATTTTACACTCTTGACATTTAAATTTCTATATTTGATATATGAATTTCAGCATTTATTCCATGGGCTAAACATATACAATGTGATATATTGGGTTCGATGTTTTTCCATGTTAAGCTTTCTGATTCTATTGTTTGATACGTTATTTTGTAACGGTTGTGCACTCGTGGATAATGCTAGTCACACCCATTGCCATGTAGAGCTCCAGTTGCAAAACGAGTTAATACGGGCATTCCCAGCAAACACAGGCGACTGTACATCACGCTGCCTGCAGTTTGTGTGCGGAACCAAGGTGTTATCATCAACTTAAACAACAACACAACCGAGCATCGAGAAACCGCGTCCCGGCTCGTTTTGTTTGCGAGTGTGGTTGGATAGTCGGCGTTACAGCGCTGCCCGAGTGTCTGGCGTCCGCCCCTGTTGATATGCTGAACTTTGCCTCGCGTTATCGTGCAGAGTCTGACTGCGGTGACGAAGCCAGGCCGCTGACCTGGTGAGCCATGACATCAGCTGAGTGTTCGCTTGGGAACAGATTATCTGCCGTCTTAGCTTAAGGCATGTGCATTAAACTGTTAACTGATACAAGTGGTGGATGCACATTTAAGTGGTTTTGACGGATCAACTGGCAATCTGCGTGACAGAAACTTATTGGTTCTAATATGAAGCAGGAAAGCAAGTGAGATTCACATTGAAGCTGAAGCGACCACCCTCATTGCAAAGATGCATGGGTGGCGAGAAGTATCGTGCAAGAGCCGCTCTACACTGGCTTCTCATATTGGTGAGAAGTACGAGTGAAGGACCTCTAGGTGCTGCTGCTAACCTGTCATAACGGGAAAAACAGGTGTTCGAGACCTGACGTCTCTGAGCCGTTGAAGCCGGTTGTTTCCCTGCAGACGAATCTTGAACTGCCACGGCCATGACATCAAAAAGCTGCAGACCGAAGCAGCAAAGTAAATTGCGGAACTCTCCATCGGCGGAAGACTCACATGAGCTCAATTGTTTTTCTCTACCTGAAACTGATTTTCAAAGCTTCTTTGTGGAGCCGACTCGAAGAGATGCTCGAAGTGGTCTTGCCTTGGGCGCGAGCTCGCTAATGCTGCGCTACTTTCTACCCGTGGGCGAGCTGGAACGTTACGTGGAGCAGAAGCGCCAGAAGCTGATCTCCGCAGAGCTACAGGTAAACTCCACCATCACCCTCTATCAGCTTCACGTGACTGGGTCCTCTATTGAGGGCCTCTCAGTACCCCCGTACAAGATGAGGGGTGCCGAATCGTCCAGTGCAGAACTTGACCCAACCAAATACTCTGGGTCTCCATTTGTCACCTCTTCCGATGTGGACGTCATGGCAGAGGTGTGCTCTTTGCCCGTGGAACTTTCTCCAAAGGATGGCAGGCTGTTTCTAGATGAAGCATCGGCAAGCCATGTTGGCTACGCCAGCGTTGTGCTCCATGGTGATTCCGATACGTACGAACAAACGAGGCCCGTCAGTCTGCTCTGTGAAACCTTGCAAGGTTCTGATGCTGTGCAGCTCTTGTCCAACGAGGCTGTCAAGGAGGAATTAGCCTGCGTCGCAGAGAGTCATGCTGAACGTGATGGTCACGTTGTACATCGCACAGGCCCTGCAATCAACATCGACCCGATTTACACTCCCCAAAACTTCTTGGACATAACAACCGATTTCGACTTGGTGCCAGCACTTCCTCTGCAAGGACATCCAAATGCGTTTCGCAAATGGCTTCTTCGCGTGAACAGAAATTGTGTCCATTGGCCAAACACAGAACTTCGCCAAGAGATTGAGCTCTACGCCAGATGCTTTCTAGTGGGCACGGGACACGTAAGCAGCATGGACCGTCGGCTGGAGTGGCGCCTATCTTTCTCTGACCCAGAGAGGAGGTTGGCACAGAGCCTGACGATTACGCAGAGGAAAGTATACTTGCTGCTTAAGCTCATACAGAAGTGTTTTCTGAAACAGCCGAAAGTGGTAGTGACCTACCACCTGAAGACACTGCTGTTCTGGGAGCTGGAACAATCACACCCGCGGGACTGGAGGGAGGAGACCGTGTTTGAACGCTTCCTCCTCCTGCTGGATCGGCTGGAGGGTTGTCTGGAAACATGCGATATCCCCAGTTACTTCTATCCTGAGAACAACCTCATCAGTCACGCAGATCCGACCGATGTCTTGAAGGCACTGTCCATCGTTCGTCAAATCCGTGAGAATCCCCTGGCATACCTGTATGAAATGGACAGTCAGCTTTGGTTCGGCTTCTCAACCCTGATGCCCCTCAAGGAACTACACAGCCCAGTTGTGGTGGCAGTCCACTCAGAAGCTTCAGAGGATGAGCTCAGGCTATCTCTGGCGTCCTGTCTGTTGCGCCAGGCTTGCTTCGGGACCGCGAGAGATCTGCAATGGCTGCCACGACTTGCTGATCTTCTCCGAGATTCTGCAGTTCTGAAAAATGGAATCACATTTCAGGATGCTTCTGAACCTGACGTTGCTGAGAGCACCATTGAGTCGAAACCAGGTGACCAAGGGCAGCTGACGCACACGGACTGGCTGAAAATGGCGGTAGTGATAGTTTTCTCCACACTTCTTTTGGATGAGCACGCATGGTTGAAAGCACTTATTGGAGTAGCCAAACTTCCTGGTGTTAAAGGATACACAAAAAACTTAATGGAATTGGCTTTGAAAGAAATGATCCCTCACATACCTGAATGGTGCTCCCAACAGCTCCTGCCAACGCGTGGTCACCCATCACCACCGATGGACCCAATGATGGCGATGAAGCTCTTCAAGATGAGCTTTCTAGAGGCCCAACAGGCCAAAGAACAGCGCAGCTTACAGGAGAGCTTGAAGCTGCCAGCTCACGTCAACTCTGGTTCCTCTTCTGCTGAGTCGAGTGGAGCCAATCTGCAACTACCCACAGGGAGTTCTACTGACGATAAGGGGAGACACAAGAATCCTCTCAAACGTGAAGCCAAGGTAGAGTGGCAACTGAACCGGCGTGAACCCAGCAGGCTTTCAAAGGCTGAACATCAAGCCATCAGTGAACATGCAGAAAAAGCCTCACAAGAAAATGCAAGTGGGGATATATGCGTAGCAGCACAAACTTCACGGAGAGAACACGATAAAGCTGCCTTACCTCATTTCCTTCGCGAAACTGTGCATCCCATCGCCCAGATAGCAAGCTTAGCTTCTGAGGAAGCAAGCACCACTGACGGTTCGGACGCTTCAAGCACAAACGACAAAGCGCCTTCCGCCGCTGGTCTGACTGTGAGCATGCTTTTCCGTCATATCTATGGATCAGCACCGGAGTTTCTTGGTCCTCTGCATAGTCCAGTCCTAGACCTCATCGGCTGGCTGCGTCAGCGGCACCAATACCGGATGGCCTGTCGTTGTATGCTATGGTTTCACCACCTGACTGTGCGGTATGGTGGATGGGGACATGAAGATCTGGATGTGGTAGTAGATATCAAGCTTTCTCCCTTGTTTCTGGACAGCCTTGATGCTTCGGTAAGATACGTCTTCACGAGCAGTGAGACCTGCAGGGCGGCTGTGCTGTCACTGACTACGTTTCTCTTCTGTGTGGTGATGAACGATGACGACAAGTTCTGCTCCAATGTGGTGGGGACGGACATAGGCTCAGTGCACCTGAGCACACTAGACAGAGTCATCGAGGCGGCGGCGGAAGGCAGGCAGGAGGTCAATGACGAACTGCGCTGGACGACTGCTGTGATGAAACTCGGTGTGTGGAAGATGCTTGGAAGGGACGTGGAGGCACCACTGCGGAGAGTGGCTCGGTTTCGAGGTTTTACCAGGGGCAAAGAGGCCTACCTTTTGTTGAAAAGAAATGGGCTTTAAAAAGGATCTGAATGGTTTAGTGGATGTTCAAATGATTGGTTCCCGTGGTACATTTCTAGCAATGTTATGTTTGATCAGCTTATTGGGTAAATCTAAACTACTCTGACAATCACGCAGCGTGGAATTATGAGTGCATTTTTTCATTGCTTATTGAAGTTTATTCAACATTTTTAATGGTTGTTGTGTATTTGTGTGCATTAGAAAAGGCACGGTATCTTCATAACAGATGTGGCTCATAGGTTTTTCCGGGATTCCAGTGCCTTCCACTAGTCATTCCTAACAAAATGAATTCACACAATCCTGGCCCTGAAACGGCCCAGGTGTTTGTTTCGTTCAGCGGAAAGCTGCAGTGAGAATGGGAATAGATCTAGCCGTTGCTTGTGGGTTTGGTGGAGCTGCACTTCTGCCGCCATTTCCGGCTGCGATGGCAGTGCGGAAGGCCGCTTCCCGTGCCGTTGCACTCAGCCTGCCGCTCTAGTCAGCTATACATCTGTAATGCTGGCGACGCCGTGGTTCACAGATTATTGGACACGAGTATGAATAAATGATTGGTGCCGGATAGCCGCCTTTAGGCCCTGTCTTTTCTACATGCCAGTTCTGACAGGTGTCTTCGGAGGTCGCACTGCATGAGGCGAAGAGACCAAACGTGCGATACCTCACTCCCATGGGCTTAGTGGCCCGCGAACCTTCCCTGGACTCGGTGGGTGTATTTTAATTTTCAATGAACGCAAGACAAGATAACAATCTTACTTTGAAAAACGCACCAGTTTCGATGGGTGAGGGAGATTCGGTGTATTGTGTCCATACGACAAATTTCGTCCTGTCGCTGGGAAAATGTATGAGCCCAAGTCATGTTTCATTAATGTAATCTAGTTGTTATTTAATCTTGACCTAAGTTCAAGGCCAAGGTATGGCCTAGCAAGGCCATGCGGCAGAATACCAATACAAACGCATATTGGTTTGTCTTTGTATTTTTTCTATTGATGCCTTTGCCCTAAATCAGATGGGATGTCGTAAGTCGGCCAATGTTAGATAATTTTGGACCCCTGGCTCCTGTGATGTCCCAGTACAATAAGCGAGGTGTGAATTTTATGCATGAGAAGAAGGCAGCAGGGCGTTTCAGCTTTATTTCTTTTTTCCATATCACCATTGTTTTCCGAGATTGTAGGGAGATGGTCAGAAGCGATCCCACGGGCGGTCGTTGATGTCGAATGAAGGAAACAGTGGTCTTCTTTGTTTTACTCATTTTTCTTCATGGAAACCCCATAAAAAGGATATGGGCAATTCCACAGGACAGGTCGACCAAGCATGTATATCACCACTGCTTTGGATTTGCTCAAAACTTTATGGGTGAGCTTTAAAGTTTTCTCCTGTTTTCCCTGTAATCGCCATTGCGTGCAGCGGATTTTTTCCCGATCTTAACTAGGTCACGACATAAAAATTACAGATATTTTTAGGTCAAATGTGAAGTTAGGACACATTTTAGAATTATATTTCCAGGAGAATTCGAATAAACTTTAAATATTTATATAGCATTGGAAAGCTTGTGCATAGGGCCATTCATAAAAAAATTATAATGATTAACCTGAGGTCAAGTTTTGACCTTTTCAGTTTCTTATTTTCTTATTCTTTAGATGTTTCGCGTGAGGCCTTCTCAGGATATAGGCTAGATACTGGTACTAATTTCTTTTGGGTCTACGAAATTTATCGGTTTAATGAGGCATACGCGTCGAAAGGGGGCCGGGGGCCTGGCGCCCACTTTTGGCCAAAATTTTCCGATCTCAGACAAAATGAGAGAAAACCGGACATTTTATATCCAGCCGCTGGGAAGGCAACAAGGAGCAAAATTCGAACAGTTTTGGTCTGATATTAATTTTTGTCAGCATCATTGAAGTTTCCCCCACTTTTTCAGTGGCGACACTTATGTAATAAGGTCACAAAATAGGTTATGTTGTTGGTATTTTGGTAGTGGGCTAGTGACGACTCCGAATCATGGTCGATATGAGTATCATCTTGAAGCTCGTGAGCTTCTGAATGCGATTCGTGATCACTTTTGCATATTTTTGTTAACTGATCTGCTTTCAATACCTTGAACGCGTGTCATGACCTGTCATAACCTCAAACAAAATACTGACGAAATGGCCGAGATATGGGCGTCAATTAAATGATTGAACGGTTTGAGGCGGTTATAGATGTATCATTAAAGCGGGGCACATAACGCAGACGCTTAAGCCGAAACGTGGGATTATTTGAAACAATTATTTCTGAGTTCTCACCAGTTACTATATTTTAGGGCATCTATGGACTGCAGGTATAAGTCGATCAATTCTGCATTAAGTATTTCTCTCTTTGTGTAGATAGGTCAACTACAACTACTTCAATGTTATGTATGGCGCGACAAAGGCACACATATTCAAGTTCAGTTCTCCGTTTTTGCTATAATAAATATAACTAGATAAAAGGAAGCAATTCACAAAAATGAAGTGGCGGATACAAGGGGGGCCGGGTGGTGGAATCTTCTCCCGAAATACCAGAGTGCTTACCGTTACTTTATGGCCGGAGGCTGTTCTGAGTCAATGACGGGGAAACTCGAGCCTCTCAACCCCAGTTCCTTCCCAAATGAAGGCCTGGGTCCGCCACTGAACGTGACGTACACCGTGCAAGCCTCGAACGATCTGTAAGGGACCAAATTTTGGAGTGCAAGGACATTTTTGCGCACTGAGTGATTCCTAAGAGATAAAATCTCAGTTTTCTGTTTGTCGGAGGCGAAACTCACATTGTAGAACGTCATGTTGCAAAAGGTTTTGGGTACAAAAACAGAACATAAAAATTTAAATGGTACAAGAGATCATTAAGAACATAAACGGTACAAAATCCTTCCGTTTGTTTAAGTCTCTGGATGAAAACAGTGTTGCTGCCTATTAAATTTCTTCATCAGCAAACTACTCTGTTCACCAAACCACTTGACTCGATTTGATAAAGTGAATGTGGTGTGACGATGATTATTGGTAAAAAATAGTTTAATGGGAAATATATTAAGTTATACGTAAGCAATACATGTTGCTCAAGAAGTGCACGTTCTTTGTAAATTGCACGATGACTTCATTATGATGTATTGTTACTGAAAAAACATGGTCATTTGAATTCCTATGCTTTCTCAAACCCTGTGATCAGACACATTTTTAAACGCCAACATAAATTTGTGTTTAGCATAACTTGTGCTGCTCTGTTGGATAAACTTAGGAATAGTAAATTACCATTAATTGCTTATATCTCTTTATTGAGGTCATGTTGAGTCACAATTTAAGATCAAGATCTCTTAAATAGCTTCTGAGCTAAATAGAACCTTTTCCCATGTCTCAATTAGGTTGGTACATTCCTGATGCATTCGTCAACCAAAAGTGTACAAGCAACTATATCATTCTAACAAAACAATCCAGGGACAAGTTAGGCCACATGATAAGGTAAATTACACTCAAATCGATATTTTCGAGTTTTCACATGCCTAATGATGCCCATATCGACCATAATCCGGTGTGCTCGCCAGCCACCTACCGATAGGCCAATGACATGACCTACTCCTTGTCCCCATCAACACCGAAAAACCCAAATTCATTAGTGAACCCGAATTCATTTAGCTAGTACCCTAAGAAGGTTTCCCACGAAAATAGTAATACAAATTGGTTTGAATAAAAGGCCAAGCGGCCGTCAGATCGAAACTTGACCTCAGGTAAAAGGTTACATTCTTTCTAGATAGTCCCATTCATAAGCGTTCTAGTAGTTTACAAATTTCTGCAGGTTATTAAACTTATCACGGTGATAAAAACCAACATGTGTCGTAACTTTACTTTTGACCTCAAAATTTCAGTGACGTCTATCTCGTGACCTTTTTCACCCGGAACAAAAAAACAACCACACCCAATGAGGGCAATAGACATGCATGCAAAATTTTAGCGAAATTGAAGATGTGATGGTGAACATTTTTGCAAAAAGTGGTTGATCCGTCCTGGAGCTTCCCCAAATGGAGTCGTTCTTTACTAGTACAACTTTGCATAATCCTGGATTAAATAATATAATTTAGATGAAACAGTATGTTTTCTGCCTCAACCACCACTGCAAGAGAGATTCCCGATTATTCGCGGTTCACGGACGGAACATTACAAACTACGTTCAGCAAGGGTGAGCCTGCTTAAATTTTGGCTTAAATGTCGGCAAAAGGCAAAAAAAGTTTTAAGAAATGTCTATGAATGGGTTTAAAGCAATAAAAAATACATACAGGCCAAAACCGAGCGCACACTTTCTGCTTCAAGATTGCAACTGAAAGTTGGCTCGAGTTTTTTTATCGGCTTATCGTTAGAGTAACATAACTGCAACGTAATCGCACAGGAAGTCCAGTTGAAATGAATGAACATTTTGTTTGTAGCAAATTTAAGTGGAATAGGATAGGCAAATGGGAAATCGTTCGATGGAATATATTTATTTTTTCAGACTTCTTCAATAAACTAATTGTTCGGCTTCATTTTCATTAACTACAGCCAAACAAGTTCTCGGAAATACTATAGAAGTCTTCCTCCATGGAAATCATAAGTTGCTCTCAAAGCCCATGCGCATTCCGATTGCGAATCTATTGTTCCAGCGGTGAAACTTCTCAAAATATTTATTCGGATGGTGTTGTAGGGTTTTGAGGAAACACACTACTTCTATGCAGGACTACGAATTTGTTTGAAAGCATTATTCTTAGAATTAAATTGAAGTCGCTACCCACGAATGCCGGTTTTATTCCAGTGCAACTCATTCAGGGTGACCTGTAGAACACGGGTTTGAACTTCTTGTCACCATCACGTCAATTTGAGTCAGTTTTACCGTCACATTTTAGGTCCTATTTGAGTAGAACTTCGGCCACAAATGGTTTGTTATGTTAAAAATTGTATTGCCAAAACAAAATAATCACATGTCCTTTTTATTCCAATCAAGATATGATATATGTCCTACGTTTTACTCCATGCGTTTTCACCCAACACAAAACGTCCCAATATATTGGAACGTTTATAAACTGACTTTCACTTTATAAACTGACTGGGCAATGACTCTGATCCTTTTTACGATTTGTTTTACCTACTACAGTAGAAGTCCTGGACTCCTTTTGTAAATGCAGTCCTTCAGGCTAGCCGGAGTGAAGAATATATAAGGAGTTTCCCATGTTGTGAAAAGAGGGGCTGTTTCCGCTCACACCCCAAATTCTTTGGATAAGTTGGCCCTCACCCCCTCAAGTTCACTACAAGCTCTACTGTGCACTTTCTTGGGGTGTACCAAGTGGCTTTGGTGGATTTCTTCGTCTGTATTGAGGCCCTCTTAGGTAGCATGCTTCTCATAAATGCCCCACTAGTTCTGGGTTTTATCTCAAGAGCGTGTAATTTGTGTCATAGAAGTGCCCTGAAATTGATAAAACATGCCTGTCTTCTGGCGATGCCCCAACGCGCATCCTTTTTTCTGCATACTCCATTGGGGTCTAGCTATGTTCACAAGGGTTGAATGTTTACACTTTCGTACAAAATGAGGGCGATTTTTGTATTAACACGCGCATTGACGGGGGTCTGAGCCACCTTCGCATTGACGGGGGGCGGGTACCCGCCCCTAAGATCTCGAGAACCACGGTAGGTAGCGAAAAACGGTAAATGGCGTTGGGCTGCCCATCCACTTCTCCATCGAAAACATTTGAACCATTTTTTGTCAGGTCACATTTAAGGTCACGGAGGTCAAACATGCCCGTCATAGGGATAACATGTAAAATTCAGTTTTTCGGGCATATCATCTGAACAAGTAAAGATAGAGCAAAACGACTTAAACTATATGAATCCTCTTAGCAAGTCGAATCGAATGATATATAATTTGACCTTGCTAGGTCAAATCAGGATTTGACCTGACCTGGTCGGTCGGGTCAAATTATACAAAATGCATATCATTAGAACCGTAAAGCCCAGGCAAGTCTAATGCAGCTAAAATAAATGCTCTATCACCATCCGTTACTGAGGTATTCCGTAAAACTATTTTTCCATGTATTTCCAATGGAGAGGTCATGCCTCGTACCTGACCTTAGGCCATCGATATCAAAATACCGGAACATATGTTGAGAACTCGGTGGGGCCATTATGTGTTATGGTTTCAATCGGATAAGTTAACCCTGCTCCGACTTATGCTATCTTAAACTTTTTTGAGGTCGGGTCACTTGACCTGTACTGGTGACCTGACCTGAGATGACCTAACCTTAAAATGTTCACGAAGTTGTAAAAATGATGAGGGAAAAGGTTGTACGGGGCGTACGCGCCGTTTTCTATTCCGAAAACCCGAGGGGGGGTCCGTAATGGTGTTAATTATCGGTATATGACAAAAAGTATCTGCCCGGGCCCGTTTTGTGGGTCACCCTCTCCGCGGTGAGATAGGCTTTTCATTGGCAGGACGGTCAGATCGGGCCGGGCTAAGCCGGATCCCTCACATGTGAAATGATAAATGATTAACACACAAATGATTGTACGCAAGCCTAAATAATTTCCAGTAATAAAAATAGTTGATTTAGTACTTCTCTGCCTAATTATCCATACTTCCAAGGAAAATTATGCCTGCAATATAAGTATCTTCAATTTAGCGGCCCCGTATTTCCCTGAACTTAGCATTCTGTATGCCGACCAATTACAATGAAATACCTGGGCAGAAAATTTTCATACGCTGCACAATAGTGACAAAAGAAAATGTTCGAATCGAATACACCGGCGCACAATAACATACTATTACACTCTCCAGCTCCGTGTGACGGAGCAGGCATACGCCACGCTAAGTTTGTGACAGCCAGCATACTTTCTACACCTCTGGCGTCAGCAGGGGTCGTCATTTTGTGCATGCTGTCTCATACACGCTGTCTCGTAATAATACACAAGGCACCACCCCAGTGATCTGTGAGAAGACGCGTGCTCCCGACGTGCACTTGCAGCCTGCAGGGTACTGCGAAGCGGGGCGTCGACGCCGCGCGCCGACACACCGACAGGTCCCCGTCTCCAACACGGCAGCCCACCCAGGCGGGCGCAGGCCGAGACCCCGCCCTCTGATCTTTATTCCACGCTAGCACAGAGCGGCTTCAGCGCGGTGACGGAGCGGCCTCAGGGTCAGGGCCGGCACATCGCCTGAACCTGAACCTGAACTGGCAGAAGACCAGTCGCCGTGAAAAATAAATGGGCTTCCTAATAAACTGGAACGTTTTAAATATTTTTAGCTCAATAGACATTTCGGCAAAAGATGGCTGAATCAATAAAAGGGCTGAAATCCGTCGATGTTTCGTTATTATATACGGATGAATTGTGGATTCTGATATTTTGCAGGAATTAAGCCACATAGACCTTGCGCGCTAAATGAATATACGCGTTAATAAATTTTATATGGGTACTAGATATGAAGCATACTCCCTAAAGTTTTTTTGTCTTTTTCCGCTTTGGTCTTGCTGCTGCTTCGAGCGAACTCTTCATCCAACCACAGGAATTTCAGATTATAGCGTAGGCAACTCCACACACAAAATGGGTTTTGAGTGCTTGCAGTGACACAGCTAGGTCATTGGGGTTTAACGGTGGATCAACTATTAAGATCTTTTGGCATCGTCAGCACTCCGCCAGCTCTGGAAGCTTGGCCCCCGGTGGATGGTGTGAGACTCGAACCCACAGCCGCTAGTTCAGGAATCTAGCATATTTTAGTTGACGACCGGGTCCTCTTCGGTGCTGCAGCGAAGACATGAATATACAATGTTATCCAGTCAATCTCACCTAATCCGAGATTAACAATTTACTTAAACTAATTATTGCAGATTCGGTCACATAATCTTCTTCAGGGTTTTGAATATACATCGGCCACAAAGTTAGAAGCAGGTGATCTCATGATGAACTGGGTCGGTTATCAGATTCACGGAAAAGTCGAAGAGCACCATATCCTCTAAGAATATAAGCTTTCATGCATGGTTGCAGCTCAATTTGTGTAAGAAGCGTTTTTCAGCCTTATTTTAAGGCCTTAACGGTTGCCGTGAAGAGTTCAGGCGTGTCATTGCCCTGTCACTGCGCACCTGCAGCCAGCGTGCCTGTGGTGGATATTCATTAAACAGACCGACGTCTCCAGAGAACGGAGAATGGGGCCATCAGACAATGTCTGGCGGGGTTTACCTTGAACGGCGCTGCGGATATCACATCCGTAGCGTCGCCCCCCCCCTCCTACCCCCAAAGAACGGAGACCAGAGCGGGCCCTGAAGATTTGTCCCTCAAGGGCGATGTTGGATAACGTTTTTCAGCTGCCTCTCTTACCAACGCGGGATTCGTGCTCGGATCTATTGAAGCTGCGGCTGTGTAAATAGATAGCTTAGCTTCACAAAGCCGCTTTTATCTCTTCTTAAGCGAAGCTGATCCATCATCCAGTTGAACATCCACCTTGTGATGTCGATGATATGCAATATTATCCCCTCCTCCCTCCCTCTATCTCCCCCCTCTCTCTCTCTCTCTCCTTTCTCTACTCTCTCTCTCTCTCTCTCTCTCTCTCTCCTCTCTCTCCCTCTCTCTCCCTCCTCTCTCTCTTTCCCCTTCCCCCTCTCTCTCTCTCTCTCTCACCCCGTCGGTCACGACCCCTGGTGGAGCGATGCCGCTCGTTTGTCGGAACCAGCCCATAGAAGAGGGAGCCAAGAGCACTCATCCCCAAGGATCTCTCAGTGTTGCCTGTTTCTTTGTCTGGGTAAGCGCCAAAGATGAGTGATCCCTCGGGATGGGAAATTCATAGTGAGTTCTTTGTCACATTGCTCCATCAATATCCTCTTTTCAGTGCGGTGGAGGGTAGGCCAAGGACCCCTGCCACTCTCAGGGGTGGAGCGGTGTGTGACTTGCGCCTCGAGGACCCTCTGGTATCGCCCAGTTTGAATAGGCCTTCCTGATTTCCTTTCTGATGTTTATTACAGCCTCATGGTCATGCTAGGAAGAACGAAAATGCACAGCGCTGGTCAGCAGAGCTTAGATCTGTTTTAATGATATCTAACCTCACTCCATTGGACATCTCACTGAATCTGCTCTTATTTTACCTTTATATTCTCTCCTTTGACAAAAACATAATCAGTGGGTATCTAGCCCGCGACGGTAGAGCATTTTCGTCCAAGGGTGGGAGCACCTTCATTGGGGTCCATCTCGTCGGGGAAACGTGATAAAGAGTCGTTTAAAGGTAAACTAACATAAATCACCACTACTGCAGGGTGCAATGGCAAACATGAACATTTTCCAAAATCACCTTCTCCGGCTTTGATAAAATGGGTACACATTTGGTGTCCGGAGATAAATGCTTACTCTCCGATTGTTAGCGACAGGCAAGACCCAGCAAAAGGTGCTTGGCAGAATTCAGGTTTGATTTTTTTTACTTTCTTTGTTCTGAATCATCCTGGGAGGAAAAGACACTGTGTGCGAACGGAAATTTTGTTTAGTATCCATGTCCGCATATCAAAACGGAAGACTTCGAGGGCAAATTGCGGTTCGGCGAATAAAGAGGAGCCTAAAGATTCATCCCTCTCTGTATTTTTGTGCTCCTAGGGTGCAAAATAGACCCGCTTATCCACCCAAACCTTTTGAGAAATAAAGGAACTGATAAGATATCTTGGAAGTCTTGATATTTTACGCATTAAAACGCAAGTTTCCCCGATTTGTTTTGTTTCTCTGCACACACAGCCATGTCTATAGCCTAGACATACTTTTGGCCGTCTCACTGATGATCTCATACCATCTGTCTCAATTGTATCAGTTTTCATCAATATCATAAATATTTCGGTCCCGAGGGTACACGAGCTAGCCAAGAATGACTGGAGCAGGAACGTCGCGCATCAGAACCAAGTCGACGCGAAGTTCGAAAAGGTAAAATGTCGATGCATTCTCCACATTTTATCAGTTTTTTTTTAAGAGTAGGCTTTATGATCACACACTTTGCTATCTGTACCTCCAGAGTCAGCGTTTCATCAAAGTATATCATGGAGACAAAGGAACTCCTAGCTTTTATCTATTCTAGAAAACAGTGATATGAAGTGACATTACAGAACTGTACAAAACTTCGCAGTGTACTCTAAAAAATTCGTGTTTTCTAGGGCCTTTTAGTCTCCTTTATCGAACCCAGTTTCACTGCAAGGGAAAACCCGTTAAGAGGAATTCAGCTTGTCACGATTTTTTCCATTAGTGAGGAAACTTTTCTGGCTATCTTTTAAGTCCCAAGTAGGGTGAGGGTAACGCGCCCACCTGGGTAAGACGCCTACTAGCATCTGCAGACTGACGTAGGAACTGGAGCCTACATCTATTATTTTTTCTGTTGCGATCTTTCTGATCTGGTCCTGAGCGTGTTTGGGCGCGCCTGGTCTGCTCAGTAATTTTCAGCAAACATTTGTTGTTTTGCCCTCTGGATATAAAACAAGCTATTTTAAAGTTGCGATTGTACTGTATGCGATTTAGATGCACTCACGGCAATTTGTGAGGTTCAAACAGCGAGTTTGTACATTTTGACAGCCACTATGCGGCATGGAAACGCCGCAGAATTGAGTACTATTCGTTGCGACGCTGCCGTTGTACGTGGGTAAGACGCCCATGTAGTGCGGGTAAGACGCCCCAGGCGCCTTACCCCAATATTTGTAGGCGTTTTACCCCAATGGATGGGTGTGTCCTTAGGATAAGTAGGACATGGAGGTAGGACTGCTATTACTATTACCACCATCACGACCACTACTGGTCGTAATGGCGAAGTACGTTGGGTTAGAAACAAATCACCGTGACAGAAGACATTGAGTTTCAAATATTAGTTCCTATAGCAAACAGGAAAGTTTTCGCGTTTGCTCTCATTTGGTCATCTTGAGGGTGGTCTTAAATCACTGATGGATCCAAAGGGGCTAAAGGGCGTGGCCCACTCCAAGCCTAAAAGTATATTTTCCCTAAGGCCAAATTTTGGCCGTTTTTCGTAAAAAATACTGCGTTTTAGAGATTCCTTCTCAATTTACTCCCCCGAAACGTTGGTTTGGACCCTACAAAGTTGCTCCTGGATCCGCCGATGTATTAAATACCTACCTTCGTCATGGATCTGCTCGAAGCACTGTTTGCATATGGCGATCCCGAACCATCATCGTCGTTAACTACATTTTCCAGATTACACATTTCCATCCTAATCTTACCTTGACATCCTGTTCCAGAATATGGGAAGACGTACCGAAGAAGAACCACTTGCGGGCAGAATGAACCGGAGGCGCTTTAATGTGCTTTGCGCCCCTAAAATATGTTGGGGCTCTATCTTAAATTGCTTTCGGTTTTCCGTTGATAGGTAAAAGCCTACCTGCTTATTTTTGCTGTGTCGGGCTTTAATGCCTCGAATAACTTGCCCACTTTGTCACAACATTATCGTAAAGCGTAATCACAACAATGTTCCCACTTGTTCTATAACGAGATACAGTATGCGCTGGTGTTATATGACGGCGTTTTACCCGGCTAGGGCGTTTTACCCCGCTATCGGGGCAAAACGCCTTTTACATGGTCTCAGAAAAACAAATTTCGCACACTTCCATATTCTAGAGTCCCAAATTTCTATCCGATGTAGCAAAGATCACGAACTTAACGAAGAAAACATGACGCAATTCCATCCAGGCGATTGGTCAGACACATTCTCCCTTAACGTATGCGTCTTCCCTCTACCCTATTGCGGCTTGGAGGTCTAGAGCTAGACTCCTCATCCACCACCATCCCACAGTGCCCTAACGTCTTATCTCTCAGCGCCCAGAGCAGATTATTTAAACAATGGTGATGCACGTGCTAATCCAGGGTATAATTTCTATGGCAGTGACGCTAAGGCGGGCAAACTGAAACAGCACCAACGTTCCGTTATTTCTCTTCCCATCCCGCTACTGCAGCTTATGTACCTTGCTTTTCAGTCGTCTTTTATCCGACTGGTCTGTAAAAAAGGAAGATGTTAAATAAGATTGTAAATAAGATAAACCAAAACAGGCCAAAGGGCTTATATTATACAGGGTGACCCAGAAAAAATGCCGCTCACACATTTACCAATAAAACCAAATATATATTAGGTATCAACCTGAGCTTTTGGCCATAGGGAGGAAACTTAATGGACACAAAGTTGGGACAGTTTCATTCCCAAAACATGTACAGTGTGGGTTGCAATCTCCAAGCACGGCATGATTGGCCCATACTGGTTCGAGGATCAAGCAGGGAGGTCGGCCTGATGAACTCCGAACGATATCGGAGCGTCATGGAGCAATTCTGGAATGAGCTGAGTCAGCGTGAAGATTTCTGAAGAAACCAGCAATGGTTTCAGCAAGACGATGCTACCCCCCTATACATCAAACACCCCTCTCCAGTGGTTAAGTGAGCGCTTTGGGAACCGTCTGATCAGTCGGTGATGTGTCACACATTGGGCTGCGCACTCGCCCGATTTGAACCCTGCATACTTTTACCTATGGAGTTTTCTCAAGGATATAGTGTATATGAACAAACCTCAGACCATACCTGAGCTTAAGGACGTCATCACAGCTCAAATACAGGCTGTCATAGTTGAAGAATGTGCTCGTTTTATAGACAGTTTTGCGCGTCGAGTCCGGCTGTGCCTTCGTCGCGGAGAGGCGCATCTGTTACACATCTTGAAACGGTCGTAAATTTGATAT
Organism: Lepas anatifera; assembly: GCA_034440635.1. Taxonomy (NCBI): domain Eukaryota; kingdom Metazoa; phylum Arthropoda; class Thecostraca; family Lepadidae; genus Lepas; species Lepas anatifera. The sequence goes on from JAOTON010000047.1 coordinate 495,308, forward strand.
CGTTCCATATAATCGAGTGCAATTCGGTAGATGCGTTGCCCAATAACTAAAACAAACATGTGCGTATTTGCGCATTTCTAACCGAATGATTATTGATTTTAGGAGATATTTCATGGGTAGCACGTCACCCTATACATCAGCGTCGCCACCGGCAAAGCAAGAAGGGGCAATATAATTTATCATCTGCTAAGAAACAACTTCATACTCTCCAAAATTGAGCTTCCTGATACCTTTAAAAATGTCCCGTGTTTGGTTGAAGTGGGAAATTTATTGATGAGCAATGAAGGCAGGGCCACCATGGCATCCTTAATCCATTATCATTTATCCTTGGTTTTTTTGGATCAGCCGACCACTGAGGTCATTTTTAGCCCATAACAATAGTAAAGGATAAAGCTCGAGCAAAACGGACGCAAATCCAGTCAAGTTGCGGGGACGTCGTCAGTCGTCACTAGACAAGAAAGGTAAAAGCGTAAAAGAGTAAAAAGAGCGCAACCTTCACGCTCATAGGCATGCCAAGAAAAGCGATAAACATAAATGGTTACGATGAAGATTAGATGACATTAAAGCTAGTGCTCATCAGATAATACATATTCTGGAGATTTAAGCAGACAGATGCTCCTTCAGGAGTGAATCCAGCGTGGGATATTTACAGATAACGAGTTCTCTATTTCAAAGCCTTGGCATTCTACCAGGACATGCTTTGCAATGAGCTTATCACCAAAACGCGGGCACTCTGGTAGGAAATGATGAGCCAAAAGATAGGCGTGCGTGGAGTGGGTGTATCCCAGTCGCGATCTACAGAAAGTGACCTCGTCCCCTCTGCAGACCGCGCCGCTGGACGGCCACAATCCTAGCCGGGGCCTTAGCTCCCTGAGTTTGTTGTCCTTAGGGTTACTGGGCCTCAGGGGCGTAGCCGGTTTCGCTCAGGAGGGCGGCGCCCCAAAGGGCCTCTGCGACAGCGCCAAAGGGCCCTGATGGGTAAAAGGGTCCTGCTTGTTACGAATAGAGTGCTGGGAGGGCTTAAGAGGACCGTCTGGTATAAAATGCCAATTTGGCCACAGAACATAGTGCGGGCGAGCGCTTCCACGGCTGGTGTCCTGGGGTCCTTCGGCCTAGGGGGGGCTGCCCCCCTTGGCTACGCTCCTGCTGGGCCTCCCCATTCTGATGTTTATGATAATATACATACTGGTATATTAGTATAGAACTGCTTGCGAGCTTGTAAAAAGATACTTTTTAGTTGTGGTGTTTTATCACGTTGTTGTGCCGCATGTGTGCTGCACATTTGTGTATAAACAGAAAGACAACAGCAGCACCGCATCGCCTCTGCCCCTGGAAATGACCCCAGCTTGTATCCGAGGTGCTACAGTATACGTCCGACGCGTCGACGTTTTTGGAGTCGAGACCCTGCCCTGGGGATAACCCAGCACTACGAAATTTGGGATTAGAATCGAAAACAACTGCAGTGTCCGCATATGAGACGTGGATGGGAAGGTATCGAAATAAAAAACTGATTCAAGAAAGTGGGGAGAAAAATATTTATCAGGGTGATAATTCCGTCAAACAACAAGGAATGATTAAGAATCAGCCTTAGAATCAAGTAGCACTAGAAGCTACGTGGTGCCAAGAAACCGGAAAATGACGATAAACAGTTAAAGAAAGGTATTGGAGAGAATTACAAATATCCTGGATTTAATATCTGGTTCGTCCCAAAACTCATCATTTGTGGAGTAGGAAACGTTTTCATGGCAGGATTCAGCCTGAATTTGCCTCCACCACTACGCGTCCAGCCCTTATGTATCAGTATACCACATTTTATATATATATATATATATATATATATATATATATATATATATATATATATATATATAGTTACTGCCTCTATGATATATTCTATAAACATATATATAACTACTATATACTATATATGATATAGTAGTATGCTACCTAACAGAGAGGAGAGAGCCAAAGAAAGGGGCTGCTTTCCGCTCGTGGGACGCCTATTTATTTGCAGACCTCATGGTGCTGGATAAACGAAATATGAAAGCAGGGGGCGTTGAATAAGTATTTTCTACAGGACCTATATTTCATTCAAAATGTACTGTTTACTCAAAACATTCCTGGACTTCTAAGTAAACCGGCGCCTCTCCAGAACTGTACATAAGAAACACATATGTTTTTCATTTTTTTTTAATTTTGATGTCACATTTTCAAAGACAAACATTTCATATCTAGAATATTAGCGGTGATATTCACCACCTATACCAGCCCGAAACAAAATAAATTACCCAAACATATTGGCCAAATATCCGTTTATTTTGGCATGTCATTTGCTGGTCTTCTTTTGAAGTCAAACAAACGTTTGTTCGCTTCCCTAAAACATGTTTTGATCTACTTGTCATGCTGTGGCCTTTATTTGGAAAATATTTAAGGTTATTTGCCCTGATATCTTTACTCTGGTCAAAGTTGTCTTCTTAAGACTTCATGGCTCGGAAATGAAGGGCATTTTTACATTCATTGTTTTTAGTGTTCACACCCTGGTCGTATTTAAGCCATTGATGACTTTGATGAGATACTCATCCCTATTTTGAATCACAATGAGAGTGCTAATTATATGAGCAAAATATAATGTTTAAGAAGTACCAGTGAAGTGGGTCTGCTTCTAGCATCTACGTGGGTCTGTGGACAATCTTTCAAAGCCAAAATGAGTTCCGGAAAACTCGGACTGGGCACCGCTTTCACTAGTGGTGTCCCGGCCATTCCCGCGCCCAAAACACCAGTCGAAGTGCAGTGTGGTTTCAGTGTGGTTGTGCGTGTGTTTCAGTTGTTGGGCGGCCTGCGCCAAGATGGCTCCCCCTCGGCACGCAGCGGTGAGCAGCTGACGACAGTGACCCAGGTGACGGCGCCGGGTCAGGTCCGGTCAGGCGAGCGCCGACCACGCCACTCAGTGCCCAACGCAGCCAAACCGCGCCTCTCCATCACAGCCTTCTCCTCCATGGTGAGTACAGCACACTAAACGAGAGCTCTTGTCAATGGTGAGTACTGCACACTGAACGAGAGCTCTCGTCAATGGTGAGCACTGCACACTAAACGAGAGCTCTCGTCAATGGTGGCACTGCACACTGAATGAGAGTTCGCGTCAACGGTGGGTCCGTGCCTGGGAGTCTCGTCAATGGTGAGCACTGAACACTGAACGAGAGCTTTCGTCAATGGTGAGCACTGCACACTGAACGAGAGCTCTCGTCAAAGGTGAGCACTGCACACTGAACGAGAGGTCTCGTCAATGGTGAGTACTGCACACTGAACGAGAGCTCTCGTCAATAATGAGCACTACACACTGAACGAGAGCTCTCGTCAATGGTGGGTACTGCACACTGAACGAGAGTTCGCGTCAATTATGCACACTGAACGAGAGTCTCGTCAATGATGAGTACTGCACGCTGAACGAGAGCTCTCGTCAATGGTAGATACTGCACACCGAAAGAAAACTCACAATGCTGTTAAATGCACTACTGCACTAAACGATAACTGATATTGTTACATTGACATCAAACGAGGGCCCTCGTCAATGGTAAGTACCCCACGCTGAACCGGAACTCTCGTGACGGTGAGTACTCTACTCTGAGCGAGAACCATTTCTTAAATCGAGAGGTCCGACCGCTGAGCGGGAATTGCCGTGCACTTCGCCGCCATATTTCTTGCATTTATATTTAAATCTTTTTGTGATCACTTAACATGTCTGAAGGCAAGGATAGGTGTTGGTCAGGGACCGAAAGTACGACACCGAACTTGGCACAGTTATTCCACCGTTTTATTACATAGCCTCGTAATTGTCCGATATCTACTTAATCATCACCAAACGTTAGCTGATGTAGGCTCTTGCTAGCTCTATGCTATAGCTAAAATCCACAGTCGTTTCCTTTAGCTGTGTTTACTTCGAGCCAGCACATGCGTGAAGGACGTAAACCGCCAAAGAAAGCAGGCTTGTTGGTAAACACCCTTTTAAACCTTGGCGTTTTCAGTCTGGCACGGAACGCTGTTTCTGAAAGAGTTGCAAACATACATGACGGTGTATCGTTACGAAATTACCTTTGAGGCCATCTTCTATCAGACATAAGTCAGTGTTATGTAATCCCTTTTTAGACCCGTATGTCTGCTTTAGCTTCAGCTTATATTCACTTTCCCTAAATTTTTCACTCTAGTGTTGCGTGTGGGGCCTACTGGCTAGTGCCGCTGTCCACGCCAACCCTACAGATGGCTCTCGAGCTGGTTTGGGTGGCCCGTGGTGCGACGCTAGCGCCCCTGTTGGAGTGTAACAGAACGAAAGCTTTTTAAGTGCTCACAAGCAAGCGTGTAACTAGCATTAGAGTAGATGTGAAGAGAAGAGAGTGCATGGAGATTTACAATGAGAACAATGCCTCCCAATAACGTAATGGACTGAGTTAAAGTGGAGCGTGCCAGTGTTACAATTCGCGACCATCTCTTTTGGCTCAGTGATCGTATTCAAATGTATGATACAACTCTGAACTTCATCAGCGTTTTGACCTTCACGTTCACCGTTTCACCATTTGTCTCGGACCTCTCCTTTTGTAGCAATGCCTTGTCACAATGTGGTTCAGTGAGGTCATTAATTTTGGCCAAATACGAAGCTATATTTAGACCTAACCACTCATAACCTGGAACATTCAGTTGATGTATGACAGCTCTTAAAATTAAATCCCGGCGCAATCTACCAATATTTGCACTAGTCACTCTGGAGATTATCCGCTCACTTATTTTGTACATATCTGGAGTAATATAATTCATCTAGTTACAACTGCAGAAGAAGAAGGCCCATAGGAGCCCCACCAACCTGGTGTGCCGTAGACCTAGCTTACAGAAAACAGCTAAAATCAGCATCTCCTCGTTGTCCAGGAATGGTAACGTCGTGAGGAGGCCTTCAAAGGGACAGAGTGCTCAACCAATCAAAATCATGGCTTTAGACTACTCTCATTTTAAAATTTCTGCTGCTCTTGATGGGACCTTCCTGCCTATCAATCATTCGTAACTTCGATATTACTAGCGGGTGGACAACTACATGCACTTTGGTCCGAACTCTCCCTGCATGGCGTGCACATTTCAAGTTGATACAATCCAATATGTTAGCTTTGTCGCAATAATTTTTTCCCAAAAGGGTTTGGCCAACCGGTATTTATTCTCGGCCTTCCCCTTAATAATTGTTTTTTTTTTGGTTTAGCGACCGCACTAAGCGGCAAGGTCATATGGCGTCGCCAGCTGCACCGTGTTGAGAGGTTTTTTGAGGATCAGGTTTCAGTTATTCAGAGAGTCGATCTGGACTCGAACATGAGACCCGTGGCTAAGAAGACAATAACGGTATCCACTGAATCATTCATCCCCTAGCCCGGCGATTCAAACTCTACAAAACAAAGCCGTAGCCAAAATACAATTCTAGATGTCAAGCGGCACCAGTTACGGGGTAAGAAAGTCATCCAGGGGTGTCATTATAAGCTGCAACCATACCCCCCACCCGTCACTGGGCCAGGCTCGGTGGGCGATTTTCTCTGCGGTGGAAGGGAGTTTGTATGATCCCATCCGAACATGGTCTGCGGCCACGCGAGCTCTGCTGGTATCCATAGCGGTGCTCCCAGAAACTGTTATCTAGGATATGGTTTTGTTTAAAGCCACTGAAACGGTGCTTCATCACCTGATCGTGCCGATACTTTCTCACTGGCCATCACACAGTCAGCAGGGGCCGTCCCAACTCCCAGCGCGGGGCCAGTGGGTCAGCAGCTTCGTCCCAAACAGAAATCCGTTCCGGCGACTGGGGTGCCTTTCGGTATTGTTCGTGTGTCTAGTGAACCAAGATAGCTCCTCCTTGATCATGGGGCGATACATTCCGAGGTATAGTCGAGGAACTTTCACCAAGGAATTCGTAACCGCTCAAAGCATCCGCCGGATACATGTTTGGAAGAAACTCATCCATTCAGTGTCGGGCTTCCTTATACGGCGGGAGACTGTATCAGAGGGAAGCTCCTGTCCCGAGCTGGTGAGTCTCCACGCCGGCGAGTTTACTGTTGCCATCTCCCACCGTGTTGAGAGGCGAGTTGGCGCCGCACTCGGCGTCCTACAAGGTCCCAGATATCAAGTGAGATGTTTCTAACGCGGTACCAGACTGTAATTTGTTTTACTTCATCTATAAACAGAACTCACATATAAACCCACCGTAGGTGTTTTCCTTATTGAAAAGTTGTACAAAATTAAACAGCTATCGAATGAACCGGGTCTTATTTTATTGATAAGTCAATACAAGGTTTACGCCCCAAGTTCAGCTACAAAGACCAGAAAAGGCACCGTGGGGCCCCATTGAATGATAATTGGTCTACACAATACCACGTCGGAAGATAGTGGAAAGTTTTCACATCTTGTCCAACAATATTTCGTGGTACTGTATCCATGACCTCGCTGTTCATCTGTCCATGCAGTTGCGTTGAGCCTGGCCTGTTGCCTGGACCGGGTCAGTTGGTCGCAGGGTCAGGATGCGAGCTGTTCGGTATTTCTGCAGCAGTGACCCGTCCCGAAGCGAGGGTGGTCAGAATGCGGCCCGTTCGGTATTTCTGCAGCGGTGACCCGTCCCGGAGCGAGGTTGGTCAGAATGCGGCCCGTTCGATATTTCTGCAGCGGTGACCCGTCCCGGAGCGAGGTTGGTCAGGATGCGGACCGTTCGGTATTTCTGAGAGTGACCCGTCGGAGCGAGGTTGGTCAGGATGCGGCCATTGGTATTTCTGCAGCAGTGACCCGTCCCGGGCGAGGTTGGTCAGGATGCGGCCGTTCGGTATTTCTGCAGCGGTGACCGTCGGAGCGAGGTTGGTCAGGATGGGCCGTTCGGTATTTTGCGCGGTGACCTGTCCCGGGCGAGGTTGGTAGGATGCGGCCGTTCGGTATTTCTGCAGCGATGACCTATCCCGGAGCGGGCACCCGCCACGCGCCGTGATTGCGTCAACCGCGCCACCCAGCGTCGGCGACCGGTGAATCATGAATCTTAAAACGGTGACGGCACGCACGTGTGGTCGCGGACAAGGACGTCACTCCAGCAGCTTGCGGGTTGGCTGACTGCTGTCTCGAGACGGCTGCGGCCCGCAGCTGCCTGGCGGACGCTGCGCCGCAGGCTTCGACTCAGCTGCTGCGTCGGACGCTTGGTATAACCAGGGTAGTAGAGGACCGGATTTATCTGGAGCTGCGTATGACTGGAGCTGCGATTTTGTTGTTGCGGCTGACGTTGATTTTTTTAGCGGCCACTAGTGTCACTGGTCCAATGCTGGCTGTCGCAACCAGCTGTCACGGAGAGCTGCAAGGAGACATGTGGTTCATACACGAAATGACTGAGCCTCTTTACCTTCTCTTGCATTCCTTCGTTTCTCATATTTGCACAAATATATATTTTGAGGGATAACAGCTTTGGAATGTTTGGAACCCCGTTGGTTCACTCGGGCAGGTACTGATTTCTGGTTTGCTGAGAACTTCTAACTGATTTTGGGCTAGCTGAATGAAGAGCCCCTTCAACTTTGGTCTTCTTAGTGTGCAATGACTACTTAACAATTAATTGGTATGCACGCTATCGAATGCTTCTAGCAGACAAAACACTTAATAAGTAGGAGTCTGAATTTTGGATGAAAGGGATCTAGTCGGGGAACAACTTAAGCAAGTTCTAATGTTCCCATTAACTGTGCAGGCAGTGACAACATATTTCGAAAAATGAAACAACTAATTCACTGACACCACGCATAATAAGGCTCGGGAATGTGCAGATTCATGGATTGATGGCAGTGAAGACAGCGGTAATTTCCACAGTTGTGTCGGTGATATCACGGATGCGTAACAGGAGTCCGTCTGAGTGCACACGGCGGAGGGTGAGCCGTCACGGAGTTTCCCGGTGAAGAGCGACAGTGATATAGAGTCCTGGTGCACACAGGGCGGAGCGTGGGCCGTCACGGAGTTTCCCGGTGAATAGCAAACGGGGGTACGCGTTCCTGGTCAGAGAGGCCGGGCGGTGATCTCACTGCCAATGGTGTAGACGGAGAAAGGCTCAGGTCAAACCACTCCGTACTCACTGGCGGGTCCAGACAGGATAAGGAGGTATTTTCTACTCCAAACTAATGGATTTTCTAGAAAAATACTTGTCATGATTTATACCGTTTGATAGCCCCCTCCCCGAAAGGCCGGGTTTCGGTCTCCAAATTTCCTCAGCCACACTCGGAAATACGTGCCAATAGACCTACTGACAATATGGAGATCGATGTATTTATGCATTGAACCGAATGGCCCAAATTGACAGAGAAACAATTTTTGCAGGAAAATGATCACTCATGCGTAGTAATAATGATTTATCAAGGATTTTCTGGCTACAACGCTTTGCTAAAACTTATGTTCTGAGAAAAGAGCTTTTGTGAGAGATATTTCCTGGTTAACATAGATAAAGAATATTTTTTCAACTTTCCCCAATGAGAGCACCGATCAGCTCATTTTTTCTTTAAAAGTAGTGCCTTATTCAGCTGTGCATCAACCTACAAAACCTATAATGTAAGTACACAAAACGGTGAGCACATATAGTAACCTATCGCCCTAAAAGGGGAATCATAGGCCACCCCGTCCTTATAATCTACGGAAGTATTTTGTCGAGGGATGTCCCTGTGTTGTGATAGTATTACTTAGACATCCATATCAGGTAATTAATGGTCTCGCCGGTCGTCCGAAAGGGATTTGTGGCTTAGGCAGCCTGAAAGCACGCGCCTGAGCAGCCTATGCCCCTCTGTTAAGCAGCCTCCGCCCCGCCCGCCTGAAGGCCCTGCACGGAGTGGTCGTTGACAGGACGCATATAGTCAGCTGACACATCAGCTGTGCTGCCTGACCGCCCGTTCTTACTCTAACTGTCCACAAAGCCCAGAATCCTTTCTCTTCTGGGAACGGCGCGTCATTGCCGTTCCTCCACTGGGCGTCCTCGAAACCCACCTTTGCTAAGTAGCTTAAGCATATGTTTTCACTCAGTTAGATTCACGTCAAGTTTCACCCATCATCTTGTGATTCTGATAAAAGCGACTGTTTTGCTGCTTTCTTACATTGTCCTCATCTTGAATATTTTTCTTCAATGCCTGCCTGCAGAGCTAGAACCCAGGAATCATGTGAATATTGGAACAGTTTGTATGACATGGATTTGCCCACTGAGCTCTACAGTAACAATGCGCCTTTAGCTTAAGAAAGTCCATAAACATCAAAATTAAGAACACACATAAACGCCCAAAATTTTTCATCAGTTTTAGTTTCACCTGGCATCATCTCACTTTTACTCGGCTAAAAACAGCATTCGAACTACGTCATATTTGGTTTAGAGTCGTTGCGTGCTCCTGTCTCCAGCGCTTGCTGTATTTGTTGTGGTTCGCCCCTGGGGCCAGCTGGCGCTGCAGGAGCCAATCAGCCGCGTTAGAGCAGCCCCATCATAAAGCAGCGGTGTCGTGCCGGATCGCCGTTGGCCGTGTCATGATGTGGGTCAGGGCGGCCGGCTGCGCCACCCTCCAGGGCTGGCTCTGCCTCCCGACACCATCCGGCGCTCATCTGTGACGTCACCCCGGCGACCAATGATACGCGTCGGTGGCCGCGGGTAGGTCGTCGCTGATGGGCACCTGCCCAATCACTCATTGCAAGGTCCTAGTTTGTCCTTGAACAGCATTAGCGGGAACGCTGGGCGTCGGAGCGGATGCTGTGGTCGATGCGATAGTGAGTGGGATGCTGTAGAGCCCCACTTCTATTCTCTCTTTTTGTGAGCCAGTCCAAGTTCGAGCAGATCATATCCCGCCAACTTTGATTGGAAATGAATTGGGATGTTGATAAGCATTGCTGATGGTTGGGCGTCCCATAACTTTTCTTTTAATTTGTATTTCATTTTTTAGGAACATTCCTAACAGGCACACTTGCCCACTTACTGGCAGTGTTAGCGTGGGTGTTTAAGGATGTTCTCAACTGGACAGATGGGTCACTGAGGACGCTTTTCCGCCGTGGGGATTGAACCCACGTTTATCCATTCCATCCAAATCTGGAGACCAGCATTAAAGCTACTAGGCCGCCCGGCCCCCAAAGAATTGGTAAAACATCGCACTTATATAGCACCCAGGTGATTCTCATAGCTTAGAGTCGTTTGTTTTCTAGTTGCTGTTCCTGAATTATTCATCTAAAGACAGTTTTTATTTATTTTGGAGATATATTGGTTATACATGGGCAGGCGTTAGAGACAAGAATATATTCTATAACTTTTGCAGCCAGCTGTTAATGGAAGCTATGTGACATCCGGCTCCTGTAATTCATTTGATGAACCTGGTTTGTGAATATTCAACCAAACCGATCGTAGCGTAGTGGGTGTTAATTACGGCAGTACATCCAGCTATTCGACGGACTTAAGGCACAGTCAGAGAACAAAATGCGAGGGTGAAGTCACTTTCCCGGGAGGAAAAACCAATCTATGAGATTTATAAGGTTTAACTTCTTATTGGATCAAACTAATACAAGCTGCTTAATCGCTCGACAAGTTTAACTGTTATTGAAACGGACTATTCGTCTTACTAAACTATATTTGTCTGATATTTCCATATTTGGTTACCAGTGTTCTATATTTTCTTACAGCACGTGGGAGATCTGGCAGGTGAGCCTTGGAAACGCTCCCCTCACCGAAAAGCCCAGACTTCACCAGTTTGGAATGGAAAACAGTTACATGAATAACCTCGAAATTGACGTAGATCTCTGGACGGAATATGATGTGACGTATGACATCATTCTAAAAAACAACTGCATTCTTATATCAGTAGCACCTCGAACCCAAATACATAAAATATTTACAATCCTGACATCAGTCGGGAGATCTAGTCCGTAAATAGCTAACAGGACCATATCTTTTCAGGAGGGATACGCTCTTTGTGAGTCAGGTCAGGCCCGTATGTGGTGGTGCTGATAACTCTTCAAGATGGCACTGTGCAATGTGCGTCCCGTAAGCCTAGTCTCATCCTAATACATAAGCGTGGTTCAATGCATTTCTAGCTATAGGAAGCCAATGATAAATCTCTACATTATTTTTGGAATTACTATATTTAATTTTGTGAGCTTTGTTCGTACAGATCCTCGGAAATCCATGACCCCGAGAATTCCGTAAAAATGGCAGCACTAGCATGAATTGATTTGCTCAATGTGCATGCAGGAGCCGGGGTCGGGCGGGCGCCTAAGTACCGCCAAATATGGCCGCGCCGGCACCGGTGCAATACCTTACTTTGTCTGCGACGTCGGCTGCATGCCGTCTGATCCCCCCGGCCGGCGATGCGCAGTCTTGTGTGGAAAGTGGAAGCGACGGGACGAAATGTGGCGCGTAAGACCGACAGCAGTGTGCTTGAACGGGATTAGAGTGGTAATGGAGCGGCCGCTTTATCGATGTTGTGGCGGGTCATGGTGATTTCTAACTGTGCGGGGCATCGTGGCGGCTCCTCTTTACCGGTATACCTTGGTTCTACCTGCAGGCACTTTCTGAATTTGATAATACTCGCAACAAACTTTTTTTTTGCATTAAGCTAAGTTTTCGTTTGTCGGGTTTTACCAGACTCCTTGGATAAACGGGTGATTCACGTATTTCAGAGACTTCAGTAGCAGTTGCCCCAGTTGGTCCACCGACGTGCTGTCACTCTGTTACTAACTATAAGCGACTAGAAAGAGTAAGTCACTGCTTCTATGCGTTCGCATACATGTACAAAACTAAATATCCGTATGGTCTCACGCAAGCATGACCAAAGTCCATAACACGTTAAGTGGCGCTCTCAAAACGTGAAACGTGCAAATGGGCCGAGTTTCACAGAACTATTTGCTGACCTGATAAAGTGGCAGCAGCATGCATGACACGCCGTTCTCGATAAAGTGGTGGCGTCCACGGGAGGGGAGTGGCCTGGACGGCGACAGAATGCGGTGGAATCCAGTACGGGTCGACGCTCCGGCACCGCCGCTCTACACCCAGCAAAACACGGTGGGTGTCGCCGCCGGCTATTGTCCGCCCGACAGGGGCGGCCGCCGTCGATTGCCGGGTTTGGCCTGTGCCGTGCCGCGGGGCCGGCCCGCGCCGGCATTCAATGCGAGCGATTCAGATGAAGGACGCCGCGCTGACATCGCATGATTGTGTGCCGTGCTGTCACTGCCGGCTCCGGGCCTCGGCGTGCAGCGCTGCGCCGTCAGTGTGATCGGCGCGTCCCCACACGCCGCGTCCCTGCCGTCAAACTCCTGCCTGCCCCGGAGGCAGAGGACTACAGCGATGAGCTCTAATGCAGAGCAGCAGAGCTGGCCGGTTGTGAAGTGACGCAGGTGTATGAGGTTGCCACATGCGTGCCCGTGGCCGCCGTCGCGAGCCAGGATGGCCCGGCAGCGAGGTTGCCGGCCGGGGCTGGTCCAGCCAGGCCTCAGCACCCGTGGTCCGAACGCGAGTCACCAGGCGGCTGGACCCACGCCGCGGCACGCCTCACTTCAGCGAGCTGACCCGGACCACGCGAGACCTGCTGGTGTCGGAGCGCGCGCAGAGCCGCACCTGCTCCGGGGCAGCCGCGGCCGTCCCTACAGCTGCTGATAAAGGGTACGCACCCCTGCTGGAACTGACCCGGCTGGTGACCGGTCAGACGAGCCGACTGAGCCGCGCGGCGCTGCTGGAGCTGCGGAGGTCGCGGGGCCCGCTGCCGGTGGTGACGCGGCGGGCACAGGCCACCCGCGCCAGCGTCTCCGGCGGCGCCGTCCGCTCGGTGAGAGAGACAGTGACCGAGACCATCCGGGTGGTGCGGGGCGGCACACACGGAGAGCGGGCGCGGCCTGAGTCACGCGCTGTTTACCACGCTGAGGATGCTGAAGAAGCTGCTGCCGATGTTGCGAGGCTGGCTCATCATGGTGCTGACGATGATGAGGGATTTGACCAGCTTGCCAAAGACGCCACTAAAAAAAGGACCAAGTCTCAATTTGGTTCTGGCAAAGATTTACGTCTGGATTCCAATGTGCTTCGTGAGGAAGGATTATGGCCTGCCTCCTACTCTGGTAGTAATACTCACTCGAATGTAGATTTAGTGCCAAGTGATGCATGGAATGTGCGCAAACGCCAGAGACCAGCTGCTGGATCAAAATCAGTGTACTGGCAGGACGATATGGATGAGCCGCAGATGTCGGGTGGAGACGGCGGTCGGTGTCGGCACTCTCCTGACGTTGCCGAGGGCGCCCTCCGTGACGCCCGCAGTGACAGCGGCCCAGACGTGGCAGCCGTGGCGTGGGAGCCCGCGAAGGACCCGCATCGCACAGACGATCGGCTGCCATCGGACCGCGACCGGCTGTCATCCATCAGAGATGACGTCACACAAAGTGACGTCACCAGCAGTTTCGGGGCAGGGGAGGAGGAGAGAAGCGGTGTTGTGTGCCGCATGATGGTTGCGAACAATGCTGAAGTGTGCGTGCAGTCGACAGGAACAGCGAGGGGCGTGGGTGCGCCCACCCTGCCTGTTGACTCGCTTTCTAACGACTGTTTCGGTCAGGATACATCAGCGGGTGAACGCGTATTTCAGCTACCCGCCGACGGTTGGAGCGACTACTCACCTCAGTGTCGGACGCTTCCACTCAACCTAGACTACCTGAGGCCGCAGAAGTGGCTGGTATCTTCTACTGCATGCGGAGACACCGAGTCTCTGGAAATCGACGAACAGCTGTTTGTGGGGCAAGCGGAGCAGGCGACGGTGAAGGAGGCCGGCGGGCATGTTTCTGATGATGAGGGAGACGAAAGTGATAACAGCAGATCAGAAAACGCTGGCAAACATGGGGTAGCTCTGGGTCACAGAAATGAAGTCGCGGTAACCCTGAATGACGAGGTGGAAGAGGTGATCACCAGAGAAGTTGCTTGGCAAACTACGGATAAAGATGACCGCGAGCTGGAAGCTGACCTGACATTGGAAAACCTCACAGGCCAGTATAGTTGCGTCAAAAGCAAACCTTTCTGCGGCAAAATCACCATGTGGGTTGAAGGAGAAGAAAAAGAGACCGAACATGAAGGTTTGTCCGAGCGGACCCAAACAGTACAGCGGCAGCCATGACAATGGCACAGACCGGGTATTCTGTGTTAATGAAAATGAGAGTAATCTTATCGTGTGCCAAGAGTATTCTCAGAAAGCTTACAGAAAAACGATTAATTTGGCTTTCGATAACAGCGGCAGGGAACAATTGCCTTCGTATAACAACATATCAGACCCAGTAAAGTCGCCCATCATCAACGAACGTTTCGACATCAGGAAAGGACAGACACCTTTCGATTTGAACATTGACAAAAGTGTTGTACGTAACAAGAAGCACAATAAAAGGCAAAAAACACTCCATCCAAATGTTTCACGTCCTACTGTTCCCACCTTCATCACGAACCAGGCGTCCCGTTTCTGGGGAGCCCAATTGTTCCTCTTCCAGCCTCGTTCCACTCAACCACTCCAAGAACTTGGCAGCTACTATCTCCAACGATCATCCCACTGATTCACTGAAAAGTATCCTGATCGTGGTGGTGAACAAGTCGTCAGCTGCTACTCCTGATCCGTTGCACATTCACCGATCCCGCGTGTATCTGCACAGCACCCAGCAGTGGATACTGGCGCGCTCATTGGCCTTCCTCCAGCAGCAGCGCGAGTACGACTGGCAGTACGAGGACTTGCAGAATCCAGTTGTAGCGCGAGAACCTTCTGCTGACTGGCGGGGATTCAGTCACACAGACAGAGCTGTGCAGGGAATCAGAGACTTGCTGACCATATCTGACGACGGAGAGCACTCACAGGCAGTAGAGAACATCAGTGGGGTGGACAGTGTGCAGACCCTGGCTGATGCACAGCAAGATGAAGACGTTGTGACTGACGGAGGCAGCGCACTCCAGCAGTCAGCTGTCAGGAGCTGCTTCGCCGTCAGCTGCCAGAGAGCAGCATGGAGGGGGCCAACGTCACCATCATTTGGTCGGATCCGACCGAAGATACAGTAAGATCTACTCTTCACACTGTTTGGACAGAGCCTAGAGCTCCCAGCTACGGTATGGAACCTGGCTGGACAGGCCCAAGAGTCATCATCACGATTTCGTCACCGCCACCTGCGCGGCGGCTGGTCGGGAGGGAGCTTCCGGAGCTGGAGGCCGGTGTGGGACACCCGGCCGGACAGCGCTCGGCGCTGCAGCTGCACGTGCTGTGGCCGAGGAGGAGGAGGAGGGCCGAGGTCAGAGGTGGCGCCACCAGCAGCACCAGCCTGCCGCTGGTCAGCAACGTCAACCTGCCCATCCTGGTGCAACAGCTCGGACTGGCTGAGGTGGTCTGGGTAGGTTTCACCGGTGCTGGTAGTCTGGGCACAAGTAAAACAGCAGACATGGATATGATGCAATCTTTCCTAGGAGTGGTAGAGAGGAAAATCACGTTACATTCCTGTGCACGGGTGTGGGTGTCACCATGGTTTTTTTACTAGGTGGAAGGACAGATCTGAACTGATGACAACCGGGGGAGGATGGGTCGGACAGGGAAAAATGGGGTGAAGCAAAAAACGTAATGGCTGTCCAGCAGGGCGCTATTGATGCAGTTAAGCTGAATAAGATTTACGAACGTTAGCTCTATTCCAACTCAGTTGCTAAGATGTTCCTGGCCTCCTCGAATCCGGAAATGTAAAAACACTGAAGATTATATATTGGGCCAGCCCTTCATCAGAATCATGGAGTAAATATCAATAATTCGCAGTCCTAGTATAGCCAGAATCTGGCTATACTAGGACTGCAATTATTGATATTTATCCACATTCTGATGAAGGGCTGGCCCGAATATATAATCTTCAGTGTTTTTTATTTCGGATTCGAGTGGAGGCCAGGGAACATCTTAGTAACTAATCATCATGCTCCTCGCCGCAGCACTTCAAAAACTTATCTATTCCAACTCGGTAAGCAAAAAAAAAACTCCAAGATGATCAGTCGGGTGACTTTCTTTGGGGGGAGGGCATCCGGCTTGGTTCGCCAGATGGTGGGAGGACACATATACCCCGTCCGCCTGCTTCCCCATCCATGTTGCTATGGTCCTTTCTTGAACACCTGTGAGATCTATTTACAGTCTTACTTCAATCAAAACGTGTTGATGGATATGGGGTCTTCCGATAAATTATCTGATAAAAACAATAAAGCCGATTTGTCTGCCTGACTTTATGCCCATTAGACACTGAGTACAGGAACAGGTTAAGGCAGTTAGATCAGGACGCATCTTTGTTACTAAGATTCTGCATTCGGATGCTTAAATCAACTTTAACTAGGTCGAGGAATGTGTTAGTGTGGCGACTATAGAAACGTTTCAATTGTTATCATGTCATGGGATAGCTGCATCCACACCCATCTTACCGATACAATTTCATTGGGCAAGTGAATATCCATCGGCGAAGACAAATAAGATGTCAAATAAAAAGTACCATCGCCTCATCTTTGACATGGTGCCTCTTTATTTTACCGGTGAATCCGGTCTCGGTTCACTTTTACACCGGATTAATTAACATCGGCCCGGCAGCTTAGCTGGTAGAGCGTCGGCTGTTGCCCCGCCCCGCTCAATGACAGTGCATGCAAATGCCCCCGGCCAGATCCGCTGAAACGCCTCGCGCTCAGAATGGAACGGTGGATGGAGAGGGTGTCAGTCATTGTCTCCAAACGAACAAAGGGCACATTTTGAGGCTTTTACATTTGCTCGAGTATTGAGATCATTAAACATGACGAACATCTGGAACTTTCATGGCAAGACCGTGGCGCATGAAATTCGGCGGGCATTTTATTTCACTTTATATCCTCGAGAAGTCGAGGGCGAGTGAATTTACGCAGTTACCTCACAACTGAAACCTTCACAATTTACAACGTGCACAAAATAGTAGCACATTTTTCATAGCGGGCATTAAAGCGGTATATTAAAAATATATGGCCTACACAAAATAATAACTTTGATCTATAAAACTCCAGTCCGGAACTCATTAAACCTTGCTTTCTCCCCTGGCACTGTCAATGAGGATCTTTTCGCTTCGGAGCAACTGTGTTTTCTTCATAACACAGCAGTACCTGACGTTTAGCCTCATATCTTAGAGATTTTGACTAATTACAAGCAACATTGTGACATGCATTTCCCTGACGTGGACGGCTCTCAACTGATTTAATCCGATAACGTCGGGCACATGTGGCATCAACAGTTACGGACCCCAAAGCCCCGATCATCGTCCCGAAAACAAGCGTCTGCACCGGTGGAACTCCTCTCTCAGATCGGTGTGAATTGTTGCACTCGCCCTGGCATCAGTCACACTATTCCGACAGCTCCATATCGCATCTTTCCCACGGCGGCGGGCTCCGTTACCGCGCCGGCAACTGGCCGCTCGGAAGCGATCTGCCACACCAGTGACTAGCGTGAAGGCATGCGGACGTGACGGCGCCGGCGCCCGGCCGGCAGAGGGACCGCGCGATACCAATCTCACCTCGTCACTCCGCCTCCCCAAGAACACTCATGATTGATCCGTCTGTAAGCGCTCAGTGCAGAGGAATGTCACGCAAAGCCATGGTGCGAACATAATTTGTCGAAACATATGAAAAGAGGGAGTGACAAAGGCTCTGTTGCCCAAACATAACGTCCTTTATGATGCTGTAGGTGTTAACTGACACATATTCTAATGATATCATAGGAGGCACAGAAAAATGCTACCGACCGGTTTTCTACCACGCGAATTCATTCGTGACCATGCTTACTGGCAAACTTGAATGGCTTTAATTTCTCAAGTCTTCATTTTAACCGATGTAAAGCCAGTGTTACCGGTTTCGAGTGTTACGCAGTGTTGGTTAGTTGGTTAGTTGCGGTAAATGTTGGTTAGTGCGGTGTATGTGTGATAGTGAGGTGTATCTTTGGAAGTGCGGTGTATGTTGGAAAGTGCAGTGTATTCGGCCGGGGCGCGCGCTGACCTGCGTCGTTTCCGGCAGCTCCTGAGCTCAGAGCGGCCGCGACAGCAGCGTCGCTGGAGCTCGGGACAGCCGCCGTCGCCGACAACCGGCGGCCCTGGATCGTCACCACCGCCACTCGTCTCCTCCGCGGAGGTCAGTACACGGCAGCGTTAGCGCTCGCTCTCGGCCAGGGGCACCTCTGAAATAGACTCCAATTAAAATACCGTTTTTCTGTCACTGTAACGCCAGGGCAGAGTGTCACTCAAAGTTCCAGCGTTAGGTGTTGTTTTTGTCACGGTGTGTCGTGACCAGTCCTGAGTTTGTGCCAGACGTGCCAGCAAGCTCGTTCCACAGAGTCTTGGCTTCACCTGTGGTTCTCTGGGACCTGGTGTATTATTAGTCGTGAGAAATGCTAGAAGCATGCGTAAGCAGCTCACTCTGCCCGGGTGCCAGGTGGGTTTAACTGACTCATTTGACATTGTGGGATTAATTCTGATTTGCCACAGAGCTGTTTGGGGCTAAGTAAAATATGAAGCTACGAAGTGTTCATATTAGAGTTGTTGTTTCCTAAGTGTACGATAGAGCAGTCCCACCTAGAACGATTTGAAATGACATGGGTGTTGCTCGTATTCTAAGTCTGATGTATAGTATCCTATACTCAGTATCACCTTCTCTTGCTCGAATGCCTCTTAGCTGGCAAGATGTGCCGTACTATGCTACTGAAAACCTTCACTCTACGTCAGGTATTACAGGTGTCCCTTTTAACTCCAGTCTTTAAATGTGACGCCTCTGGCTTTACACTAAAACCATTGTTTGAGAAAACAGATCATTATTTCATATTGGGTATTGTTCACTCAAATATCGTTCCAGCAGTTGTTCTTGCCTGCCTTCCAAACTCCGCCGCGCGTGCTCTGTCAATCGCTACCATGACCCGCCCGAGATCCACACCATCTGCGGAGGACCAGGACATATAACCTAGCAGCCCCGCCCGAGACCCACATCATCTGCGGAGGACCAGGACATATAACCTAGCAGCCGTCAGAGGTGTCACGCAAATGTCGATTATCCTACATGTGGACATGACAGGAATTGTTCATGCCGGTGTCATGCAGCAGATGACCTGCTAGTTTGCACTGGTTCCAGGAGCTCCGACCTCCATGAATTTGTAACAAATTGATCCGCAGTGGTGTATACAGGGGGAGGGGGCTAGGGAGACTCTGACCCCCCAAATGTCAGAGAGCCTATAATAAGTAAATGCATAGCCTGAGGCTATTCCGAGGTAATGACAGGGAGGGGGGGTATTGAGCGCCCTCCCTTCCGAAATAAAGTCCTGAGTCCTCCACTGCTGATGTGTATACAACTATGAAGCTGTACGCAAACAATGTTTGTGATCGCAAAATTTAATACAACGGCTGGTTCCAGCTGCCGGCCACTACTGTGCCCGTACTTTTCAGCTAACGCCCAATACCCAGTCACCGTCACGCTGAATGGCGCCCATCTGGGTTACATTGAGTGGACGAATTGCAAGTGCCGGTGAGACTGAGGCTCACGATAATGTAGGATTTTCGCATCATGTTATCGAGGCTAGAATGTGCAACGCACTCGGATTGTGGGATGGGAGGATATTTACAGCTCAGTTTTACTGTGAGACTCGACACGCTGAATATTTCGAAGTCTGAATCATTGGAGAAAATGGTCTCTTAAGCGCCCCGGTGCCACTGCCACACAGGAAAGTTCTCATTTCTGCCCGAACACGATTTTGTATATTTCCACATTTTGTATTGTCCTAAGAGGCATGACACCTGTGAGGGTCCTGTGCATCAGCTCATTACTTCCCAGTTCCGTATAAATTCCCGGCCAAATAACGGGATGTCGGCAGGAGTCCATTGTGAGAGCGGCTGTGAGAAGGTCCCGACGACTGTAGGGGTGAGGCCGTGGCGTGGGCCGCCCCGCCCCCGCCCCCCGCCCCCGACTAGACACGGCGCCACGGGCGGGGGCGGGCCGTACCCCTCCCCTCCCCGTCTGACCCCGCGACAGGGAGCAGGCCGGTCTCCACAGCGCGCCGGCCACAGCGGTATAGCATTTCCTATCGAACACTACATTGGTTTCGGAAGGAAAGTACAGGATCCTTTTCGTGGAAACGATGATCATTATGGGAACGTTTTTCATTGAATTATGGGACAGGGCTCTTAATATGTTTCACCTTTCCAAGGCGAATCTTTGAATATTCATATACGACAAAAATCAAAGCAAACTCAGTGTGCGAACTTAATAGGCCCAGGAAGTGAAAAGGACGTTACCAAGACCTCTAAGCTAGGGAAAAACTTCAGCTCTAGAAATGGCGGCGGTCTTGTAAATAGGGTGCACCGACTCCCACTTAGTTAGATGGTACGGCAATAAGGGTCTTCAGCCATGGCACAAAGCTCACAGTCCGTGAAGCAGGGGAGAGAAAATTATTCATTTTCCCAACGAAGACCCACTTTATCCAAAGAGAAGGCAGTTTCCCGAAACGAAAAGGACTTATGAGTCTTTAA
The DNA here is from genome assembly GCA_034440635.1 of Lepas anatifera. Classification (NCBI taxonomy): domain Eukaryota; kingdom Metazoa; phylum Arthropoda; class Thecostraca; family Lepadidae; genus Lepas; species Lepas anatifera. The sequence continues at coordinate 515,837 of JAOTON010000047.1, forward strand.
GAGATGGAAGAGGATCACCCTAATGCACATTTGTAGGTAGAAGGTTAGGAACTAAGTTGTGATACTACACTATATTGAAGGGATTATTTACACATCGATGGAGACCAGTCACAGTTTTGAAAATATCTGACCTTCTGGTTCCCCGAGATTCTCCCCAGCTTGTTGGCATGATGAAAATTTCGTTTTTTTCAAACCTCTGCGGCGACAGTGGAACTTGCCTTTATTTACGACTAAAATGGTTGTGGTCCCCTGTGGTACTGGAGGACAATCCAGATGGCTGAAGGACTGAGGAAGGGAGTTAGGCACCAAAAATATTCCATTTCAACCTATGCAAATAGAATCCTTCCTTAGATAAGACAAAACGGCAAGTCTTATGAATGTATCACTATTCTTTCCAGCATGAGAGAGACGTTAAGGCTTTTCGAGGGAAGGTTAAAGGCCCTCATGGTTTGCTCTCTCGCTGGGTAAATGGTATTGTCTGTGCTATCTAACCCAGAGGCCCTCAGAAACGTTCGAGGTCGGTGACTTTGTCATGTTTCAGAGGTAATTATCGCTTGCGTTGGCTTTTCCAAGCTCATTTGCTTAGGCATATACTTTTTGTCCGCGCAAACTGGCTAAGAGTTGATGTGCATTGGATATGAATATATTTCCTTGCTCTAAATTGAGCTCTCCGGATTATAACTGCTAAGTGTTGAACGGTACATGCCTTTATTCTGAGAAGGAAATCGGGATGCAGGATTCTCACACCAACTGGTGTGCCCTAGATGCAGAATTAAGCCAATATCAGAGGCACCAGTTCAGTGACGGCGGAATGTCCAAATTTAAGGGGGCATGGGCTGTTCAAACATTTTCTTTCCAGTCAACGCCATAGGGTTAGTGTTAAAATTTCTTATTCAAGGGGGCACCGTGCCCCGGTGCCCCCCCTGCAGTTCCACCGCCAGTGCACCAGTTAGAACCAAACCGCAGTGTATGCGCCTTTCCATTGCCCTTCTCCCTCGCACACGCCTGGCCGCCGGCCGAGTAATGCGGCTTAGTATCACTGTATTTTGTGCTGCGGGATAGTATTCCCCCTTCCATTGTATTGCGGGTCAGTATCTCCCTAAGCAGCTCATTGCGGCCTATCATCTACCACAAAATGCTGTCCGGTTTGTGGTGGCGGGTGGAGCTTGGAGCGGCCTGATCCGGGTTTTCCGAAGCACCAAATACGAAGTTATATGCAATATCAGCGAAATATACCGATTTAACATGCGCAGTGAAGGGGGTCTGGCGTCAACGTACAGTGGAGGGTGTCTTAGAATCCCCCGAATGCTTAAAGACCAAGAGGGTTAGAAAAACACCCGTTCGGGTGTGTGTGAGTGGAAGCGATTGTAATATACATTATGGCTAAATCTCATTGACCTAGGTCAATATCTTCAAGGTCAAACGAGGCTGTAAAGGCTAGATATGGTCAGTGCTGGAGAACTATTGGGAAATGCCGTTATTATGCGGAAGAAAGCTGTGAATACACCAAAAGCGAACAAAGGTCATAGAGAGAAGGTTCCACACAATGTTCTCTGAATTTTTGTTGTCAAGATCCTTCAAGGTCACTGACCTATGACGTAACAGTATCACTTATTGCCAACAATGTACAATATACTTGGCACTATAGCAGCCTTTGAGTGGGAAATGAGGGGTTGACTTTCAAGAAAAGTCATTTAACCTTGACCTGTGACCTTGAAATTGGGTAGCTCTAAATACTAAGTCATTAAATAGCATACGTCATGCTGAATAGTGTCATCTGACCGGAATACTGGGGCCAATGACCTTGACCTGTGACCTCCGAGCTTGACCTTAATACAATCCGACTACATGACATTATTACGGTATCACGTTAGTACGGTATTAGTACGGTAGTTTCCCACAAACTTGAGAAAAACGTGTAACCGCATTAAAAAATGCACATCGTGCACTCTGCAGGCTGGTGGCGTCGGCAGGAAAATATAAAAAGGTATTTCAGTGGCCTTAACCTACTCACTTCTCTTTTAGGGGATATGCAGACACTGGCGGATTTAGGGGAAACTTTAAAATTATTTTCAGAAACTAAATTTCCACGAAGTCTCGAAAAAGTATATCCAATAAATGGTTTCACCCCGTTCCACCCCATCTTTTCTTGTGTGATTTCAGGAAAAGTAATCCCGTCTCTTTCCATCTTGTATGAAACCTGGAAAACCTCATCCCATCCCAGTCCATCCAATCCCGTCCCACCGCATCCCGTCCCATCCCAGTCCATCCCATCTCGTCCCATCCCATCCCATCTCGTCCCATCCCATCCCATCTCGTCCCATCCCATCCCATCTCGTCCCATCCCATCCCATCTCGTCCCTTCCTAGTCCATTCCATCCCATCCCATCCCGTCCCATCCCGTCTCATCCCATCCTTTCCCAGTCCTGTCCCATCCCGTTCCATCTCGTCCCAGTCGATCCCATCCCATCCCATTTCCAAGGGAATGTCGCGCCTTCGTCAAATCCTGGAATTTAGTGTAATTAGGCGTACTTTTAGCCGAAAATAACGAAACCACTCATTATTTCTCTGAAAAATGTACAATAAGCTCAATATTTTGATTTCTAAAATACTCCTCTAGGAAAAGAAATAAATATCTGCCTGTGGATGATGTCATGATCTGGCAACCACTACCATGCCTACTTGAAACGCGTCAAGGGCTTCAATTGGCTGATGCTCATCGTGACATCAGCATATGTCGTCACACCAACAGCCATGACAACTGTGGCCTGCTGCTAGGGGTACAAGAGGGGTACATTGCAGGTAGGTTTTAGCTTTTTTCTACGGAAATCTCGAGTTCCAAGACAAATGATATATTGAGTACCGGGTTTTGTGACTTGCTTTACAACTTGGCTATCTCAGTTAAAATCACGTTATGAAGGTGCCACCTTCCCTTTAATGTGTGGTGCCACCAGTGACAACCACCATCGTCGTGCTGACATTCATCGGGTAATTGTTCCGGTCTGTTTAAAGTGCTATATCGAATGATCTCCGAGTACAGTTTGTGGGTATAACCAGCAGAGTTTCCATCACGCAGTAATGAGCGCAGTCAGAATAATTAGTCTGAGCAGGGCTAAGCCAGCCCAGCCGATCAGAACCATTCATACCAAGGAATATATCATATTCAAGGAAACAGGGTAATTTATCCATTTCTACGTTGCAAATGTCCCCAGGGATGAATAGTGCAGCGTTCACCATGGGAGTGTGTGTGTGTGCCATAGGCGTCGCCACCGTCAAAAAGTGACGGGGCCTGTCGATCTTCAGCCCGCTACTGACAAGGAACTTTCCCTTTGGTACCAAAACCTCGTCGGCTTTATATTCATGTTCTGTCTTTCGCGCCGGCCGGTAACAGCCAGTGCGTTTGATTAGATTATTCCCAATTTGGCGGAAAGCGGCATTTTATGAAGGGAAGGCCCTCTCACTATTCCAACGCGTATGGTGTTAACCAGGGCCAACGAATGGGCAAATTGGGCACAAACAAGCAGGCAAGCCTGTCATATGATCCCCTCGTGGATATCACACGATTACCTCGCGACTTGACTGGGGTGTGAGGCGGCCGAGCTTTTCCGAAAATGAGTAAGGACCACCCGTACTTAGCCCGGGGCGAGGTCCAAGCTCCCGCTGTCCCACTGGACCGTGAGCGGGTGTCCTCCGATCGAGGTCAAGGTCACGACACGGTGGGCGGCGGGTCCGTGCAGAGGCGGCGGTGCCTCTCCGCCGGGCGCCGGCCCGCTCTGTGGGACAGGTGGACTGTCAGACCGCGCGCTGCCAGATGGAGGAGGGAGAACACGCCCAGTGGTATGCAAAGGGGGCTGAAACAGGATAGCATCCGGTGCAAAGATATCTGGCACAGCTTTTGTCTCGTCCTTCTCGGTTTCACCTTAATTTCGGATGGCCTAGGTTCCATGGTCAAAATGCAGCCTGGATCAAAATTCCGAAAGGAATACACCGTGGAGTCACCGATTTCATCAAGTGCTATTTCCCGAGCACCTTAGCACGGACCGTGATATAGTGCTGAGGAAATAACACTTGATAGAGTTCATGACTTCAAGGTGTATTTTGATCGGCAGTTTGATCCGGATCGCACCTCGACCATAGAAATAAGTCTGTGTTGAGTCAGGACAAGCGACACCACCTCTAAATAGGCATTTCACTGTTGGTAGTATTCTGAAATGAGAGCTCTGGAGCTTAAAGGGAAGGTGGCACCTTCATAACGTGATTTTAACTGAGATAGCCAAGTTGTAAAGCAAGTCGAAAAACCCGGTATTCAAGATGTCATTTGTCTTGGAACTCGAGATTTCCTTGGAAAAAAGCTAAAACCTACGTGCAATGTACCCCTCATGGACCCCTAGCAGCAGGCCACAGTTGTCATGGCTGTTGGTGTGACGACATATGCTGACGTCACGATGAGCATCAGCCAATCGAAGCCCTTGAAGCATTTCGGGTATGGTGGTGGCTGCCAGATCATGACATCATCCACAGGCAGATATTTATTTCTTTTCCTAGAGGAGTATTTTAAAATCAAAATATTGAGCTTATTGTACATTTTTCAGAGAAATCATGAGTCGTCGTGTCGTCGTCGTGTCGAGTCGTCGTGCAATAGGACTGAGTGCAATAGGACTGTTAACCCTTTGCTACGAACGCTGTTCTGAGTGGCAACTCAGATCCTTCCATCATAAGCGTCAGAAAAGAGGGGGGGAGAGGGGGCATGCCCGTCCTCGCGTTTTGACCAAAAATGTCCAGATCTCGCTCATAATGGGTGAAAACCGGACATTTGTATAACCAGTCGCTGCGAAGGTTAACTAGGAGCCCAAATTTGGACAGTTTTTGGTCCTAACGTGGAAAGTTTGTTGTCAGCATCAGGCTGAAGTTTGGCTGGTCCCCTCACTTTTTTCGGGTGGCAACGCTTTATGCCTTCCATCGTTGTTTAGAGCATTCAAGGCATTTTCGCGGGACAAGTGGAAGGAGCACGCCCTCCAGCCTGTCTGTTGGGTCGCGACTGGTGGGGGAGGGCTGGCCGGGGTGGGTGTAGGGAGGGGCTCGGCCTGGTGGGGCCGGCAGCCGGCGGCTGTTTATGTGACGGTGGCGTCCATGTGTGGGCTGCACAGGTGCCGCCCAGCCTGACCTTGCCGTCACCGCTGGTTGGCGGGCAGCACCTGCCCCTGTTTCTCTCTGCCTCCAGCTCGTCTCTGCGTACCCTTGTGTCTGTACCCGAACCTCCTAGTCGTCCTCTCTCTCTCTCTCTCTCTCTCTCTCTCTCTCTCTCTCTCTCTCTCTTCCGCACAGAGGAACGATGTTATGGGGAAAAAATTATTCTTGAGTGGTGCGAGACATGCCGGGCCAGTGTAAAACCCGCCATAAGAATAGTGAACCTTTGAGCTATAGCTTGTATTTATAGGGGCTGTCCGTCACTCTGTGTTTTTGTCTGTCTGTTGCCACACCGACACAACTGAGTCCTGACTGAATTCACCCACTGACTTGCGCTCGTCTGCCCACAGCGGAGACGTCATCGTTTGTCGCACCAACCGGCGGCGGCGCCTGCACCGTCTGACGTCACACGCGACCAATGGCAGCAGGCGGAGGCCGGTCCAGACGTCACGCGCGTAGTGTGCGCTGGCGGCGGCGGCGCGCGGCGCGCTGGAGCCGTCAGTGAGTCCAGCGCGCCAGCCGCCGCAGCTGCGCAGAAGATCGTCAAAAATGTGAAAAACGAGGCGGAGCGGAGTACTCACGTCCCGCAGGAGGAGGTGACATCGGCAGCGAGCGACGTCAGCCCGGTGGCACCGCCGCGCCGGCGCAGGTCCTCCACCCGGCTGGCTGGCAGCGTCGGCGACCTGCTCACCGACAGGAGCGCCGCCCGCTCCGTGGACGGCGCGGCCCGCCAGCGGCCCTCTGTGGTGATTCCCGTGTTCTCCGAGTCGGCGGGAGTCTCCTCGGCCAGTGCGCCACCCGGCGCCGCACCACCGGCGCCTCCTTCACCGGGCTGGACCGACCCCTGTCTCAGCGTCAGCGACGCGCGCAGTCCTGACTCCAGTGTCGCCTCCTTCTACAGCAGCGCCGAGCTCGGCACGCCCGACTCCAGCGTCGGGCCGTGCTTCAGTGACGCGCGCAGCCCCGACTCCAGTCTCGGACCGTTCTGGAGTGACGCGCGCACGCCGGACTCCAGTCTGGACCGGCCTTACACCTGCGACGCGCGCACTCCGGAGCCGGCCAGCGCCGGCTTGTTCAGCGAGGCCGACTCCGAGTCGGTGACCAGCGTCAGCAGCCGCATCCCGCGACGTCCCAGCCGAGCCACCAAGTCCACTGGTGATCTGCTCAGCGACACTGGGTCGCTACGAGCCAGCTCCAGGGCGTCCCACCGCTCCCTCAGGTTTAATATCGGCCGTCCATTCACCAGAGGCTACAGTGCGTCCGGCCTGAAGACCAGTGTACAGCTCAACGACTCGCCCGAGGCGCGCTCAGACAGCGCGCGGACCCGCGCCGGCAAGGTCAGACAGGACACAACGGACACGTGTAGTGTGGGAGGCGCCTCAGTGGCCTCGCGTGCTGCCACCGTCATCAGTGTACGCTCAGAGGGTGGCCGTCGCACACGGAGTGTGTCCCGCACCAGAATTGATGGTGACAGCTCCCTGTCGATTCATGCTGCTGACGCTTCTGTCAGTCGTGGCACAGAAAAGTGTTTTGAAACCGTAGGACCTGACACAGCTGAGGCAACGACGGTAAAACCGGAGCCAGCTTCTCCCAAAGAGCAGGAGAGGCGTTCGCGAAGTGAGACCCGCCGCATCGGCACCAACTCGGCCTCCACGTCAGACACCTCCACCCCGCCGCCGCCGCTGTTCGTGAAGAACGCCAGTGTCGAGCGACGGAGGGCCACCAACAGTGCCTTTAACGCTCGCCGCACCATTGAGCATCGACGCGGTCAGCAACAGCAACAGCAGCAGCAACAACAGCAACAACAGCAGCAAGAACAGGAGCAGCAGCGTAGCAGGTCTGAGCCCCGCAAGAAAGACACCTGGGTTACAGGAAAGATCAACGTCAGTGTGACCAGCATCGATCGAGCGCAGAGTCTGACGGAGCTGGCGGCAGACAGCCCGGCGGCCGCTGGTCTCTCCGTTTCCGACCGCTCCTCCTCCAGTCCCACTCTGGAGAGTGAGAGGCGCGACATACACAACTACCTGTACAGCACCAACCTCACCTCCTCAGGCAGCGGCTCCGACAAGGAGCGCCGCAGGTCCGACGGCTTCATCCACATGCGACCCCGCTCGCGGGAGAGCATTGACCAGTTCTCTGAGCGCCGTAAGACGTACGGCTTTGAGCGGGCGCTGGACTGGGGCTGGGACGCAGTGAGGGCGTCAGCAGCTGTGACAGCGCCCCCGGCGGACGGCAGCTGCACCTCGCCGCAGGACACCATGCGACGTGACGCTGACGGCGGCGGCGTCGGGAGCGTCACCGACATCGTATCTGTGAGTGAGAAGCAGTCGTCGGCCGGCGACCTACTACGGCGCACCACTGTAGTGACGCTGGGAGAGCCAGACCAGTCGCTAAGGCACAGTGAGGACCGGCGGCGCGCCGAGCCAGCCCCGAAGAGCCGCTCAATCACCGCACTGATGCAGGAGTCAGACGCCGACCAGCCTTCCTGGGTCCGGCTGGCCAAAGAGAGACGCAGCCTGCGCGAGAAGAGAGATTCGCGGCTGCGTGACGGCTCTCGCGGAGGCGTGCCGCTGACTCCGGCCTGGCGGGATGTCCATCTGCGTCCAGTACCGCCAGAGTCACGCGACTCGTCAGCTGAGAAACAGAAGCCGTCGGAGCCGCCGTGGATGCGGGAGCTGCGAGCCCGCAGGTCAGAGTCGCTCTCTTCTAGTCTGCCTAGCCTGGGCTCCGGCGCCGGCAGTAAGCGTGGCTCCATCGACGACCGTGCGAGCGGTGATCGGCCGTGTCTCACCAGCGGCATGCCAGAGGAGGCAGCGCCGCCGCCGGCTGCGCGGCCGCCGGCAGTGACACCTGCCGGCGGCAGTGCGAGGTCTGCGGACCCACCAGATCGGGGGCGTGCACGGCCGGCGCACCTGTCAGCTCCGTCACCGACCGAGCAGCGGCGGCCGGCGCCAGCAGCCGGCTCCAGCGCCATCGGCACTCCTGCGGTGACCGGCGCGGCCGCCACCGCTCGGCCTGCCAGCCGCTGGCAGCCGGCCAAGCCAGCTGGGTCGGCGCATGAGCGGGCGCGCGCCGGCCGGCCGGCCGCCGCTGCGGCGTCTGACAGTGCCGATCCGCCGGAGATGACGTCCGGTCAGCACGCAGCCGCGCCCCACCACTCCTCGCCACCGACGCACCGTCTCTCCAACTTCCCAGTGCCGGGCATGGGTAACAGCGCGGCCAAGAGCCAGCCGGCAGAGCCGCCACCCTGTCAGCCGCACACCGTCAACGTGCGGGTAGTGCCCACGCAGGCCGGAACAAAGGGCGTGCCACTCAGCCGGCCGTCGGCGGCGGACGCCACACCGACGCCGACGACGACGACGCGTGGCAGCGGCACGACAGGCGTATATTTGAACGGTGCGCCGACGCCGACGCCGACCGACGAGCGGACTCGCACCACATTCACCATCAACCTGGGAGGCAGCGGCTCAGGCGGCAGTCGCTCCAGCAACGCCGCCCCGGCAGCACAGCGGCCGCGCTCGCCTCCGCCGCCGCCCTCCTCCGGTCAGCGTGGGTTCGCCTCCCAGGCGCAGCCGCGTGATCAGCCCTCGGTGTTCAGTCGACTGGAACAAGACTGGGAGCGGATCCGGCGCCGGCACGCCGCCTTCATCCGAGACACCCGGCTGGATCGGCGCCACTGCGACGCTGGCGACGACGACGACGACGACGCGCGGGCACCGCTGAGGAGCATTCTGAAGAAGCAGAGCGCGCCTAGCCTGCTGGAGACGATCGCCGACGAGGAGAAGCCGGAGTGGGTGCGGAACGCAGAGCAGCGCCGCAGACGAGCCAACGTCAACTGGGAGGACCTGGAGCGCACCAAGCACCAGATCAAGAGTGAGATCGACAGGCTGAAGAACCAGCTGCAGAGCGATTTCAACACCACGGGTCCGTTTGGCGGCACGTCGTCAATGTCGTCGTCCCGGCTTGGAGAGCACTCGAGAACGACGCGCCGAACCGGCGCCGACGGACGCACCGTCGTCGAAACGATCCACGCGATACGAATCGAGCGGGAGTCCAGTCCCGGTCTGGTCATCACCGAGATGCGAGATGACGACGAGGACGACACCGGCTCCAACCACTCCGGTGTCATCATTGAGGAGGTGTTTGACGATGAGACGGACTCGCTGGAGGCGCGTCAGCGCGCGGCTGAGCGGTCCGGCTCACCGTCACCAGTGTGTGGTGTGGGATCGCCCCCTCCGGACCTGCTCCACAGTGTGGCCGGCGGTGTCACCCGCTCCAGTGGCCTCGCAGAGGTGCCTCACTCACCTACACCCAGGAACTCCGGCGTCGACGCCTCTTCACCGTCACCATCCCGGTGGCGACCCGCCAGCCGCCCGGCGCCAGGCTCGCCTCATCTCAGGTCGTCCTCCACACCCAACTGGGTGCGCTCCCCCGACGTCAGGTCATCGGTGCCTGTCCGAGACTTGGGTGCCAGCGAGAGAGGACCACTCGCTGAGGACAACGGCCGGGGTCGCCCTTCAGGTAAGTCGGAACGCGGAAATTATGTTGAGGCTATGCAAAAGTGTACACTCACAACTCGATCTTTCTGCAGGAAGACCGAGGTGTGTGTGACCGACACATGTGTGATGCAAGGGCCAGTCTGGAACAACTTTTCCTAAAGTCTACTGTTGGTTGTTCCCATAGCCATGTCACGTTACTAGATAGTGTAGATGATATGTTTAATATTAAGCTGTATTATATCGATGGTATCATTATTATCCTTATCGTCAATCATTAGAGCATAAATCTAACGGTAATTCAGGTACAATAGCCGCATAAATGTAACGATCAAATTTGAAAACTCACGCAGATACAGACTTACGTTTTCATGGAATATTTCCCATCATCTGAATGCAGGCAGATACGTGAACACGCTTAGGTACTGATGACATTTTTGGCATGGTCAAGTTAAGACATTTTCGGATGAACAGATGGGTGAAAGTATTGTCAAGTTTCCTTTGTCCTCCTCCTGGAAGACGTAACGCTCGCAAAACATTTTCATTTTATATAAAAAACGAAGTAAATGAAGTCTAAAAAAGTGAGACAAAAAAGTTACTAGGCATTCTAAGCATACTAAGCAAGTTACTAAGCTACTAATCATACTGAGGATAAAAAGTTACTTTGCACTCCATGCTAATTCTAAAGAAAGACATTGGATATGTACTTTTTAGTCCAAGAAACTGTTTCGAATTCCGAGGTGGCGGACCCAGAGTCAACTCGGCGCATAGGGTTTTTCTTCTATCTTGGTCTCATAAAAATTCTGCCACAAAATTCAAACTGTTTCGAAGTATCACAGGTCAACCAGGAATTTTAGTCTGTCGCCAAAATTCTAAGTATCTCATCTCAAATTTTAGTCTCACATTTTTCCAAATTAAAAAACTCAAATTAATTTTTAGACTGGAAGTTTAGGCAAGATACTAAAATTTCAGCCTCTTCCTAGTGGCCTATTATGTCCCAAGTCGTTTCTTGTAAGCTGAATATGACACCTGGAATAGCTTAAGTCGTGCATACATACCCGGCAGGTGCCGTCACCATGCCACATGCACACATACATTTCACTGACGTCCGGGTTTAGAGCGATTGCGCTGAAGGATATTTCACTTCGCAAAAATAAAACGAGGTTAATGAGCTCATTAACACGCGCAATGGCGGGGGTCTGAGTTACCTCCGCTTTGACGGGGAGGAGGCGGGTACCCCCCCGCCTCCCTAGGATTTCGAGAACCACGCTACATAGCGAAAAACGGTAAAGGGCGTTAGATAGCCCATCCAAATGTCTACAGAATACATTTGAAATTTTTTCAAGTCACATTTAAGGTCACTAAAGTTCAAGGCATGCCACCATAGGGATAACGCGTTAATAAAAGTTTTCAGTCATTACATCTGAACTAGTAAAGATAGAGCAAAACAATCTAGAGCATTGGAATCCTCGTAGCAAGCCAAATCGATACATAACATGACCTTGCTAGGTTAAATCAGGTCAAATCTAGAATTTGACCTGACCTGGGGTCATTTCAAGTTCAAATTACGTCAAATTGCATATCATTAGAACTGCAAGGATAAGGAAAATATAATGCCGTTAAAATAAATGCTCTATCACCATCCATTACGAAGTTATTCAGTTTAGATAATTTGTTCATCTATTTCCAATGGAGAAGTAATGAATCGTATCTGACCTTAGGTCATCGATATAAAAAATACCGGAACATGTTTGGTAGAATTCGGCAGGTCCAGTATGTGACATGAGTTTCAATCGGATAAGTTCACTGCCGATGCTATCTTAAATGCACTGCCGATGCTGACTTATGCTATCTTAAACTTTTTAGGTTAGTTCACTTGACCTGTACTAGTGACCTGACCTACGATGATCTAACCTTAAATTTTTTAGAAATTTTGTAAAATAATCAGAGAAAATGTATGTATGCCAAGTACAGCAGCGCTACGCGTCGCCGTTTTTATTTTATCTCCACAAAATCTGAGGGGTAGGTACCTCTCCCCCGTCAATGCACGTGTTAGTGAGGTCATACGCCTTTATCGATTTCTGCAGTCTTGTCACACGGCAGGGGTCAAAAAAGTTGCTGGCGTGTCACCATTTGAAAATCCACATCACGAATGTGTCACCAAACTAAAAATGCTACTAAAACCCTTATTTCTTTGAGTTGTTACACCGTTGTTCATTGTTTTTGTGTATTATGCTCCCAGTATAAACCAGAGCTGAGAGTTCTGATATATTTATCTAACGTTTGAAGCCGAAGGAAGTGTATGTGAGCAATCAGCAGGGACGGATCCAGGAATTACCAAAGGGAGCCTTGACAGGGGGTCAGGAATAGCTTTGGGGGCTGGACCATGCAAGGAATATATTTTCATTAAAAACGTGTGTATATATATATATAAACATATATATATATATATATATATATATATATATATATATATATATATATATATATACAATATTTCGAAGAACAAAAAAACATTACTTCCGTTTTGGGAGGCAGACAACTTTATGAACTCTGGTGGGTCACAAAGCTATGCACCGGCGCTAAATACGCTGAGGTCCGCTCAACATTGGGTTGGATCTCCACAAATACAGGGATTGACCAAATGTCCGCTAGGATCAGTGATCAGGACCATCCCGAATCGCATCAAATATTCTGTGGCCTGTTTGAATAAATTTACCTTTTGCTCCCAAGCAAAGACGGAGGTAGCAGCCACAGAGGGCCGATACCAAAGGGGTAACCGCAAGCAAGGCAGAGGCCGCCTGTAGTCAGGCCTAGGTAGACCATGGGGGAGGAGGGCATGAATGTTAGAAGTAGGGGACTGGCTTCGGCCACAACATGTCTGAGATTATCGTGAGGGACCTGGTCGCAAACACATAGGTCGCAAGTGGACCACAGGGGTCCAGAAGCACTTCAGGGGGTCGGATAGTAACAGGAGGTCCGGGTGAACCGCAAAGGGCCCGGCTGGACCCACTGAGGGCCCGGGTAGATAACAGGGGAATTATCTGCATCTGCGGAGAATAGGGCCCGGCTTTGGCAGCAGTGGGCTGGGGGTAATTCGGAGGAGCCCGGACGCTCACTCAGATGTTCCAATTGGACTAAAGGGCGCCCGGAAGCATGTCAGGCTGCCCGGATAGCCACAGGAGGTCCAGCTCAACCGCTGGGGGCCCGGCTTCTACCACAGGGAGCCCTAGTGGAAAACAGGGAAATTATCTGCAACTGCTGAGAATAGGGGCCCGACTTCGGGCAGCAGTGGGCCTGGGATAATTGTGAGGGCCCCGGTCGCAGACTCAGTGACCTGCCTTCTGAGATAAGGGTCTCGCGTTCAAATCCCGCGACTCGCTGGGCGCAGGGTTGGCTCTCACGCTTAACCGTAGCCTTGTCCTTGCAATGACTGCCAACCGCCTTGTGCGGCACCGTGGGACATAGAGAAACAGTCATCAATTCCCGGAATTTTTCCGCATATGCGGGGAATTGGGCAGTAGCTTCTGATGATGGCAAAGGCCAGGAGCCGAAAAGTAAAAAAGGAACCACTCGGGGAGCCTCAGAGGCCAAAAGCTGGAGACCCGGAAACCAGCATTAGGGAGGGGGGTTGCAACAGCAACCCTCGGATATCCAAAACGACAACCATTCGGAGCCCTGAGATCGATTTCAGAGGCCCCGAAATACATTAAAAATGGGCCCCTAGACCTGAATTCGGGTGACATTTGGAACAGGGGCAACATCATACTTGGGTGAAGATTCTTACGCAGTTGGCTTTCAGACAATTATCAATTTTCCGCCGTGCACCATACTAGAACATTTATGCAGTGTTAGAAATCCATGGAATTTTTGTGCATTTTCGTAAATGCTAAGTAAATACGCTTCCCTTATAGATTTATTTTTCCTTGATAATTCTGCAGCACTTTCCACTGAACAATTTTCGAATCAAAGAATATTTTTATCAATCCTTAACATTGTTGAAAGTTTTCCACGATTTCAAAGTAGTCCCATCTTACGTTACGAATTTTTGTACATTTTATACCCAAAAACCTAGGGGAAACGTAGAGGGCTTCGACTGGTTCGCCCTGCGTGTTTTGATGACGATGCCACCGCTCTGTTCTGTACGTATCTTTGCGTATGTATTCTGGAGTGGTAAATTTACCCATATGGCCGGAGCTTCCAAATTTTACGCTGTGGTTTCTCGGCGTAAATCAACTTTTATTTTCCCTGATTTCGAAGCCTGCAGGGCCTAGCTAAAGCCGCAGGGCTCACCCTGTGGTGGCCCAGCGGCTGCGGCGGGAGGCGTTTCTTTCCAGTGCTTAAGGTCAGCCCAAGGGGGTGGGGCCGATCGCTCCCCCTTTGGATACGCCCCTGGAAATCAGGACCACACATAGGATAAATTTTGCATTTTATCGTTCATGCACGAAAGTCAAGACAGGGGTAACGCAGCTACACAGCTGATCGAAAGATCCTAGGGTAAGCGGAAGCTAAAGCTGCGGACAGTGGCTAATGGCTACAACCGCGAAGTGACAGAGTTCGCAGCTGCAGCATGGCTCCCCGCGGCCACTGTCGACACCATCGATAGGGAGCTGCACGCTGTGGCTCGCACGATCCCAGCATGCCCACAGCCAACTCCGACGGACCCCTCATGGCGGAGACAGGTGGCGCGACCAGGATTTGGCTTGGAGCCTAACCTTCAGAATGGACCCTTTATAGCTCAATGCCTCCCTCCATACCCAGCTCTTAATGAGTAAATATTTCTTCCAATAAGCACAGTGAACTTCACCCAGGATTTTCCTTTTTAAGGATTGGAAAAGGTGCACTTTATTAATATTTAAAAATAATTGTGATATCTGGATATCTTATGAACATGTCATGGAAGGAAGGAAGGAGAAAAGCTCACCGCTCTGGACGGACGGGATCAGATGAGGAAAGACTTGCTGGTGGAGAATCATCTTCAGAGTTCGCAGTTGGCGGCTCTCACCACTCACCACACGCACTTGTGCCTGCTGAGCAGCGAAATATTCCAATGTCACTTCAGTGATTATTCTTAGAAAATTATAGATAAAAGAATCTCGCAGCGAGAGGGTAGCAGTTAAGTGTTACCGCTGAATATTTGCCGTGAAGAAAGATATTATCACGCATTAATATGATTGTGATATTTTAACCCTCGCCCCACCGGAAGGGGCCATCGATGGCCCCCTAAGGTTTTCCGGGATAGCAGAAAAACGACGAGGCGCAGCACCGCCGTTGAGGGCTCTACCTCTCACTGCATTATTTTCCTATCATCCCTGAAATTTTTTACCCCGGGTAACTTAAGGTCAGGTCACCAGACGAGGTCAACCAAGGTAACCTCACTTCACCTTTAGAGCTCTGTAAGAGCTACATTTCAAAGTCGATCGATTTGAAACTTCCTACACTTCATGACCCCTCCAGGGTCTACAAGGTGTATATCCGGGATTTTTCGATTTCGTGCCCTGAGGTCAGGTCACGAGGCGACCTCTCCCATTGGAAAAGCATGGGGAAAAGCTATTTCATGATATAAAAGCCACAAAAATGATTGCAAATACTCAGACTGCTCAGAACAACGTTTTTGGACACCCTTTCACGGATCCCAGGGGTCATATTTGCCCTTTGACTTTTCCAAGGTCATCCAAGGTCACCAGAGGTCAAAAACAGTATTTTGGCAATAACTTTTGACCTAATCAAGCTAGAGCGGTGAAACAAAAACTATCGTGTTTGTCTTGTCACTGGCTTTCATTTGATATACGGCAAGGTCACTTTCTGACCTTTCGTGACCTCAGGTCATATTAGGTCACGAGGTGACCTCTGGAGGTCAAACCACTGGCGGGAGGTCTTAACGTTCCACATAGCGGAAAAAGTACTGGCAATTTGCTATCAAATGTACTTTACCAGGCCTCAATAGCTCTAATGACATAAGAGTTATGCCCAGTTTGCTCAATCATTGCATATTTGAGTGAAAATAGCCGATCTTGACCTAATTTGACCTCTGGAGGTCAAACCATTGACCTGAGCACTAAAACATGCGAAGTAATTTCTTACTGAATTCACGCAAGCTTTCTATTGCACTTTGCAGATTTGCGCTAACGCCCATATTTTCGGAGTTAGAGGGGGGCCATCGATGGCCCCCCGGTGGGGCGAAGGTGGCGCCGGACCCCCGGTGGGGCGCGGGTTAAAGGTCATACAGTCACGACATTATGTAACAAACAAATTCGCACACTTGATGTTCATAAACATCTCTCAGACCCCCCCAGCTTGCTCTCGCGCAGCAGTTTCGGGAGACACAACGAGAGCATTGCTCGGGATCGGTGTTCAGGGGTCCATGGAACCGATTCACAGTGACTTCTGAGCGCGATGCTCGAACTGACCTTGCTCACTGAACGAGCACTTCACTTGCTTTGAGCTGACCTTGTTCCTGAAAGCGTAGGCATTGGTCTCGGGGCTCCCAGACTTGACCTCCTGGGACCCCGGGAATCAGTCTCGGAGGCCCCCGAACATCGGTCTCGGACTCCACGAGCATCGCTTTGGGGGCCCCGAACATCTGCCTCGCTGCCCCGAGAATCGCTCCGGGACCCCCAAAACCTGGTCTCGCCCCTCCCTCCCCCAGAGCGATGCTCGGAACCGATATTCGGGGACCCCGAGACGGATTGTTGAGGGATTCCAAGACCAAGCTCAGAGGGACCCAGTGATGCTCGGGAGCCTCCAAGAATGATGTTGAGTGTGGGGGTGTCCAGGAGACCGATGATCACGGTCTCCGAGTCAAGATCAATGCTCGGGGGCCTCAGACAGATGTTCGATGCCCCTAAAATGTATACCTTTGACAATCCCAGGAAATCCACCTCAGTGAGCATCATATTCTCAACACAGGCACATCTACCCGAGCACTTTTTCCGAGACCCTCCGATCTTGGTCCCGAGCAGTGGTCTCGGGGCCCCCAAGGGTGATATTCGGGAGCTCCCAAGACCGATATTCGGGTCTCCCAAGACCAATGTCCCTGGCCCCCGGGAGTGATGTTCGAGACCAATGTTTAGGGGCTCCCCAGACTGATTCCCGAGGGCCAAAGATCGGGGGCCCCGAGAAGGATGCTCGGAGCCCCAAGAATGTTCGGGAAACCAAAAGACAGATGCTCAGAGGTCCCAGAGAGCGATTCTCTGGGGCCTTCCAAGACTGATTATCGGGGTCACCGAGACCAAGCTGGAGAGGGGGAGCACCAACACCCATATTCCTGCTTTACAGTGAACAGTAAGCCCAAGAGGAGTCCACGGACCCCCTAGGCTACGCCATTGCCCCAGCCCCACCTGTATCAAACCAAAGCAGGCCCCAAGCAACCATGTTCTCTAGTTGTCGGCATCGTAAAGGAAAGGGATTATGTAACTGAATTGACAGCATTTTGTATCCTCTTTCTCAAAACTTACTTCATACTTTAAGAGCTTTTAAAGTCAGTTTTAAAATAGCAGTGGCATAAAAATAGAGCAAGAAGTCCCAAAACATCTCAGCGTACAAAGAGTGCCAAATGAGGACCAGCACAATAGGCAGCAGACCAAACATAATTTTTCGCTAAAATAATAGTTTTACATGTGAAAGATTGTGCGATAGCATATTGAGGGATAACATTGTACCTGACCATTCCCAAAATGTGCAAGAGTTTAAGAGTGCAAAAAATATGCAAAATCATGTATACAGTTTTGCATCCTGCACAATACACCTCAATTCAGCCAGATAAGTGGGTGAGCTTACTTTCTATCCAATCATGAATATTCCCTTCATATTTCTATCTAGACAGCTTTCTTAAAGCTGTCATAAAAAATTGCCTGTATTTGATAAAGTTTAAGTGACTTCCCCAATCCCCTCTCCCACAGTCCCAAATGCTTTAAGCCCATTCCAAACCTATACACCTGCTGCTTCAGCAAAAACTAATAACACCTACAATGTTTCACAGATAAGGCAGGAGAAACATTAAGAGGATTTGTTGCATGATTGTTAAGGTATGCTGAATGAAAATATTTTTGTCATTTATCAGCCAGTTACACTGACTCTGTTTTAACTTATAATCTGATGAATGCACTACAGTTCCAAGCAATTCTGTCTGTGTATGACACAGGCAGAAAGAACATGGATTGTCTAGAAAAAATCTTGTTATGGCAGCTCTTTGATTTGCCAAAATTTTTAGGTCCCTACAGTTGGGCAGCCAAGATCAATTTTCTCTTTCAAGATGCTTAAAATAATATAAATACTCATATCAAGATACATTTTGCGGGTTGTTGATCATTGAACACAGCAAAACTTGCAACAGATACCATTATGTTGGCTTTAAACATTTCATTCAATAGTTTATTCACATTTATGAAGCATTTGGAATCATTGCTAGAGAAAAGCACATCATACCTACACCTATACCTATACCTAAAAATTACAGAAGATTTTTAGGCCGTCACGGCCTGTTGGCTCTGGTCTCTGACAAGCTCGTTTCAATCTGAGTCTTAAGTCAGTCTTTCTCAGAGTAAAGTGTCTGAGAGAAAACGGAGGCCCTCGTTAACCGAGCGTCCTGCCGAGAAGTAGAAGTCATGCTAATCATTGCTTAATATCCCAAAAACCTTCTTCAAACCAGACTTCTTTCACTTTTTATTCACTAGCATTATCAAGCCAAGGGACATTGGGGAGGCAAATGTTTTTTTTTTTAAACTGAAGCAGTGGATTCAGTTTATTCAGTGGCTTTCAGTTTATAGCAGTGGTTTTCAGTACTTCTTTTCCTATATGGAGTAATACACATTTGCTGTTTACCTGCAAATGAAAAGCCACAATAAATCACATATGCTGTCCCCAAATGCCCACAACCACCAACATACTTCACCTATCCACCATGTTAAAATATGCATCTGGTGGTTTATCACTGCTTGCCCCAGCACCACAAGTTCTGCCCCCAAGTATGTTTGTGCCCTGCAGTTTCTTTTGCTGACCCCAATCTGAAAAAAATTGGCAGACTGCTGAAATTTTACACTCATGGCACAAATATTTCCATGTACATACATACCTTCACCATGGAAATACCACAAAAATCATTATTGTCACATTTAAATGATTTTAATATTTGTGGCGCTTGCATGAGTTCGTGGTGGCGCTCACCATCCAGTGTGCTAGTGGTGCCCCACAGACAGAAAAAAACTCTCAAGATGATAGGTCTGAATCCATATATGAACATCAATGCTTCACAT
Source organism: Lepas anatifera (assembly GCA_034440635.1). Lineage (NCBI taxonomy): Eukaryota > Metazoa > Arthropoda > Thecostraca > Lepadidae > Lepas > Lepas anatifera. The sequence goes on from JAOTON010000047.1 coordinate 534,774, forward strand.
GATTTATCATATATGCATGAGCTAAGCAGGTACTAAAACTGCTCACTATGCCCAACAACCACCCTGGTAAAATGTTGAAACCTGACACAATCTGCTTACCTACTGTTCTTCCCCCACAGACTGCCCCACACTGGTCTTGACCCCATCCCTACTAGTCATAGCCACCCCCAAAAGCTACCTCCTAAACAACTCAAACTACAAGTTCTTACTCTTGTCATTGTGCCATTCCACAACTTTTTGCGGACTAGAAGTGGGATGTTTTTCAGTCATTAAATCTAGATATTGATGCCCAACACACTCCAAAGATGAAACAAAAATACTTTTTGCTTCAAGTAGGCACTGCATGAGGCAGGCCTGGAGGTCTCTGTGAGTTGATACTGGCACAGCACTACAAGCCCTATATAAAGTCTGCGGGAGACCCAAATTCATGGGGTCCGAGGGTTGATCCAAGGGGGCCAAAGTGGCTGTTACCCCCAACAAAGCCCAAAATAGTGTCTTTTGCCTACCAAAAGATCCAAATTTAGGCCCTTTCAAAATACTTTATTTTCAGGATTTCTTGATGGAGCCCCTCCAAACATTGATTTCATTCCTCCAAAAGTTGCTCCTGGTTCCGCCAATGAGGGGTCCGACCCCAAGGATTTCCACGCACGGGCTTAGAGAGATAGGTATCTAGGTACCCAGTTACAAGTGCCCACTTGAGTCCCCGACTCGGCATACCAGTAAGCACAGCGGCAAAGTCTACCTTCACTGCAGAACTTACATATATTAGGTTTAAGCAGTATTTCTATATCATACTTAGTACCAACATACCTGACTGATCAACACCTATACTCTCACCACCTTGCCACCACATGCGGAAGAAAGATAGCAACCGATATTTCCTTCCTCTTCCTTGCCTTTCCGCTCTATTTATTTTTCCAGCGCCTACCTAATTTATAAATAAATATCTACAGCGCGCCTAATGTATCTACAGCGCGCCTAATGCGGCGGCTGGCGCAGAGCGGTGAAGGCCGAGCCGCTCAGCTGATTATAGCAGTGATGTGTTCGACCACGGAAGCAAGGCCTTTAAATGTAGAGGTAGAACGCTCCCCTCCCAAAAAATGGCAACCTCTATTTCTAGAGAATTTTAGGTTTGTGACGTCAGCAGTTGCTCTCAAGGTGGAGCCGCCTATTTATTCAATGAGAATCGACTCCGGATTGTGGAGTGTTTTACGGTTTCAAGATGCATCTGGCGAGGGGTAGACCCAAGATTTATTACCCCACGTCCTAAAAACAGTATTATTGCCCCTAACACGCAACTTATCTCCTGATAGCCCCATCTTCTACAATGCTCAGCGACAATGCGTTGCTAAGCAACTCTAGGCGATCGCTGACGTCATCACCATGGTGAATGCCAGATTTGAGGTTGCCATTTTTGGCATAGGCTAAAAAGCCGGAGCGCAACCCCTGCACGGAAGAAGAAGTGAATACGGCTGGTGACATAGCCTGGGGGCAATGGTGACAATGGCACTTTATCACCATTCGTGTCACCAGCCCATGCTGAGAGATAGGCGAGGGCCCGAACTTTTTCGAGCCTAGGATCGAATATGGTTCGAATAATTCACCGCATTTATTAAATATGGTTAGTCGAACAAAGCTTATGGCGCAGAGGGTTATAATGGGCCAACCAAATAGGAACCGTGCCAACCAGGTCAATCTAGATTTTGCAGTGTATGAGAATTAGAGGTGCCACTTTTGTGAATTGACTTGTGACTTTTGTCACCCGGTGGAACTCCAGCTGTCACCATTTAGAATGGCAAAATGGCAACTTTTTCGACCCCTGTCACACGGCCTGACAAGAGGATACGACACTGGTAACAGAGTCATGTAGAGAACCGATTTTCCATTGTGAGAAACCCCGAAAATAATGGAATTATAACAAGCTGTGTTCCAAGGAGTTCGCATCGAGCCAGACCCTCACAAAGCTCGGCTTCCCTGGGTCGCACTCCCTGTCTCACTGACCCCGTGTGAGCCCGCGCGGTGTCGACCCTGCCCTCAGTCAAATTCACACTCATGCACTGGCTTTACTCGATCTTTGCTTTCGAATGAGGTTCCTGGTCAGTAACCACAGGGAAACAAGGGTTTGCTGGTTGGAGCGACTTGTCCAGAGCGACGCGCGTGTGTTGCTGAAGGTCACCTGAGTCAGGGCGTAGCCAGGGGGGCGGCAGGGACAGCCGCCCCTCCTGAGGGCCCGAAGGGCCCCTGAGACACGAGCCGCGCTTCGCGCAGCTGCCCGCACTATGCTCTGTGGCCAAAATTGGCATTTTATACCAGACAGGGCCCTCTTAAGCCCTCTTCAGCACTCTATTCTTGACAAGCAAGGCCCTTTTACCCATCAGGGCCTTTTGGGTGTTGAGGGCCTGGGGCGCCGTCTCCTGAGCGAAATCGGCACCCTGACCTGAGTCCACTAAGTTGACTGGTTTTGATAGAACCGGACGCTTTTACTTCATCATGCAAAGTATAAGCAGATCTCTTGCTGAATTCATGCATTTAGTTAGAGGGGTCAGAAGCCTCACCACTTTCCCAGTCTAGGCTGTTTAGATTGAACGTCTCGCCATTTCATGCAATGAAGTGCAGAATATGTAGTAATGTAACTTATCTACGCACTATTTTTTATGTTAATAGAGCATGTAAAATAGAAAATATATAAGCACTGACAACAGTGTCACCAGACCCCTGCGTCTACTTCCAACACCAGTAACTGGGCCGTGTTACCCCAGCTGAGTTTCTTACCAGTTACCCGGCTGGATTCAACTCCCGTCTCTGGTGGATCCTTGTGTATTAAAGTCAACGCCGAGCTCGCAGGCGTGAGTGCTACAGGTCAGATGAAGTCGCTGGTCCTGCTAGCGCATTCCAAGGTTCAGGAATATACATATTTGGCTCTAAATAGAACTAACACTTTTGAATAATAGACACTAGTTTTGGAAATAGACGTTACAACACTGCGATGCTTTCGCTCTAAACTAAATAATACCCGCAGGAGCACGTACCCAGAAGCTGACGGACTGGCTCTGTGACGAGCTAAGACGACTCACGTAATGTTGCGGCGTGAGGTGCAGCTGAGCTCCCTACGTATTAGAGAACGGCGTCATAACTTCTGGATCGGATATGACAGAATTGTGGTGGGCTCCAAAATCCGGGGAATTAAATCTACTGTCCGTGCTATAATGAAACAGTTCTGATATTCATATAACAGTTGGAATTGTCCCCAAGAAGCAAAATGAGTGCATGAATGGGACGCACGGCAAAGTGAGGATTAGAACCAAAACATTTTCAATAATCAATATATTCCAAAGTCCCACCGTCTCCCCGTGCTCCTAGCCTGAATTCCATGCATCTTTCAAGCATGCTGCTTGGCCATTTCATAACCGTGCAAGAAGTGTTCTTCAACGGTCGGAACAGCTACCATAGCAACTGCAGCAGCGACATGCATGTCCACACTGCCCCACCTGACGGTTACACAGAGCACAGAGGGTGGGTGGACGTGTGCATCCTGTCCGGCCGCCTGCACCAGCGCCCAACGGCCCGCCCTGGCCGCTGACGTTAGAGCCCACTGCGGCCCCAGCCTGGCCGATACACGCCCTGCCCCGATCACGCGAATCGTGACCGATGACGGCATTTGGGCGGTCAGCAACAAAAGCCGCACTTAGCGATGCTGGCCGCACACAGTGCTGCCGTCCTGTTTACGAGCTCCGAGGATCATCACTTCAATTCTAGCGGCCATTTGTCAGCACGGCGTGCCGTTGTTATCTGGTTCTTTGTAAGCGCCTGCACACAGGGTGCTCTCTTTGTCGACAGCCGATTTGCTGACGCGTGCTGTCCATAGACGGCGCTTGCGGTAATTTTGAGCGGCGGCGGTCACGACAGTGGCGTTCTCGCCTGTCCGTGTCTAGTCTGTGACCTCAGGCGACATGTCACACCGCCAGCTGCGCGGCTGACCTGGCCTGTGTCGGCAGCTGGCGCCGGTGACGTCAGGGGTGGTGACGTCACGCCGCTCACCTTGGCTGGGGAGGAGGCGGCGGCCGGCGGCGGCCCACGCGGTGGGGAGCGGACACCGGCGCCGCACCTGCCACAGGTAATGCGGCAGACGACGGCGGTGTCCGGTACCGAACAGGTGAGTGGTTGGCGCGTGCTGGGACTGCTGACGACCCGCGCACAGGTGGACCGCTCAGTCTCGGCTACGTAGTGTGGGCCAACGAAGCACTGGCTAACGAATCTGCCATAAGGGAGGTGAGGCGAATCCGGGCTGTCGGAGACATCGGCTGGTATATTTACTTAGGCCGACGAACTGAAGCAGGGTTGTGTCGCACGTAATTGCTGACCGATCCAGAAACCCCATAGGTGTAAAATGCGTGAATCGTCATTGGGAGCTTGTACATTTCATTTCAGCTAAACAGGGCTTCAAACGCTGCGTGTTTAAATGTTCTAGTATCTTGTCATTGGCATTACGTAATATATAATCATTTACATATTACCTAATATCTTGTCACACCCTGATAATTAATTGCCGAATACAGACAAGTTTCTCCTAATTTATAACATTCTTCAAGCGAAAGGAAACACAATAAATGTATAACTTTAGTGACCATCTGATAACACAAGGGCAATGCAAATATTTTCAATTCACGAGTCGAATAACTATTTCCGAAAATATCCTGGCATAAACCGGCCTGTCCTGTAGTACAATACAGACATTATAGACGGCTGGAATTCGACAGGTGATCGAAACCAGCCAAATCGACATGAAAAATTCTTCTTCGCCCAATAAATCCTGGTCAGCGAGAGAAGGCAAGGCTTCACCGGTCTCACTCAAGAGGGTGCTAGAAGCAAGGACAGGTAAGGTCAAAGGCTGATCTCGGTCAAATACTGGAGTGCGTTTGTGCCCCGCCAATCATTTTCTTCCCCAGAACTATGCTGTGCTTTCTTTTTTAACACGCTTGATTTTATTTAACCCCCGCCCACTCGGCTTTGGTTATGCAGTGAGAGCTTATGTAGTTAGTGCGCTTGCCAATATAGTTGCTCTAACTTACTTCGTACGGCGACAGCAGGAAATAAGGATCCAACCTTCGTTTTCGCAGATATGCAGACACCAGAACTGTCGTCCCACGACGTGCGATCTAAGAACACTCACGGAAGAATTGCAACCCAGCAATCTCCTACTCTGTCCAGGGATGATGGCCGTCTCCCTAAAGCACCCCAGTCGGAGAAACAAGACCAGTCTGTGACGATCTCAGTCCATGTGGAGGAGTCGGAGAGTCCCTGGACGAGTCGGCACCGGGTCAGTTCTCCGTCGCCAGAGCGGCGCCCCGTGCCTTCACCGTCATCACCGTCACCCGAAAAACGCCAGCCATCACCTATCTTTTCCAACCCGATGTCGGCGGAAAAACAGCCCCTAATGTCGCCGTCATCTGCCGACTCGTTAACAGTTGAACGAACCGAAATACCACCTGTTTTAAATGTGCCAACGTCCAATGGACATCAGAGATCACCGTCAAGTCCCCGTGGCCCGGAGGAGGACGGCATCAGCGACTCGTCCTCAGAGGAAGGCGACTGTCCTTGTCGTCCCCCGTTATCGGCATCGTGGTCGTCGTCGGCGGAGGAGCGGCCCTCGCCGGCGGCGACTATGAGCGGCGACGGTGCAGGCGCAGAGCCCGAGCGGAGCCGGCGCGCGGCTGCCCCTGCGCCGGAGACGTTCGGCAGCTGGAAGGCGCGCCACGCTGAGCGGCACGCTGCTCTGCCGGTGGACATTGGCGAGGCGGTGGGGCTGCGGTTAGAGTCAGCGCTGGAGGCGCTGCTGTCGGCCGGAGATTCACCCCGGCTCAGTCGGGCCGAGGTCTCCACGCAGGTCAGTGGGCCAGCCGGCAGACGGCACGCCGCCGCCGACACCGGCAGGGGCAGAAGCGGCGCGGCTGCGACGCGGTCACCGGCCACCGGCGGACACAGGAGCGCACGCACTGAGGCCAAGGGCGCGGAGAAGAGGCCGGCGCGCGAGACGGGGAAAGAGAGTCGGCATGGTGACGTGTCCAACGACAGACAGCGGCATGTCAGCGCGCAGGCTGCCAGGTCCCAGAGAAACGGCGGCAAAAAGCCGGAGGCCGGGGCAGCGCCGTTGGTAGGGGGCGGGCGCGGTGCGCGGGCTCGGGGGACACCGCCGACAGGGCAGGCCCCATTCCGAGCGGCCGCAGCACCGACCACCCCGCCGCCGGCTCGGACGCACCGCATTTCCGCGCGGAAACGGTAGTGCACGAGACGGTCGACGGACGCCGCCGAGGCGCGCGCAACGCTAAAGGTGGGCGCTCAATGTGTTCAGGCTGGCGTGGATTTGGGCTCTGGGCTTCTCATCCTCTTGGCCTTTTGTCTTTTAACTGCAGCTTTGTTTGGATTCGCAGTGTTGTATCAGTGGCTAATTAAGCTAGCCGCTTTGTACAGGGTAATAAGGGCATGGATATGACAAATAGAAGAGCAGGTAAACAGTTCTCTCATAAGATGCAGCTAGAGAATGCAACATAATCTCCCGTTAGCAATCGTTCTCTAACATGCATTTCTCGTCGTAACACGCGAAACGTAGCTCTAGAACCTGTTCCTAAAACTCAAAATGTACTACTAATAATAATTTTAGGTAACAGCTAAACCCTCCCAGGCTGGGTAATATCAAATGTCACTTACGTACAAAGGCATATAGCAGTGCAGTATTCTGCACTCTTATCTCCAATGCTTCATCGGAGGAAAACCTCCGACAGTGATACGGGTGCCGCAGTTCCCGTAGCGGCCGTTTGCCGCCACGGGTTTTTCCTGCGTCCGTGACTGGCGGCTGTACTGGCGCTGTCCCCGACGTTATCTGACCGCGCCGCGTGGTTTTGGCAGGTGTGACGCCTCCCACTACCAGGCGCAGCCTGCACACAAGTACCGGTTCTAGAGGACAGCGGCACGCCTCGTCCCGGCCCACCTCTAATGGTGCTGGCGCCACATCAAACGACAGCGCCAGCAGAGTCCAAGTCACATCAGAGAGCATCATGGGTCAGTGCACGGTATCCAGACATGCTGGGATTTATTTTCGGCCCTGAAAACTACTTTGGGAGCTTGGGCTGCCTAAAAAATGCCTCAATTCAAGGAGTACGATTTTGAAATATGTTTAAATATACCTACCAAGAAAAACATAGTTAATCGATAAATTTCACTTTGGATCCTAATGGCTCCTCTCTTAGCTAAAAATATTTCATTTTCATTCTTGTATACGTATTCATTATATATATATATTATATATATATATATATATTATATATATATATATATATATATATATTCATTTATTACCAAAGACAATAGATCATAAGCTATCCGTTTAGCCACGTTTGAAAACGGTCCCAAGTATACGGGATGCTCTTGAAAGTTAAATAGTTTTCACCAAAACACCGAACCATTCAATTATTGTCGAGGTTTTAAGGGAATATCATGGCTTGGTGCAATTCCAGCCAGTGGTGGTTTTAGTGGCAACCTGTGTTGAAAATAATGCACTTAACAATCTATTATATTTTATCTTGGTATATTTAAACTTATTTATGCTTCAACCTATTTAATAAAGCAAGTTATACGCATTTAAAACTTGCTTTATTAGCTACTTATCCTACTTATAACTTTATTTATAACTACTTATATTCATAATCGACAGTTCATGTTCAGCACATGGGGTTTAAAGGTGTCCAAGCAATACAAATTTGTCCGCGCAGCAAGCGTGGCGGAGCTTGAGCAGAGGTCCCTTTCCTAGCCACCTTAGTCACCTAAAGCACCCGGGGCGGACGGGATCAGTAGAGAGTGAAATCTTACCCTTTTTCCGCGATCGGCAAGTTCTGGGATACATGAAATTTCGATCAAGCGGTTTTTCGGCATGCTCTATCACAGGGCTATCTCAAATCGAGTCCATTATGGATGTGCCACCTTAGCTTTAACCGAGCAAGAAGGTTCGCCTCTGGTGAGGACAGTCGATTTTTTCTCTTCGCGGTGGCAAATCTTTGAGAAGAATAATACTGTTAAAGGGAATGTGGCACCTTTATAACGTGATTTTAACTGAGATAGCCAAGCTGTAAAGCATGCCTGGAAAACCCGGTACTCTATATATCGTTTGTCTTGAAACTCCGAATTTCCGTACAAAAAAACTAAAACCTACTTGAAATGTACCCTACATGTACCCTTAGTAGCAGGCCACGGTTGTCGTGGCTGTCGTTGTGACGACATATATTGACGTCACGGTGAGTATCAGCCAATCGAAGTCCTTGAAGCATATTGAATATGGTAGTGGTTGCCAGATCATGACATCATCCACAGGGATATATTTCTTTCTTTCCCTAGAGGAGCATTTTAAAAATCAAAATATTGAGCTTATTGTACATTTTCAGAGAAATCATGGACGCTTCCATGATCTTCGGCTAAAAGTACCCCTAATTACACTAAATTCCAGGATTAGACCGAGGTGCCACATTCCCTTTAAGTAGGGATACACTCCATCACTTTTATACTATCAGGCCGGATTGTGATTTTCAACAGCTATCGGGCACCCTGTCCGATATTTCTAATTATTCACCCGGACACCGGCCATTTCACAAACATTGAACGGAAAGAGCTTCAGTCGGGGAAATTTGGAAAATACAAGTACTTAGTCAAGTCAAAGCGCTACAAAATTTCCATTTTGCTAACTACAATACCCGATTCTCCTGAAACATAGCTCAGAGGGCAATAATTGGACCAGTGGATTAGTCTACACAGCCCAAAAAACTGTGACTGAGCGATAGTTTGGGTGCCGGAAACGCCCACAAAGTCACGCTTTTTGAATGTTTGATGTTAAGGTGTAATCTTAGTCGCTTTTAGGATAGGGTGCTGTACTTAAAGAGAACAGGTACAGCTCCTAGCAATCGAATCTGTACATTTTGGGCTCGTGAGGTTCTTGATTTAATGTTAGCGAACTATGGCTTCATTATAAATGGTACATACAATTTGTATATTTTTCTCTCAGTTATAGATCGCGCACCTTTCAATGTTGGACAGCCACATATTTTAAAACATTATTAGCCAAAACGTGGTTGCCGCGAAAGAGCCATACAGAGTCTTCTACAAATAATGTCCAAAATATGGAGTTGGCAACCTGTTTTCTGTCAGCGATCTTAGCCTAAAGGCAAAACACGCATGTGGACATGTGTCCAATTGTGACCGAAAGAACACTAGTACGCCAAAAATTAACGGAAAACCGCCGAGCCTAGTGTGTGCAGATTCGATTGCAGAGAACTGTACGTGGATCGCCCGATTCACAACAAATGAGACAACGGCTTTTGCTTTTCGCCCGACGAGGCCGATGCAGAGAAATTCACGTGCGTGCATGTTTGAGCGAAGATTAATTCTTTTTTGAAATACTTGAAAGCCCGATTAATTAATTCAACGTTTCCTAGCCGAAATCAGGGTTCCTTTACATAACAATATTATGTAACGATCTAAAAAAACTTTTCAAAGCTCCTGGAGCATTTTAAGGGAGAACTTCTTGCTTCCTTAATGCTCTCTGTCCTTCCGGAGCATTGGCTAAGCACGCCGGTACTATTGCAAGTGTTCTCTTCACGAAATTTTAGTTTTATCTTCTTCCTTAAATGAAATTTCTCACCATGGGGGGCGTACACCCGCTGTATACCGTCAGGACGTAGTCTGGCGCCACTTTGGCGTGCAGCCAACGCATTGCTCCCAGCCATACCGCGATATTTGCTTTGAAGTAACCTCGCGCAGAATGTGGTTCTTCGTATTACTGGGTACGTTGCAACATTCCGAGCGAACAGTTTAGACGTCCTTTGTGCATCGTAACGCAGCCTACCGACCGTTTATACCATGCTCTCAGGAGGCTCTTGCCGAGGGACAGGGTGTCATATATCTAACTCTGCCTCCTTTTAAGGTTAAGACCTGACAGTCTTAGTGGGATCTTGCAAAGTAGTTGTGGTGCTGATTATGCAAACCAACAGTAGAGGAGAGAAAATGTCGGTCATTGATGCAGGGGGCCCACTTCATACCACAGCACAAACCCCACACTCGTATAAAACGGTTCGGGCAGACCGGGGAGCAGAGACTGTTACTGGTTCGGAGCGACTGTTCACCAGTGATTACCGCAGGAATCGTGTGAACTAGCAGCCGAGTTAGGCCGTGCTCAGTAACGTCCACCACGGCAGGTACTGACATGGGTGTGGCTACCTCGGCAGGTACTGACACGGGTGTGGTTACCACGTCAGCTATTGACAAGGGTGTAGCTACCTGGGCAGGTACTGACAAGGGGGGTATGGTTACCTCGGCAGGTACTGACACGGGTGTGGTTACCTCGGCAGGTACTGACACGGGTGTGGTTACCTCGGCCTGTATTGACACGAGCGTGGTTACCTCGGCAGGTACTGACACGGGTGTGGTTACCTCGGCAGGTATTGACACGGGCGTGGGTACCTTGACACGGGTGTGGTTACCGCGGCAGGTACTGACACGGGTGTGGTTACCTCGGCAGGTACTGACACGGGTGTGGTTACCTCGGCCTGTATTGACACGAGCGTGGTTACCTCGGCAGGTACTGACACGGGTGTGGTTACCTCGGCAGGTATTGACACGGGCGTGGGTACCTTGACACGGGTGTGGTTACCGCTGCAGGTACTGACACGGGTGTGGTTACCTCGGCAGTTACTGACACGAGTATGTTTACCTCGGCAGGTACTGACACGAGTATGGTTACCTTGACACGCGTGTGGTTACCGCGGCAGGTACTGACACGGGTGTGGTTACCTCGGCAGTTACTGACACGAGTATGTTTACCTCGGCAGGTACTGACACGTGTATGGTTACCTTGACACGCGTGTGGTTACCGCGGCAGGTACTGACACGGGTGTGGTTACCCCGGCAGACGGTGGAGCCGGTTCGGTGAAGTCCAGGAGGGAGGTGAACAGTCGGAAGGTGTTGCTGCAGCAGCGGCCGTTCGGCGGCAGGTCTGCCAAGGTCATCACCTCCTCCCCCGCCTCCACCACTCTTGTGTGAGTACCCGCTCACAACCACGCAGCCAAGGCGACAGGATGTCACTGCTGCAGCCGAACGTGTGCCAGACTGGCAGGGCTGTCTAATCAACAACTAATTTCACCCAGTCTCGTAATCAACAAATAACATTCTTCAAAATACATGTTGTGGAGTTCGGATATGGTTTCTTTCGTCCACAGGTGTTTTGGGCTCGAAGCTTTCGGTCTGTATTTAAAAGCTTCGTCAGCTGGCGGAATCGGATCCAGTGACTCACTTGTGGCTCACTTGATCCGATTCGACTTGCTGGCGAAGCTCTGTAAATAGAGACCGAAAGCTCCGACCCCAGAAACACTGTGTGGAGTAAGTCCGAACGAGACTATGTCCGAAAAATGATCATTTCGTTAGATCGGTGCGTTGCAGAGCCCAGCATTTCACGCTTGGCGTGATAACAACACGTTTATCTGGTTGGTAGCAAATTCAAAGATGAATTCACCAATAGGCGACTGAGTATTCATGGGGCAGTTGGACCAGCCACTGGACGGTCCAAACGGAAATTTATGCGTGTGAAAACGGAATTGCTGCGAAGACGCGCTTTTATTGGCGGTTGTTGAAGTTTCATTCCTCTTATCATGTCATAAAAAAAATTCTGCTTGACAGTGCTCTTATTCCACCCACCCATCCCACGTATATCTGGGCCTGATTATCCTCCAGACTCAAGCCATTATCCATGAACACTTTAATTTTCTGCTGATCCTGGCAGTAGATGTGCGTTCGCAGCCCTGGAACTGGGGCAGCCGTGCATTCCTCTGGGAGTCCGCCTGTAGGGGTTGCTTTAGTCTCGCTGTCTCGTCAGCGGGCCGGGAATGGTGTCGTGTGTTGCATAACAATCTTAACCGTCGGCCAGCACCGAGCTTAATCGTCGACCAGCACTGAGCAGACAGAACAAACGGCGCAGAGCGCCATCAATTACAACGGCGGATGAGGGTGGACGCTGCAGCTTGACGGTTACGGCCGATTCAAGCTGTGAGTAGAGGTGACGAAGTCGTTGAAGGAGCACGACACCTTTTCGAAACCTCTTGGCTTCGAAAAAGAGTTGCAGGTGTTTACTAGTACCCGATCTTTTTCTCAAAGCGACAACTTTCACTCCGTCAAAAGAATTATGAACTGCATGGCGAAATATCTCTTTTCACGTTTACAGTTACAGCTGGTGATAGTACCAGTTTTTGTACTGCCCTCAGTGGTGGACTAAAGGTACTGTAAAATGGGCATATGCCTCTATCACTAGGTTTGCTCCCACTTTCCCCAAATCGTTACAAGGCCTCCACTCCTGCGTTTAACACACGTTGAGTCAAGTCATAGTGTCGCCACCGGCAAACAGTGGGGGGCCGCAATTTCAACCTGATGCTGACGAAAACTTTCAACGTCGGACCAAAACTGTTCAATTTGGGCTCTTTTGCCTCCCGGTGATATAGAATGTCCTTTTCTTTTTGACTGATATCTTTTGGAGTGGGCTTTTTCGTATGAGTCAAGTTACCAAGTCATTTATCAGCTTTAAGAGGTTCCTCATGCGTCCATAAAGGTCATAATGTCCCTTTGTGACCAAACCGTCGTACGAACATGATTCCCTAGCAACCGGGAACATTAAAAACTAGCACGTTCTGAAGGCGAGGTCTTTCCCGGCACCTTCTGTGCGAGCCGCGCACTGTGGACCAGTGTTGAAGTGTACGCTTGGTAAGCGTCGGATTAGTGACCTCACGAGTCCCGACTGACGCCCGTGGGCTGCCCCGGCTCAGAGTCACTGCTCAGCTGACCGTGCGTCTGGAGCCGTAACGTCACCACGGCGGGTCGGCACCAGGTGACTGCACCACACCACCAAATCCTTGTTTCTGTGCTAACATCTCACTCGTATCAGCGGTCAGCACAGTATGGCACGCACAGGCGAACAACCTCGCGGCTTATGTTCATTGCTCTATTCGATCCTTATCTTTTAACCTGCCACCACTAAAGGTCTTGATCTTAGTCGTATTTATTACTTGCACATCAACAGCCTTTAAGTAGGGAACAAATTAGGTTGCAGAAGCACAATATGAGTTAAAGGAATACTCTACTCTCTAGCACTCTAGTTACTCTAGAATATACTGCTTACTTTAGTTTAGTAGGTGGATCTACACAAGACATTAAAACATACACGAAAAGTCAGTTTTCTTGTGACGTATACACACTTATGAGTTATGAGTTTCTGGCTAGGTAGGTTACGATTATTTCACTTCCTCTTCTGTATCTGAGGTTGCAATGTAAGTGTAATATTCTTTTTATAAATTATTCAGGGCCTGGAAAAGGTGTCTCGCTGCAATACCTGGTCAGCTCGCAGTCCAGTACAATGCCCAAAATTTGAAGTAAACTTAAAGCGAGGCTCAATTTCGCTTAACGTTGAACGGAGCGCTCAAATTTAAGCGTTATAGCTATTGATTTGCAACAACGACCGTCTCGATTTCAACTTAATTCGAACTCTTTTAACACGCTTAAGCTGTTTGGGGTTCCAAATATTTGTCTAAACCTTAGTCTAGCCGATCTCACGAACTGTTCACGCTACCCGAACCCACACTTAATGATGGTTATCTAAGCCTGTGTGGATCAGAATGTTAGTACTCAGCAGAACTAAACGTTTGGAAAAAGTACAACTATATAGGCATAGGAGAGCCGTTGACATCCATAATATCAATAGCTGTTGGATACTTCTGTTGGGCTAGCCTATCATTATATACAAAAATTAACGCCCTCGTGAATTTCTACCTTTCTACTCCCGGTCACCAACGAAGAAATCACCCTGGGGACGTAAACAATTCGTATTTGATACCGGCCCAATACATATATCACCAATATATATCACCTGCAAAACAGAGCTTTCCAGCCGTCAGATTTTTCCTGGTCCATTGTACTAACTGTTTTACAGAAAAATTGACGGCGATTACCATATGCGTGGGAACAAGGGCCCAGTCATAGCAGGGAGTTGTCTGCCTGTCGTCACCTAATCCATCTAGAAGATAAAGTCCAATTTCCCCTGCTCTGCCACAAGCACTCTGACCCAGCAACTAGAGAAATGGCACACCATGTAAATAGTCAATGTGTCTCTCACCCAACTCTTTCATACGTCATCAGGGTAATCATACCTCTACCTGTAACCAGAGGTATGATTACCCCTGAAATTTAGTTTGCACGGACTGGCTTGGTAGTTTTCGGCACCACTGTTGCTTTTTTAGCCGTGATTCAGTGTAAATCTGTGTTTTATCCGTAGCTTCTGATTGCATTTCCGCATGCGCCTAACAGGCTGGTATTATGGGACCGATCTGAAAACTAGGTTTGGGGAGGGCCAGAGTTAACATATTTTCCGTCAATGATTCTCCGAATATGAAACCGTCCTGCATTCTTTGCGTACATACGCAATTGAAAGCTACGATCAAAACACAGATGTTGCGGGTTTGAATCGCGGGATAGTAGGCAATGACAAGCCTCGTGTTTACAGATTCAGCTGAAGATGGTTTACATGTTTCTATAGCAACAGAACATTGTGTTTGGTAAACCCCTCGCGCTGCGGGAGGCATTTAAGCCGCACAGTCGGAGCAACACCGGTTTAAGCCACCAGTGGGGGATCACAACCTACCTGAAAGTTCAACCCCACAAACCACCAGAAAGCTAACTTGTTCAGGGTTCAGGCAGATCCCAACCTTGAATTGGGATCTACGATCAAGTTGCCCACTTATCTTACTTTCATGAATATTTCCATCAGTGAGCCTGCCAAATTGTTATGGTTTATTCTATTTTATGGCAGTTTTGCAAGGGCCACCAGCATGCCGACGCCCCATCTAATGAGAACACTATTTCACCCTGTAAGGAGCCTTGGGACTTTGTGAAGCACCAACTCTCGCCCTGTTGGAGGGTATACTGGGGATCGGGAAGTTCTCATTCAGTATTCCGCCCCAGGACTGGAATCCAGCTCAGGGGCGTGGAAGCCCAGTACGCCACCACTGTGCCGTTGCATCCCTGGTTATTTCGCATCTCCACCCGTTCGTGTAGCACCTCCATGCCCCCTTCCCGTTTGACGCTTCAATGTTGTGTCGACAGGACTGGCCGACACCTAGTATGACAGTCGCCGCCAGATATCGTAATTTGAACCGCGCCGGAGACACGTCACGGTCTTTCGCCAACCGCCTCCTCCAGCGCCGCGACTCGAGGACACCGTCTACCACACCGCTGGAGACTTAGGACTACCGCCAGCTCGAGGAGGGACCACCGCACAGAGGAAGAGAAGGCAGTCGCCACGGGCTAAAGACGCTGGTCGTCAGAGAACTAACCTAGGATTAAGCGCGCTTGTCGCGTCTGTGATAGCGCTGAGTGCTGTGTGTCATTTGCGATCTATTTGTAATACATGTTTTATAAGTATTGCGTTATTACCTATAAAGCACGTCCCTGCCGGCGCTGGGAAACTGGAGTCAGGGCCGTACGAATAGTAGAGGGATCTGTGGAAGATTTGTCCACCGTACGCCCTTTCCTCTCGCCCTCGCTGCTAGCGCGATGGTCGGTAAAAGTGATAGGTTTCATTCACATAGACATTTTTGAGGACTGATCACACGCGGCGCATGCTAGGCTATGTTCTTCCACAGATGGTCATTTTTTAAAGGCTTTCGGAATCAACGTTGGTTTAGGGGAAATGAAAAAGGCCAGTAAAAGGGATAATTTTCCAACCACTGAAAAAGTACCTTTCACCTTCCTTGAAAAAAATGGGCCTGCACTGTTTCTAAAACCATGGTGAGGACGTCAAAGCACAACACAAAATGTCGAATGCCGAAATGAGGGACATCTACCCACGAAAACGAAGACCATCTCTCAATTTCTAGCGTTTTGTCTTCATCATCGCGTAGCGTGATTCGCTACCGGCACGTTAGTTCTAAAAGCGTTTCTGAGTCGCATACCTAAAGTTCAAGACCTATAACCTGTTTTGTGGCTCATTTTTATATTCATTGCTGGACAGTTTTGTTTTGGATCAAAGTTTTTACCTAACTCCAGCTCAGTTTCACCGTATTTATTCCGCTTCCCTAGTTGAATATTGATAACCCCAGTATTAATGATGGGCTCAAATTTTAATTTCGAAAAAAACATTCACGTGCTTGATGTATCAGGCACAACAAAATCTGCTAGCTCATCACAAGCACTGCACGATTTCCTGTACTGACACCTCACTCAGAATTTGGCATCTTCGACCAGGCTCGGTCGCAGGAGCTGAAGCACCGAGTCTCAGAGGTGGCTGTGGGCCTGCTTTGTGACAGACCAGACCGTACTGAGGGACGCCCTCGGGGCAGGGAACCCCGGCTCGGTGAGTGGGCTTCGGCGGCGGCCGGAGTACTGCAACTTCATCGATTGTATTCGGGGCGGTATCTTGGACACGCCGCGTCCACAGGCGGCCCGTCGGCGGCGGCACCTGCAGCAGTGTCGGCGGTGTGGGCCCGAGCGGCGACTGGTGCGGCGGCCACAGCCGTCTGCCTCCCGACATCCCACGGAGACCACGCAGAGAGCGCCTCAGTGTAGCGCGGCCCGCAGGACCGAAACCAGTAAGCGACCCCGTTACGGAACATAACGGAGTGTTTGCCGGTGGGAAAAAGTAACTGCGGTAACGTGCATAGCCGAGATATTCAATCACAGCACAATGCCGAAACCACTGGCGGATCCAGGGGGGGGGCAAATGGTCCCCAAAACCCCCCGGTTTTTGTCGAAATTCTAAAAAAACGTTTAAGGTCTTGGGCCCTGTTGCCCCCTCCCCTCAAAAATCGTCGGTCTGGATCCGATCTTGGCCGGAACAACTACGCTGGGGCAGTGTTGTGTCTAGTATTAACACGGGGGAGGGGCGAGCGATGCCTCAGCGGCACCACTATACCACCTATGGGTCGCCTGAATTGCGAAGGGCGCCTCCGAATCAATTTTGTGTGTGCATTTCAGCGGTTGGTCTATGAAAAGTTGCATCTGAAAGTAACAAATTTATAATCTTGCGAGGGGGGCGCCACTGTCTGAGAGGTGTGGTCAAACACTGGAACTGAGCTCTTCGGCTGACACTTTAGGACCGGTTGACATTGGAGTGAAAGGCTTACAGCAGAAGACACGCCAGTTTTCCAGGGACGGGCCCAAACCAACCCTTTGGGGAGGGAAAATTGCTGAAATCGTGAAAACGTTTCCTCTTTACAAATTGGTATACCATGGGTGACACTGATGTTATTTTAAGCACCCAAAAAGAAAAGAAAAAAACAGCACACCACCCCTGCCTGGTTTACCTCCTAAGACGGTAAAGTCACACGGCATGATGACATCTTGCAACAGACAGAGAACTACGTGAGGGAATGTTTGAAGAAAACGCCCGATTTATCATGAAATACGAGTTGATTGGTGGCCAGCGTCCAGCTTGCACTTACTTACACGTTCTTTCTGGAGCATTGTTGTTCACAGCGGCAATTTTAGTCCTTGTATTGCATTTCTTCAAAAGCAGCTTTGTTGTTAGGTATTTTATGACCTCAGCACACTTCCTATGGTATTTCCTGACCCGTTGTGACCATGGATAGCTTGTTTGGCCTGGGGCGACCTTTGATGACCTCTAGAAATGTCATGCGTATGTAATCCTATACACGAACTTTGTAAGAGAATTACAACAAATTTTGAAGGTAAAAATACTTCGAAGGTAGTCGTTAGTGCCGGATTCAAAATTATTTTAGAGGATTGAAAACTAGATAATTTTGGACAGCTTTAGTTTTCGGCCGTCTGTGACCTTTGACCTCGGCTCAGCGTTACTTAAGTGGGTCACATAACTGTTTGGTATATGAATCTAACAAATGTGTTCTGATCACTCTGTTTACTATTGCGCTAAATGCAATTATTCACGAGATGTTCTCATCAATAAGGGTCAGGGCAGGGGAGATAACGGAGAAGAAAATTGAATGAGCAGAAACCTCTTCTGTGGGAGATAATTAGTAAAATTAGCTGTCCGATTTGAATTCGAACCAATACCACGCCGGTAACTGTACCGAAGAGTGTCTGGCTACGCGAGGCTGCGCAGACCGTGAAACGAGGGATGGTTACAACAGGTAGGTCCTCTTATTCCTCAAAGAGGCACGGTAGTGACGACAAAGTGACATCGCTACCACATTACAGGAAAATGTACCATATTTAGGCGCATTAAAACGGAGCGGCACATCCCTATATTTTGCTGTTTTTCTACAGTTTCAATGAAATTGAGCCCTGGACACTGAAATCGGGACGGTTTTCGCCTGCAATTGACAAGAGTTAGGTTCTCAAGTCGTGATTGACAAGCAAGTGCTACCGCCAGGGTTTCAGGAATAGGATGGTCTGGGGTGCAGGACAGGGCGCAGATGACGATAATATGGCACACAGAGCAAGGCCCTAAAATACATAGAGGTCACCCAAAGTCAATTAGCACTTCAGTCGTGAGAGGCAAAAAATGAAGTATTTGACCTGACCTGAAAGATGACCTGACGACCTAAGATCAAGGTAATTTATATCAATCGCGAGGTCTCGTGACGGGACATACTATTACCGCACCATGTTCTACCCAAATAAAGGGACAATCACGGGCCAAACCCCGCCTTGTGAGGGTAAAGGAAGCGAAAACCAGAAAAAGCACAAGGGTTCAAGCGAATATCATTGAAATGACCGAGACATGTACATACATATGAGCGTATGTGGTACATATGGGCATATATGAACTTACATATGGCTGAACTGATGATCCATTGATATTTCTGCCCGAAGGCAGATGCTTCACAGTTGCGGCTCCCTCGTTTCAGACAGCAGCTGCTACTCTACAATTTCACAATCTCTAAACGCTGAGTAATTGTTCACTATGGAAGCTCACCTGCCCAAGGTGTCGGAGATTGTGCCGTTCCTGCGCAAGAAGACGGTGCACTTCTCCGACGAGGTGGCGCTGTCGTCCCGGGAGCGCGGGCTCGAATACTCCCTCCTGCCATCCGGGCGCAGGCCATTCACACAGGTAATCTTCAACGCTGACAACACTCAAATAGAGAACAGCGGTTAGGACAACGCCCCAGACAAAACAGCTGCTGGTTAAGAAATGTTCCGGGAAAAACTATTGGTTAGCTCTATTGAAGAACCAGCGAACATGTCAACAAAATAAGCATTCAGTATATATAAGGGGCTAAATGTATTTATTGCCGAATTGCAGGATTTTCTAGACGGAGAGCACCGGAGGGGCACTTTTACACTGCCCGCAGCTGCAGAGTAAAACCTTGATACAATTTTTTAAAAATAAATTTTGTCCAAATTGTTCCCAGTTCGACTGTTGGAGTCGGAGTCTCACTAAAGTTAACAAGGGACTTGTCACGGAGACCCCGACCCCAGCACCCGAATGAGCAACTCCCACAATGAAGGGTTGATTTAGAAGCCAAAGTTTAACGTCCCACAAAGCACAGGGACGGCCGCCCGCCCAGGTCAACCTCTCACCAGTCAGTTGCCAGCCGACCTGTACGTCGGGTAAAATATTGAGCGCCGGAGCGTCTCAGGGGAACCGATCCCAATCCTGGACATGCACTGCCACTGCGTGCTTCTGAGCAGCAGGCCGGAGCCCAACGCTCTACCAACTGAGCTACCGGGGCGGCTCAGTTGTCAGAGCGCCAATTCAAATGAAAGGTCTCTGCCTGCACGCACTCCAACATGTCTGACACAAGCCCGACTACACTGATGACGAGCCGGCGGCCGGTTCTCCGCCGAGCGCAGGTGACACGCTCGAGGCGCTGCCGCCTGCCTTCCGCGCCGCTGCTCTGTATGGCCGTTCCCGCCGTCTACCTGCTCGCACTGCTGCTGATGTCACTGGCGCCGGGGGACAGTGTGACGTCACTGGCGCACCACAGCACGTACGCTGAGTGGCTGTCGCAGCACGGCGGCGGCGACGGCGAGGACCCGGAGGTGCTGTTCCGAGGAGACAGGCTGCGCTACAACACCTCCGCCCTGGTGCACGTCCGCTGGCCCGGCGACCCGGACTGCGAGCGGTACGTCGTCAGGTGAGAATGGACAGGCTGGACGCCAGGTTAGCTTCCATCGTTTTGTTGCCGCAGGCTACCTACAGTGTAGTGGGCTAGAGGGGACTTGGCTGCGTGCCGAGGCTTGAGGCATATGCAGAATACTCAGTCTCATCGTATAACCCCTGTTCAAAGAATCAAACCGATTAATATCACGAGGAAGTCGTTTTTCCCAAGCGGAATATGTAGAGAACCACAGAGCTTTGATCCTTTTCGCCAGGTTTGTACGCCGCCAGCAGTTGCCTGCGGTGGCGCTAGTATCGCTGCCCGGCAGCGGGGCCACTTGGCTGAGGTACTTGATAGAGGGCGCTACCGGCGTCTTCACCGGCAGCGTTCACCACGACCCGCTACTCTTTCAGAAAGGCGAGCAGTAACTGCATGAACAAACACCAAAGAACTTAGAGACAGATGGCCCAGGATTTCGTTTCTTAAAAGGGAGCGTCCATAAGTTACCTAACGCGTATTTCGATATTGTTGAACCCACTGGCCAGGTCAGGCTGTTTAACGTCCATGTGCAATCTTTGATAATAAGGCTGCGGCTGACGCTCGCTTTTGCGTTGCATGCTTTATGGATGGCCAAGAAGGTGCAGAAATGTGACGTATGCTACATCTCATCCACTTGCGAAATCATGTCTCAATCAGGTTCACGTTTCATGAAGAGCAACGACTTTCGACGTCTTGTAGAGGACGTTAAGGCAACAAAACAGAAAAATCGGGGCCCACCACCAAAGTCATAGGTCACCGCTCTCTTGAAACATAGTCTCATTGGAATATGATTCTGCACATAAGCATGGTAAGAAATGTACTACATTCCTACACATTTTATGACACGGGCCCTTGACGTAAGGAACAGGCTGCATCAAATATGGTAGGAAATCTGACCAACGTCACTCCCACTCGGGGATCAAATATATAAAAACGATGGGAATGCCTTCCCACTTTCCGGTCACATTTGAACGCGCTGGCTAAATGAACGCTCCGTGGTGGTATTCACATCGGTTGAGAACAATCACAGACATGTCCGACAAAACATTCACGTTGTGAGACAGGTTTCCTGGGAGAGCTGACCACAGAAACAGATGGCAGCACCATCGTGCAGCAGACCCACCGCGGGGCACATGTTGGCGACCGCCAGTCAGACAGTACCGGCCATAATGTCGACTTCGAACAGAAGGCGCCCAAGGTGAGAGGTCCGAGCTCACAAGACGCAGCGGCGCCTTTAGAGGAGCAACTCTGAGGTGCACAACTTCGCAAGGCAAAAGTGGCGCTGAAAGTAAGACACTTCCCTCTGCGCTTAACATTTCTGTACAACATTTGAAAGCAAACTTATGACAATTTGTCGCGAGAGGTCAGCAATTCATTAACCCATCACGAACGGCTGAAAATTACGCCATAGATATAGGAAAGTAAAGATAATCACGAGGAGCTGAGATTGACAGCGTGTTTAACCATCAAGTTTTCATTCATTATGAGCTTAGTTTTCTGGCCGCCAGGCGATCCTGCTGCTGCGCGATCCGTACCGGGCCCTGATCCACGCGCGCAGTCTGGAGGCCGGCGACCGCGATCAGCTGGCCTCCTCTTCTCAGTTCCGCGGCGATAGCTGGGTGCGCTTCGTGCGCTTCGAGCTGCGCCGCTGGCTGTTCCGCGTGCAGATGACACTGGGGCTGTCGGAGGGCCTCCACCTGGTCCACTTCGAGGATCTCAAGGTCGGTGTCAATGTCCTGAAAGGCGACCTGTACTTCAAAATGACGATCACGAAATCAAGACAGTACGGGTAAAGTTCCCTGCAAATTTTTATCGGACATGTTACGAATCTGGAACGTCAAGTCCTTGCACATTTCAGAAAAGTATCCAGTTTGGGTAGGGTGTGCTACGGCTTTAGGCATCCATCTCAGAAACATCAATGCAGATTCATTTGCTTCGTGAGAATCATTTCAGATTAATTTGCTTCGTGAGAATCACTTCAGATTGATTTGCTTCGTAACCACTTCAGATTCATCTGCCTCATCTACTTCGTAATCAACCCAATTATAAGCATTCAAGAGAAATAAGAACACTACCAAAAGTTCAGAGTAAGTCCTCCAAGATAAAAAGACAAGACTGCACTCGTGGCGCCCCCTGAGACTCCCGCTGTGCGCAGGCGGACACTGAAGGTCGGCTGCTGCCTCTGCTGGAGTTCCTGGAGGTGTTGGCGCCCCTGTCCCGGCGGCGCTGTCTGAGAGCCCACCCGGACGGGCTCACGCGGCGCGACACCGACGCAGGCGTGGTCGCCGAGTTCGCCTTCCGCGAGCCGCAGCTGCGCCAGCTGGTGGACGACCACATCGACCAGCTGCAGGAGCTGCTCAGCGAACACGGTCACGCACTGCCGCTGCAGAAGTACCCGCTGTACGACCGCCGCCGACTGCAGCGGGCCTGATGTTGCTGCAGCAGTAACCACTGAGAGAGAGAGAGAGAGAGAGAGAGAGAGAGAGAGAGAGAGAGAGGAGAGAGAGAGAGAGAGAGAGAGAGAGAGAGAGAGAGAGAGAGAGCTACGTGGTATCCGCCGCATCCACGAACGATGTGGGTGATGGTGACCCGGGAGTTTCGACAGTGGTAGTCGTGGCAGGTTCTGGGTCACCGCAGCGACGGACAGGTCAAGTGATGCGCAGAGCTAGTAATGGCGGAGTGTTCAAACCACTGCGAGAAGACAAAGTGTCTCACGTGGTTCCTCCACAGAAAACCGTAGTGCCAGGACAACGTGGCGTATGACAACAGGGGCTGAAGCCTGGACGTTTGTGATAATATCGGATGCTAGGGATAAGTCGAGAAATTCGTGTGCCTTTCCGGTAAAGTCGGACCCTTACGGAATAATGAGTTTGTACGATGATGTGTTTTCTGACTGAACGTCGCCCCTGATGTAAAGAACACCCAGAATGGGAATCAGGGAGTGCATTATTTTATTTGGAAACATGCATGCGTCTGCATTTACAAGAATACCGCACGATTACATCATAAGGACAAAGGCAGAACAAGTGTTTACCCCCAGTGCCTAAACTGGGCATATTTGAATGCATAACCCGATCATAACGCGCACTTTCAGTTGCACGATTGAAACCACGAGTGAGGACGTTTCCTAAACGCAGCACCCGCCGCCGCGACGGCGATGGTCCTCGAGCGTAAGGTGGTGGCGCGTATCAGAGCTAAACCCGCAAGAAACCGGTGCTCAGTAGAAACTTATATTCAACTTACATATCCAGCATGCCATCCTCGCAGAACGACCTCAAAAGGCGAGGAAAAACTGTCGAAAACAGCCATCAGGAGTGATAGAAGTGCATATCACACAACCTGGACATTCAGCAGCATGTCCACAGACCTGAGACGGAATGCCAAGCCGAGGCAAAGAAAAGACCCCGCATGTATCCCCAGTCTCAGCTCCACCTAGAGGAAGAACAGACCAGCTGGCCTATCGGTGCAACCATCAGCTGATGAGTGATGGAGCAAGAAAATAGTAGTGTGCGAGTAAGTGATGGTCGGCAACCAGCCTGCCATGTGCCCTCGAACCATGGCGGGGAGACCGACCGGCCTCCACCAGCGGCTCTCAGAGCTGACAGTGCCCTCGAACCATGGCGGGGAGACCGACCTGCCTCCACCAGCGGCTCTCAGAGCTGACAGCCAGTCAAGCTGGCGGCGTGAGGACAGGAGCTAAAGCTACTCACACCGAGAACAGCACCGCTACGGGAGCTACTCACGCCGACACAGCACAGCAATGGGAGCTACACACGCCGAGAACAGAACGGCTACGGGAGTTCTCACGCCGACCGCAGCTAGTCACACCCACCGCAGCATCACAGAGGGAGCCCACCGACCCACAGGAAATGATACAACAGCGGATACCAAACTTCCCGCGTACAACAGTGAAACGGGCACTTGGTATTATGCACACATCGGACACAGAAAGGACCGATATATTAAAAGAAAATAAAAAAACTGTAGACAGTTTTCATTTTGGGCAGAATCAGACTCAAGTTACGCTTTCGTTCAATATCCTTTTACTTTTGTATTGGAAAGGAAGATACACATGGAAGTTAAAAAGCAGACAAAGAAAAGTTCAATTTGACTTACAAAACAAATCGTGGACACTTCATTTACATTACACTGACAGTCCTCCAGCATAAAAATGCCATTCACAGTTAGATTTGTCAACCTAGGTACATATATACAAAACAACGCGTGCTATGGGGGCTCTCGTAATGCGCATTATCGAACTTTATGAAATGTTCAACCTAAAAAAATCATTCAGACTTTGTCAACACTTCCCACCTCGATCAACACAATATAACGCCTTTGAGACCAGGGCACACTGAGGACCCACACCCGCCGACCCGTTCTCAGCGTCCAGTCACGCCGCACGCCGCCGGGCCGGGCGGCGCGCTTTACCCGGGTCACTGCGATCCAAAGGTCAGGTCCATCTCTGTCCAGTTGTGACCCAGCTCGCTGTCGGTGTCGTCGACGGCGTCGTCGCCCTCCGAGTCGGGCACCTCGTCTCCGTCCAGGTCATAGCTGGTCTCCAGGTGGTCGGGGCCGGCCTCCAGCCGCCGCAGCGACCGTAGCGCCCTCTCGTTGGTCGGCTCCAGGCTGCAGCCAGGGGGCCGGGTTAGGCACGGGCACGGGGCAGAGGTAGCGAGACATGCTTTCCACGGACGAGTCAGCTGCTGTGGCTAGGCAGTGTCGGTGGGATGAATATTGGTAACTACAAGGGGCGGCCATTGAGAATGGTCTCCAGTGGCCACGCGAAAGAAGCCCCCTCTCCCGACCCCCAGCTTACCCAGTGAAATCGTGTGCATAAAATGAAATTTGGCGTTATAAATAAAAGTTGAAAACAATTGATTTCAAACTGCACTGTATTTCAGCGGTAGTGCAACGAGAACAAAAAAGAATAAAAAACTTGGGCGTCCCTAAAAACGGAAAGCTACACATCCCCTTAACTGCTGAAAACTGGCCCCGGAAGGAATAACAGCGGGAAAAAATCAATGAATGTGATACATTTAAACCAGCCAAGCTCCAAGAAAAACTAGCATCCACGTTACTCCACCGGGAACACCTGGCTTGAGACCCCAGAACATCGTTTTGGCTGCCAGAGCAGATCTCAAACCAGTCGTGGCGAGCTGACATAAATTCAAGGAATCCTATCCGCTAGCGGTCCAAAGCTGCTGCTCCAGAACGGCACATTTCGCCAATAGCGCCAACGATGCCACGCAATGTCAGGAAATCAATGATGGCTGATCATCAGAAATTCAGAGAAACAAGAAATTTAAGCGGGTTCCAGAACCGAACATATAATTTTTAAAAACACCATCCTTCTCAGTTCTACTGACGGTATTTCGGTTCCGATTTTTAAAGTTCCACTATTCCCTCAAGACTTGTAAGGGTTTTCATGACGTGAAACGGGATGAAGAAGAAGCTCCTGTAGCTGCTATCTTAAATGGCCCTCTGGCCCGCCATGGTTTTGTCGCAGGTAATGCCCACGCGAGTGCCGGCGCCAGTCCGCCTCTCCACTTCAGCGCCGCCCCACCACCCGCCGCGATAATGACCCGAGCTAATCGGACGTCACGGCACGGCGGAGACAGCAGTGGAGCCTGGCTTCCGTGCTTCATAAACGGAGTGGAGTCGACAGCATTGGAATGTCGGTGACGCATCTGCCCGTCGAACGTCAAGCTGCACTAGCAGTACACATTCCTTTAACAGATGGCACACAGCGCTCAGCAGGCTCTGGAAGTCATATATTCTATAACTGTACAAAATATTTGCAGAAAAATCGCTAACTCTTCGGCGATTTTCATCGCGCAAAAGTGACTTCATCTATATGTATCGTATGTTCTTGAGTAAATGAACGCTATTGCCCTAGCCAGACCACACAAACCCCGACCTCGTAAAGGGAAGCGTGAGAAAGGGAAAGGGCACTGGGTTCTGTCCCCATATCCTAATCTCTGGTTTCCCTTCATTACGCACAAATCTTTCGCCTTTTACTAAAGATTTCCGTGGAGGGGAACACTCAAATGAGTAATACTCTATTTCTTGAGGCCTCTCCAGGAGGCCACTTAAAAACTGATTCAATTTAACATGCAGAACGCAACTTATCAATCCTAATTTCCGCCTGTCCCTCCCGCGGATCCGGACTGAAGCCGGGCGGCGTAGGCTGGCCTACCGGGGGGCAGCTCTGCTGAACGAGCCGGACGTAGAAGACGTGCCTTTTAAGGCAACTGTAAGATGTATGCTGCTGGATAGACAGATGAGAGAGTTGCAGTGATCGTATTTGTTTTAGGTATGATTTTATGTGATTTTACTCTGTATGCATGATTTGATCTGTCTTTTATCCCAAGTTTTATCTTATCTTAAGTGTTGCCTTCTTTTAATGACTGACGTGGAAACACGAAAAGCCACTCCATTGTTTTTACCACGTGTGTTTTGTTTCTTAATATACTGAGCTGAACTAAGTCCTTGGTCCTGTAATTTTTAACAAAAAATGGACATTTACTTTTCAGCTAATTTCGATATGCCATTAAATAATTTCGATGGGCAAAGGTTCCTTGCACAGGACATCTTATAAAAAGCGCTTAACTAGCAAATAATTTTGATATCAGTATGACATAAAAACTCGGTTTAAAAATCACGCGCCCCAAGTTGGCACCAAGGACAATTGTATCGAACAAACAATTATAGATCGCATGTCCCACGGATGTTCAACATGGTAGGCTATGTCTCAACCCCTATATATGCAAGCTATGAGAAGCTATATGTGAACTAACCTTAAAATTTTGGGGAAAGTTGCGGAATTGATCAAGGATAAGGTGTGCCAAGTACGGCGGCGTTTCGCTACGCCGTTTTTTCGTGCTGCCAGAAAAAAAACCCGAGGGGGGTGTTCAAATACCCCCACCGGGGCGAGGGTTGAGACAGCAAATGAGCATTCATAATTTTACAATCGCTTCAATGAAGTCAATTGAAAGCAATATACTCCAACGTCGGGGTCAGGCACTTCAACGAGTGACACTAATTAAATGAATATAAAACGAACAATACCGTAACGAGTTGATCACATTATACATTACCCAATTAATCAGCATTGTTTTAACACGCACAGTGAAGAGGGGTCTGGCATCAAAGCGCAGTGGAAGGGGTCCTAAAGTGCCCCCTGAGATCTCGGAAACCAAGGGGGCTAGAAAACCTCCCGTTGGGGGAGTGCGTGGGGGCGATGGTGATCTACATCATGATCAAGTTTCACTGACCTAGTTCAATATCTTCAAGGTTAAACGGGGTCGTAAAGGCCAAATCTCACCCGTGCTGGAAACGTATTGGGAAATGCCGTGATTATGCGGAAAATAGCCCGGAATTCACGAAATGCGGACAAGGTCACAGATGGAAGGTACCACACAATGCTGTCTGAAATAGTGAGATCGAGGTCATTCAAGGCCAATGACCTTTGACGTAACAATATTACATATTCATCATAATGTACAATTTATCTGGCACCATAGCAGCCTTTGGGCGGGAATTGAGGGTTTGACTTTGAAAAAGACCTTTGACCTTGACCTTGAGTAATCCTAACTATGAAGTCATAGCATAGCAGACTTCATACTAAATAATGCCAGCTGACCGGAAAACTGAGGTCAATGACCTTAACCTGTGGCCTTTGACCTTAACCTTCATGTGAGTTGACCTTGACGTATAACCTGATTATATGACGTTATGACGTCACCAATCGGTCTAAAGTGCAGGCGAACTGGTGCGAACGCGCGATTGCGACGGTCTCAAAATATAGGTCTGACTTTGAACGCCTATAAGTAAAAAATCATTGGCCGATTTTCAAATTCCTTCACCAATCGACGCGCTCATTAATTCTCTCAAATGTGGCCAAGTAGCATTTTCCGGCGGCAAACGGTTCTCCGGCCACCTCTGAAAAATAGGTGGGCTGGGGGGGGGGGCACTTTAGGACTCCTCCCCTCCACTGCACGTGTTAAGCCACCAGCGAGCATACCTCCCGCCGGTGAGTCTGTCATGAATGGGACTCGAACGTTACGAGTCTGACACAAAAAGGAACAGTAATTCAGCACTGCTCACAAGTAATCTTATTGATAAAAAAGGAACAAAAAACTCGTGATAGAATCCTTTTTAACGTCAATAATAGATCCAACACAGACTGAATAAAGCGAAAATATGAAACACAATTTGAATATTTTCTACAGTTAATGAGCCAACTATTTTAGACTTCTAGTCCTAAGCGTCTCATCTCAGAGGCTATTGCTCCATGCTGAACCTTTGGTCTCTTTTCTTATCTCCGTTTTCCATCACCACGGCTAATGCTCCTCCTGGCTCTGTTCCATCACCACAGCTAATGCTCCTCCTGGCTCTGTTCCATCACCACAGCTAATGCTCCTCCTGACTCTGTTCCATCACCACAGCTAATGCTCCTCCTGACTCTGTTCCATCACCGCGGCTAATGCTCCTCCTGGCTCTTCAGTCATCTTCCTTCATACTGAGCTGCAGTATAGTATGACTTACACATCCGTTTTATCGGATTCATAGTTCCTGAACCGCAGCGTGGGAATGAAATGTGTTCACCATTTTCTCGTGCACTTGCAGGCGAGCGGTTTTACTTGGTATTATATCAACCTCCGCCACTAAACTCATTGCATCGGTGATCCCTGTACATACACCAAGTTGGGACATATTCAAATGAACCACCAAGCTGTGGCTACGCACGTGACAAAATGTGACCACTCGACATACCCTGCTTTTGCGCTTCGACAACATCCCACCCGGCTCATTTACATTCCTTCAGTAATTTAACTAATAAATGCTGTAAGCTGATAGAGACCCAGAGCGGGTATAGTGCATGCTGTCGGAGATATACGCTTTTCACTTCAAGAAGGTTGGAATGGTTTGAACCAGGCGGTGTCACTCATATTCGAAATGTTGTCAATATGGAGGAGGACACCTTGCAGACACTACACACCCACTCGCAATACATTTGCAAATGTATCTAATCATTTATGTACAAGGTGAAGATGGCCAAAAATAAATTAATTCGTTCTCAAAAACATTTGGTGTTTAACTTTCTTCCCGGTTTATTGGCTCCTATGAGGGGTAGGAGCGATTAATCTTAATGGCAGCGCAACTGCGAAACCATACGTCTATTACTACGCACACACAATATACAGGAGGGGGGGAGAAAGTACGACGTGGGCGAGGGCGAACATGCGGTACATGCCAAACACATGGGCGGCACAGGGGAAAACAATAATGCATTGTGGCTAGGGAGCGGCAGTAGGCTCCATACCATCCACATCATCGGAGGCCACGCATGCTGGGCCAGACCGACGGCGGGCTGAGAAGCGTACGCCGGGGGAGGCGGACTTTGACGTGTTTGCTCGTAAAACCTACTAAAACCTGAGAGGCAGGACTGCGTAAAAAGCTCCTCAAGCTCCTCATGGGCATACTTTTTACCATGTTCTCGTTATATTTGTGGCCGATTTTTTTCTAATTCGTTCTATTTTTTTTGAATTTTGGAAGGTCAAGAAAAAGAAAAAGAATGAGTTATGCAGATTGGTCTGGAATAATTAGTTAGCTGGGACCTATATCTTAAATACCCCGATTTGTATCGTACCCAGATTTGTATCGCCTGACATTTGGTGCAGACTGCAGCGACTCAGTCCTTCATACACCGGCCAACAGGGTCGGAACTGTCCAGCAGTGGGTCAGTGCGACTCAGTCCCTCACACACCGACCAACAGGGTCGGAACTGTCCAGCAGTGGACCAGTGCGACTCAGTCCCTCACACACTGACCAACAGGACCGGAACTGTCCAGCAGTGGGTCAGTGCAACTCAGTCCCTCACACCGACCAACAGGGTCGGAACTGTCCAGCAGTGGATCAGTGCGACTCAGCCCTCACACACCAACCAACAGGGTCGGAACTGTCCAGCAGTGGGTCAGTGC
Organism: Lepas anatifera; assembly: GCA_034440635.1. Lineage (NCBI taxonomy): Eukaryota > Metazoa > Arthropoda > Thecostraca > Lepadidae > Lepas > Lepas anatifera. The sequence continues at coordinate 564,892 of JAOTON010000047.1, forward strand.
GACTCAGTCTCTCACACACCGACCAACAGGGTCGGAACTGTCCAGCAGTGGGTCAGTGCGACTCAGTCTCTCACACACCGACCAACAGGGTCGGAACTGTCCAGCAGTGGGTCAGTGCGACTCAGCCCCTCACACACCGACCAACAGGGTCGGAACTGTCCAGCAGTGGGTCAGTGCGACTCAGTCTCTCACACACCGACCAACAGGGTCGGAACTGTCCAGCAGTGGGTCAGTGCGACTCAGTCCCTCACACACCGACCAACAGGGTCGGAACTGTCCAGCAGTGGGTCAGTGCGACTCAGTCCCTCACACACCGACCAACAGGGTCGGAACTGTCCAGCAGTGGATCAGTGCGACTCAGCCCCTCACACACCGACCAACAGGGTCGGAACTGTCCAGCAGTGGGTCAGTGCAACTCAGTCCCTCACACCGACCAACAGGGTCGGAACTGTCCAGCAGTGGATCAGTGCGACTCAGCCCCTCACACACCGACCAACAGGGTCGGAACTGTCCAGCAGAGGATCAGTGCGACTCAGTCCCTCACACACCGACCAACAGGGTCGGAACTGTCCAGCAGTGGGTCAGTGCGACTCAGTCCCTCACACACCGACCAACAGGGTCGGAACTGTCCAGCAGTGGGTCAGTGCGACTCAGTCTCTCACACACCGACCAACAGGGTCGGAACTGTCCAGTACAGGATCAGTGCGACTCAGTCCTCACACACCGACCAACAGGGTCGGAACTATTCAGCAGTGGGTCAGTGCGACTCAGTCCCTCCCACACCGACCAACAGGACCGGAACTGTCCAGCAGTGGGTCAGTGCAACTCCGTCCCTCACACACCGACCAACAGGGTCGGAACTGTCCAGCAGTGGGTCAGTGCGACTCAGTCCTCACACACCGACCAACAGGGTCGGAACTGTCCAGCAGTGGGTCAGTGCGACTCAGTCTCTCACACACCGACCAACAGGGTCGGAACTGTCCAGTACAGGATCAGTGCGACTCAGTCCCTCACACCGACCAACAGGGTCAGAACTGTCCAGCAGAGGATCAGTGCGACTCAGTCCCTCACACACCGACCAACAGGGTCGGAACTATTCCGCGGTAGGTCAGTGCAACTCAGCTCCTAACATTCCAGTGGAAGGCTGTAAGCTGGCGCGATTCAGTCCACTCACACACATACCAACAGTGGTGAGGTTCTTCAGGGGGGGGTCTGCACGACTCACTTGACTGCCAGCTGGTAGTGGTGGAGGGCGCGCTCCTCCTGGTGGTCCTTCACCAGCAGGTCTGCCAGCGCCGTGTGCAGCCGACAGGTGGAGTGGGTGACCACCTGCCGCCGCAGCAGCTCAATCGCCAGCTCGTGCAGGTTACTCTGCCGTGGCACACCCGACACTCAGTCACACTGGTTAGACACTCCGTCCCACCAGCTGAACGCTCAGTCACAACCAACAGGGCACTTTAGCACATCAGGGCGGAGACCGGTCAGACCAAATGGGACATTCAGTGGAAAAAGGCGAAAGAATTATACGTTATGCCGGGAAACCAGAGACAATAGACATTCAGTGGAACAAAGAGAGTACTGTTAAAGGGAGATACGCGAAAACAATTTTATTGGCTAGATCAAAGGTCACAAAAGTTGTTTCGAAGTCCTATTCTCATTTTTGCGAATTCGGCCTGCAAATGCCTTAAAATTGCTCTCAAAGTCAAAATTTCTAGACGACTTTACCGGTACACCTCATATCGGTGTATATGACGTACACACGGCTAAGGCTATCAATTTTCTAAGAATTAGGTCATAACTATCCTAAACAGTGATGTAGAACTTTGGACTACTACAGAAGAAAATTACTTTAGAAAAACAACATTCCAAAACTCTTTTTAAACAGAAATATAGGGCTTAAAAGAAATCACAATTAACCAAAGAAATCACAATTAACCAATCGAAGCCTAAGAATTCTCAAACCGGGGTCACGTGACCTATCTGACGCAAAGTTTTGTCATCCTGGGGCTGAAGCAGAAAATGACTCAAGACCCGAGGTACGAAACCGCTGAAGACTTGAGCATTATGTTTTTTCCGTTTTTAGGGCAAACTCATTCATTTTGTAGTTTTTAAAAGCTTTTTAAAATTAATTCAAATACAAATACAGGAGACTAGACATATTATAAAAAACATTGCTTTTCCACTTTAAATAGTTTTCGAAAAGTAAGTGATGGGTGAAGGTTTCGCATTTTATCGGAACTGTTAACCTATTTCGATAATAAGTGGTGGCCTCCCAAAATTTTTCGAAGATACAAAAATAATAGCTAGTTTCGTAATCAGGATTTTTCAAATAGCATGAACAACAATAATATTTTTCTATCTCCTTTAGCCGATTCCGAAAAAACGTGCAAAGTATTGGGCACTGGGTTGCACAGAACATTACACCAGCTCACACCGAGCACACGGCTGAGTCGGCGACATAGGCCACGGAGAATGGCACTCTCAAACGGTGCAGCTGATGACACTAATGGACGAGGTTTAGTGCAATTAAATCAAATTACACGTACCCGCCGAAACACCGAACTGCAGCGTGTGGACGAAAAGTGTAAACTTTCAACAAACACGACGGAGGGGATCTCGATCAGTATGCGAAAACTTCGCATACTGGTCCGTACACATACTTATATGGGGGGGTCATACTTATACATACTTCGCATACTGGTCCGCATACTGCCCCCTCACTTAGTGAAGGGGGAGATGTAGATGCGTATCCTGTCATCTCAGCAGTCATGTTGAATAAAAGTGGAAGTCGCGTTATCTGGCTGACCGTGTGCGGACTGAGAGTCCAGGATGAAGGGACAGCTGTCATCAAGGGCACAGTTTTCGGAACGAAGAGGGCCACACTAATTTCAAGAGGGCACATTTTGCCTTTTGAAGTAGATTTCCCTACGTTTTTTGACACTATCTGTATCCGGCACAACACATATTAGATTACCCTGATATCCTAAAAGAGCATCCTAGTTGTTCATTTAACCACCCAGCATGGACGCCGTTTCCCCCAGGAATCGCCGCATACTTCCCCGTACTTTGAGAAGACACAGGTCGTTACTGCTGCGACCCCGTCGCACGGGCGACATCCTAAATTTTCCGGACGGAATGGGGGGGGAGCGGACACCTCTTGGATCCACTCCAGAGTGGGAGGACCTTAACTTTTTGGATAGATATCATACTTTAAAACTCTGCCTTTAAAAAAAGATCAAACGTTTTGTTACAGCACTTGCAACAGACTATAGATATAACTGGTTTAAGCCTTGAGTTTGTTTTTTCTCGCGTAAAAAGCCAAAGTGAGGATATCGGCCGCAGTCCTTCCACGGTGCTTATTAGGAATCCAGATGCATCAGTGACAATCATTGTCAACGTTAACGCGTCAGTGCCAGGCCACAGCCAGGAAGAAAGATCTTGATGGCAGACTAGAGACGGTGGCGAAGTCAGGCCGGCGGTGTTAGAGACACGGCGCGCCGAAACAGGCTGCCACCGCTAGATCTAACCACAGCCGCGGCAGCGCGAGATACAGGCATGTAGTGGCATTTAGCCGGCCACCGCAGGCACCAGGGACCGGAATCACAGCCGGCAGTGCCCCTAACCTTCTCGTAGATCTCGACCAGCAGATGGACGGCGGGCAGGTAGTTGGGGTCCTTGCTGAGAGCCTTCTCCAGGCAGGAGCGCACCCGGCTCAGGTACAGCGGCTCCTTCAACATGACGCTGGCGTAGAGCTGACGAAACGGTTAGCTCCGGTCAAACGCCGCAGCGACACCCACACACCAGCACCGGGGTCCGAACAAACAACTATTGAAGAACAAACACTATCCTCACCACACAACACTGCTAGTAATGTGCTTTGATGTGTTATGGTGAAGCATGCTCCTGCAACTGCTGTGGGATGGGTTTACGCATGTCAGATGCATAACAGCTTCGTTTTCGAGAACGACTTTGAAAATTTTTCATCGGCGGAAGGAGTGTTTCGGGAGGACGCACCACATTATCAAGGAGGAAGCCACGTTTTGTAGGATCGAGGGGGTCAGATCGCAGCACGGGCACGGAAACCCGTATTGGAGGAGTGAATGGCGGAAAGTGACGTCTCGAAGGGCCGGGACCACATCACACAGGTTTCGCTATTCACATTCCAGATTGACTAGGAGGCACAGGGACGTTTCAGGGCGCCGCTGGGTACAGTGTGGCTCCTCAAATGTTCACCTGGGCGGGGGGCTAGCAGTGCCTAGGTCCTTTCGTTCTCGATATGGTGTATTCAGGGGGCATTAAATCACATTCTAAATAAACGTCTCTTATCTAATACAGAATCCAAATGAACCATTGATAGTTGTGTGGTCCCATAAGGTCAAGGAGCCACTTCAATCTATATTGACACAAACATTATCCAGGACGAGTTCTACCGTTTCCTTGCAAAACGATGCTGTATGAAATCGAAAAAATGTAATTAATGTTGACAATCTTATGTATAAGTTTTTGCTTTCTTTCATATAAATTGGACTTAGAACACGAAAGTGAAATGGCGCTACAACATAGTATATTTTTTTTTTATATATATATATATATATATAAACTTAGGACAGAAATGAAGAGTTTGGTCTGGAGCATGACGGGAACGTACCAAAAAACACCGAATTCAACGTTTACGGTTTTAGTAGCAGCAGCTTTCTGACAGCACCGATATAGACTTACACTAACAAAGTCCAATTCCAGCCAGCTCCATCCCCTCCCACTTTGATAGGCGGCGATGCTCTTTTTTGCGGCGATGCTCTTAACACGTCACCTCGCATAGCCGCATAATAAGTCATACTCAACCCATCTCCACCGGTCGATACTAGTTAGATCTTCAATACCAAACACTACCCCATTGCACAATCATGGTTTCGCATGATTGCACCACAAACACTGTTCTTCTTTCAAGTCTTGGTTTGTGGTCAAGTCTTAGCCAAGGTGGGGCTTCTTGTGGCGGGCGGGGCCAACCCACGTTACCGTTCCTAATTTGCACTGGCTGGACGCGGATTTTACTCAACAGATGAAGCTGCTTGCCGGTCAAACAGGGGCACCACAGGAAGACGTGGGCCAGAGTGCACTGCAGCGCCGCGACAGCTCGCGAGGCGCTGTCTGGTGCCGACGTCCCTCCCGTGCTCCCGGGCCGTCACAGGCTGCCTCAGGCCATTGGTCACCCGTCGTATCAGAGGCGGACCGAGGAAGACAACGGCGGTCGCCTATCATCGGAAATAACACATACGAATACAACTAATAACATGAAAACAAAAAACAATAATTCGACAAAAAGGCGTCCGGACCCCAGAAAGGCTGGTGGGAGTTGCCAGCTGACGATCGGTTCAGCGGCAGGCACTGACCGTGAGCGCGCGCGCCGTGTAGCCCATCTCCTTGCAGGCGTTGTTGGCCAGCGCGATGGCCTCCTTGCCGCGGTTGAGCCGGTCGTAGCACTGCACCAGGCCGTCCACCGGCTCGTAGCGGTGCGCCGCCAGCTGCATGGCCTCGCGGAAGTGCACCACCGCCTCCTGGGTCTTCTTCAGCTCCAGCAGCAGGTTACCCTTCAGCACCAGCGCCTCCACGTTCCGCGGCGCCAGCAGCGACGCCTGGTGGCACCGGGGTGAGGCGCTCAGGCGCCGGCTCCTAACGCGAGACGCCTCCACATTGGCACTGATGTGACAGCCGTGTACGTTGGAGGGAGGCACTTGACTGTATAGACTAACTTCGGAGAGAATGGATATTCGAGGAAATGCTACGGGCACAATAGCCAAACCCCTAACCAACGTTTCGTCACAATAGGTACATGAGCAGGCAATTTATCGGAAATGTGGCAGCCACGGCCAGACGTGCACCACGAGCAGGGATTACTGAAAATGGCTGTGGGTGCCCAAACCTGAAACCATGTCAATAACTTGCATATCGGAAGGGATTACATGGTAAGTTTGTTTTCACATTCAAAGGGGCCCGTTGGACTGTATAAAACTAATTTAAGGTCCTTGAAATGAAAAAAAGAAAAATACAAAGCTTAGGTGTTTGATGTTAGAATTTACGCTACTCAGATATTTCATTCGCGTGTCCTGGCACCCCAAAATATATAAATCCCCACCCCTGGCGTTCACCCAATACCTGCCTTGTGTGCAAAGTAGAGCGCGCGCTGAGGCCTCTTGTTGAGCATGGTGTGGTAGGCCATGGCGACCCAGGGCTCCGGGTGCACCTCGGAGGAGGAGGCCATAAGTTGCGTGGCCAGCAGCTCCAGGTCCTTGGCCTTGCGCTCGCGGTGGTAGAGGTCGGCCAGGCAGGTCCATGCCGGAGGTCAGGTGCGGGTCCACCAGCCGGGCCTGCGGCGCACAAACCCCTGAACGTCGCTGAAGGACCGGCGCCCACTGACGCCCCAGGGATAGCGTATCAGGGCGTGCACTGAACAGGCCGAGGGTATGTCAAGAAACGTGCAGGAAACAGAAACTGCCACTTTCGGAGGTTTCTAAAGGTGGGGTGGGGTACAGTTAGGGCATTTTGGGTCTAAACATTGTCGAGTGATCGTGTTTCAAATTTAAGTAGGCGTTACCAATACGAATCAAAATAGCACAAACTGATGATGAGCAACATTATTGGGGTTGACATCATAAATGAGCAACGGACATATAATCCATACGTCCTGGCCTCCGACAAATACCCCCATTGGCGCTCCCGTGGCGCACACAGCTGTGCCATAACCGTCAGCATCAGGATGCCGAGCACCTCTTCTGCAGAAGCACCTCAGTAGCACCGCTCTATTGTACCGATACTTACCACCCCAACGACGGTGAGCGGCCCATTGTGCCATACCTTGTCATATGACGATCAGATTCCCTGCTGCCCGCCGGTACCTACCCGCTGCAGGGTGGTGAGTGCGTTGCGCTGGTCGCCGCTGAAGTAGAGCGCTCGGCCCAGCGTGACCAGCACCTGGGCGTTGTCGTGTAGCGGCGAGCGTTCGTCCAGCTGCCGCAGCGTGGCCGCACAGCCGGCGTACTCCTGGCTGTGCAGGTGCGCGTGCGCGCGCAGCCACAGCGACACCCTGCGGCCGTCGGACGTCACAACTCACACAGCTGTCACTCACACTGTCCACGGGAAATGCAGCATCGCTTAACATTTTCCCAATTCATGTCAGGACATAGTCATCTCTGATGTGTCATGAGCTGGCCCAATTAACGATTTGGTCACATTCAAACAGAGCTGGAAAAGAGGGGGCTCTGGCCGGAGCTCACCACTCCATGTTGGGGACGTTGCTGGTGCCGTTCACCATGAGGCAGGCGACCTCGGTGCCCTTGACGCCCATCTGAAGCAGGCCTTGAGCCGCCTCCATCGCCAGCGGGCATTCCTGGCGACATGGCCCGGGTCAGGTGTCAGCTCAGCAGCCGGTATCCAGGGGCTGCTGCCAGGCAGCGGGGGCACTTACACGGGACGGACCTGACAAATGAACTATCCTGGGAGCCTCCGATACGTCGCGGGGAATGAACCGGCTCCTGTGGATACCAGCTCAGTGTATGGCCTGCTGTTCTCGTAACTGACGACTACCTTAGACATAAGACATCTCTCAACTCCGGACAGAGGGTGTTCAGCGGCACCCCGGACCTATCGCGCAGCGCCAGTAGAGAGCCTGGGCGCTCACCCGCAGCACCTCCTTGTAGGCGGTGACGGCGGGCCGCTCGGTACCGCACTGCTGGTACAGTCGGCCCAGCGCCATGTTGACCTTGACGGGCCGCTGCTTGGCCGGCACCGACTCCAGCACGCCGGTGGCCTGGCTGAACTGCTTCTGAGTGACGTAGCACAGGTGCAGCTGGTACTTCACGTCTGCCGGGCGCACGGACGACATCAACAGACAGGCCATCAATGACCAGGCCAGGACATTTTCGCGGTGGTGTCGAGAGGTGAATGTAAGCTTAGGGGTGGGTATTAAGGCAGAATAGCTTATCATGGCCCAGAGCGTGTTTATATTTCAGAGTTAAGCGACGTCATTACCAGCACCGTCTGCCAGCAAGGACGTGATTTAAAGCGCTCTACAAAGTGCAAAGAATGACACTAGTAACTGAAATTGATGGAATAAACAAAATAAATAAATCAAGAACCAAGGAGAACAAATAATCACTAAAAATAGCAATCAATGTTGTTTCACGCCACTTCGAAGCATCTGATTACAACTAATTAGTAAGACGAAGTTCGTCCAATAATTGACTTTCAGTATTCATTGTGGGACCTTCACTATGGACATATATTTTTCAGATATGAACCGCAAAACAAGACTTTTCCATGGGGCTCAACGAAGCCAGGGCACAGAAGAATGTGCGCCATACAGCTCTGTCTGACACCCAAGCCCAGACAGCTGCTACCTCAGTGAGGTCCTAAATATCCAGAAAAAACAGTTTGTTTTTACCAATCTCCGATGTGCAGTCCTTGGGGAAGTCTAGCTGTTTTCCCTTGACCTTGGCAAGTGATTTGCGATACTGAAGGGCTTTCTTGTAGAAAATTTCTGCCTTCTTGATGTCGCGGAGCTGGTACAGTGAGTTGGCACAGTAGACTAGAGTCTGGTACTTTTGGACCGGAGACAAACTGTCGCCCTGGTCCATTAGCGACACGGGCAAAGACAGGCATACCTGACAACCGACACAGGGATTGTGTGAGGTCGGTATCGTCCCATGCCATCCCCCCAAACAGGACAATGAGCTCAGACAAGTTTATAGACATAATGTGATAAATAGCGAGAACTTCGGCGAAACCGCAAAAAGAAGAAGAAGCAGAAGAAAGAAAACAAAAACATCACTAATGAGATACAACAGAAACCCTAATGACTACCCAAAAACAGTTCACCTACCAGCTGCACAACGTTGGAGTGGAGCTCTTGCTCATACAGACGCTTGATGTGATCAAACAAACTCATTTTTAAGCAGCGTTTATGCCGTATTCGCACTCAGGGCGGACTCAAATCCACACCTGGGCTCCTGCAAACGTAACTAAATAATGATTACCACATTAAAGCATCTCATGGTAAATGTATTTCACTGTTAAACACATATACGTGACGGGCAAGGATAACCGCGTACAAATCGTACCTCGGCCTGCGGCCTCGGCAGGTGCCGCTCTGGCGCAGGAGAAGCCGGTGACAATGTACGTTAGCCAAACAGTTCGATTGACAGGCGAGTTTTTTCAGCAGTTTGATACTTATAACAACGCAATGTTGGAGTTTTAGGTTTTGTGTTCTCATTATGGCTCCATTCAATCCCCTGTCTAGGCCCATGTTTTCCTAAATTAGCATGTCTCTGCATACTGCACCACGCTTGCCCTCTGTTCATATCATCAAATAAATAAACACACGCATAATGTTTGTTTTGTTAAGCAAAGACTGGGCATGACGAGAAGAAAAGAGATACAATATAAAATATGATGGGTTTTCCGACGGTATTTCACCCATACCTGCAGATTTTCACCAAATTCAGCCTATTTGTTACCGAGTTATGCCCCAGCTCGAGACCTCAGCCCCACCACCGAACTGATGTCCTGGATCCGCCTATGCTCGAGCTCCTTACCCGAACCCCTTACATATGTCCTGGATCTGCCTATGCTCGAACTCCGTAGCCCCACCTCTATACTGCCCTGGACACGCCTATGCTTGAACTCCTTAGCCCCTACCCCTAATGATGTCCTGGATCAGCCTATGCTCGAGCTCCCGAGCCCCACCCACGTACTGATGTCCTGAATCCGCTTATGCTTGATCTCCTTAGCCCCACTCCCGTACTGATGTCCAGGATCCGCTTATGTTTTAACTCTTTAACCCCTACCTGTTTTAACTCTTTAGCCTCTTGATGTCCTGGATCCGCTTATGCTCGAGCTCCTTAGCCCCACCCCCGTACTGATGTCTTTGATCCGCCTATACTGAGCCCCTTAGCCCCGGCCCCGTACTGATGTCCTGGATCCGCCCCTGCTCGAGTTCCTTAGCCCGACACCCATACTGATGTCCTGGATCCGCCTATGCTCGAGCTCCTTAGCCCCATCTCCGTACAGATGTCCTGGATCCGCCTATGCTGGATCTCCTAGCCCCATACCCGTACCGATATGCTGGATCCGCCTATGCTCAAACCCCTTAGCCTCTAACCCCGTACTGATATCCTGGCTCCGCTTATGCTCGAGCTCCTTAGCCCCACCCCCGTACTGATGTCCTGGATCCGCCTATGCCCGAACTCTTTAGCCCCTACCCCTCTGCTGATGTCCTGGATCCGCTTATGCTTGAGCTCCTTAGCCCCACCTCTGTACTGATGTCCTTTATCCGCCTATACTCGAACCCCTTAGCCCCACCCCCGTACTGATGCCCTGGATCCGCCTCTGCTCGAGCTCCTTAGCCCCACACCCATACTGAGATCCTGGATCCGCCTATACTCCAGCTCTTTAGCCCCACCCCCGTACAGATGTCCTGGATCCACCTATGCTCGATCTCCTTAGCCCCACCCCCGTACTGATGTCCTGGATCCGCCTTTACTCAGGCTCCGGAGCCACACCCCTGCACTGATGTCCTGGATCCGCCTATGCTCGAGCTCCTTAGCCCCACCCCCGAACTGATGTCCTGGATCTGCCTATGCTCGAACTCCGTAGCCCCACCTCCGTACTGGCCTGGATTCGCCTATACTCAAACTCTTTATTCCCTACCACCCTACTAATGTCCTGGATCCGCCTATGCTGGAACGCCTGAGCCCCACCACCGTACTGATGTCCTGGATCCGCCCCTGCTCGAGTTCCTTAGCCCGACACCCATACTGATGTCCTGGATCCGCCTATGCTCGAGCTCCTTAGCCCCATCTCCGTACAGATGTCCTGGATCCGCCTATGCTGGATCTCCTAGCCCCATACCCGTACCGATATGCTGGATCCGCCTATGCTCAAACCCCTTAGCCTCTAACCCCGTACTGATATCCTGGCTCCGCTTATGCTCGAGCTCCTTAGCCCCACCCCCGTACTGATGTCCTGGATCCGCCTATGCCCGAACTCTTTAGCCCCTACCCCTCTGCTGATGTCCTGGATCCGCTTATGCTTGAGCTGCTTAGCCCCACCTCCGTACTGATGTCCTAGATCCGCATATGCGCGAACTCCTTAGCCCCTACCCCCCTACTGATGTCCTGGATCCGCTCTATGCTCGAGCTCCGTAGCCCCTACCCCCCCCACTGATGTCCTGGATCTGCTTATGCTTGAGCTCCTTAGCCCCACCTCTGTACTGATGTCCTTTATCCGCCTATACTCGAACCCCTTAGCCCCACCCCCCGTACTGATGCCCTGGATCCGCCTCTGCTCGAGCTCCTTAGCCCCACACCCATACTGATGTCCTGGATCCGCCTATACTCCAGCTTTTTAGCCCCACCCCCGTACAGATGTCCTGGATCCACCTATGCTCGATCTCCTTAGCCCCACCCCCGTACTGATGTCCTGGATCCGCCTTTACTCAGGCTCCGGAGCCACACCCTTGCACTGATGTCCTGGATCCGCATATGCGCGAACTCCTTAGCCCCTACCCCCCTACTGATGTCCTGGATCCGCCTATGCTCGAGCTCCTTACCCCACCTTCTTCCTGATGTCTTGGATCCGCCTATGCTCGAACTCCGTAGCCCCTACCCTCCCCCCACTGATGTCCTGGATCCGCCTATGCTCGAGCTCCTTACCCCACCCCCTTACTGATGTCCTGGATCCGCCTGTGCTCGAACTTCGTAGCCTCACCTCTGTACTGCCCTGGATCCGCCTATGCTCGAACTACTTAGCCCCCACCCCCTACTGATGTCCTGGATCCGACTATGCTCGAGCTCCCGAGCCCCACCCCCGTACTGATCAGCTGAATCCGCTTATGATCGAGCTTCTTAGCCCCACCGCCGTACTGATGTCCTAGATCCGCCTCTGCTCGAGCTCCTTAGCCCCATCCCCGTACTAATATCCTGGATCCGCCTATGCTCGAACTCCGTAGCCCCTACCCCCCTACTGATGTCCTGGATCCGCCTATGCTGGAACTCCCGAGTCTCACCCCGTACTGATGTCCTGATTCCGCTAATGCTCAGCTGCTTAGCCCCATCCCCGTACTAATGTCCTGGATCCGCCTATGCTCTAACTCCCTAGCCCGACCCTCGTACTGATGTCCTGGATCCGCCTATGCTCTAACTCCTTAGCCCCACCCTTGTACTGATGTCCTGGGTCCGCCTATGCTCGAACTCTTTAGCCCTTACCCCCATGCTGATGTCCTGGATCCGATTATGCTCGATCTCCCTACCCCCACACCAGTAACGCCCCACCTCCTTGCCCCCTCCGCCCCCGAAACGACATACGCGGATCCAAGGGGAAAGGGGACAGGTGCCCCCCATAGAATCTTAGCGCCCCCTGAAATTGTCCCGGAAACCCCTGGAAAGTTCGATGGCACCCCCTGAAATGTCGTTTTCCCCGAGATGCAGGTGTCGGGGTCTACTGATGGGTTTTAGCGCCTACTTGATAGGTTTTTCCGGCCAAAAGTGGCGTCCCTGGTGTAGATAGCGCCCACCAGGAAGTTTCCCCTTCCACCTCGCCCCCGATAGGCAATCCTGGATCCACGTATGGGAAGCGACATTTCAGGGAGCGTCATCGACCTTGAGAGGCGTGTCTTTACAATTTCAGAGGGCGCCGATGGTCGATTGGGGGTTGGGGGAGGGGATGGGGGGAGAAGGGTGGGGGGGGCACCTAGCCTACTTATTCCCTGGATCCACCCATGGTCCAAAAACAGAAACATAATACTCTTATTGTAAACTCAGACTTTTACGGTACTCTAATTACTTGTGATGCATTATGAGTAGTGTTGGGTACTTTTTTACCAGACCATAAATAAACAGAAACGGCCGCGCCGATCGCCGGCGTTGCCGCGACGTGGACGCAGGGGTGACGCGTGGTAATTTGCTACAACGATGCGTGGAGAAACGGCATGTTAGTAAAGGTAACTTGGTGTTTCATTGATAAATATGCAGATGGAATGTCGACATATGTCTCTTACCTAGCTGCATGCAAAATTTCATTTCCCTCCAATGACTCTAACCACCCTAAACCCCGGTGTGAAGCAAAAATGAACTGATAAAATTACCACTTTGAAATGCATTTTACGGCTTATAGCGCGGAAGCCGTAAGAGATAAGTGGGGGGTATGAGTGAGAAAAATGACGGCAACGAAGTTTTCTATCCAGCCGTGTTAAGTTCAATACCGTAGCTATCATGGTCTGGAAACCAGGGGGCTGAGAATAAAAATTTTAAAAACTTATATTTTATTTTTGCCTATACAATAAAAAGTTTCAGCCTAAAAGTTTTTATCTCTAAATATATAATAAAGGAGGCTATTCTCTCTTATTATCTGAAATGGGAACTAATTTTTATCAATTAGATCGGAAGATATAAGGGTTTGAATGATATTTTGGGAAATGCAGACCTTCACGGAATGGGCCAAAAAGGACCCTTAAATTTCCGTTTTTGTTTTGTTTTTATGTTTGTGCAGTACTGCACAAACCGGCCTTTAAGTTGATATTTGACTCAGAACCTGAACTGCTGTAGCTTAAGATATTTCGAGCCTGTAGTTTAGACAATGAGTTTTATGCCAAATTTAGGGTGCAAAGTTTAAAAGCTAATTTAGAGCCCTAAATTTAAAGCTTTTTCTTTCCAACTTTTTGTGTGAACTACAAATTTCCCTGATGTAAAAGGGTGCAAGTTTGAAGAGTCTAGATGAATTAGCAAAAAATAGAAAAATAAAAGTTAAAAATCACATAATGCAAAATTCTGGGCAAAATTTTGAAAATTTTGAAAATTGACAACCGTGGTGCTTATTTATTTGGAAGTGCCTTCTATCCACAAAAGTTTTAGGTCTCTGATACCAGCGCTCAGAACAGACAACAACAACAACAACAGACAACCTCGGCCTGCGGCCTCGGCAGGTGCCGCTCTGGCGCAGGAGAAGCCGGTGACAATGTACGTTAGCCAAACAGTTCGATTGACAGGCGAGTTTTTTTCAGCAGTTTGATACTTATAACAACGCAATGTTGGAGTTTTAGGTTTTGTGTTCTCATTATGGCTCCATTCAATCCCCTGCCTAGGCCCATGTTTTTCTAAATTAGCATGTCTCTGCATACTGCACCACGCTTGACCTCTGTTCATATCATCAAATAAATAAACACACGCATAATGTTTGTTTTGTTAAGCAAAGACTGGGCATGACGGGAAGAAAGGAGAAACAATATAAAATATGATGAGTTTTCCGACGGTATTTCACTCATACCTGCAGATTTTCACCAAATTCAGCCTATTTGTTACCGAGTTATGCCCCAGCTCGAGACCTCAGCCCCACCACCGAACTGATGTCCTGGATCCGCCTATGCTTGAGCTCCTTACCCCAACCCCTTACATATGTCCTGGATCTGCCTATGCTCGAACTCCGTAGCCCCACCTCTATACTGCCCTGGACCCGCCTATGCTTGAAATCCTTAGCCCTTACCCCTAATGATGTCCTGGATCCGCCTATGCTCGAGCTCCCGAGCCCCACCCACGTACTGATGTCCTGAATCCGCTTATGCTCGAGCTCCTTAGCCCCACTCCCGTACTGATGTCCAGGATCCGCTTATGTTTTAACTCTTTAGCCCCTACCTGTTTTAACTCTTTAGCCTCTTGATGTCCTGGATCCGCTTATGCTCGAGCTCCTTAGCCCCACCCCCTGTACTGATTTCTTTGATCCGCCTATACTCGAGCCCCTTAGCCCCGGCCCCGTACTGATGTCCTGGATCCGCCTCTGCTCGAGCTCCTTAGCCCGACACCCATACTGATGTCCTGGATCCGCCTATGCTCGAGCTCCTTAGCCCCATCTCCGTACAGATGTCCTGGATCCGCCTATGCTGGATCTCCTTAGCCCCATCCCCGTACCAATATGCTGGATCTGCCTATGCTCAAACCCCTTAGCCTCTAACCCCGTACTGATATCCTGGCTCCGCTTATGCTCGAGCTCCTTAGCCCCACCCCCGTACTGATGTCCTGGATCCGCCTATGCCCGAACTCTTTAGCCCCTACCCCTCTGCTGATGTCCTGGATCCGCTTATGCTTGAGCTGCTTAGCCTCACCTCTGTACTGATGTCCTTTATCCGCCTATACTCGAACCCCTTAGCCCCACCCCCGTACTGATGCCTTGGATCCGCCTCTGCTCGAGCTCCTTAGCCCCACACCCATACTGATGTCCTGGATCCGCCTATACTCCAGCCCTTTAGCCCCACCCCCGTACAGATGTCCTGGATCCACCTATGCCCGATCTCCTTAGCCCCACCCCCCGTACTGATGTCCTGGATCCGCCTTTACTCAGGCTCCGGATCCACACCCCTGCACTGATGTCCTGGATCCGCCTATGCTCGAGCTCCTTAGCCCCACCCCCGAACTGATGTCCTGGATCTGCCTATGCTCGAACTCCGTAGCCCCACCTCCGTACTGCCCTGGATTCGCCTATACTCAATCTCTTTATTCCCTACCACCCTACTAATGTCCTGGATCCGCCTATGCTGGAACGCCCGAGCCCCACCACCGTACTGATGTCCTGGATCCGCCTATGCTCGAGCTCCTTAGCCCCACCCCCGTACTGAGGCCTGGATCCGCCTTTGCTGGAGCTCCTTAGCCCCACCCCTGTACTGATGTCCTGGATCCGCCTATGCTCGAACTTCTTAGCCCCACCTCCGTACTGATGTCCTGGATCCGCATATGCTCGAACTCCTTAGCCCCTACCCCCTACTGATGTCCTGGATCCGCCTATGCTCGAGCTCCTTACCCCACCTTCTTCCTGATGTCTTGGATCCGCTTATGCTCGAACTCCGTAGCCCCTACCCCCCCCACTGATGTCCTGGATCCGCCTATGCTCGAGCTCCTTACCCCACCCCCTTACTGATGTCCTGGATCCGCCTGTGCTCGAACTTCGTAGCCCCACCTCTGTACTGCCCTGGATCCGCCTATGCTCGAACTACTTAGCCCCCACCCCCTACTGATGTCCTGGATCCGACTATGCTCGAGCTCCCGAGCCCCACCCCATCAGCTGAATCCGCTTATGCTCGAGCTCCCGAGCCCCACCCCATCAGCTGAATCCGCTTATGCTCGAGCTTCTTAACCCCACCGCCGTACTGATGTCCTAGATCCGCCTCTGCTTGAGCTCTTTAGCCCCATCCCCGTACTAATATCCTGGATCCGCCTATGCTCGAACTCCGTAGCCCCTACCCCCCTACTGATGTCCTGGATCCGCCTATTCTGGAACTCCCGAGTCGCACCCCGTACTGATATCCTGATTCCGCTAATGCTCAGCTGCTTAGCCCCATCCCCGTACTAATGTCCTGGATACGCCTATGCTCTAACTCCCTAGCCCGACCCTCGTACCGATGGCCTAGATCCGCCTATGCTCTACTTCCCTAGCCCCACCCTCGTACAGATGTCCTGGGTCCGCCTATGCTCGAACTCTTTAGCCCTTACCCCCATGCTGATGTCCTGGATCCGCTTATGCTCGATCTCCTTACGCCCACACCAGTAACGCCCCACCTCCGTGCCCCCCGCCCCCGAAACGACATAGGCGGATCCAAGGGGAAAGGGAACAGGTGCCCCCCATAGAATCTTAGCGCCCCCTGAAATTGTCCCGGAAACCCCTGGAAAGTTCGATGGCACCCCCTGAAATGTCGTTTTCCCCGAGATGCAGGTATCGGGGTCTACTGATAGGTTTTAGCGCCTACTTGATAGGTTTTTCCGGCCAAAAGTGGCGTCCCTGGTGTAGATAGCGCCCACCAGGAAGTTTCCCCTTCCACCTCGCCCCCGATAGGCAATCCTGGATCCGCGTATGGGAAGCGACATTTCAGGGAGCGTCATCGACCTTGAGAGGCGTGTCTTTACAATTTCAGAGGGCGCCGATGGTCGATTGGGGGGTTGGGGAGGGGATGGGGGGAGAAGGGTGGGGGGGCACCTAGCCTACTTATTCCCTGGATCCACCCATGGTCCAAAAACAGAAACATAATACTCTTATTGTAAACTCAGACTTTTACGGTACTCTAATTACTTGTGATGCATTATGGGTAGTGTTGGGTACTTTTTACCAGACCATAAATAAACAGAAACGGCCGCGCCGATCGCCGGCGTTGCCGCGACGTGGACGCAGGGGTGACGCGTGGTGATTTGCTACAACGATGCGTGGAGAAACGGCATGTTAGTAAAGGTAACTTGGTGTTTCATTGATATATATGCAGATGGAATGTCGACATATGTCTCTTACCTAGCTGCATGCAAAATTTCATTTCCCTCCAATGACTCTAACCACCCTAAACCCCGGTGTGAAGCAAAAATGAACTGATAAAATTACCACTTTGAAATGCATTTTACGGCTTATAGCGCGGAAGCCGTAAGAGATAAGTGGGGGGTATCAGTGAGAAAAATGACGGCAACGAAGTTTTCTATCCAGCCGTGTTAAGTTCAATACCGTAGCTATCATGGTCTGGAAACCAGGTGGCTGAGAATAAAAATTTTAAAAACTTATATTTTATTTTTGCCTATAAAATAAAAAAGTTTCAGTCTGAAAGTTTTTATCTCTAAATATATAATAAAGGAGGCTATTCTCTCTTATTATCTGAAATGGGAACTGATTTTTATCAATTAGATCGGAAGATATAAGGGTTTGAATGATATTTTGGGAAATGCAGACCTTCACGGAATGGGCCAAAAAGGACCCTTAAATTACCGTTTTTGTTTTGTTTCTGTGTTTGTGCAGTACTGCACAAACCGGCCTTTAAGTTGATATTTGACTCAGAACCTGAACTGCTGTAGCTTCAGATATTTCGAGCCTGTAGTTTAGACCATGAGTTTTATGCCAAATTTAGGGTGCAAAGTTTAAAAGCTAATTTAGAGCCCTAAATTTAAAGCTTTTTCTTTCCAACTTTTTGTGTGAACTACAAATTTCCCTGATGTAAAAGGGTGCAAGTTTGAAGAGTCTAGATGAATTAGCAAAAAATAGAAAAATAAAAGTTAAAAATCACATAATGCAAAATTCTGGGCAAAATTTTGAAAATTTTGAAAATTGACAACCGTGGTGCTTATTCATTTGGAAGTGCCTTCTATCCACAAAAGTTTTAGGTCTCTGATACCAGCGCTCAGAACAGACAACAACAACAACAACAACAACAACCTCGGCCTGCGGCCTCGGCAGGTGCCGCTCCGGCGCAGGAGAAGCCGGTGACAATGTACGTTAGCCAAACAGTCCGATTGACAGGCGAGTGTTTTCAGCAGTTTGATACTTATAACAACGCAATGTTGGAGTTTTAGGTTTTGTGTTCTCATTATGGCTCCATTCAATGCCCTCTGTAAGCCCATGTTTTCCTACATTAGCATGTCTCTGCACACTGCGTCACGTTTGCCCTCTGTTCATGTCATCAAATAGATAAACACACGTATAATGGTTGTTTTGTTAAGTAAAGACTGGGCATGACCAGAAGAAAGGAGATACATTATAAAATATGATGGGTTTGCCGACCGTATTTCACCTATACCTGCAGATTTTCACCCAATTCAGCCAATTTGTTAACGAGTTAGCTTCGGTTACCCTACTCCCAGTCCGCATGCGCAGTAACGTCTGCAGTGAATGGGAGCAAAGATACCGTTATAGTTGACTGAAGCATGTTAATATGCCGTTTGTTTGTCTCCTGGTCTAAATGATCCCTTAGAGCCTATTATTCCTTAGAATTCCTACTGCACATTCGCATAATAGTGCAGCGTCATAATGCCATCAATTAGGATTAGCAGATGCTATTCTGCTTTTACTCGCAAAAATTTGAGCGAATTCGGTCTATTGGCTCCCGAGATCACGGTTCCTATAGATACGGTTCGGACATAACAGCCAGCTGACTGCCTTATTTGGCAGCACGTTTAGGATATGGCAGTTATTTGAAGGGTTTTGTTCAAGATAACTTTAATTTTGCTAGCATAAGGTAGAATGCAGCGTTTTGATTGGGTAATTGAAACGTTTGAAACAGAATTATGAAGGAATTAGCATGAAGTTAATCGTGGATTTTCCTTGTTATAAAAGCGCTTTAGAGACTAAAAGCTGCATCCAGCAGATAGCCTGATCAATTTTACATACAAAAAATAAAAAATATACCCTTAAGCACAACAACAGACAACGACGACGAGACCGGAAAAACTGTCAGAATAGAAGCCGTTTCTTACTTCGTTCGTCACCGGCTTCTGACCCTGATCTAACCAGAGTTCTTCCCAATATCTCACATGAGATCCGAATCCCAGAGTTCCGAATAAGCTCGCATGAATACAATAGGTATATTCTATTTCACCAGCATTTCAAATATTTCACATATCTATATTTCTCCGCATTTCTTTTCATTTGCAGTTCAGCATGCAATAAGTTTAGCAATGGCCCTGTGCAATTTAAATAACATTTCTTGACGCGCCTGCGTTTTAATGTTTGAAAGGCGACCAAGGTCATTGCTAGGCACTTCTCCCTACATCTCCCCCAAAGACCGGAAGTATATAAAACAAAAAATTGTCTGGAACACTCATCAGCAATGGCGAGCTGCCAGGTTCACGATTCTCGAGCCGTAGGTACCTAATTTCTTTATGGGCGTGCACCAATCTGCGCTAAACCGCTTAAACTATCTTTTTTAAACAATCGTCTTTAGCATTATCGAAAGTAATCATCTAAATATTGCGTTACCATAAAACGTTCAGCCCCCTGCAATTGAATCCGTACACATTTACGAAATATTAGGCCGGCAACCAGTTTTGGGTTGGTATCTAAAGCTAAGATCAAAACAGGCATGTTGTGTTTCCAATCATGACCGACACAGCAAGTTGGCCGGACCTGAGCCGAAAACTGAGGTGGCTGGTGTGTGCCGATTCAGTTGCAGGGAGCTGTTCCATGGGTCCGGGATGCTTTGCATGCCAGTCACCAGCCAAGCTCTAATAAACATAACCATATTTTCATACAGTCTTGGATGATACATGAGTTGAAATCAAAATGGTTGTTTTTGAATCCAGGTATAATCTCTCATCTCAAAGCTATTAAGGGTACCACGATAATTTGCAGAATGGAGACAATAGCCTCGGGATAATTTGAGGGGCAGAATGGGCGAGAAAGCTACAATAATCACAACTGCTGGAATACCACAAGACCGCATTTTCAAAGTTTCCATACCTGTGTCAGGCTGAGTGCGCGCTGCCGGTGAGCAGTGGAACGCATTCTGTATGGCGTTTGAATGGTGCATGAAGACGTGAAATTGATGGTTGATTGCGGCAGAATGACAGATATTGTGATTGACGGGGTCAAATTGTCCTCCGAGCACTGTTTGGCCCATGTGAGGTGTAACCCACCATCCCTACCTTTGCAGGGAGTATAGTCGATGCCCAGAGGGTGCCTGGCTCGCCAACAGGCTGGCTATGGCTTACGACGAACTAGCTATAGATAGCATTCCGTTAAGAGCGTCGACAAGTAATGGTGAGACTGATATCTATGCTCGAGACAGCGCAAAGCCGTCGAAAAATTTGTGCACACACTGGTGAGTTTCAAAGGACCTTTCATCCAGTGATTTCCTAGCAAAATCCCAAAAGGGCTTCCTTACAGAACTGAAGCGGACGCCCAACGATGGAGAAGTCATCGGTGTTGCTGACTTCGCCGAAAATCATACCACTGCAACACAAAACAAAATCGAAAGCCACCGTTGGCACAGACGCCAGGTGACATTCCAACGGGCCAAATCCACCCATTCACGTGCTACTGGAGCAGTGGTACAGAAGAACCGCAACTGGCTAACTTCATGTGCTGCAGTATCCGAACACTCAACAAATGGCATTGCAGCAGCTCATTTGTTTCAAATGGAAATGATTGCGGAAGTGGAAAACAAGATAGCGCACTGTCCTAAACAAATTTCCTAATGGAGCCGCATCTTAATATATTTTAGTTTTTCGAATGTGCTCAATAACGAGGCAGATTTTGGTGTGCCCTCAAAATGACACTTTCTTGCTACCCACTACCCACTGTGTATGGCAAAGATCCTTGCGACTGTGTTGGTGGTGCACTTAAAAGGCTGGTTTCGAAAGAATCTCTTCAGGGCACCCTGAATCAGGCAATATTAAAAGTTTTTTTCCCCGGAAAAGTCAGGGAAAAAGACAGGGTTATGGCATGGCCAATTCTTTTCATGTCAGAAGAGACCAAGTGCACCATCTTTCCCATGGGTCATGCCAACCACCATTTCCACTATTTAAAGAGAGCCAGAATACTCCAAAGCTCCAACAATGAACAGAACCTCGGATTATTGTTTCCGAGCAGTTATTTCATTTTTACAAAATAGCAGGAGAACAGAAGCGAAAGAAGAGAACAGCAAATACATAAAACAAGCAATAAGGAGGCACAGAATAGAACACAATTCATAGGTACATGGTGCAGATGAAAAGGAGGTAGATATGCCAAGGAGGTAAATAATAGAAAGCATCTGCTCTTGGTCTAATTTTGCCCTCTTCTTTACAAAGCCAATCATTTGCCGAAAACCAAATACTTTATTTTTATTAGGGCCACTCTCAACAGGCTCACTTTCCCAGTATTGGCGTGGGTGTTTAAGGATCCTCTCCACCGGGTCAGATCAGACACGGAAGGCGGTTTCCGCCGTGGGGCTTGAACCCACGTTAATCCATGCTATCCGATCCGTAGACTGGCAACGAAGCCACTAGGCCACCCCGGCCCCCTTGTTTAGGCGCTCAGTAGTCCCAAACCCTGTCAGTAAAGGGCCCTTCCTTCTTTCTCATAAATGGCGGGCGCTCTGGGCGGCCGGCGCCTGCATCGGCTAGAAGGTGCGTCTGCACCTGCTACAGCGCCTCTGCTTGGCGGCCGCCTGCAGCTCGAGGAGCGGGGGCACCTACGGTGATGCCTGGGTGCCTGGACCGGGCGTGCTCCCCTGTGAAGTTGGTATCGACCCAGCCATTTGACTGTGCTAGTACATATATGACAAGATCAGGAAGCCTCATGGGTGAGTACCTTCACGTCTCCCAACTGAGGGGCGGCGCCGCCTTGGGCGGAGTTGTCCTGTACCAGACCTGCCTGGGTGTGCTGAGCCGACTGGCGGTCGGCTCTGACTGAGAGTGGTGGCGGGCCCGCTGCTGGGAGTGGACTGGGCACCGTCATCGGGGTGTCAGCCTGAGCAGCGCTGGCATCGGCGTTGCCACACTTCAGGCTTCAGATTGGGGATATGGCATCGGATGGGACACTGTGGACTGTGCAGTGAGGGGTGAGGAGCAACGCCGTGTCAGCCAAACAAGATTAGAGCAATCTGAGTTGGGGTCGGCCCTCCTTGGCGTGGACGGTTCAGCTGCTGAAGTCAGTGTGGAAGTGAGGAGCGCTGCACTGTTGGCAGCTGATTCGGTGCTCAGGGCCCCGTCCTCTTCGCTGTGGGATGGAGCAGCCGAGGCGTGCCTGGTGAAGCAGCAGAGGTGTGCGCTGATGAGCGGCCGATCTGTGCAGGCTCGAACGGCCAAGGTTGGCGAGATTGGCTGATAGTGGCTGCTATGTTCCTTTTTCCCACACCTGTCACTTGTAAGGTTTTACTTGTAATGGTGTTTTAAAAGGCTGTGCTGTTTCTACCTAGTTTTGAATGTTTTGCTCCCACGTTCATGACCATATTGGCGTTATTTTAGACCAGTGTGCAAAGTATGGCACTTTCGACGAGATCTCATGGGTGCGAGTGCCCATGGAGACAGGAGCGAGTGGTGCAAATTTTATTAACCTGGTGCGAATTTGCGAGACTGGTGCGAGGGAGGTAACACTGAAAACCAAACAAATAATGGCTGAATGGTTATAAAGACACAGGAGGGGTCTTTAAAAAGTCCAAAGCTAACTAAGTAATGAGAGAGGTAGAATTGTGTTGTGTGGGTAGGAGTGGGTGCATTTTTCTCCCTGGTAGATGGCAAATTTGTGCGATTTTTTGTGGCTGGTGGTGCGAATTTGGGGATAATTTTAGAGGGCTGGTGTGACTCGTCTGGTATGCTGCCATACTTTGCAGACTGGATTTTAGAGAACCCGCACTATAGTGGGGTTGCTGACAAATTACCTTGGTGCTATAAGAAGATAAATAGCTTGTATGGATTCAAATAAAAAAGCAAATTATCAGAATAGGAACATGCAGGTCAATACCAATGTCCCACGCCTCTGACCCAAATCAGCAGCCTCAGACTAGGTGGTCACAGATCAAACCCACAACCCTACCTCCCAGGGTTCAAAGTATGGAACTTTTGATGAAATCTTGTCAGAGCCAGTGCCCTTAGAAACAGGAGTGAGTGGTGCAAATTTTTTTAACCTGGTACAAATTTGCAATGACTGGTGTGAGGGAGGCGACAGTGAAAACCAAACAGACATGGACGAATGGTTATAAAGACACAGGAGGGGCCTTCTAAAACTAACTAATAATACAGGTAGCATTGCACCGTGTTGGTAGGAAGAAGGAATTTTTCTCCTACGTATTTTGTGATTGGTGCGAACTTTAAGTGGCCAGCGGTGCGAATTCGTGCAGAATTTTAGATGGCTTGTGTGACTCGTCTGGACTGCTGCCATACTTTGCAGACTGGTCTACATCTAAGCACAGGGTCATATAATCAAAGTTCCATGGGGAAACTTTTCAGTTGGATAACCTTGGTTATATTTAAAATAGGAATAATACTGCGCTCACAAATATAAAAGAGGCACTAGTTTTTTCCGTTTCTAAGGCAAACTAATTCATGTTATATTTTTAAAGGCTTTGTAAAATTAATTCAAATAAAAATACAGGAGAACAGACATTTTTATTACAAAAAAAACAATATTTTTCAACTTAAAATAGTTTTCGAAAAGTAAGTGATGGGTGAAAGTTTCAGAATTTTATCGGAACTGTTAACCTATTTCAATAAAAAGTGAGTGGCCTCCCAAAATTTTGCCGAAGAAACAAACATATTTGGTAGTTTCGTAATCAGGATTTTTAAAATAGCAAGAAACCACAATAATAATTTTTTCGCGTATCTCCCTTCAAATATTAGGGTTTGTTCCAGCACCTCCTTACAAAAAAGATGAGAGTAGCTTAGAGGAAGTCAGAGCAGGTGCAAAGCCCGGTGTCCGCTGGAAGGATTTGGGAGCAGATATCAGCTGATTGTGCCTGAACGGGCGTAGTGAAGCTAAGGAACTAACGAGATTTGTTTAAGGCCTCTGATGCTCGTTTAACCCGCGCCCCACCGGAGCTCCGGCGCCACGTTCGCCCCACTGGGGGGGGGGCATCGATGCCCCTGTAACTTCGAAAATATTGGGGTTAGCGCAAATCTGCAAAGTGCACTAGAAAGCTCGCGTGAATTCAGTACGAAATTACTGCACATGTTACGCACTCAGGTCAATGGTTTGACCTCCAGAGGTCAAGTTAGGTCAAGATCGGCTATTTTTACTCAAATATACAATGATTAAGCAAACTGGGCATAATTATTATGCCATTTAGAGCTATTGAGATCTGGTAAAGTACATTTGACAGGAAAATGCCAGAACTTTTCTGCTATTTGGAACGTAATGACCTTTCGCCAGTGGTTTGACCTCTATAGGTCACCTTGTGACCTAATATGACCTGAGGTCACGAAAGGTCAGAAAGTGACCTTGTCATATATCAAATGAAAGCCAGTGAGGAGACATACATGATGGTGTTTGATTCAGCGCTCTAGCTCAATAAGTTCAAAAGTTATTGTCAAAATACTGTTTTTACCCTTGGTGACCTTGTATGACCTCGGAGAGGTCAAATGGAAAATATGGCCCCTGGGATCCGTGCAAGGGTGTCAAAGAATGCTTTTCTGAGCAGGCCGAGCATTTGCAATCGTTTTTGTGACTTTTAGATCATAAGACAGCTTTTCCCCATGCTTTTTCAATGGGAGAGGTCACCTCGTGACCTGACCTTAGGTCACGAAATCTAAAAATCCCAGACATACACCTTGTAGACGCTGGAGGGGTCATGAAGTGTAGGAAGTTTCAAATCGATCAACTCAGAAATGTAGCTCTTATAGAGCTCCAAAGTTGAATACAGGTGACCTTGGTTGACCTCACCTGGTGACCTGACCTTGGGTGACACCGGGTAAAAAATTTCAGAGATGGTGGGAAAATGATGGGGTAAGAGGAAGCGCCCTCAACCGCGGTGCTGCGCCTCGTCGTTTTTCTGCTATCCCAGAAAAACCTTAAGGGGGGACCATCGATGGCCCCAGGTGGGACGAGGGTTAAAGGGAAGGTGGCACCTTCAGAACATGATTTTGATTCCATAAAATGTATTCTTACATTCATACACAAAGATATACACGATACAGCAAAAGGAGAGTAGAGGAAACTGATATGTAGAGGATGGCACCGGGGCTAAGGCGCGATGAATGTGGAGGGGGACGTGAACGGACCAGCATGGACGCACACTGATTTTAACTGAGATAGACAAGTTGTAAAGCAAGTCGGAAAACCCGGTACTCAACATATCATTTGTCTTGAAACTCGAGATTTCTGTAGAAAAAAGCTAAAACTTGCCTGCAATGTACCTCTCATGTACCCCTAGCAGCAGGTCAGAGTTGTCATGGCTGTTGGTGTGACAACATACGCTGATGTCACGATTAGCATCAGCCAATTAAAGTCCTTGAAGCGATTCAAGTATGGTAGAGGTAGCCAGATCATGATAACATCCACAGGCAGATATTTATTTCTTTTCCTAGAGGGGTATTTTAAAAATCAAAATATTGAGCTTATTGTACATTTTTATGAGAAATCATGAGTGGTTTCATTATTTTCGGCCAAAAATACCCTGATCACACTAAATTCCAGGATTCGACCAAGGTGCCACATGCCCTTTAATGTATTTTTAGTGGAAGTGGCATTCAGAAATACAATGAAATCAAAACATTTAACTGCTGACAAACATCGTTTCTCTCTGTAAAATGATTTGTTTTAGCTTATCAATTGAAATTCATGTGCCAAAATTGAGCCTCTTCTAGCCTGCTCTGAAAAACCACCTTTCGCTTGAGGAGGTTGGAGCAGGTTTGAGATGAGCTTAGATGAGCTTTGAGGAAGTTTAAGGAGGTGCTGGAACGGGCGAGAGGAAGTTGGAGAAGCCTTGAGGAGGTTAGAGCCAGTCTGCAGAACGTGGCAGATTTCGATGAGATCTCGTTGGGGCAGCCTCGGGACAGACCTACCGATTTGGGGCAGCTTTTGGTCGATCTTGGGGCAGAGGGGGGCTCTTGGGGGAGGAACTAGTATTTGGGGCAGCAGTCGGTTCGGGTAATCACCGAGGGAAGAAGAAAAACTAATGAAAAACGACAATCATTAGTTTAAGTTGCGCTGTGAAAGCCGAATTGTCGCAAAAGCGTCATATTTGTCTTGGAGAGAAATAGGAGTAAAAGATACCAAATCAAGGAAATTTTTAATAGACGTAATGTTCCTGGAAGTGAATAAAAAAATCAGGCAATGGGCGCCTTTCTAAAGCTAGATTTACATTTGCTTTCTTAATTTGTAATCTAAACCTAGTTTTAGTTACAAAAAACAATCCTGAAACTCGAAATAAAATTTCCCTGCATGCAGTCTTTTGCATTTTCTCTGCTATGTTTTGATCGCCAAAGGTCGGCAAATCGGGTCTATGTCAAAAGGTCCACTGTTCAAAGAGTCCACCCCTCAAATGGTCCACTGTTCAAAAAGAAAATCATGCCAGCCCCCTCCCCCAAGAACAAATGCCAGTCAGTCATGTGACATCACACGAGCGTACAGGAATCTTTCTTCGCTTGGGTCTTGTGAAAATATTCCAAATTTTCTGATGCTTTCATCCAAATGTGAGAAAACATAATGGGAAAAAATGTTTTAGCTATGGAAAAAAATGTTCTTTATCGAATTTAGTTATCAATTGAAATATTGTTTTTTAAAGTATTGATTATACGGTGTGAAAGCAGTGGCAAATGACGTCTTTAGGGGAAAAGATTCCGCTCGTAAATGTACCTTTGAATAAAAGTATTTCTGAAATAGTGCATCATAAATGCAAGATAGGTAACTGCTGCTGTGCGTGGGGGGTTGTGAGTGCGTTATTATCGTCGGGTGGGATGCACGGTTTTACTTTATTTCTGGCTGTTCCGTTTAAAATGGACTAGATAAAACATGTATTGGTAAAAATACCCCCCCCATTTGAGGAGTCTGCCCCAGCATCCAAATTTCTGCCCCAATTGGGGCAGGCTTTGAAGCTGCCCCAAGCGCCTCGTCGAGTCGCCTGCCACATTCTGCAGACTGGGGTTAGAGCAGGTTTAAGGAGGTGCTGGAACAGGGCCTTAATGACACCCCTTCCACAATTTTAAAGAGAGATACAGGAAAAACATTTGTATTGGCTGGATCAAAATGTCACAAAAAGTTGTTTCATGAGTCCTATTTGCATTTTTGTGCGAATTCACCCTGCAAATGAAATCCACCCCAAACACTAATGAATGAATTCTTTGCCAGCAAATTCACCAAGGAAAACCTGTGGACCATCCCTGAGTTTGAGCTGCGCTTCCACATAGAGTTGTGCGAATTGTGAGTTGGAGTTTAACTCAAATTCCGACTCATTTGACTATGAGCTGAGTTGAGTCAAAAAAATTAAAACATGAGTTGAGTTGAGTTGAGTCAGTTCACAACACGTCAATGAGTTGAGTTAAGTTGTGAAGACAGTTAGTCAAATGAGTTGATGAAAAAAGTTGGCCCAACAGGTAATATGATGTCAAGTAAACTGACTGTTTGAATTTGCCTACCTTTTGCAAACCTCCTTTAAATACATTTTCCCTCCAATGTTTCAATTTTTTAATCAAAGTTTCAATATGTTTCAATAAAACAATAATTACCTATATGGTTCAATTGCTTATTTTAAAAGCCCATCCCAGTCAGGGAAACTATGGTCAAGCGTACCAAAAATTAGAAGCTTTTAAAATTGGGTACGCTTCTTCTATTTTATGGCACGCTGTTTCTAAAATTTGGTACGCATCTTCTATTTTTGGGTACGGAAAACAACATCGGCTTGACAAAATCATTCGGCGCATTTTTGTAACAATTGGCGCATGTTCTGCCTGGCACAGTTCGATTCCCGATAAAATTTTAGGGGGGTTTACAGTCTTGTGAAGAAAACTAAAGTCCGGTGTAATTTTTGCGAATTTTTGAAAGCCAAAAAATGTCTTAAAACGGGGAAGCACTCACAAATTTTGTCAGAATTCTCTTTTCACATCTAGCGAACGCACGTTTCCATAGCGTCATCAGATTCTACGTCATCAAATACCCCTCTGGAACGCAAAGCTCAATTCAAATCCCACATCCTTGAACACGTCTCGGCGTCAAATGCGAGAGTGAAGGTAACGCGTGTGGTGCGAAGTGCGTGGAAATACTGAAAAAGTATGGATTTTTTTCATCTTATGGTTGATGTGACTATGAGATATTAAAAATTAGGCACATTTATATCATATGCGAAGTTTTGTGGTAAGACTGTGGCTAATCATAAGAGTTGAGGGTCATTTTTTCGTCGATGTCGTCCGCCGCTTTGCCGCCATTTTCGTTTTTTTGTTTATTGCGTATATTTTTTGTTTATTTAATTCATGTAGGCCTTAAAGGAGGCCATTTCTGAAATCTACAGAGCTTGTTTAATATAAATCGACCAGGCATGTAGTGTAATTCTGCAGTTCTAGGTATAAACATGCATATTTACAACAGGAGGTATTCAGTACAATGCAGTTAATATTTGCAACGGTATTTGGGGTTCTTGCAAAATGAAAATGTTGATATGAATGATTGCTAATATGTATCAATGCTGGTTATATATTAATATGAAGTTTAATTTTAAAATATTTGTTACGGTTTTACTGTTTCAACATGAGCTAAGGATTGTTATTCTTGTCTCATGGGTGCTACAAACATCAAAGTTGATTTTTGTTTTTGCAATGATTATGTTGGTATGTATAATTTTAGCATAATCTCAGTAAATTTGACATGAAGTTGAAGCTGACAATACTCGAAAGAGTCTTTAGGGGGCCTGAATCTTCCGAAGACACTGGTCAAGGTGTGGGGAAAATGGCAACGGATATTGATATTGATATATTAATGATGACTTCTTGGGACATTTTGAGCAACCATTTCATCATATGCTTAAAAGTTAATACTTAATCTTTATCTAGCCTATACTTTTGATTGGGCCAGAATTTGTCCCATTTTGTTTTGGACACAGTCAACGATTTGGCTGATACTGCCCAGATTGGTAAGCTGTTCCAGTCAATGGTGGCACAAAATGTGAGATTATTTCTTGTTGACTGTTTGGTGGCTTGCTGCTTAACCATTCACAGATGGTGTCCTCTTAAGCAATACCTTGGGGTTGAAAGCTTGATAATTCCGCCAGTTTTCAAATTTAAAAAACAAGTTTGTATATCACAATTATATTTATTCTTTTAAAAGGCTAGGCCAGGCCTTTTTAATCTTTCTTAATAGTTGAGATTACTGATGTGCTTTACCATTTTTGGAGGATGCTTACATAGAAAAATGAACCAAAGCAGAGATATGTGAGGAGATCCCAGCTTGCAAAGTATGACATTTTCAACGAGATATTGTCAGTGCAAGTGCCCTTGGGGACAGGAGCGAGTGGTGCAAATTTTATCAACCTGGTGCGAATTTGCAAGACTGTGCCGAGGAAGGTGACAAACCAAACAAGTAATGGCTAAATGGTTATTAAGACAGAGGAGGGGGCTTGAGAAAAAGTCCTTAACTCATAACAGAGGTATCATTGTATCGTGCTGGTAGGAATGGGTGCGTTTTTCTCCCTGGTATATGGCATAGTGGTGCGAGAAGTTTAGATGATTGGTGCGACTTGTCTGGCCTGCTGCCATACTTTGCAGGCTGGAGGATATTGAAACCAGGGTACTTTAACTACGGGTACAACCAAGTTTCCTACTAAATATAGTCCTCCCATGATGACGTCACTGCCCTTTCCTACTAAGTTATAGGAGATTCTACTAAGTTTTTGGAAGGATCAGCTGGAACATACCAAGTTTGGGCGTATTTGGCACCAATCTAGTATAAATCGAAATCAACTTGTTTCACCCATTTGACAGGAACCTTGATCTCAACGGCGAGCAGCGTATTTTACGTAAATCTAATGAAAAAATTATAACACTTCAAAGAATTTGTTGAAAGGGCATGCATTTATTTGATCAACTCAGGCCTACTTAATAGCCGAGAGAAATAAATTTACCTTCGCTGAAGAGATCACCGGTGTTTATTGTCTTCTGCTGCAGGTACCACCAACAGCCAATCAAAGGTCAGAAATCAACAGCCAATCAAAATCGAGATTAGTCTTACTGCAAACAGCTGTTAGTGCTAAACCTGTCCTTATTTTGACACGCTCTGGAAAATTTGTAAAAATAATATTCTTTACTGGAGTTTTTGCAAAACGTCTGATGGTTTCACAAATAAAAATCTTTTAGCTTTCTGTTCAACCATATAAGTTCTGTTGATACAGTTCTAAAATAGGCTATTTAGAGCTTCGAAAAGTGCAATTTCTCCAATGCCCTGCATAGTAACTGTGTTGCCTCTCCAGCCATGATGACGTAATGCTGCCAAACAACTTGAACGGGGTCTGATTGAAACCAGTATTCAGGTCAATACATCAGCAAACGTTCGGGTGGAATGGGAGAGAACTCTGAAGAAGACAAAGACATATTCATATTCGTGAAACCAAAGAGGATTATAGCTCACAAGTTACTTGGTTTCCGACAGGACTCGACCTCACTGCGCCGGACCATGACGCAACACACGAACACAAGGACAGCCCCCCCCTATGGAGCCCTGGCACTCTGTAGGGATTGCCCCCATGTCCTCTCTGGATCCGGCAATGGCTGGTTTGCGGCGCAGGGAGGGGGGAGGGGTAAGCCTTACCCCCCTGGGCTATGTTCCCCAAAAGTGGCCACAAGTTAGCAAATTTTCTTCCTAATCCTTGTTCGGTGATTTTCCACATGTTGGCCCCATATCTCCCCAACGTTGCTCCTCAGCTTGCATATGGGGGAACATGGCGGAGTGGCGCTATCTGGGCCAGAGGCGGCATAAAAATTTCGGTGAGCGCCAAAACCCATGGGGGGGGACAAATTTTGTCGCTGAGCGTCAATTTTCGCTTCATGGGTAAAGTGGCATTTCAGAGGGACGTCAAAGGCCGACTGGGGAAGGGTGGCGCAAATACGCGGGTCCAGGGGGCGGGTGCCCCCCCCCATCGACCCTCGGGGGGCCCCTGAGATGGTCATGGCGACCCCTGAAATGGCCACGGTGACCTCTGAAAGGTCGATGGCGCCCTCCCTGAAATGTCGCTTGCCACCCCTCCCTCCAGGATGCGAAAATAGGGGCCCATTTAAAGGATCTAGCGCCCACCTGACCAAGTTTTTCCGGCCAAAATGTGGTGCCCCCTGGTCCGCATACCTCCCCTGAAGGTGGCCATAGGCGGATCCAGGGGGGCAAGGGGGGCACGTGCCCCCCGATCGACCCTCGGCGCCCCCTGAAATGTCGCTTCCCACCCCCCCCAGGATGCGAAAGTCGGCGCCCACCGATAGGATTTGGCGCCCACCTGATAGCTTTTGCCGGTCATAAGTGGCGCCCCCCTAGTCCGGATGGCGCCCCCCCGGGAAGGTGCCCCCCCGATCGGCAATCCTGGATCCGCCTATGAAGGTGGCTCCTCGATTAACAATCCTGGATCCATCCATGTTGCTGCATACTTTGCGTGGAGGCAGTAACATCGGGAATAGAGACGGAGGTGCGCCACAATTGCCGCCGCACTCCTGTAATTCGGTGCTACATTGAGCGTACCAAAAATTAGAAGTTGCGTACCATAAAATAGAAGACCGACCGGCCGGTGACGTGTGCCAGGAGGGTACAGTTTGAAGGCTCTGTTTGAGCTGGTGAGCGAAGTGACGGTAGAGTGCAGTACTATAGCACATTGACTAAACAATAAACAATCATAAATTGAGTCAAAAAAATTTTTAGGTCATTTTCTTCCGGGTGACAGCCGTCCGAAATCGAGCCGCTTTTGCGTACCCATTTTTAGAAAAAGCGTACCAAAAAATAGAAGGAGCGTACCAATTTTTGGAAGTACCTTTTTTGGGTACGCTTGACCATAGTTTCCCTGACTGATCCGGTCTGAAGAAATCCCAAGGCACGAATAATACATATACTCAAAGAATTAAACAGGTTCCTATCACTGACTTTGTCTTAAGCATTTGAAGTGGTGGAACGCACTACAAAATACATTTCAAATCTCTCAAAAACTTCTCATCTTCAATATTTGATATTATTTCTTTACATTAAACACTCCAGCATCAAAAAACAACATTCGCGCGTCGGTCGTCGTCGTCGTCGCTGATTGTTGTCGTCAGTGGTGGTTTTCTCAGTGTGGTCCAAACTTCTCTACTATAATTCTACTATTGGGCGTACAAATCGATCGCCGTCATTGCTTTTGCATGTAAAATTGACTAATTTGGCGGGCTCTCAGCGCTACACCAACAAGGAATCCCTCATAAAAATGGTATCATCAAAACAATTGTTTTATTTGATTTTCATTTCTGATGTCTGATAAGCAAAGCCCATATTATATTTTAAGGAATGATGCAAAAACTTATGCCATGTTTCCCGGTCTCCGACAAAGCTTGGGTTCCAATCCAGGTCCAAGCCAAAGTTTTTTCGCCGAGCACAATCTGCAAGTTCGCCGCGATTATTGCAAAGCCTCGTTTTTGTTCTGAAATGGAAGTGTTAGACGAGTAAAGATAGGAAAAGTAAGGATGTAAGGACGAGTCAGGATAATGATACAACTTATATGCCTACGAGTGTTCTACTTAGTTCCACATATAACCGAAAGCAGCATTTTCTGGTTATCGCAAAGCGGCCGCGCTCCCGTAATACCACACACGTGGAACTAGGGGAAAAGGGGGCACGTGCCCCCATCAACCCTCGGCGCCCCCTCAAATTGTCACGGCACATGTTTCGGCTCAAATTGAGCCGAAAACTTTCGGGAACTTATCCGTCTATTTCAGCATGTTAGTGGCCTCTTCTCTTAATGCCAAACTAATGTTTTTCCAAAATGGTTTTTGCTTTACTAGCTTTCCTGTGGCATTATATTGGAAGCAGCTTAGAGTCACTGTCACGGATATTTATACACCGAACATTCATTTACCTAAGACCACATGCCCCCGTCACACCGGGCCTGCGACCTTACTGCGACCCTACGGCGATCCATGACGCCGTAGGGTCGCCATGGTAGACGCGAGTCAGTCAGTCAGTCAGTCAGTTTA
The DNA here is from genome assembly GCA_034440635.1 of Lepas anatifera. Taxonomy (NCBI): domain Eukaryota; kingdom Metazoa; phylum Arthropoda; class Thecostraca; family Lepadidae; genus Lepas; species Lepas anatifera. The sequence goes on from JAOTON010000047.1 coordinate 598,272, forward strand.
TTTGAGCACATCCCACAAAACAAGGCTTTTCATGCACCACGTCAAGTAAGAGAAAAAATCGAGTGGTTGTGTAAAACATGCGTGACAGAGTAAAAGTGACAAACTCCATACACTCATGAAATCAGACATTCAAAACATCGCTTCTTAAAACCCTCAATAAACTGTGTCTGAAGCCCTGAACGACTAGCAGAGTGCCGTACTTCAGGAGGAAGAGCATTGTAGCGGGCTGCACATGCAAAACTCAACCTGCGCTTTCCCGCGTTCGTCTTCGCTCGTGGGGGACGTAGGTCGCCTATTTGGCGAGTTTCATGATGATGATTAACACATCTAAACATTGTTCTCAAAGCGTGTGGCTCACCAGTGGTTAGAATATTATGTACAAGACACTGTTGATGGTACTCGGTGAGTTGATGAGAATTGAGCAGACCAGTTGACCAGTTGATGAGAATTGAGCGAGGTCGTGATAAGGACGCAGAAAGATCGCCGAGGACCGTCATGCTCGCCGTAGCAACGTAATAGGAACGCAAAATGCGCAGCAGAGGCGTCGCGGAGTCGCAGTACAAACGCAGCTAAATCAACACATGGAACCTATAAAAGCCGTGCTTACATAAAACTATCAGGATCAGTGCCTCTCTGGCTCTCCACCGGTGTATATCAATGTACAGGCTATTGTTATAATTGGTTTCAACAATTGAAGAGAAGCACTGATTAACACGCGCATTGACGGGGGGGGCGGGTACCCGCCCCCTCGGGTTTTTCGTTGACAGCACAAAAACGGCGGTGCGTAGCGCCGCCGTACTTGGCATGCCTTTTTCCTCATCATTTCTACATCTTCTGTGAAAATCTTAAGGTTAGGTCATCTCAGGTCAGGTCACCAGTACAGGTCAAGTGACCTGACCTCAAAAAAAGTTTAAGATAGCATAAGTCGGAGCAGGGTTAACTTATCCAATTGAAATTCATATCACATAATGGCCTCACCGAGTTCTCTAAAATATGTTCTGGTATTTTTGATATCGATAACCTAAGGTCAGGTACGAAGCATGACCTCTCCATTGGAAATACATGGGAAAATGGTTTTTACTAAATAATGCAGTAACGGACGGTGATAGCGCGTTTATTTTATCTGCATTAGACTCGCCTGGGCTTTGCGGTTCTAATGATATACATTTTATATAATTTGACCCTGACCTGACCTCAGGTCAGGTCAAATCCTTGATTTGACCTAGCAAGGTCAATTATATATCATTCGATTTGGCTTCTTGCGAGGGTTCATATAGTTCCAGTCATTTTGCTCTATCTTTACTTGTTCAGATGTAATGGCCGAAAAACGTAATTTACATGTTATCCCTATGACGGCATGTTTTGACCTCTCGTGACCTTAAATGTGACCTGATAAAAAATAGTTCAAATATTTTCGATGGAGACGTGGATGGGCTACCCAACGCCGTTTACCGTTTTTTGCTACCTACCGTGGTTCTCGAGATCTTAGGGGGGCGGGTACCCGCCCCCGTCAAAGCGAAGGTGGCTCAGACCCCCGTCAATGCGCGTGTTAATGAATTACATACACAACAAAAACTATAACATGTTGTTTCAGCATTGCGCATCATATAACTTGCAGACGTTACTTACGCTGACGACGGTCCTTGGCTGAACCGGATGGATGTGAGAGTGCAAGAAAGTATGAGCTGTCCAGAATCCATAGGTCCCGCTCGGTGCGGTAGACAGTTCA